>JANUYF010000002.1:266932546-268140046 GCA_026167975.1 Phrynosoma blainvillii | reverse complement strand
CCAACATGGCTGAGGCTTCTGGGAGCTGAAGTCCTTCGGCCCCTTAAAGCGGAAAGGTTGCCTACCCCTGCTCTACATAGGGGGGTTGCAGACTGCCAGAAATAGTGTGAATTCAGTCCACTTTTAGGGTTAGGGTTAGTGCTAGGGAATCATGGGAACTGTTATTTTTCTGAGACATTGAGCCTTCTCTGTCAGACAACTCTGATGCCACAATAAAATACAGTTCCCATGGTTCCCTAACTCTAACCCTAACCCTAAAAGTGGACTGAATTCACACTATTTCTGGCAGTCTGCAACCCCCCATAGTTAGGCAAAGTCACGCTTTTGCTGTTCTGCTAATGGAAGACAAACTCTAATAGGTTTAGCTTTCATATTTATACATTTTTGTTTCCTTTAAAGGATTAAACCCCAGGGAAACTTAAATTACCCCCACAGAACTTGTCTTTCTTTCTCTCCTTCTATGAAAACTAAAGGGGGGGGGGGAGAAGAAAGGAAAGAATGGAGGCCTCTTGGCCAGGGAGAAAGTTCATTGGTTGAATTGAGGAGCTGTTTTTCTCTCTCTGCTCCTGAAACTGGCTCCATCCAGCGCCTCCTGCACTTTCTGGTCCTGCAGACTTTTGGGGGGCCGGCGGTGGATGGCTGAGTCTTGTGTAAACCCTCTGCAGTCGTTGCATCATCTATGGACTGCATGCAGGGATCTGCCTTGGAAAAATCATAAATAATACATGAAATGAAATTAAACTACCCCATGGTGGCCCTATATGCTGCACTCCTTCCCTCCCTCGCCCCCCCACTCCGTCTGCAGGCAAAGACGGGGCACTAAATACCCCAAAGGCACCAGATCCTGTCTCATCTTGGAAGCTAAGCAGGGTTAGCCTTGGTTAGTCCTTGGATGGGAGACTGTCAACGAAGACCAGGTGCTCTGTTTCAGAGGAAGGAACTGGCCAAACCAACTCTGGGGGTTCCTTGCTTAAGAAAAGCTGAAGAAATGTCTGGGGTGGCCATAAGTCGGTATCACCCACCCACCGACCCTCCTCTTCCAAGTGGGATTCCCACCCAGAGCCTCCGGTAGAGAGAAGGGAACCATCAGCCAGGGATGGCTTGGGGGGGCACCCACGGGGCACCCACCCTTGCTCTCTCTCTGACAGAGAAGGTTCAGTGTCTCACAAAACTAAAACATCCCAGAATGCCATGAAATTGCGCCGTGACACACACACACACACAGACAGACAGGTACATAGGAATCGCACACACGTGGAATCCAGAGATGATGCAAGGACTGCAGAGGGTTTACACCAGACTCACCCACCCACCCCAAAAAAGCCCTCCGCAGGGCCAGACAGTGCAGCCCTGGGGAGGGAGGGTCTGGATGGAGGGGGAAAGCAGCCTCTCGGGGCTCCCATTGCACTTTCTCCCTGGCCAAGAGGCCTCCATTCTTTCCTTCCCTTTCTTTTGCAGAGAGAGAAAGATGAGTTCCATCTAGTTATGAAGTGGTTTCCCACCCCCACCCCCACAATGAAGTACAGAAAAGGAGGCAAATCTAATCAGGGTGACCAGACAGCCCTCCTTTTTCCAGGACCTGTCCTACATTTCAGCCTTCTGCCCAGGAGGAATCCCAGAAGGGCCTCCGTGTATAAATATATAGATATACACTCATACACACATGCATATTATATATGCCCTTGGCTAATCGTGCAAGTGTGATATCCCTTGATCTCTCCCTCCTTCCCTTTCTGTTAATGCTCTGATCCTGCCTGTGTGTCTCACTTGGGGGGTCTCATCATAGGGGTTAATAGGTGATGTGTGTGTGTGTGTGTGTATATATATATATATATATATATATATCCATAACTAGGTAGAATGACTTAAGATTGAGAGAAGTATTTCTAGCTTTGTGTTTGGCCCTGTCCTCCATTTTCCTCGCGTGTCCTCCATTTTGGGGTGCCTCCTCCTCGGTGGTGATCAGGGTCCCTGGCCAAAAGGAGATCCTCAGCCACCAAAAACCTAAGAGCCCCCCACCCAAAGCCCATTGCCAAAGGCTGAGAGCAACCTCAGCGCTGGGGGATCCCTCTCCACCTGTGTGTGTGTCTGTGTTGGGATTCCTGTCTACTTGTGTGCCTGTGTCCGTGTCTGTGTGTGTATATCTGGACATCTCTGCTGGACGTGTGTGTGTGTGTGTGTGTGTGCAAATGGGCGTGTGTTTTGTTTGCCGTCAGGTCCTTTCCGACTTATGGCAAGCCTGTCCCAGGATTTTTACATATACCTATATGCAGTGTGGCACATGGGCTGGGTGTTGGGCTAAGACTCTGGAGACCGGTTCCAAATCCTCCCCGCCCCCCGCCCCCTTGACCATGGAAATCCAGTCGGGAGAGTGACCTTGGGCAAGTCACACTCTCTCAGCCTCAGGGGAAGGCAAGGGCAAACCCCCTCAGGACAAACCGTGCCAAGAAAACCCCACGCTAGCGTCGCCGTAAGTCGGAAACGCCTTGAAGGCGCACACACAAGAACAACAAATGTGTTTGCATATGTGTGTGTGTGTGTGTGTGTGTGTGTGTATATATATATATATATATACACACACACACACAGCCCCCCCACACGGTGATATATATTTGAAGACAAACAAAACACAAGCAGATTTACACACACAAGTCCAGCTGATGTCCAGATATATACATACACACACATAGATAAATACACACACACACATGTATATGTATATGTATATGTATATACATATAGACACATTATATGTGTCTATATGTGTGTATATATGCACACATACACACACACACACACATATATATATATATATATACACACCTACACACACACACACAGGGATACATATGTGTATATACACGTATATGTGTGCGTGTGTATACACACATGCATATATACTGTATATATTCATCACACACACACACACACACAGATATGTTTGTAGTTACATGCGTGTGTGATATATATATATATATATATATATATGATAGATATGCAGACATCTAGGCATCTTCTATCTAGACCAGGAGCCGGGGTGGCACACACATGCATACTCTGTGTCTGTGTGTGTGTGTGTGTGTACACACAGACACACACACACACACACACACATACACTAGATAAATAAATAGATAGATGGATAGATAGATATGCACACATCATCTAGGCATCTCTATGTAGGCCGGGAGCCGGGATGGCACACACATGCATATACACTGTAGGTATGTATGTGTGCGTGTGTGTTTTATATACTGTATATATATCCATCACACATAGACATAGATATATTTATTGTATCATGCATATGTGTGTGTGTGTATATATACACACACACACACACACATACACTAGATGGCTAGATACGGGCACATCATCTGGGCCCCTCTGTGCGGAGCGGGGGCCGTGGTGGCGCCGTGCAAGGGACCCTCCTCCCTCCCTCGCTCCCTGTTGCCTGCCAGGCCCTCTCCTCTCTGGGCGTCCCGAGTCAGGAGTGGGGCGGCGGCGGCGGCGGGAGGAGGAAGAGCGAGCGAGAGAGCGAGAGAGCGAGCGGAGTAGTAGCCGCAGAGAGGCCACGCCCCGTGGGCGGAGTCAGAGCGGAGGGGCGCCTCTGGTTGGCCGGTGCCTCTTGGGCCGCGTCTGGGGGACTCCTTCCTTCATTCAAGTGCCGCGGGAGCTGCGGGGGATATTAGAGGCCGCCCGCTCCGTCGCCGGACACTCGCTCGCTCTCTCTCTCTCTCTCTCGCTCTCTCTCGCCCGCTCCTGGCCCCTCGTGCCTCCCGTTCCGTTCCCTTCCGTTCCCAGGAGTTCCGGGGCTCCTCCGTCGCTTGTTGCTCCTTGCCCTGCCGAGCGGGCGCCCCGTCTGCGTTGCGGGCGAAGCCTCCAGGACCGCCAGCATGTCGTCTTCGCAGTGGGTCGGGAGGCTGCTGCTCCTGGCCCTGGCCTTGGTCCTTGGCGGCCTGGAGCGGGCCCTGGGCACGGAGGCCACCCACCCGCCCCTCGAAGGCGCCCAGGACCTCCGGGGGCCCCAGCAGAAAGGCCGCCTCTCCTTGCAAAACACAGGTAAGGAAGGGCCAGGGCTCTGGCGGGGGCGTTACGCCCAGGTCCAACCTGAGCCTTGCATCCGCACTGCAGAGATAACCCGGTTTGGCACCGCTTTAACTGCCCCCGTGGCTCCGTGCTGTGGGGATTGCTTCGCTCTGGTGACACGACCTACCGCAACCCCCATAGCACGGAGCCAAACCGGGTTATCTCTGCAGTGCGGATGCAGCCTCGGGACGGTGCCTCGCTGAGGAAGTGATGCCCGGGGCTGCTGCGGTTGTGCAGGGAGAGGGAGAGGGAGAGGGAGAGGGAGGGGAGCGGCTCCCCTTGCCCAGCCCCTGTCTTTCGCACCCGGAGCCTCGCTCTTGGACCAGGGACCGGACGGGGCCTCCGTCGGCGGCTCTCCGACTTTGGGCCGCCTTTTCCCAGGACACGTCCTCCATTTCAGCCCTCTGTCCAGGAGGAACTCCAAAATGCCCTCCCCATTTTGGGGCAGGCGCCCTCTTCCATTTCCCAGGACCTGTCCTCCATCCACTTCATGCATCTGTCCAGAAGGAATTCCAAAATGCCCTCCATTTGGAGCAGGACTAAGAAGACCGGGGGGGGGGGGGGCAGACGTCCTCTTCCTTTTCCCAGGACCTGTCCTCCATTTCATCTTTCTGTCCAGGAGGAATTCCAAAAGGCAGGACTGCTTGGGGCTTTTCTTTGGCCAGGTCCTCCATTCCCCCCCCCCCTCCTCTGGCGTGTCCTCCATTTTGCGGTGCCTTATCCTCCTTTGCGGGGAGGAGGGCATCGGGTCCCTCAGCTGGAAGGGGCCAGTCCTATCCTTGCGTTTTAAACCAAATCCCGGAGACCGAAAAATCCCAAAATGCGGGCGGACCGGGAAGGAAGGGAGATGGAAGGGAAGGGGAAGAAGCCTGACTGGACTTGAAAGGATCTTTCCTGGAGCGCAAAGTAAATCGAATCGATTTGCTGGGCTCCTGGATCAGCCTCTGTAGTATCTCTCCTGCAACAAGCCCGAGGGATTCCTGGTCTTTTTACTGAGCCCCAAAATTTGGGGAAGACCAAATTTTGCCCATGCATAATAGCCTAGTGTGCTTTCCTGGCAGGGAAAATCCACGGGAAAAGAGCTTCAAACTTCCCAGGATCGCTTGTCGGAAGCGGAGAGAGAGAGAGGTCTTCTTCCCGAGGCGATCGCCCACTTTGTCAGGGTGACCAGATGTCCTCCACTGCAAAGGAGGACCAGGCACCTCGAAACGTAGGACACTCGGGAAGACGGGAGGACGTGACCAAAGAGATGCTCCTAGAAAAAAAATATGTATATGTATGTATGTGTGCTGCTTAGTCCTGCTCAAAATTCCTCCTGGGCAGAAGGCTGCAATGTAGGACAGGTCCTAGAAAAAGGAGGACCAAGTCTGGCCGCCCTCTTCCTAGCTAGTCCGGCTCAAAATAGAGGACACTGTGGCATTTCCTCCCGGACTAAAGGCTGAAGAAGGGGGCCATGTACCTCTAGTCCTGCTCAAAATGGAACACATTTGGGGATTCCTCCTGGACAGAGGGCTGGAGGGTAGGACAGGTCCTGGAAAAGGAGGACCGAGCCCTCGTTCTTTTTTCTTTCCCAAAGTGGCGGGGAGCATGAGCCCAGGATGCGGGAAGGCTGGCTCTTTGGGCAGAGAGAAGGGCTGGTGCCACATGAGAATCCCTCTCTTCTTGTGCCACTCTGGACAGGATGGGCATGCCCTGGGCATGGGATCGGAAGAGCTGGCATCCTTTCCTGGAACATCCCCTTCTCCTTCCCAGTCCAAGCTGCACACTTACACAACCCGGGACAAAGGCGCCTCCTTCTCCTTCTCCTTCTCCTTCTTTCCTCTGGCCTGGATGGGAAACACAATATGCCGCCAGCCCAAGGGACAGGAGGAGGACTGCAAGATCCCGCCCTGGCTTTTCCAGAGCCTCGGCCAATCAGGGCTTGACAAAAGGAAAATCCCGAGCCGCGTATTGCTTTTGCATAAGTGAACACACACACACACACACACACAAAACCCTCTTCCTCCTCCTCCTCTTTGCATGGTGCCTAAGAGCAAGCCTCGCTTGGTAATTGGCCTTTTCCCGAAACTCCCATTGAAGCCAGGGATTGAAAGGGAAACCCAAGGATCTCCTGTCCCTTGCACCACCATCTACGCCAGAGGAGAAAGCCTTGCAGAGGCTCTCCTGTAGTAGGCACAACTGGATTATGCAATGCACAGGGCACTCGGATTTAGTTGGCTTTTGCTTAGTTTCTGCCCTGCTGTTTGGCTTGAGTTTTAGGCTTTGGAGCATCTGCTCTTTCTCCTCCTTTTTCTATCTGTCAGTGATGAGTCAGGATTTTTTTTTATCAGGTATGGGTTGTTGTTGTTGTTTAAAAAAACAAACACCAATAACAATGCATCCAGTATTTAGAGTATAGCACCACTCTTTAAATTACTGCACAAATCCAGGAAAGGATTTTATGTTTAATGCAAAAAAAAGTCTGTGTTATTGTGGCTGATGGTGGTTCCAGTTTGATGCGTACCAATTTCATTTAACATAGCGGTACATGAGTCAAGATCGACTTGATGGCAGTTAACAACAACAAAAACTTATTTCCGCAAGCATGCACATGACGGGGGGGGGGGTGTATAAAAGCACAGGGAACATTAGGAATGGGAAATAGCACAACAGAAGAAACCTGTAACAGAATATCTGCATATGCAGATGCATTATGAGTTTTCTCATTGACTTTGGCGATTTGGAAGTGTGCTTATATTGGATATGCTTGCAGCTATAAACCAATCATCAAAGTATTTCTTCATATTAGAAGACGCTATCTGTGCATTCTCAGATGCATTTTCCTTTGAATCTTATGCTGGGTTTTGTTTCTTATGGAGAAATTTTGTTTCATAAGGAAAAATTGGATTTACCACACTTTGTTTCATGTATATCCTACCTTTTATCCTAAGTGCTCCCCACATTCCATATTTACAGTAACAACAGCCCTGTGAGGTAGGTAAGTGGGCTGAATTTTGTAACTGTCTCAAAGTCACCCAGATGAATCTGCATCTTCCCAGCCCTTGTCCTCTAACTGCTAGACCACATTGTCTCTATCTACTGGCACTAGCTCTGAGAAGAGTGAGCGTTTCACTGACCTTTTGCTTCTGTACCATTCCTTGGGTATGATTTATGTGCAGAGCACACAGATGAACATCCTCCTGTTTGCCTTATTTAAAATGAAGATGATGTAAGCAAAATAACCCTTTGCCCTCCAATTTATGTTGCAGTTTTACAATACTGATTGTAGTGGCTGTTCATTTTCAGCTGAAATCCAGCACTGCCTGGTCAATGCTGGCGACGTGGGATGCAGTGTATTTGAGTGCTTTGAAAACAACTCCTGTGAGATTCGAGGCTTGCATGAGATCTGTATGATGTTCCTCCACAATGCTGGAAAATTCGATGCCCAGGTAAGCATAGCCAACATGTGCAGGTACAACAAGGAGATAACGGACAGTAAGTCTAGAAGCTGCTAAGACTGTGTGATGAAATAGTGGAGGTTCTTGTTAGATTTGTGTTGCTTTTGTTTACTCCAGCATGAGAGCTAGTGAAGGAGTTCTGAATGCTTTAGAACTGAGGATGATCATAATGCAGTATGTTAATTTACAATATGTTAACCTTCCATCTCCCCTTCTTCACCCACAGTGAGGTATAGGGCTCATGTAAAGGGGAGCTTATGTTAAAGGGGTCCATAACACTGATACTCTATTATGTAGAGCAAGGGTGAGTAAAGTGAGGCCCTTCAAGCGTTTTTGACTGCAACTCCCCCATTGCCCTTGGGTAGCATAGCCATTGGTGAGGAATGCTGGGAACTGCAGTCCAGCAACATCTTTAGGCCTTCAGGTGTCACCCCAGAGTTGTTCCTTCAGAGAAGAGCCTTCTTCTGTCTCTTGGAAATGGTCTCCATGCCAGTTGAGCTTAAAAGTTTTACTCCTCAAGCAAAATATTGGTTGACATCCCAGAGAACCATGGAGCCCTCTCGTGTATAGATACTCTGTTAAGGAGGAATGGGGTCTTTCTTCTGAATACCTAAACCCAGGGATGCCATGTATGATATTCTTAACCATTTAGGTTTTGCTGGGACTTCTTTCTGCCACACTTTGTATGATCAGCCAAAATAATTTCAGCAGATAAATATTGGGCCACATAGGGTCATCAGAAATAGCCATCTTGCCTGCTGCTTTATTCAGAGTATCCCTTGGCAACCCATCAGTTTCAAAATGTATTCCTTAGCACAAGGGTAGGCAACCTAAGGCCCAGGGGCTGGATGTGGCCCCCTGAGGCCTTTGGACTGACCCCAGGCCGGTCCTGCCGCCACCACCGCCCCCTGCTGCCGCCCCCCGCCATGATGATATTGATTATTGTTGTTATTACTTGTTCTTGGGGTTTTCTTGGCAAAATCTCCACAGGGGTTTTGCCATGACTTTTCTGGGGCTGAGAGAGTGTGCATGCATATTTTTAAAAAAAATTAAAAAAATTTTAAAATATTTATTTATTTATTTATTGTGTTTCGGGCCCCCAATTGTCTGAGGGACAGCAACCCGACCCCTGGCTCAAAAAGGTTGCCTACCCCTGCCTTAGCATGTCTGTGATACTAAATCTGCCTCCTTTGTTTTCTCCCCAAATGGTTTGCTCATCTTCAAAGCATCCTCTTTTTATGCCTTGTACAGCAATTCTTCCATGCCAGGGAAAGGGAACATTACGATCCTCTGCTGGAGGCAGGCATTTGACTTGACAGGGCAGTTCCTAGAATGTATGTGTATTTACTCAAGATTTCAGTCACAGCCAGTGGCACTTACTGCTGGAGGAAGAAAAGCTGTCTTGCAGACAAAGATGTTCTGTTGCATTGGGTCACAAGATGATCCTTTTGACTGTTTTCCCACACACAGAGAAATCACACAAGTCTTTCTAGATATTCTTTAATTGCTTTTCCAAACATATGAGGCTGTCTTGTTTGCTTCCAGATTAATGCTATCATTTCTCCTGCTTTTCAAACATCTTTTTAAAATATCTTTTGATCTTCTTTTTCTCTCCTTCTTAGGAAATACAAGAAATGCTCACTTGATGATATTTGACACATTTTTAAAATAACCTTTCTTTGAGGTCCTCAGCATTTTTCTCCCATGATTTTTCAGTGCAATCCCAAGTAACTGTAATTCCATGTATTGAAATATCACCTGATTTTTGTTTTTAAAAAATGTCTACACAGGCTACTCTGGTGAAAGAGACCGAAATACATTACTATTAAAGTTTCAGATTGCAAATAGAAACTCGTATGTCAGGTATCTGTTCACTAGGTAGAAAATACCACTCCTCCACTGTGCACTCTATGAGTAGTCTTTAAAACGAAGATAGGCTTCATCTAATGGGCAACCCTATGAGCCCCAAGGGTTCCACATTCCACATGTGTTATGGCCCAGAGGCTTGCATGGGTGTTAGTTGCCTTTTGAGAGACTCAAAATGATTTTTTTAAGGGTCAGCAGGTCAAAGGAGGGTGAAGCCCACAAAGGTCCAGGGGGAGGCACAACAGCCCCTGAATCTTCAGATATTACCCTCCCCAGTCTAGTTTGTTCCTGTTGCAAAGAAAAGGCCAAACAAAAGGAGTCCAGATTCTCCCACCCACTGCTAGGATTCTGCTACCATAACACTGGAGGAGGGAGACCCTCCTTATGGTGCACTGATAATTAAATACTCATTAGTTGGGATGACCTGAAAGGCATGGAAGGAATGCCGGAACATTGCCAGCTGCCTGTCATTCAGCAAGCAGAAGCGCTGACCAGTTATCCAGAGAATTGTACCACGTCATTGAAGCATGACTTGCTTTCCAATCTAATGGCAGAATGGAGGTAGAATAGGGCTAAGAAATTGCTTAGGTTGTCCCTTGCCCATGTGATGTGTGGTATAGGAGCACTGACCACATGACATAGCTGGGAGCTCACCAAGCATATCATGTCCACTTTAAAACCTCACTCTTCCCAGTTCTTTCTAGGAGTTTAAAAATGAAACACATTCCTTCAGATAGACACAGCTCTGTTGTGGTCTGGTTTTGGGAACTGGATTTTTAACAATGACAGAAGGTCACTTTTGATTGAAGTCGGTACATAAGGAAAAGGACACAAGAGAGAGGAAGAATCATTTTCCAAGCATACAATGAGTACTGAGAGGGTAAAGCTACTATCCTATACTGTACATGCCTGCCTGGGAATAAATCCTGTTGAACTTAGTGGGACTTATTTATGAATAGACACGGTATAGGATGGGTCTCTGCAATTGCAGTCCCTTATACTTTGGAGTAAGCATCACTGAACTCAGTTGGACTTACTTTCGACACATAATTGAACTAGAAAGTAGAAGTGTGTGTGTATCTGAAGACTAAAGTCACATGCAGCTTCAGTGTCCTATGGGACAAGGCAGAGATTTATGTTTAGTGTTGCATTCCCATTCCCTGGCAGCTAAAAAACATTTAAACTGCCCTGCCTGCATTTATGATTTCTCTAATTATTGTCACATACTTTCAATACTATATTGAAAGCCTTAAAGCAGGGGTAGTCAACCTTTTTGAGCCGGGGAACGGGTTGTTGTCCCTCAGACAACTGGGGGGCAGAGGAACCATAAATAAATAAATAAATATTAAAAATTAAAAAAAAATTTAAAAAATATGCATGCACACTCTCTCAGCCCCAGAAAAGCCATGGCAAATCCCCTGTGGAGATTTTGCCAAGAAAACCCCAAGAACAAGTAATAACAACAATAATCAATATCATCATGGCAGGCGGGGGGGGCGGGGAGCGGCGGCAGCAGGACCGGCCTGGGGCCGGCCCAAAGGCTTTGGGGGGTCGCATCCGGCCCCCAGGCCTTAGGTTGCCTACCCCTGCCTTAAAGAATAGAATTATTAAAAAAAAAAACAAGGTTTGCAGAATTCTGTTCCCAGAACCAGCCATTTTCGCATCACAACCTTGATGGTAAAAATATGACAAAGCCTGATAGAGTAAATGTTTTCTATCTTTTTTATATGCGGTTGGTTATTTGTTCATTATCTTTCTATCCTGCCTTTCTATCCTGCCTTTCCTCCAGTGAGCTGAAAGCCATGTACCTAGCTCTTCTCTTCATTAGACCCTTCAAATCCCAGACCAGCCCTGTAAGCACTACAGCACTGCTGAGATGTAGAACTACCAGCATTCAAAGGACAGATCAAAGTATTGCAGCCTTTTTGTGCATAGCTTTCTGCTATCTCTATTGGATTGTATCTTGAGTGGCATCTTATAGTGTACTGGCTACCCTTCAAGATGATGATGATGATGATGATGATTATCATCATTATTATTATTTCTTATATCCTGACTTTCTCCCAATATAGGAACTCAAGGTGGTAAACAGCAGATTTAAAACAATGCAATTTAAAAACGATACAACATTAAAATGTATAAATATAAAATTTACAAAACAATTAAACCATTTTAAAAGTTAAAACACTTGTGAGTTAAAATCGAATGTTACAAATACAAACCTCAAAATTTAAATAGCACAGCATTCCCAGACTGTTTCCATTTACAAAGGCCTGCCAGCACAAGATTGTCTTTATCTGCCATCAGAAGGACAGCAGGGATGGAGCCATCCTGGCCTCCCTAGGGAGGGAGTTCCAAAACTTGGGAGCAGCCACTGAGAATGCCCTCTGTCTTGTTCCCACAAATGCACCTGAGAGGGTGGTGGGACAGAGAGAAGGGCCTCTTCCGATGATCTCGATACTCTGGGGGGCTCGTACAAGGCGATACAGTCCTTCAAATAACCTGGACCCAAGTTGTATAGGGCTTTATAGGTCAAAACCAGCACTTTGAATCGTGCCCGGAAATGAATGCATACAGGGGATATAGCTCTATATGAACTCAGCAGGATTTAAAGGCATAGATGTATTAGGGCTGATGCAGACCAGCCTAAAGGGCTGGCCTGGGGGTGGGGTTTGGGTGGGATAACTGCACACCGGCTGCCCCAATGCCGCCGTCACGCCGACTGCACGGCGCACGGCATCAGGGCACCCCATTGGCGCAGTGTGCATACGCGCTGCACCAAAGGGGTGCAAAAGAGCCGCAGCGGCTTTTTGCCACTCCAAAAAGGAGCAGCATTTGCCCACTCTTTTGGGAGCGGCAAAAAGCCAGATCCAGGCCATGCATCAGCCCTTAGTCTGGAAAATCAGTATGCAAAGGGATCTTGTAGTAACTTTGAGACTAACTGAGAGAGAGAACTTGGTAGTATGAGTTTTTGTAGACTTGAGTCTACTTCAGATGCATCCTCAAGTCTACAAAAGCTCATGCTACCAACTTTTCTCTTTCAATTAGTTTCAAAGATGCTTCAAGATCCCTTGGCATATTTGAACAGCATTTGTAGTTTATGGGAACCATGCTTACATACCGTCAGCAGAACACTGTGGGTTTGAACAGGGGATCAACACTTTTTGGATGGCCTTTGACTTTCTTCCTGTTTCCAGCTTTCAATTGAATGGGAATGGGGGTAGAAAGCAGACAGCCCCAAAAGAGTTTGGTAAGACAGAGGAACATTGGTATGCTCTGGCACTGCACATGGTGAGGATTCTGAGCTTGAGCTGTGGTCAAGGCCAGAGGCTCAGCCACATCTGAGCCGCATTGGGTCACATCTGGAAGAAAGGTGACATACAAATGAAGTAAATAAATAAATACATTTGAACCTTCCTAGTCCAATTTAGAACTTTGTTATGGGTCAAAGTTAGTGCCTAACAAGCACAGAGCCAAAAGAAATTCCAATCTTCAGCCAAACTCTAGGGCTCTCAGCCCAAGACCCTCTGTGTAGGACTGGGGGATAGGGTTCATCCTTTCTCCTCTTTAGGCCTTGGTTTGGATGGTGTGTGAGCCTCATCTTGCCTGGCTTACCATAATGGGGAAAGGAGGCTTGGGCAAATAACATTAAAGTTTGAGTGAGTCTCCCTTATCCAAAATGCTTGGGAATAGAAATGTTTTGCATTTTGGAATATCTATACTTGCATATATGTACATAATGAGATATCTTGGAGATGGGGCCTGAAGCTAAACACAAAATTCATTTATGTTTCATATATACCTTATACACATAGCCTGAAAGTAATTTTATACATAATATTTTTAAGTTTACATTGAACCACCAGAAAGCAAAGGTGTCACTATCTCAGCAACCCATGAAAAATATTTTGGCTTTTGGAGGTTTTGGATTTCCAAATTCCAGATAATGGAGAGGCAACCTGTACTAAACCTGGGTTTGAATGAATATCTGAAAAGCACATACAGCACCCAATGCAAACAAGTGGATTGTTAAAATGCCCATCTTTACTGCCAGCTTTTTCAGGGCCACATCTCAGGCAGCTCCTTAAAAAGGGTCCTATGTTGGTCCTCACTGCACTTAGTCTGATAGTGGCAGATGGCAATAAGGCTGGGAATTTCTCATAATGGTTACATAAGCATCGGTCCAACATGTTGTGGGAAATCTAGGCAGTTCTAAGCCACCCGGTATGGGATGGGACAGGGCAGGAGTCAGTGTAATGACAAGGTATACTGAACATGAACAACTGTCCATGGATGCTATGTGTTGCTGCTTGTCTGAGTGGGTATGTTGTGATGCACACTGACTCTCACCGTCAGTTGGTTGTACACTATAGTCTCCCTCACCCTCTTAGGGCAGCATCCTATCTTTGTGTAATTTGTGCAATCTAAAGTAGGAGTGTGCCTTTTTTACTTGAATCCTCATCAATTCTGGCCAAGCTAGCCAGTGGTAAATAGTCTAAACACATCTGAAGGGTCATAGTGCCCACTCGCCCCTGCATTTCTTATGGCACAGGCATATCTAGAGGGGTAGCTATGTTCAAAAATGTGTTGGGGGGGGGGAAGTATCATAAAGATCCTTTGAGACATCGACCTCTCCCTACACAGTTCAAGCAGTCTCATGGGAAGCATCTCTAGACCAGCATCATCTATTTAGGTGGTTCATACTACACAAGTATAGTAATGTCATTCCACTTTAACTGCATAATAATAATAATAATAATAATAATAATAATAATAATAATAAAATTTATTTATATCCCGCCCCTCTGTCAGACAATCGAGGTGGCTTACATCATTAAAACTCAATACAATGTAAAATATAGTCCCAGACCCATAAACCCTCCCACCCCTTAAATCAGAATTAAACAATGATAGAATTAAAACATAATACTTGAGAACAATTTAAATTAAATTAAAACCTAATCGGCGGTAAAGGACTGAACAGAGACAGCAGGCCAAGAGGCCCCAGAGATCTCTCTGGATGAGAACTGTAGATACTTTCTCCTGGACTGCTTATCCCTGGATTCTATGGGATGGAACTATGGCAGTTAAAGTGGAACTACAGTGCTATAATTCTGAAGTGTGAATGGACCCCTCGTGTCCACACTCTATAATGCCATAAGGGCAACCCATACAGGCATATCACCTTCCTCTGCCATTGGAATATGAAACCAACCATCCTATCCATACCCAAACATATCCCATAGAGTTCTTAGTGCATGCTAGCGTTTCCACTAGCTCATTCTCTCTCACTCCCTCTCGCTCTCTTTTTCTCTCCTATGTATCCTTGAAATGAGATGGCTATTCTTCTGTGAATCATGCTCTACAGAGATGCACACGTGTGTGTTTTGTTTTTACCTTTGCCATTCTTCAGGGAAAATCTTTCATTAAGGATGCTCTGAGATGCAAGGCACACGCCTTACGCCATAAGTTCAGCTGCATCAGTCGCAAGTGCCCAGCCATCAAGGAGATGGTGTTCCAGCTGCAGCGCGAATGCTACCAGAAGCACGACCTCTGCTCTGCGGCCAAAGAGAACGTTCAAGTCATTGTGGAGATGATTCACTTCAAAGACCTACTCCAGCATGAGTAAGTGAGAGGGCTGCACTGTGGGATTGCAGTGGGAGGGAATCTTGGACCAGGAGCCTGCCCTGCCCTCCATCCGTGGGCTCCCCCTTTAAGTACCAGCAGCATCCCAGTGCTGCTAATCTTCCTTCTGTTTGTTCAGGTAGAATTACAAGTCCTTCGACTTTATTGATTAGCAAATTGCAATTACTTAGCAGTTAAGGTACCAACTCTGATGACCGCAAGATTGGCAGTTGGAGACCCAAGTGGCACGTGACGGATTGACCTCCCATCACTAATCCAAACTTCTGCCAATTTAGCAGTTTGAAAGCATATAAAAGTTGAAGTAGATAAATAGGTTTCACTTTGGTGGGAAGGTAACAATATTCTGTGCACCTCAGTGTTTAATCATGCTGGCCACATGACCATGGAGTTGCCTTTGACAACGCTGGCTCTTCGGCTTAGTAACAGAGTTGAGCACTGCCCCCTACAGTCGGACACAACTAGACAATCATGGCAAAAGAGAAACATTTACCTTTTACCTTTACAAATTTAGCTCAATTAACAAAATAGTTGTGTTTCTAGACATTATTTTAACAAAAAATTGGTACCAGAGCATATATAACATGGAAAAAATAAAGAAGGTTCTATGCCAAAAAAAGAATACTTCTGCATACCGTATTTTTCGGCATATAAGACGTTCCGACATATAAGACGCAACCAATTTTAAAGGAGGAAAATCAAGGAAAAAAGATTCCTCCCTTTAGCAGCAGCTGGTTGTTCAATGGGCTGCTACTGGGATCGGAGGACTTCTTCGATCCCAGCACCAGCCCATTGAACAACTGAGGCTGCAGCCGTGGCCTCAGTTTTTAAATGGGCTGGTGCTGGGATCGATCCCAGCACCAGCCCATTGAACAACTGAGGCCAAGGCCGGAACGAGGCCTCCTCCCGGCCGCGGCCTCAGTTTTTAAATGGGCCGGTGCTGGGATCGCTCCGATCCCAACACCAGCCCATTTAAAAACTGAAGCCACGGCTGGAACGAGGCATCATTCCGGCCGCGGCTTCAGTTCAATGGGCTGCTGCTGGGATCGATCCCAGCAGCAGCCCATTGAACAACTGAGGCCGCGGCCTCAGTTTTCAAATGGGCCGGTGCTGGGATCGATCCCAGCACCAGCCCATTTAAAAACTGAGGCCACGGCCGGAACGAGGCCTCCTCCCGGCCGCGGCCTCAGTTTTTAAATGGGCCGGTGCTGGGATCGCTCCGATCCCAACACCAGCCCATTTAAAAACTGAAGCCACGGCTGGAACGAGGCATTGTTCCGGCCGCGGCTTCAGTTCAATGGGCTGCTGCTGGGATCGATCCCAGCAGCAGCCCATTGAACAACTGAGGCCGCGGCCTCAGTTTTTAAATGGGCCGGTGCTGGGATCGATCCCAGCACCAGCCCATTTAAAAACTGAGGCCACGGCCGGAACGAGGCCTCCTCCCGGCCGCGGCCTCAGTTTTTAAATGGGCCGGTGCTGGGATCGCTCCGATCCCAACACCAGCCCATTTAAAAACTGAAGCCACGGCTGGAACGAGGCATCGTTCCGGCCGCGGCTTCAGTTCAATGGGCTGCTGCTGGGATCAATCCCAGCAGCAGCCGATTGAACAACTGAGGCTGCGGCCTCAGTTTTTAAATGGGCCGGTGCTGGGATCGCTCCGATCCCAACACCAGCCCATTTAAAAACTGAAGCCACGGCTGGAACGAGGCATCGTTCCGGCCGCGGCTTCAGTTCAATGGGCTGCTGCTGGGATCGATCCCAGCAGCCGCCGATTGAATAACTGAGGCCGCGGCAGCAGCCTCCTTCACTTTATAAGGCGCATCAACTTCCCCGCCCACGTTTTGCGGGGAAAAAAGTGCGTCTTATATGCCGAAAAATACGGTACTTTTTTGTTCCAAACTAAATGTATGTGTGAAATAAAACAAGGTCAGGTAAGCCTTGCATAAATAAACAAAAATATTTTGAACCTTCTAAGTCTTTCCAAAAGATTTCTTTCAAAAGGTATCCAAAGGTGACTTTTTGTTTCATCAGCTTCCGCTTTTCTTATGATTTCTATCATGTTGGCCAAACGTGTAGCTCAGTGCTCTTTTTAACATGGTGGAGGGTGAGGTGAGCTGGTGAGGCAAGCTAATCTTTCCTCTTTTCTATCTGTGCTACTGTTCACACACAGTCAGCAAGGAATTGTGGAGGCAGCTGCTGTTTACCTTATCGGTTGTAGGCAAGCATACATGCTATGTATCAGCTACAGCAGAATCCCACTTTTCTCAGCACTGCAGCCTGGCAGTGAAAATCAGTTTTCCTCCAGCCCTTTCTCCTGGTCCTCCCAATGTTGATGCTGCTAAAAAAAAAGTCCAGCTAAACAAAGGAGCTATATACAGGTAGGATAGCCTAGCCCTTGTCTGGACACTGGAGCCAAGAGGTCTGATGGGCTGTCATTCTGAACTTTTAAGAACCCTTCCACATAAAACAGACATAGCATTGCAAAAAGTTGCCAGCTGTGTTTCTCTCCTCTTTTGAGTGCTTTTGAGCCTGTCATTCCCAATTTTTGAGCCTGTTTTTGAGCCTGTCATTCCCAGTTTTACCCTTTCTGTCTCCTCGAATATGTTTCTGAGGAATCAGTGTTACATGTTACAGCAGGAGTAGGTATGGGGGCCTTAGCATCTCTGTATGAAATGGTGAAATGACTATACTTTAACATTTTAACCCCCCCAAACAAATTAACCCAGGGGTAGGCAACCTTTCCCCTTTAAGGGCCGAGGGACTTCAGCTCCCAGAAGCCTCAGCCATGTTGGCCAATAGTCCCATGTTGGCCAATAGCTCCTGGGATTCTGGGAGCTGAAGTCCCTCGGCCCTTAAAGGAGAAAGGTTGCCTACCCCTGAATTAACCTCTTTGTGTTTATCACAAAAACAGAATGCAGGAGGCTTAGGCCCTAAACAGACCAGCGATAAATGCTGGCCTCGGGACAGAGTGGGGGCGTGGTGACTGCACGCCCCAACTACGTCCCCAAGCCGCTGGGAAGCCACACGCATGCCCAGATGACGGACAGTGTTGGGGCACTTCTGCGGCACAGTGTTTAGACACACTACACCTCAAAAATGAAGGAAAAACACTGCCGCAGCAGCAAAGGCAGCTTTTCGCCCTTTTTAGGGTCGGCAAAGCACCTGATCTGGGTCATAGCGTGCAGTTGCTGCTGCCCTGATCCAGCTCTCCCAGGGGCGGCTCGGAGTCGCTCTTTTGGGGTGCTGTGTCCAACCCCTTACTCAACATGTATTACTTACAGATTGGTAGAAGGGAGAGAAAGATGTGTGGTTATTTTGCACAATGCAGGGTAGAAATGGGACATACTAATATTTGACTGTGTGCTTGGCTTCTGCTCAGATATGGGGGTCATTTCACACTTTCAGTGCCTTAACCTGCCACAGCATTCCTAACTGATATTATATAGTTGTCCTATGGCATGTGCAGGGGAACCTTATTCAGGTATTGTCTCCTGACTAACTTTCCAGGGACTACTTACAGCTGGTAGACAGGCCCAAATCTAAATATACGAATTCATACCCTCTCATCCACAAATACATTCATTTAAACACACAACGTGGCCCCTTTGCCACTCTTCAGCCATTGCCTTTGTAGAAGGGACAAGAAAATATAACAAGGAGATGTGGTTGAAACCCAAATGTATAGGGCAGGGGTAGGCAAACTGTCCCCTTTAAGGGCCGAGGGACTTCAGCTCCCAGAAGCCTCAGCCATGTTGGCCAATAGTCTGGGATGTTGGCCAATAGTCTGGGATTCTGGGAGCTGAAGTCCCTCAGCCCTTAAAGGGGACAGTTTGCCTACCCCTGGAGGGGATAATGCACAGCGTTCATATCATGCCTAATCAAGATTAGAAGCATTATAAGGTCAACATACAGCATGTGTAACTCTCCCAAAGGAGACTGCCCATGTCCACATGGGGCAAATACCACATCCTCCCCCCCACTGGCCATCCTCACTGAGAGTAGTCCTGACAATGTAGAGCCCCATCCCTAGTTCTGATGAAAACTGGTCAGTTCAGCACCAACCATTGTATACCCCCCCTACACTAAATTTTTAAAACTCACCTTTTGCTCCAGTTCTTCCAGAGCAATGGTGGGTGACTGTTTACAATACATGCTATTGCAGTGAGTTGCTCCCTCTGCAGTTAGAACAAGGCACTCAGCCATGTGACTGATACTGAATGCCTCATTTTCAGCCTCAGAGGGAACAATCTGCGGTGGGTGGCATAGTAGGATGTATGTGCAAACAGTCACCCACTGTTGCTTCAGAGTGCCAGGTAATGGGAAGATGTCAGGACAGCTCCGGGGCCCTGTGCAGACACACAGGAGTGAATATGTATATGGCTGATTTTAATCTTGGGAGCATAGTGTGTGAATAATCACATTTGTCTTTACAAACTAGGCTTTGGTTACTCTGGATCTCATTGCCACATTTCTAATCAGCAACTGTTTCATAGAGGTAAAGGTACAGAGGCAGCAAAGATGACAGATGGTCTCATCCACAGTCCCTGGGGGGTTAATGCTTGTTGTCCTGTGCAAACCATCACCAGGAATGAATATACAGATATTATCAATGGTATATTTAACATTTCAAATAGACTATGAGGCACAATTATATATCTTTAAAAAGTTACTTTTGAGTTCTCTATAGTACTCAAAAGCAGAAAACAAAGAGATGATTAGGGAGAGATGGTGATAGCATATTGAAAGATGCATAAAAATTTCATACAGATGCCACTTGATAGTACATCACATCATCATACAGTTGGCTTGTATATCAAGGCGGAAAATACCAGTCCTGACAAACACAGAGATCCTCAGTAGTTTCTCAAACTTGACACAGGTAGAATCATAGTGAGGCCAACTTTTTTTGAATGGTTGGCAGAGACCACACTGTTCATGTCAGAGCTGCCAAAGTATATGTACAAATGTACTTCAGTTAAACTTTTTCAGTTAAATCTTTTCAGTCTCTTTAAAG
The DNA here is from genome assembly GCA_026167975.1 of Phrynosoma blainvillii. Classification (NCBI taxonomy): domain Eukaryota; kingdom Metazoa; phylum Chordata; class Lepidosauria; order Squamata; family Phrynosomatidae; genus Phrynosoma; species Phrynosoma blainvillii. The sequence goes on along the minus strand of JANUYF010000002.1, from coordinate 268,119,997 downwards.
AGCTCCGTTTCCCCACTCCAGAATGACAAATGCACTCCTAAAACCTGTCATTGATGCTCCTTTAAGTTGGATGTCTGTGAATTCAGGTTTAGCACCTCTTCTTCTTTACTAGGATCAGAGTACTGTTTATAAAAAGGATTGTGTTGACACCTGTTTAACTCTGAAATGTGGATATATTGGTTAGCACCTTCTAAAACTAACCATAAAGAGCCTTGCTTTCCCCTCAGTCCTTCTTTTAATGTTTCTTGGATTGACTGGGTGATTTAGGCCCCTGTGTGTATTGGAACTGAGGGTGTTGTGAAAGAAGTACCAGGCTTTCCAATGGAGAACATCATGCTGTGGAGTAATTTAGCCAATTAAGTGGCCAAATGAATGTTGGAGAGGCCAAACAACACTTTAAAACTGTGGAGCTCTGTTAGGTGCCATAGGAAAAGGCTCCATTCTCATCTGTGTTGGAGAATGTTCCACACATGGATCCCCTTTGTACAAGGTAACTATGGGGGGTTGCAGACTGCCAGAAATAGTGTGAATTCAGTCCACTTTTAGGGTTAGGGTTAGAGTTAGGGAACGATGGGAACTGTATTTTATTGTGGCATCAGAGTTGTCTGACAGAGAAGGCTCAATGTCTCAGAAAAATAACAGTTCCCATGATTCCCTAGCACTAACCCTAACCCTAAAAGTGGACTGAATTCACACTATTTCTGGCAGTCTGCAACCCCCCTATATTCTAGTGCTGCAAGGAATGTGGTGAAGAGGGCTCCATCGTGTGCATTTGCCTATGAAATTCCTCCTTTTATAGAAAGAGACTTCTGCTTCTAAACCAAGAATCTTGATTGTTTGGAAATAGGATGCTTATCCTAAAGACACAGATTTCTTCCCATAACTGTCTGTGATACTTTACTAAATAAATCATTGGAACACTTCTGTCAAAACATTTATTAAGTGGCAGTGGTATAATACCCAGAAGAGAAAATCCCTTCCATCTGGTGGCTAAATTTTAAAGTCACAAGGGGTAGTTGTTTTCTGTAAAGAAAGTGTTTATTTCCCGGCAACCTAGATATTAGATGGCTGACTTTTTAGAATTCTTGCCTGCATGGCATCAGAAAAAACATGTTCCTACCTAGGAAGCTGCCTTATACTGAATCAATTAATCCATCCAGGGTGTCAAACAAGAATCTTCCCCAGAAAATGAATGTGAGACATGCTGTACACATAGCATGAAGCCAACCAGATGGCTTTCAGCCTTTCTCCAGTCTTAATGCTGCTTGATGTTTGGCCCTGTGAAATATTTGCAGTATGTTTACTAGAATGCCAGTTAAGGGGCCTACACTGTCAGTGACATAAATGAAACAGGCACATAGTTGTATATATTTCTTCTGAGCACAAGCAAACTGTCAGTCATTTCTGGGTTGTGTTGAATCATGTATCATCAATATAGGATATGACTCAAATCATTTAAGAAGGCTGCAATGGTCTGTTGGTCCAAAGGTGAAGTGTTGCATCATGATTTTCAATACAGGATATGACTCAAATAATTTAAGAAGGTGCAATGGAATAGTCTGTTGGCCTGAAAGTGGAGTAGTGCCAGATGTGATAAAGATTCTATCTGCGGCTGCATCTATATTGCAGAATTAATACAACTGCCATGACTCAATACTATGGAATTCTGGAATTCATACTTTTGTGAACTATTTAGCCTTCCCTGTCAAGAGAGCTCTGGTACCACAACAAACTATAAAGCCCAGAATTCCATAGGATGGAGCCATGACAGTGAAAGTGATGTCAAACTGCATTAATTCTGCAGCATGGCAGCAGCCACAATTAGATTAGATCAAAACACCAAGCTCTTTTTAGGTATCCTGCCTTAAGGTGGCAAATGTTGCATTTTGGGTGAGATAAAAAGTGTGACAATCAACTTCATATCCATTAAATCCATTAAATGTGATGTGTCTTAGGCTAGTGGCTTACAAACTGTTTTCCAGAAATCCCTGTAGTTCTTCAGAAGCTTATCAGGGAATTATTAGTGGGAAGATCAGGAATGTTCAGACACATTGCCCATCATTGCTGGCCTTGTCCCTGCAGTGTGTGGCTACACTGTATCCCTGCAGTGTGTGTTGTATCTATCCACACACACCCCTCATTTGTTCTCATACAGTAGGATGGTGACATACAAGAAGCCCACATAACCTGAGAGTGCACATCCTAGAACATGTCCCAAAATGCTTTGTAAGGAACAGGCATTCTGTAGCACAGTGGTTATCAAACTGTGGGGTGGGACCCCCAAGAGTAGAAAATGTGATTACCATTGCTGTAGCAGATACACTCTGGTTCCTTGGCAAACAAGTCACTGAGGGAAGTATTCCGTGAAGGTAGGAAGTTGGAAACCACTGCCCTAGATAAGAGTACTAAATGTGCCTGGAGAAAATGGCCCCATTCACAGGCTTTGAAAGCTGAGGGCAGTGCATTTTTGCTTTGTCCATCCAGCTCACTGCAATCAGCAGCCACACTTTCAACCTTTGAAATGGAATAAAATAATTGTGTAATCATAACTTGCACTTCCTTTTTTCACTCAAATATATGCTGCTGCTTTCTAACATATTCTATATTGCCTATTCTTCCAAGCTACTTTCTGCCCAGGAAGTTATATTTAGACCTTCTTAATTATACAGCTTTTAACAAATAGCATAACTTGTAGTTTAACCTTTTCCCCTGCTATGGTTGCCAGACTGAGACAGCAGTAGGGAAAAATGCAGTATAGAATAGGTAAAAAAAGTCATACAGCTGGTCAATCTACATGAACTCAAGCCTCCAGGGCCATATGAACTACATCCAAGGGTATTAAAAGAACTGGCAAATTCACTGTCAATAATCTTTGAGGATTCCTGGAAAACAAACGTCCCAGTAGATTGGAGGAGGGCAAATGTTGCCCCCATTTTCAAAAAGGGGAAAAAGAGGACCCAAACAATTACTGCCCAGTCAGCCTGATATCAATACCAGGAGAGATTCTAGAGCAGATCGTTAAACAGATGGCCTGTAAGCATTTAGAAAGGAATGTCATAATCACTAAAAGTCAACATGGGTTTCTCAAAAACAAATCATGCCAAACTAGTCTGATCTCTTTTTTTGATAAAATTACAAGCTTGGTAGATAAAAGGAATACTGAGAATGTAGCATATCTCAGTTTCAGTAAGGCCTTCAACAAGATCTCCAGCGCAGTGATGCTCTTGCAAATAAACTAATAAAAGATGGGCTAGACCAGGGGTAGGCAACCTTTTTGAGCTGGGGGCCGGGTTGCTGTCCCTCAGACAATTGGGGGGCCGAAGTACCAAAAATAAATAAATAAATAAATAAATAAATAAATAAATAAATAAATAAAATTTTAAAAATTAATTTTAAAAAAATTTAAAAAATGTATGCACACTCTCTCAGCCCCAGAAAAGCCATGGCAAAACCCCTGTGGAGATTTTGCCAAGAAAACCCCAAGAACAAGTAATAACAACAATAATCAATATCATCATGGCGGGCGGCGGCGGCGGCAGGACCAGCCTGGGGCCGGTCCAAAGACCTTGCTGGGCCGCATCCGGCCCCCGGGCCTTAGGTTGCCTACCCCTGGGCTAGACAATGCTACTGTTAGGTGAATTTCTAATTGGTTAACCAACCGAACCAATGGCTCCTCTGCATCCTGTAGAGACGTGACCTGTGGGGTACCACAGGGTTCTGTCCCGAACTGAGTGCTATTCAGCTCTTTGTCAATGAATTGGATATGGAATAGAGGGCATGCATATCAAATCTGTAGATGACACCAAATTAGGACGGGTAACTGATACCCCAAAAGACAGGATCAGAATTAACAATAACATTAACAGATTAGAAAACTGGGCTAAAGCTACCAAAATGAATTTAAACAGGTAGAAATGTAAGGCACTACACTTAGGCAGAAAAAAATCAAATGCACAGATATAGAATAGGGGACACCTGGCTTGACAACAGGACATGTGAAAGGGACCTAGGAGTCCTAGTAGACCATAAGTTGAACATGAGTCAAGAGTGTGATGCGGCAGCTAAAAAGTCATTGTGATTCTAGGATGCATCAATAGAAGTACAGGGAAGTAATAGTACCACTCTATTCTGCTTTGGTCAGGCTTTACCTGGAATATTGTGTTCAGTTCTGGGCATCACAATTCAAACAGGATGTTGAGAAGCTGGAGCGTGTCCAGAGGAGGGTGACTAAAATAATGAAAGGTCTGGAAACCATGCCCTGTGAGAAGAGAACTTAGGGAGCTGGGTATGATCAGTCAGGAGAAGAGAAGGTTAAGTGGTGATATGATAGCCCTGTTTAAATGTTTGAAAGGATATCACATTGAAGATGGAGCAAGCTTATTTTCTGCAGCTCCAGAACATAGTACTCAAAGCAAGAGATTCAAGCTACAGGAAAAGAGATTCCACCTGAACATTAGGAAGAACGTCCTGACAGTAAGAGCTGTTTGACAGTTAAATATGCTAACTCTGAGTATGGTGGAGTCTCCTTCTTTGGGGTTTTTAAACAGAGGCCGGATGGCCATTTGTCAGGGGTGCTTTGATTGTGTATTCCTGCATGGCAGGGGATTGGACTTGATGGCCCTTGAGGTCTCTTTCAACTGAGGATTGCTCTTAAAAAGGAAGAAGCCTGCATTCCTGGAACTGTTTAGATTAGGAGGCAGGCAACTTGCTACAAATGTTGTTGGACTACAACCTCCATCATCTGGAAAAATAGCTGCCACCTTGAATCCTGGTACTTGGAAAGTGGTGGTGGTGATAGTGATCAACTCTGTCCCTTGTTATCACAGGCATTGAAGAGAAAAAAATTAGGCCAGCTCTTGGGCTGAATGGGGATATTGCATGTCAAGAGCCTAGATGGCTTTTCACATATCATGCCTCCAATTTATGCTGATGGTTAAGATGCTACCAGAAAAGAAAAAATCTAGAACCACAGGCTTGTTATTGAAATTTAACAAAGGAATAGGGTTTTTTTCCAACTGGCAAGATTTAATATTAGTAATCATAGTAGAAAAATGCTATGGTGAGGGGGGGAAAGGAAGGGGGGAAAGAAATGCTGATACTGTTAACCTCACCATCTATGTTATTTTGTTAAGTTGTGATCAAAACTGAGCTCTTATTCCCTCTCAGAGCCTTTTCCTAGAAAATCTACATGGCCCCAACAACTCTACTTTTTAGTGGAGCAATTAACTGCAATCCTTAAATTATAATGTTCTATGGGACTAAGAGCGTGTGTAGGAGAGAGAAAGAGAAAGAAGCTGGGATTTTATTTATTTATTTATTTATTTATTTATTGTTCCAGTATGTATCACTTTACACTTGTTTTCAATGAATCATGAAACTTTTGTATCTTAATAATATAGTGTCACCAGCAAGCATGGCCACTGTACTATATACCTTGAACTCTAGATTTTGCATCAGGAGCTTCTCTATAATTCAGGCTTGGCTTGATGGACTGGTTCTGCATTTTCTCATGCGAATATTTTGTCTGCAAACTTACCTGTATATATTTTGACCAGTCTTCAGGTTAGAGCTTTTGCTCTTAACGTAGGTTAATGGAAAGCAGGAGCATTAGGAGACCTTATAGGCAGTAGCATCACATGGGGCAGGGGTAGGCAACCTAAGGCCCGGGGGGCGGATGCGGCCCCCAGAGCCCTTTGGACCAGCCCCAGGCCGGTCCTGCCGCCGCTGCCGCCGCCCCCCCCTGCCATGATGATATTGATTATTGTTGTTATTACTTGTTCTTGGGGTTTTCTTGGCAAAATCTCCACAGGAGTTTTGCTATGGCTTTTCTGGGGCTGAGAGAGTGTGCATGCATATTTTTTAATTTTTTTTAATTTTTAATTTTAATTTTAATTTATTTAGTTATTTATTTATTTATGTTTGGTGCTTCGGCCCCCCAATTGTCTGAGGGACAGCAACCCGGCCCCCGTCTCAAAAAGGTTGCCTACCCCTGACATGGGGGGTGCGGACCACATCAGGTGACACCTCAGACGGGGATGACACCCGGTCGAGGGGTGCCCCACCCCTCCTTGCTGCAGCCTGTTTTTCCTTAGGAGGACTAGGCTGTGGCAAGGAGCTGGGCCAAGTGTGTGCACGCCCCCCCCCCCGCACCTCCTTGCCACAGCCTGGTTCTCCCCTGAGGAAAACTGAGCAGTAGCAAGGGGGGGTGTTCCATGGCAAGGATCTGGTCCGAGCATTCACACCTACACCCACGCTCCTTCTTGCCACTGCTCAGTTTTCCTCAGGGGAGAACCGGGCTGCAGCAAGGAAGGGTGGGGAGGCACACACGGCCCGGCCGGCTCCTTGCAGCGGCCTGGTTCTCCTGTGGAAAACTGAGCCATGACAAGGAGGGGCAGGGCAGGGCACGCCACCTCATGGAAGTCTGCCCCGCTCCCACACCGGATGACACCATGACCCGGGACACCACTGCTTATGGACACTTTTAATAGGATATTGTACATTTTCTCCCTTGCTTACTAAATTTTCCCTTTGCTTGATACATAATTTACTTATTCTTATTAATTAATTAATTGTTACTAATTTACCAGTAGATGTACCAAGCTTTACAAAAGTTAGAAAACCCTGGGCCCTCCTGTAGCATACAGATTTTTTTATTCCCCATCTCTCATGGTCTCCTCCCCTTATTCACCAACCTACACCGGCCCTTACCCACCCAGATGAGCCTTCTTTGTCCCTGCTAGTGCTCTTTTCTTTCTGTCTCCCCCACCGCAGTGATTCTTACTGATGTTTCTGTCCCACCACCACAGTGTTTATTCAGCTTTTCTATGTGCTCACTCATCTCCCCCTGTCTCTTACTAGGCATCCCTCCCTTTTTCTCTCTGTCTTTTACTTGTTTGAAGAATTTGTAGGCTCTGCAATGGGCAGCACTACTTGAAGTAGCCTACAGGCCTTTTGGAGAAATGAATATATCGGGCCTGATGGCAGTTTCCTCTCTGCCAGTTATGGAAGTCTGCCACATACTGATTGAAAACGGTCCTGCAGGCTCCGTATTTCAATTCATCAACATTCATTGACTAACTAAGATTAATTAGTTAATTTTAGAAGCAAAATAACTTCAAGGTTCACACCTCTTGGGTTCCCATGGTATTTATGCCACATTTCAGTTGTTTTAAATTGTACAGTCTTCCAGCTGTGGAAGAGACACAGGCATTCTCATCTATCATTATAGATTACAGTTAATGTTTTTTTAAAAAAGCTGTATAGTAAACAGCTCTAAATCTCTTGGAATTGAAAAGCATACCATAAAAAAATTTCAAATAAAGGTATGCATGTATGATGCTGGGCTGTACTAATCTCGTTGGTTGAAAAGTGATACAGGCCTGAAATAAAATGCCTCTCCATCTATCAGTGGGTGTATAGGTCACCATTCAACTATAATGTTCTCCCCTTTCTTGGTTTTTTTCCCCTTAGACCGTATGTTGACTTGGTGAATATCTTGCTCACTTGTGGAGAAGAGGTTAAAGAGGCCATCACACAGAGTGTCCAGGCCCAATGTGAACAGAATTGGGGGAGTCTGTGTTCTATCCTGAGCTTCTGCACTTCAGTCCCACATGGAGATTCCCTCCCAGAGCGTGAGAAGAAGCCAAATGAAGTCTCCAGCAGATCCTTTATCAGCCAAAGGGACATTGTGGTCCACCCTGAATCTGACACCAGAGAGAGCTCCCGAAACACCAGAGGGGAAAGAGGCAGCAGACATCCTACAAATGCCCACACTCGCACTAAAGCTGGGAGCCACAGTCCCAAAATGGTTCACGGCATCATCGAACAGGCAGAGGAACTGTCTGACTTCTCTGATATCCGAAGGTGAAAGCAGGATTCAGCCCTTCCTCCCCTACCAGAAACTTCCTCCATTGAGTTCACCTTCTTATCTAGGGGCATTCCAGAATATTTACAATATTGAGGGGTAGGTGTCAGGCAAAGGGCATTGTGGCATATGTGGCAGTGACAGTGTATGTATTATAAGTAACAGAGGAAAAGCAATGGCTTTTGGTTATTGATTGTATCCAGCAAATTCTGTGTGTAGGTGCAACAACATATCTTCATTTAAATATTTGCATCTCTGAAAAGGGTAAAGTTGGAATTAGATGCCAATTTGGGGTTGTTGTTTTCCTTTTCAGGTGTAGATTGATCCAAATTTCCATTCTCAGGCTTGGCATTTAGACTAGGTTCAGTGTTTCATCTCTAGGCAGAAAATAATGTGGTTTCCACTCTTTCAGAGGCATTAAGGGCTCAAAATGGGCTGCTGTGACCTTTGTAAGCATACAGGAAACATTGCAATTACAAACTAAAACAGTTTCTCTGAGTCATTATCCTGTTTAGGTGCCTTAAGTGTCCCTCGTATTGGTTTGAATGGCCCACTGTTGACTTCTTCTTCCCCTTGTTCCACCATCCTTGGAAAGCTGGTTGATTACAGACAAATTTCAGGATGAGATACTTGGTCTTTTGTAGTGGGCCTGCTATCATGCCAACCTTTTTTTCCCCAAGACATTTTCAGAAGTCTGCAAAGCTACCTGGTTGAAATAGATTTCCTAAACGATATAGTATGGTTGCCACCTTAGATAGGTGACAGTTTTATGGAAGCTTAATTGGAAGAGCAGGAAAAATCCCTTTCTCCTTCACCTAAAATCAGGTCCACAAAGTTTGCAGGATTGTTCCAAGGCTGACAGTGGCTAAGTTCACATATCTCAATAAGCCTTAGTATTTCTGGCTTGCTTTGCTCATGCAAACTGTCCAGTTGCTCCCAGTGCAAGCATGGTGACTCTTGACAAACCACAGGCATTCCATGGTTTGTTGACTGTGACATTTAAACACAGATCTCCTGCTTGTGTGCCCACCCACTGCAGTATCCACACTGCAGAAATAAAGCAATTTAACACCACTTTAACTGCCATGACTATCCTACAGAATCCTGGGATGTGTAGTTTGGTGAAGCATCAGAGCTCTCTGACAGACCAGACTGAATACTTCACCAAACTACAGATCTCAGGATTCCATAGGATGGAGCCATGATGGTTCAATTGGTGTCTAACTGCTTTATTTCTGATGTGTGGAAGAGTTGCAAGCTAGGGAAATAAATCAGATGTAGAAAAACCAAGGGATATTTCTTTGGCTTATTAGAGGAGAAACAAAGCAGGTTTCAACCTCACAGTAAACAAACAATAAACGGTCTATGGCTTGTTGCGCATCGGACAGCATGCACCAACCTTTGCCTTGTTCACAGTAAGCCATAATTCTTCTCAAGAGTTCTGGCTTACTATGACATCAGAATGTGTCCAGTATGCACAAAGTGCCAAAGAAATTGTGATGAAAAAAAGTAAGCCATGTTCTGCAAGTGATTTAATCAGGCCACTGGTTTGAAACAAGCTTAAAGTCTTATCCACCCTGCAGTCCCTAACCCCATGTTGTTGGAAATGAAATGAATCCCATTCCTATCAGTGGAACTTCCTTCCACTAAGTGTGCACTGAATTATAGTGTCTGTGGTCCACTGTTATATGTTATATCCTATCTTTACTTTTGAAAATACATCTGTTTATCATTGGCTAGGATCACTCAGTATACTACACTTTGAGACATCAGCCAGTGTACTGGAATTACCTTTTCTGGAAGATAATACCACTCCAGTAATATTTTCAGGTAGTAGGAAAACAGATGTCATAGACAGAAACTCAAGTCCAGAAGCTTCTTGTACACATCATACATTTGTGTAAAGACTTCCCTAGACACTGCAGTGTCAGAACGGCTTTATTCTGTTCATATGCATTGTTCACACTTTGTATGTGTTCATGTGCAGAGTCAACTCTGATGCTACAGTGACTGGGAAACCTGTCTTCATTGGTGATAGGAAGAGACACAGCAACGTATCACAGTTCTTTCATCCTTGGTGAAAGCAGTTAGAAGAAGGCTTTAAAAAACAACATAATTGTACATCCAGCCAGAGCATGCTATTTGCACAGTTTCTAATAAGAATGGCTTAAGTGATTGTGCTGAGTGGTGAATCCAAACATAGCTTCAAAGAAACAAAAAAAAAACAAGTGAGGAATACATGGTTCCCATAGTAAAATATTTGTAAATTAGTTTGTTAGAGGGGCAATCATGACCATTTTGTCATAACATCATGCATAGGTAAAACCTTCCAAAGATCTGCCTCTAGAACCCTATATTATGTAGTCAGATCTTTAGTAAGTTCACTCTACAGGTATCTTAAGTAAAAAGTTTAATTTACCAATGGGAACCAAAACATACACATTGAATGTCTCTGTCAACAGATCACCTCAGTGTGCATATAGTTTATCTTCATTCATTTTTAGGAGATAAATATATGTCCCCTTTTAGCTTATACACAGAAAATTCAGGATTTTTTTATTTTTATTTTGTGGAAGTGGGGTTGTATAAGGCCTAATTTTTTTTCCTCTGTGTGAAAATTGGATGTATGTGTTCACCTACTGATTCCACATATTCTTTTATTGTAAATATTTATCATTTCTATTTATTATAGTTTTCTCCATTAAAAAAATAAATCTGAGCACTGCTGGCTAAGGTAATTTAAATATATGTTGGGACCTGTGTTGTATATATTCATGCCACTAGTACATTTTTGTTATTGTTTAAAGCAAGGAAAATATAATTTTATATGCTCCATAAATTTGTTGACAGCTTATATCATATATTTATTGTTAAATTTCATTTCTAATAGATACAAGTGCATTTAACCTGATAATTCTATTAAGATATCTTGTATAGCCTTACTTGTTTGGAAATTCTAAAATAAAAAATGTCAGCTGTCCACTTAAGGAGCTCAATAGTATCTTAAATAACATTCACACTTGCTTATTGCAAAAAAAGTTCTTTCTGTAAAAGTCTACAACCAAAATTAAACTTCTCCATGGTACAGTCCTATATATGTTTATTCAGAAATAAGTCCCAGTTCATTCAGTGGAGCTTACATTACTTTCAGGAAAGCCTGCAGCCTTAATCCTATCAGTTTCAAATGAGCTAAGCACATACTTAGATTCAAAGTTTTGACATTAGCAGAACTTAACTGGGCTATTTTACAATATTAATAAAATATATCAGTTACTGCTACTTTACCTCATTTCAGAGAATAGTGAGAATCTGAGAGATAGATCTCCACAAACCCATTTGTCAAGGAAAGAACCCTAGAGGCTAGGGAACTCTCACAAGATGTCTCAGCACAGTTCCAGGGGATAAGGCATGACCAACCAGCACAAAATATAAGTATATAAATAATTTTTCACTTTTAGGTAAAAATTTCAGAAAGATGGCCATGTTCATTTGTTTTAATATAAAAAGAAGGAACAAGCTGTGGTGCTTTTAAGACTAAATGGTTTACTTCAACATAAGCTTTTGCGCACTCAGATGCAAGGGCACAAATACCATCCATTTAAGAAAGAATGTGGAAATAATATCTTGTCTTGAAGGCAACTGACTGAAACTGGTTATTTGAAAAAAATAGACTAAGGTCCCTTGACATCTGACTTGATTATAATATGAATTTTTCTGAAGTACAGATTTCAAGTATGTATAAAATACATATGATTGAAGGTGTAATTGCAGATTGAAAGAGTAATCAGAAACTAGAGATAGGGACAATTACACTATTAACACTGGCAAAATATTGTGGCACTGAGGAAGACAATTAAAACAAGAAATACGCAGTTAAACACCTGAATGAAAATGGGGGAAGGGGAATTACTTTGTAAGTATCTCCCTTCGAGTTGTCTGTCAACTTATGGCAACCTTGTGAATTTCATATGGTTTTCTTTCTCACAACTTTTTCACACTAGTCTTTAAATCTGCTATAAAGCTAAAGAATAGTGCCTTTGGCAATACTTATGGCATGACGTTGTTGCCATTCTGTCACTCCTTTGTCTTAGGGCGTCCCTTTTCATTGATGGGAAACACCCATCAATAAGATCCAAAAACACTGCTGTAGCATTTCTCCTCATGTGCGGTAACTTCCTGGCATGGCTGTTCTGGTATTGGGAAGTCCCATGGGTCAGTTCCCCACTCGCCTCCCTTTCCCCTCCCTATTCCAGAGCACGCTTCTCCACATACACCAGCCTGCCAAAGAAGGAATGATTGCCTCCTCGCAAGGAGGTATTCTCAATCCTTTGGCCAGAGAGAGGGGGGAAAACCGGTTTCTCTGTGCTCCCCCTACTTGCCAAAGAATGAATTACTTCTTTCCTGCAAGGAGCCTGTCATTTCCTGTTTGGCAGGAGGGAGGGAGAAGAAGTGGAGAAGACAAGGAATTGGGGTTAAGGGGGAATGAGGAAGAGAGCACACAAGGACCCAGTGGGGAAAAGGCCCATTGCACTATTGAAGAGAGGTGTAGTATTAAATGTTCCAAAGCAGTATGTTTTGGGGAAGGGGCTTAATAATGCAATTACGTCGGGACTGAGGCACATGTGATAAAGTTCTCAGAGGTGGTTTGCCATTGCCTTCCCCTGAAATACAGCCTACAGCACCAACCAAATCCTAATGGCTGGCTGACTTTACAGTAGCATCATGGGGGGGGGGGGGGGGGTCCCACCGGGTGCCATCCCATAAGATGGGGTGACACCCCAGAAAGTCTTTGCAAGGCTTTGAGCCCATTCTCCAGGCCTTTGTGGGGCCTTGGGCCCACTCTCCTGGCCTTCCTGGGGCTGCAGGGCTGCTCTCCAGGCCTTCCTGGGGTCGCACACGTGCTCCCATTCAGCATATGCACTGGAAGTCCCCCCCTGCACCAGGTGTCACTAAGTCGGAGGACGCCACTGCTACTTTATAAATCATTTCTCTAAAGCCCAAATTAAACAGGACTGCAACTCACCTGTATGTTAGAAGTGGGGTTGCTCCCAAACCCATATAAAGCAAGGCTGGGCAAAATAGACCTGCAGGCCACATATCCCTATCAGCACCTTTATGTATAGTGTTCAGCCCCTCCAGACTCATTGGCCTGCCCTTTTTTGAGCGAAACAATTGCACCTTACTTCACTGGGATATTTCCAGCAGCAATATTTCACATTTTAAATAAGAAACAGGTGCCCCCGTACTGCCTAATATTTCTTTTTTAAAAAATAACATTTTTCCCCCAAATTGCAAGTGGATTTCCAGTCCCTTCAGGATATTTTCAACCATCCTTGTAGGCCTCAGAATGCTGCAAGGGAAGAAAAGTGGCTGGCAAAACCCACCATGTTTGACTACCTCTGCTATCAAGCAACAACACAAAGCAAGAGAGCTTTTAAATAAGGTTGGGGAGTGGGGGGAACCAGGCAGATAGATGGGCTTGCAACCAAAATAGATCAAGTGTGCCTGTTATGACTAGTTAAAGTGTCTCTTGGATGGGCAAAAAGGAATACTGATCCCACTGCCTGCACTTCCTTCTGAAACTCCCTCCACACAGTGTGTTCTCAGAAAGCTACAGGAGTAACTGTTGATCTTGGAGCTCCATTGGCGACAGGGAGGTTTTGATGGACAAACAACTAAATGGCAGGTGTAACATCCTATTTTCAACTTACATTGATGCCCACAAAGAAATGACTAGTCCACAATCTCGCATATTCTTTAATTTATTTATTTATTTATTTATTTAAAAGATTTATATCCCACCTTTCTCCAACACAGTTGTCATTCAACTGGTGCAAAGTGAATTCAAAAAGCAAAGGTAGTTCACAGTCAAATAACACTGCAAGGGGGAGAGGAGAGAGTGTTGAATCTTGCTCTTCCCTGTATACTCAAGAGCAACATGCTGGAGCCTCTTCTAGTTTATGTATTCTTCCTCATTTATACCTTTTGGCATCTTAACCACACTCTGATGTTGCTTGGCTAGCACATCACAGTATCTCAGTTTCATCCATGAAGGTATGAGATCACCCAACAAACACTGTAGTTAAGTAGAAATTTGAACCTCAGCCTCTGGTATCCAGTATGCAGAATACAATACACCATCAGCTCAAATGAAACCCTGTTTCAAACAAACAAACAAACCCAACAACCCTGACATTCTCAATTTTCTGCCTTGAGATACAGGGTAGGGCTACCAGCTCAGAGAGCTTTAAAAGGGGATTAGAAAAAATCATGGGAACTCAAGGCTAGACATAATGGCTACATGCCAGGATCAGAGGCAGCATGGCTCTGAGTACACCAGTTCTTGAAGAACAACAGTAGAAGAGGATGGTTGTCCTTTTGGCCTTCCCAGAGACATCTGGTTGACTACAATGGGAAATAGGCTGCTTGACAATAAGAATCTTTGATCTAATCCCACAGGGCTCTCCTTATGATTTTAGCCTGGAACTTGAACTTGGTCTCATCCCACAAAAAAAAGCCTTTTGTTCCTGAAAGTGTCTACTGGAATTTGTATTGGACCAGATATTACCAACCATTTCTCCATTTCCATTCTTGTAAACTTAGATCGTAAACTTAGATCAAAGCTCCAAGACTTAAGAAAAAAATGCAGGTGTTTTTTAAAATATAGTCATTCAAACTACATACTGGAAGAAGAAAATTGTGGCCTTGTAGCCTTTCCCCAACCCAACAGTTGATACAACTATAAAGAATTATCTCCTGTTGCTATCAAAAGCTAGTTGCAATCTGTGTGTACCGATGATGTGGACAAGCTTCTTGGTAGGGTGAGGAAAACAACTTGCCCTCTTGACCCTTGCCCATCATGGCTGGCCGTCCCGGGGGGGGGGGGGATGCATTGAGGAAGTTCCTTATGGAGATTATCAATGCATCCTTCAGGGAAGGACACATTCCATCTTGTTTGAAGGAAGCGGCTGTTAGGCCACTTCTGAAAAAACCTTCCCTGGACCCCCTGGATATGAATAACTACAGGCCAGTCTCTTTACTACCATTTTGAGCAAGGTGATCGAGGGGGCAGTTGCTCTTCAACTCCAAGCTGCCTTGGATGAAACTGATTATCTAGACCAGGGGTAGGCAACCTTTCCCCTTTAAGGGCCGAGGGACTTCAGCTCCCAGAAGCCTCAGCCATGTTGCCCAATAGTCCCATGTTGGCCAATAGCTCCTGGGATTCTGGGAGCTGAAGTCCCTCGGCCCTTAAAGGGGAAAGGTTGCCTACCCCTGATCTAGACCCATTTCAAACTGGCTTCAGGACAGGCTTTGGGGTTGAGACTGCCATGGTTGCCTTGACCGATGATCTGCGTCTAAGCATCAACAGGGGTAGTGTGACCCTGTTGGTGCTCTTAGACCTCTCAGTGGCTTTTGACACAATAGATCATGGCATCCTCTTGGACCACCTGAAGGGGTTAGGTATCGGAGGCACAGCATTGCAGTGGTTCCGGTCCTTCCTCTCAGGCAGATCCCAGAGGGTGCTGCTCGGGGACAGTAGCTTCAGTAAAAGGGAGCTCATCTGTGGGGTTCCACAGGGTGCTATTCTATCCCCAATGTTATTTAACATCTATATGAAGATGCTGGGTGAGATTATTCAGAGTTATGGAGCTAGATGTTATCCCTGGTGGCACAGTGGTTAAATGTACTGCAGCCACTCACTCATAGACCACAAGGTTGCGAGTTCAATACTAGCCAGGGCTCAGGCTAGACCAGGGGTAGGCAACCTTTCCCCTTTAAGGGCTGAGGGACTTCAGCTCCTAGAAGCCTCAGCCATGTTGGCCAATAGTCCCATGTTGGCCAATAGCTCCTGGGATTCTGGGAGCTGAAGTCCCTCGGCCCTTAAAGGGGACAGGTTGCCTACCCCTGGGCTAGACTCAGGCCTGCATCCTTCCGAGGTTGCTAAAATGAGTACCCAACTGTTGGGGGGCAATGAGCTTACAGTTGTAAACCGCTTAGACATTCCATAGTGTGATATGAAGCGGTATATAAATGAAGCTGCTTTGCTTTGCTTTACTTTATCAGTACGCTGATGACACCCAAATCTATTTCTCCGTGTCTCGTTCGTCGGCCTCGAATCCCAATGGCGTCTCCTCTCTCAATGAATGTCTTCGGGCAGTAATGGGCTGGATGAGGAAAAACAGATTGAAACTGAATCCTGACAAGACAGAGGTATTCACAGTAACGGCCCCGAAACCAAGAATTGAGTTGCAACCTCCAGTCCTGGATGGGGTCACACTCTCCTCCAGTGACTGTGTTCGCAGTCTGGGGGTGCTCCTTGACTCGTCGCTCCTGATGACAAATCAGGTAAATGCGACAGTCAGGAGCACCTGTTATCAGCTCCGACTGATACGCCAGCTGCACCCTTTTCTGGAAATAAGGAATCGTGAGACTGTTGTGCACGCGCTGGTAACCTCACGTCTAGATTTCTGCAATGCGCTCTACATGGGGCTACCTTCATGCCTGGTTCGGAAACTACAGCTAGTACAGAACATGGCAGCCAGATTAGTGTCTGGAACATCTAGGAGGGACCATATTACTCCGGTTTTAAGGTCCCTCCACTGGCTGCCCATAAGTTTCTGGGCCTAGTACAAGCTGTTGGTTATCACCTTTAAAGCCCTAAATGGCTTGGGTCCAAACTATCTCAGGGACCACCTTCTCCCCTATAATCCTCCCCGCGCACTCCGGTCCTCTGGGAGGAATTTGCTGCAGCCTCAAAAATCTAGGCTTTTGGCTACCTCTCAGAGGGCTTTTTCTGTTGTCACCACCAGACTATGGAATGGCCTGCTGGATGAGGTCCATCAATTGACATCTTTAGACAGTTTTAAAAGGCTGTCAAGACGGATCTCTTCCGGCAGGCCTTTCCGGGATAGATAATCCTGGCCTCAGGAACCCCTCCCTTAGGAGGGTCGCCAGGTTCCTCCTTAAATATGTAATTGAGAACTGCTGCCGTACTGTGGAATTGTCTTTAATATTATTGTTGTATTTTAAATTGTTGCTTTTAACTTGTAATTGATTTAATAACTTTTTAAGGGGGGGAGGGAACTAGATTTTGTTGTTGTGTGTTATATTTTATTGCTGTTAGCCACCCCGATTGATCTCAAAGGGGCGGGATATAAATAAATTTTATTATTATTATTATTATTATTATTATTATTATTATTATTATTATTTGGTAAGTGGGATGGTTTTCTTACTTGAATAATGTGTATCAATGTGCACACCACATTTCAAGGCTCTTGTCTTAATTTAGAAGGAAGATAATTAAATTGCAATGGAAGGCATCAGACATAAGAGTTTAACCAAAATCCAGAAACATGGTCTTGAATTCCACCATGAGTTGGCGGTGAACTGGGCTAAAAATTATCTCAAAAATAATCTCAGGTGACATTGTTTCAAACACTGAATTATCAAAATGCCTTCATGAACAAAGCAGTTGAACTGAAGTCTATGCCATCTTGAACTTACTTGAATTTTATTCGTGCCACCCTATCTTTAAGGATCTCTTTAAGGAGTTCTAGGTTGTTGCAGCCAGCTTTTGTGTTATGTGCCTTCTAGTTGACCCTGATTTATGGAGACCCTATCTAGGGTTTTCTTGGCAAGATTTATTTGAGGAGATTTGCCACTACTTCCTATAAGGCTGAGAGAGCATGAACCTCAGTCTTGTGTATGCCTGCATGGTAGAGGGTTGGACTTGATGGCCCTTGAGGTTTCTTCCAGCTCTGTGAATCTATAATTCTATGACTTGTCCAAGGTCATCCAGTGGATTTCCACGGCTAAGCAGGGATTTGAACTCTCCTAGGAGCCAGCATGGTGTAGTGGTATGAGTGTTGAATTATGACTCTGGAGAACAGTATTCAAATCCCCACTCAGACATGAAATCTACTGTGTAACTCCAGGCAGATCACACTCTCTCAGCCTCAGAGGGTCACAATGGCAAACCCTCTCTGAAGAAACTTGCCAAGAAAAACCCATGATAGGTTCACCTTAGTCACCATAACCCCAGATATGACTTGAAGGCACACAACAACAATCTGGGAGTCCTAGTTTAACATTCAACCCTCTACATTCTGGCTCAAGGATGAGTGTGATCCTACTGAAATCTGATAGAACACTAAATCCTGGGGTTGTGGAACAAAATAAATCCTAATAGACAGACAAAGATACACACACACACACACACACACACACACTATCAAACACTAAATTTTCTCTTAAACCAAAAACCAGGAAAGGCAAGCAGACCATTTTGCTGCTATGCCTAGCATATTATTTTCTATCTATTTCAAGGGAAAGGAATACAGAAAGGAACTTTGGACAGAGTAGCCCATGCCCTACAGCAGGAATTCCTTATGACTGCTTGAAAAGCACATTTTAATGCCTCTTCTGTGAGGTTTAAAAATAACTAATCCAATTTAAACCCTTGGATGAGATGAGACTTTGCAAGCTTAAGTTTGATTTACAGGAATCTATGACCTCCAATATTCTTGCTTAAGGTGCCTTGACATCTACAGCTTGTGCATAATCCTGCCATGGATTAGTTTTAGCCACTGGGTAAAAAGGAAAGGGAATGTTTCCTGCCAGATATGTGGTGACAGAATTTAGGAAGAAACAGTCTCTAGCCAAGTGACAACAGTTTCTGAGACAAGATGCAAACCTGACCTACTTGCCATGCATAGCTAGTTGGACTCTAGTGTTTGGTTTTTTGCAAGCTTGGTCTGGCATTCCAGGAGCGAGCTATTTGTTATGAGACAAGGAGTGGCTCACTACTTTATGGACGTTTTCACACTGGCCTTTTTGAGGACGCTAGGCGGCCTCCCGCCGGCCTCACTCCGGCGCCATTTCCCGTGTGTTCACACACACGCGGCGGCAAACCCCGCCCCTTCCTGTGTCATCCCTGCGTCCGGCCGGCTTTTGGCTCCGTGTGTTCAAACACATGGAACCCTAAGTCCGGCCTCACTCCGGCAGCGGCAAGCTAATTCCTGGCTAACTCCGGCTTCAGGTAATTCCGGGTGGCAAAAGGAATTAGCCTGCCGCCGCCGGAGTCATTCCGGTGTCAGCGGCACAGGGTCCAGCCGGCTTTAGGAGAAGGGCTCCAGCCGGCTTTAGGGAGCCCAGTGTGAAAACGTCCCCTGTCTCCTCTCTCTTTTCCTTGTAAAGTGTAATGTGTGGTGTGATGCTTCATTGTGCTACAAATCTCCCTCTTACAGCTTCTTGGCTGGTGGCGTGGAGACAGGGAGCTGCCATGAGTGATGATGGGATACCATGTGCTGTTTGCCTCAGAAGAGGTTACAAAGAAGAGAGGGCAAAGAGGCTCAGATTGGCAACAGCTCTCATAACACCCACTTTGACTCTTGGCCAAAAGCCAGTCTGTAGAATTAGATTCTGCCAACTCAGACATTTCTTGCAGATTGAAGCAGAGAAGCTGTTTCTGTAAGCACCCTACCTTAGAAATGGCTACATTTCAATAAAGAGGCCTGTCCATTCTTTCCAAGGGACCAACCTATAAACACAAAACTAAGAGCTGTGTCGCAAGGAAAATACCTGTGTTTTGGTTAGTTAAACCAGGATTGACTTTGTGGGGGGCCAAATAAGTAAAATGCACTAGCTTCTACTCAGCTTTTGAAAATGATTCAAAATAGTGATGATGATGATGATGATGATGATGATGATGATGATGATGATGGTGATGATGATGATGATGATGATCTCTAAATACTAAAACATTGTGGGGCCAGCCAGTCTACCGATGGAACATCCCATCCCAAGGAACTTCCATGGGTTTTAAAGTCATCCTAAGAGACCCTGCTCCAAATGCTTCACCAACTTGAGCCCTCAGTGGTATGTGCAGTGTAAAACTTTTTTAAAAAGTAATATTTACCTATTTATGAATGATTGCAATTTATGAGATTTATTTATTTAAGCCTTTTTATTGTTCTTAAGCCTGTTAGGGCCTATGAGGCAATATGCAACAAGTAAACACAGGTAAAAACATTATTTAAAAACAAAGCACAACTGTTTTCTTTAAATCCAGTTTTAAAAGACACATACAATGATAAAAGTTTAAAAAAGTCATTCCTGGTTTCAAGGGCCAAAGGTCATGCAAAGGACTGAAGTCTTAGCCTGCCCTGTAAAAAGTCTTTCAACCTAGGCATCGGCTTCTCAGGTATTCACCAGCTTTACTCTTTCAGATATAAAGTTGCTAGCAAAAATCTTCTGTTTAAGATAGATGTTTATTTTATATTTTACTCTATACTCTAAGTTCAACATTTAACATAGCATTTCTCTATTTCCATTTTTCAAAGTGCTTCACACATTTTGCTCTATTATCTTTAGGGAGGTCAGTATTATCATAGCTATTCCATATATAATAACCAAGGACAGAGACAAAATGTGAACTGGGAACCTCCTGATTTATAGTGTAGTTTCTTCCTCTTTAAAATACATTGGTTAATTAGTTAGTTGTTAGATAATGCTTTCTATTATATTTTAATACTACCATACCCACCTCCTTCAGAACCTATTTATCAGTTTCAAAATGAGCTGTATGGTGTATTGTTGTTGTTTTTAGATGAATAAACAGGCAGCTACAGCAGCAAGAACGTGTCACATTTCCCAAGAAAATCTGTTCTATTATATTTTTATTCCAGAGTCCAGAACAATGGTAACCAAACTGAGACCACTATTGTAATCTTCTTAATTCTACCAACATGTATCATCAAAATGAGGCTATTAATTCTATTTGTTTATTAAAATATTGCAATGTAAGAAATAGGAGATCATCACATTGTATTTAAAGCGATCTTTCCCTGATGGGATACAGTCGCATTTAATTTTAAAACCTGATGTTATCACACTCAGCTGCAGCCGGGTGAGTGCAACCCATATGCAGCCTGAATCCCAACCGCACTTATCCAGCAGCTTTTCAAAATGGGAGCTTGCCATTTTTGAAAAGCCAGTGGATAAACGTGGCTGGAATACGGGTTGCACTCGCCCAGCCACAGCTGCATGCAATAAAACCTGGTTTTAAAATTAAACATGGCTGTATCTTGTTTGGGATAAATTGCTTTAAATACAATGCGATAATCTCCATAGATTTGAATTATTAAACATAATCAACTGGGGACCAGAAGAACTATGGTCAGAAGCCACGGGAATAGTCAAGAAAGAATGCAGAAAGACTCTACCTGAGGCCAAAAAGAAAGAGAAGAAACAATGGATAACTGACAAAACACTTCAAGCAGTAAAGTACAGAGGAGAAGCAAAAGAGAAGGGAGATAGGAACAAAACCAGAACCACAAACACAACTGTTCAACCACTAGTGCACAAGGATAAAGAGTATTACTATAAAAATCAATGCAGAGAAATAGAAGACAACAACAAAAATGAACAATAAGAAAACTCTTCCACAAGATCTGGGAACTCAAAGAGAAATTCAAACCAAGGGCGGGGATGGTCTACGATCAGAAGAGGAACATACTACATGATCAAGATGAAATTTAAAAATGATGGCAGCAATACACAGAAGAGCTATATAAAAGAGATGAAAAAATGAATGACACATGGAATGATGAGCCATATGAAGATGAACCCCACATTCTAGAAAGAGAGGTGGAAGCTGCACTCAAAGAAATTGGGAAGAATAAATCACCAGGAACATTAGAAAATCCATTTGAACTGCTACAATCTGCACAGACAAAATCAACTCTAGTGTTAACTAAAATATACCAACAAAGATGGAAAACAAAGTGGCGTCAAACAGATTGGATACGATCAATATACATCCCCATCCACAAAAGAGTGGAGCAATTATAGAACCATAGTGTTAATTTCCCATACAAACAAAATTATGCTCAAAATTCTGCAGCATAGACTCCAATCATATATGAAAAGAGAAATCCCAGAGGTGCAAGTGGGTTTCAGAAAAAGAAATGGCACTAGGGACCACATGGCAAACTTATGATGGATAATGGAGCACACCAAGGAATTCCAAAAGAAAATCAGTATGTGCTTTATAGGTTATAGTAAAGTCTTTGACTACCAGTACATCAATCATGAAAAGCTATGGACATGGGAGGCATGTCCCATTAAAGACATGGGAATGCCACTACATTTAATAGCACTGATGAGAAAGCTGTATTTATGATAATGGGCTACTGTAAGAATAGACTATGGAGAAACAGAATGGTTCCCAATTGGCATTTGTTTGACAGATGCAGAAAATATCATATTAAGAGCGGGTTTAGAATCTGAAGGAGGAGTGAAAATAGGAAAAAGGAACATCAACAATCTAAGGAGCTTATTGCACTGCTTTTTAAACCGGTTTACTTCTTCTGACTTAAATTTTAATTCAGGCGGAACCCTGATACTATTGCAGGGATTTTGCCACCAGATCCACCACCAGAGCCCATCCTGGGTCCCAGGAGCGCTCCAGTGGCCTTTTTCTTAAGATCCCGGATTAGAAAAGAGGCACACTGAGCGCTCCTGGGAGCAGGGATGAACCAGGCAGTGGATTCGGCAGCAAAATCCCTGCAATAGTATTAGGGTGCCACCTAAATTAAAATTTAAGTCAGAAGAGGTAAGCCAGTTTAAAAAGCAGTGCGATAAACTTATAAAATATGCAGATAACATCAGACTACTAGCAGAAAACATCACAAATTTGCAACAGTTACTATGGAAAGTTAAGGAAGAAAGTGCAAAGGCAGACTTACTGCTGAACATAAAGAAAACAAAAATAATGACCACAGAGGATTAACACAAATTCAGCCTAGATAATGAGGGAATCAAAATAGTTAAAGATTTCCCATTGATTAAAAATAATAATAATAATAATAATAATAATAATAATAATAAAATGTATTTATATCCCGCCCCTCTACAGATGCAATTGTAGCATCTTACAACAATAAAACACCATAAATATACAGTCCCAGAACCTACCCACCCCTTAAAATAGTATTAAACAACAACAGTTAAAACAGCAACAAATAATAAAACAATGACCAGCTAAGATAAATCACAATGGCAGAGCAGACTGCCAGTGACAAATGTGGCAAAAATTAGGAGAAGGGATGGACTAGCTCTTAAGGCCGGGAGATCTGATAAGGAAAGGCCTGCTGGAAGAGAGCCGTCTTCACAGCTTTTTTAAAGCTATTTAAACTGGTAATATGATGGATCTCGTCCGGCAGGCCGTTCCATTATCTGGGAGCGATTGCTGAAAAAGTCCTCTGGGAGGTTGCAGACAGCCTAGCTTTTATAGGCTGAAGCAAGTTCCTCCCAGAGGACTGGAGTGCACAGCATGGATTATATGGAAGGAGGCGATCCCGAAGATAAGTTGGAACCAAGCCATTTAGGGCTTTAAAGGCAATAACCAACACCTTGTACTGAGCCCGGAAACTGATAGGCAGCCAGTGAAGTGACTTTAAGACAGGTGTTACATGGTCTCTCCTTGATGTACCCGAGACCAGCCTGGCTGCCATGTTCTGTACTAGTTGAAGTTTCCAGACTAAGCACGAGGCTAGCCCCATGTAGAGCGCATTACAGAAATCAAGATGAGAGGTTACCAGCACGGGCACCACAGTTTCAAGGTCTCTTACTTCCAGGAAAGGGTGCAGCTGGCGTATCAGTAGAAGTTGATAACAGGCACTCCTGACCGTCACATTTACCTGATTAGTCATCTGGAGCGATGGATCCAGGAGCACCCCCAGACTGCGAACATAGTCCTTAGTGGAGAGTGTGACTCCATCCAGGACTGGAGATTGTATCCCAATACCTAGTTTGGGGGCTGCTACCGCAAGCACCTCTATTTTCTCTGGATTCAGTCTCAATCTGTTTTTCCTCATCCAGCCCATTACTGCCTTGAGACAGTCATTGAGGGGAGAGACGCCATCTGAAATCATAGCTGACGACCAAGACATGAAGAAATATATCTGGGTGTCATCAGCATACTGATAACACCCTGCCCCATGTCTCCAAATAATCTCTCCCAGCGGCTTCATATATATGTTGAACATCATCGGGGACAGGATGGCGCCTTGAGGGACACCACAATTAAGCTCTTTCCTGGTACAGCAACTGTCCCTGACCACCCCCCTTTGGAATCTGCCCAAGAGGAAGGAACTGCAATGCAGTGCCTCCAATTCCTAACCTTCTCAGGCGATCCAAGAGGATGTTGTGATCTATTGAACATTGATCAGAACAGAGATTACACTCAAGACAGAAAAAGAATGGGAATGAGAAAGACAGCTAGGACTAGACAAGATCCTAAAGTGTAAAGATATACAAGTGAGCACTAAAGTCAGAATTGTCCAATCCATTGTATTCCCCTTCACCATGTATGGATGAGAGCGGGACAGTGAAGAAAGCAGACAGAAAGAAGACCAGTTCATCAGAGAGGCGGTGCTGGAAAAGAGTGTAGATACTGGGGACAGCCAAAAAGACAAATAAATGGGTCCTTTAACCCAAACTTTCCCTGGAAGTCAAGATGACAAAACTGGGGCTGTCATACTTTGGCCACATCATGAGAAGGCATGAATCATTAGAAAAGACAATAATACCAGGAAAGGTAGAAGGCACTAGAAAGAGAGGAAGTCTGCATTCCAGACATAAATAGACTCACCAATCACAGAAGTCATGGGCCTGAATCTGCAGGACCTGAGCAAAGCAATAGAGAATAGGGAGTAATGTCTCTTAGGGGTGCCATGAGTTGAGGTCAACTCAACTCAGCCCTACCTCCCTGTTTTTTGAGTCCACTCTTCTTGGTTTCAGGGCTCTGCTGCTGGGCTCCTTCTGGAATTTAGATAAGGCCATAAAATGTATGAATTCACAAATGGCTGTCTGGTTAGCAGAACTGGGAATAATAGGAAAGCATTAATATCTTTAAAATACCACCAAGGGGCATGATTAACATGTGCCTTCTCTATTCACAGTGACTTTGCATTGCATTGCAAAGGTTAGGCCAAGGAAAGATAGAAGCAAGGTTAAAAATAAAGATGGGTACACACACATGTTAAGTGTCAGGGAGAAAAGTGAGCATGAGTTGGCTAATGTGGTGTTTGCTATGTAAGCACTGCGGCCACTAAGAAAGTAAGTTATTGTTAGAAGGAAAGAATCATACCCTCCAACTGTCCTGGTTTGGCAGGGATGCCACGATTAATTGTTTGCTGTCCCACTTTCACAGCTGCTTTTAAAATGCTCCAGTTTCTCTCTCCTTCTCCTACCTTTTCATAGGGTATACTATTTTATATGATATAAATAGCAAGTTCATGCCACTTGATGTAAAGGGTATTTGATCTGGATTGTCAACAAGTGTGAGGGAAAAGAACATCATCTCCACCATCCTAGGAAAGAGGTCTGCTACCTGCCTGCTTGCTTGTTGCTCTGCATGTCTCTGCACTACCTGCTGGGCTACCGCTTGCTTCAAGACACCTGCACTTCCTGCAGAATCAGGCCCCAGGTATTCATCCAACTACTAGCTAATAAGTCCAGAGGGCCATCTGTCCTTTGTGCAAGAAGATAAAATCTGGGTGCCTTCTGCAGCAGGCCCATCACTGGTGGGGTTGCTCCTTTGGAGAAGCTGCTTTGGGCTGGGATGAGGGCAGTCTTTGATTGGGAGGAGAGGTGTGCATTGGTTTTGTGTAACTTTTAAAATAAGCTGCCTGCCAGCACAAGAAAATGTGTTATATGGAGAGCATGTGAGAGGATGAAGCCCAGGGAGCAGCCATTACAACAATGACAGGCAGAAAGAGATACTGCATAGAGAGACAGTCCTATCATCATGGTAGAAATTTGTTTGTTACCCCTGTGCTGTCCCTACATCTTGATATCCTGGGTAATAGGCTCTCTGGGCTGAAAATGCTGCTGATCAATGCCAGGTCAGTGAACTGAGAAAACACCACTGATCCAGGACTTCATCCTGGATGAGCATGCCAACCTGGCTTGTATGATGGAGTAGCTGGCTGGATGAAGCTGGGGTGGGGGCAATCTTTCTCAGCTTTGCCCATCTGCGGTTTCTGTACAGCAACAGGCTAAGCGGGGGGGGGGGGGGGGGGAGCTGATCAAGATGCTTCACCCCAGGAGACTTATGAATCCAGATGAAGAGGAGAGATGAAGTCTTGTCCTTGCCAGCAGCCTCAGACAAAGTAAACTGCTGCAGGCTCCCCTGGATTTCGAACAGAACATCCTGGGTGCTCGACATCAAACTGCTTCTTGAGGTAGACAAAAAGAATAAACAGTAGAAGGAGAGAGCATTGTCAGTTAAGTGAGGCTTTCCTTAAGGAGATCCCCTTTGAGTTAAAATCTTCCCAGAACTGTGCACCAGGTGCTCTCTCAATCTCTCTTTCTCACAGACACACAGTTCCTCCCCCACCTCTACTTCACAAGATTCTTCTTTAAAAATAGGATCTAGGGGAAATACTGTGTGATATTTTTAGCTCCAGAAGATAAATAGAATACAGTTGTCCCTCCCTGTTCACGATCCCACTCTTCACGGAAGGGACAAGCGGGGAGGGATATAATGGTGGTGCATGCCCACGTGCACCCATGTGTGTGCCACTGGTGCATACACCATTATTTTCAATATGGCTCAAATATGTGCAAACCACCATGTTTGTGGGGGAGGGGTCTGGAACGGATCCCCATGAATTGGGAGGGGCTACTGTATAATTTGTTAAGAAAGATACATCTGGAGAAAGCATGATTGTCATAAATAAATAAATGCATTCCAATGGCCTTTTAGAATGTCTCTACAATCCTGTACATATTTTCCGATGAGTAAGTCACACTAAACTCACTGGGACTTCCTTCTGAGTAGGTAGTATGATTGCATTGTAAATGTAAATGAAACTTTGCTCTGTGGACACACAAAAAAAAAACTCTCCCAAAGAAATTAGACAGTAAAATCTCTACCAATAGTCCAACTTCTACAAGTTATAGTTTCTTTCCTCTGTCACTATGCAGCCCTGGCACACAGAGAGCAAGAGGAAGGACAGAGGACGTTATCACACCAGGGGTCTCAAAGCAGCAAGAAAAGCAGCATGGAATCAATCCAGAACCATACTGGAATGATTCTGGTCGCGCAGACGTAATTCCTCTTTGAAAGAGGAATTACAAAGAGCTGGAATGATGCAGGGATGGCGCAGGGATGATGCAGGGATGGGTGGGGTTTGCTGCGACGTCGTCTGATCACAGGGGCAAAGGATCCAGAATGATGCAGCGATGGTGCAGGCATGGGGCTGCTTTAGACCCCGTGTGATAACGTCCATAGTGAAAGGGAAAACAGTAGGGAGCCCTGGTGGCACAGTGGTTTAATGCCTGTACTGCAGCCACTCACACATAGACCACTAGGTTGCGAGTTCAATACTAGCCAGGGCTCAGGCTAGACTCAGGCCTGCATCCTTCTGAGGTCACTAAAATGAGTACCCAACTGTTGGGGGGCAATGAGCTTACAGTTGTAAACCGCTTAGACACCCCATAGTGTGATATGAAGCGGTATATAAATGAAGCTGCTTTAAAAAGTAAGCCTTAAAATATAAGATTTATGTATATCTCAAAAACAAACAAAAATCAAAACTGAGGGAGGGGGGAAATCCAATCAAGAATGCTTCTTTGCAATACTGATCCTACAGATGCAACATGCATCTGACATGATCCTGAAGTCGCAAATGGTCTATTCTGACCCCAGGGGATATTATAATACACCATATAAGAAAAATACTGTTGTCTAATGTGTTGCATTGTATGTGCTAAGTTGTTATCCTCTACAGAAAGGGGAAAATAGTGTTGTATATGTTCTATAGCCAGAGCATGGCACTAGAGAAGGAGGCTAATTACCGAGAGGGAAGAATGAAAGTCCATTTCAGATTTGTCTTAATGTGGTGGCCAAATTCTCTGCAGACTAGGGTTGCCAAAGTGAAAACTGAAAAGGGCTCCTCTAACTTTAATGATTGTGTAGAAAAGGGAATGTCACTTGTCACCTGGTGGCCAAATTCTCTGTAGACTCCATAGCAGATTATCTAAGATCTGTGTGTTCAGAAGGGAAATAAGTATTCTGTCTGTTGCTCTACCCAAGCTACTTTGTTGCTTTGACAGATACACACTCAAAGCATTTGCAGTGAGAATGTGTGCAAAAATAGTTGCAAGGAATGGAGGAGTAGGGGTGGCATATATGGAAAATTTCCTTCAATGGAGTTCTCAGGTTGACTAGTGATGAGTGGGGAATTTCATCTTTTCAGTGCTGGAGTCTACTGGTTTAACACTAGGGTTCTTGAAGGAGTTTTAAAAATGAGTAACATTTAAAGAAGACATTTTGGGAAGTCAATGAAAGGAAATAGGGCAGAGAGGGGCAACATCCTGAAAGCAGGCATTAGAGATTAGAGAGAGATTAAAGGTTGGAGATTGTAGAGCCAGCATGGTGTAGTGGTTTTGATGTTGGACTATGACTGGAGATCAGCGTTGGAATCACCACCTAGCCATGGAAACGTGCTGAGTGACCTTGGGTGAGTCACATGCTCTCAGCCCCAGATAAGGTCACCTTAGGGTCGCCATAGGTCAGGAAGAACTTGAAGGCACACAACTGCAAACAACAAAGAGATTGGAGAGACCCATTTGCTTGTGACAAGCAAAATTATTTTTTAAAAAAACCTCAAATTTTTGGAAGAGAAAAATATACTTTGAATATTGTAGAAAAACAAGGGAAATGGCGCAAAACATCACATGATTGCAAAATATCATTTGGCTCTTTTTAAAAAATAAAAAAAGCAAGGAATATAGCAGCAAATATTGCTACCTCTTGACACACTTGTCCCATGTGGAAGAGACCCATTTTATGCATTTCCCTACTATTGTTACCTTTCATTCCAGACCTAGCTTGCCATCTTTCATTCTTAAAAGAAGAAATTGATGGCCTACAGCTGCTTAGCAACCACAAAATATAGCCTTCAGCCTTCCCATTGATACCATCAGCTACTAAAGCCAGAAAGAGACCATTCTAGTCTTTCCCATATATTTTTTCTTTTGTCATATTGAGACACCCCAAGTGAAACACAGGCAGGATCAGAACATTAACAGAAAGGAAAGGAGGGGAAAATAAAGGGATATCACATTTGCAAGATTAGCCAAGGGCATGAGAAAGATGCCAAGACAAATAGCAGACACCCTTAGGAAGGCAAATGGCATCCAAAGCAGCATTACACATAAAATAGGGACGTGGAATGTGAGAGGCATGAGCCAAGGGAAGCTAGACATAGTAAAAATGGAAATGCAATGCATGAACATAACAGTACTGGGGGTGAGTGAGTTAAAATGGTAAGGAATGGGCCACTTTGAATCAGACAACTACACAGTGCTCTACTCAGGGAATGAAAAGACAAGAAGAAACAGGATGGCTTTCATACTAAGAAAAGATGTGGCAAAAGCAGTCAGAGGATACAATTCAAAATCAGACCAAATCATTTCAGTAAGGCTTCATGGTAAACCTGTGAATATCACAATAATTCAAGTATATGTACCAACCACAGAGGCAGAAGAGGAAGAAATTGATAGATTCTATGAAGGAGTACAGGAAGAAATTGACAGCACACCAACATAGGATGTCAAACTGATCATTGGAGATTGGAATGCAAAAATTGAAAGCAAAGAAGATTCAAAAAAACAGTAGGCAGATTTGAATTAGGCAAAAGAAACGAAGCAGATGAGTGTCTTTTTGTGAAGCCAACAACCTATTCATTGCAAACACATTTTTCATACAGTCAGAAAGAAGGCTACACACATAGACATCACCAGATGGTCAACACAAAAATCATATAGATTATATAATCGGAAGTAAAAGATGGCGGAACTCTATACTCGTGGCCAAGACTAGACTGTGGCACAGATCATGAATTACTCATAACAAAAATAAGAGTAAGACTCAGGAAGAAAATGAAACCAGTGATTATACCAAAATATGATCTAAATAATATTTCAACAGAATTTACTGATAACATAAGAAACAGATTCGCACTACTAAGCATAATAGACCGAGAACCAGAGGAACTATGGTCTGAAGCCAGAGACATAATAAAAGAAGAATGCAGACAGACATTTTCAATAAACAAAAAGAAAGAGAAAAAAACATGGATAACAGAAAAAATACTACAAACAATAATGAAAAGAAGAGAAGAAAAATAAAAGGGAGATAGGAACAACTAAGTATTATGAATACAATAGTACAATGGCTTGTGTGGAAAGATAAAGAAAATTACTACAACAACCAATGAAGAAAAATAGAAGACAATAACAAAAAGGAAAGAACAAGAGATCTGTTTCATAAGATCCGGGAAATCAAAGGAAAATTCAAACCAAGGACTGGGACAATCTATGACAATAAAAATAACATAATTCAAGACCAGGAAGGAATAAAGAGACGTTGGATGCAATACACAGAACAATTATACAAAAGAGTTGATAAAATGAAGGACACATGGAATGAAGAACCATATGAAGATGAACTCAAATCCAAAAAAGTGAGGTGAAAACCGCAATAAGAGAAGTAGCAAAAAAAAAATCACCAGGAACAGATGATATTCCAATTGAACTGCTGCAATACACATTGAAAGAGTCAACTCTAGTGCTAACCAACATCTGTCAAGAGATATGGAAAATAAAACGATGGCCAACAAATTGGAAGTGATCAACATACAACCCCATCCATAAAAAGGGAGACACAAGAGACTGCAGCAACTATAGGACCATAGCACTTATCTCCCACGCAAGCAAAATCATGCTCAAAATTATGCAACATAGGGCCTAAGCAGACTGCCAGAAATAGTGCACATTAAATTGAGGCGCTGCCCTGGCTCAGTGCTAGGGAATCATGGGAACTGTAATTTATTGTGGCACCAGAGCTCTCTGACAGAGAAGGCTCAATGTCCCAGAAAAAAATACAGTTCCCATGATTCCCTAGCACTGAGCCAGGGCAGTGCCTCAATTTAATGTGCACTATTTATGGCAGTCTGCTTAGGCCTATAGACTCCAACCATACATGGAAAGAGATATCCCAGAGGTCCAAGCAGGGTTCTGGAAATGAAGATCACATTGCAAACATACGATGGCTAATGAAGCTCACCGGGGAATTCCAAAAGAAAAACAGCATATGCTTTATAGACTATAGCAAAGCCTTTGACTACATAGATCATGAAAGACTATGGAATGCCCTTGAAGACATGGAAGTGGCAGCACATCTGATAGTCCTGATGAGGAATCTGTACTCAGAACAAAAGGCTACTTGAGAACATGAAGAGAACAGAATGGTTCCCAATTGGCAAAGGGGTCAGACAAGGCTGCATCCTTTCACCCTATCTGTTCAACTTGGATGCAGAACATATTATAAGAAAAGCAGGCTTGGACAGAGAAGAAGGAGGAGTGAAAATAGGAGGAAGGAATATCAACAATCTAAGATATGCAGATGACACCATCATACTAGCAGAAAACCTCACAGACCTGGAACACCTACTAAGGAAGATCAAAGAAGAAAGTGCTAAGGCAGGCTTAATGTTGAACATAAAGAAAACAAAAATAATGATAACCAAGGACCTTCACAAGTTGAACCTAGACAATGAAGAAATAGAAATAGTAAAAGAATTCCCATACCTGGGATCAAACATTGATAGAAATGGGGACTGCAGAAAGGGGAGAGTGGCTATGAAAGAGCTGCAAAAGAGTCTAAAATGCAAAGATATATAACTCAGCCCAAAAGTTAGAATCATACAAGCCATTGTATTCCCTATTACCATGTATGGATGTGAAAGCTGGACAGTTAAGAAAGAAGATAGGAAGAAA
Source organism: Phrynosoma blainvillii (assembly GCA_026167975.1). Lineage (NCBI taxonomy): Eukaryota > Metazoa > Chordata > Lepidosauria > Squamata > Phrynosomatidae > Phrynosoma > Phrynosoma blainvillii. Next base: position 268,088,277 of record JANUYF010000002.1, on the reverse strand, counting down.
ATCAATGCATTTGAGATGTGGTGCTGGAGAAGAGTGCTGAGGATCCCTGGACAGCCAAAAGGATGAACAAATGAGTCCTAAAGCAGATTAAACTGAAAACCTTCCTGGAAGCTAAGATGACCAAACTGAGACTGTTGCACTTTGGACACATCATGAGAAGAGAGGACTCTTTGGAAAAGACAATAATGCTGGGGAAGGTGGAGGGAAGTAGGAAGAGAGGAAGGACACATGCTAGATGGATGGACTCTATTCAGGAGGTCAGGAGGTGCTGGAGAAGAGTGCTGAGGATCCGTGGACAGCCAAAAGGACAAACAAGTGGGTCCTGGAGCAGATCAAATCGGAAATCTCCCTGGAAGCCCAGATGACCAAACAGAGGCTGCCGTACTTCAAACACATCATGAGAAGAGAGGACTCATTGGAAAAGACAATAATGTTGGGAATGGTGGAAGGAGGGAGGAAGAGAGGAAAGCCACATGCTAGATGGATGGACTCTGTTAAGGAGGTCATGGGTATTAAGAGTTTGTAGGAATTAAGCAGACCAATGGAAGACAGAGGATCTTGGAGATGTCTCATCCATAGGGTTGCCATGAATCGAGATCGACTCAAGGGCAGTTAACAACAACAAACAGCAAATTGTTCCTTACTTTAAAATCTCCTGTGTTTGCATGTAAATCCAAACCTCATGACCAAGAACTGAAAACCATAACTCAGGAATTTGAAGATGAGACATTATGGAGAAGCCACAAGGAACTAGAAATCCTACCTCCTTCAAAGCCTGAATTACAACATTTTCTTCAAATACTAAGGTTTCTTACTGCAGAAATTGTGGTTTGGAACTGAACTGGAAATTCAATTAAAAACAGAACCTTTCATTTCCTTGCATGGATCTCTTGCCTTTTTTTTCAGTACAAAAAAAGAGAATGCTCTAGAATAGCACAGATTAGGGAAACCACAACACTCCTGACTAATTGAAAAAGGGTGGTGATTTAATCCACCCCAATATGGAAAATGTAGGCATTTCAGTATAATGTGTTGGGCATGTCTTTGAACTGACCCTCTCTCCCTATGGAGTTATTGTCCTATGTGTCGTTCCAGAACCGGGTGTACTTTTAGGCGTCTCCAAGGGTTCTTTCAGTGCCAAACACTGACACATGTTACTGCTATAGCATAAACTTGATTGGTGGTAAATGATGCAGCAGATGGTATACAGCAAAGAAGCATTCCAGCCCTTTTGCTGATGAAGTCCAGCATCCCTTCACAGCCAACAGTACAACTGGGTCCCCAAATAAATTATACCCACGCTTATTCCTTGGTCAGTGATCAAATTCAAATCCCCAATGTTGGACACAGGGGAAGCCCTTGGGCTGAGGTGCACACACATACACCTCAAAGCGAGGCTGATGGAAAATGGGTTCCCAATGGTTATACAGTACAGATGCAAACCAAGAAAATCAAAGTACTTAACCTTGACCCATCTCCCCCCAGTACCTATGAAGACTATACAAGCAGGTTAGAAACGGAGAAAAATCCACTCCCCTAGTTGGTTTTCAGTTTTCATATCTTTTCCCAGCCTCAAACTGCAAATGAAATGCAAAAGTATCCAACAAAATCACTAATACAAATTGACTCTTTCACATCAATGGACAGCTATCAACACTTGGCCATGATGCTAACAAGGACTCCCAACCCCATATGCCTTGTGGCAGAAGTACAACTCACTACACTCTACCACTCCAATTCTGATCCTTGAGTCATACAGCCATAGAATCATAGAATAAGGAGGGGCCTCATGGACCACTGAGTCCAATCCTCTGCTCAATGCAAGGATCTCCAAGTCAAGCACCCCCAGCAGGTAAGTGTCCAGCCTCTTTTTGAAGATGTCCAGAGAGAAAAAATGAACGCTTGTGGGGATTATTTACAACCACCTCACCAGGAGACCTCAGACTACACTTGATCTTCTGTATTTACATTGTCTATTCATCATAACTTCTTTACCCTGGAGAAATCCTGGATTTAAGGCAGAAGTCTTTTTTTCCTAGGACGTTATCACACGGGGGCAAATCTGCTGGTTAATCCACACGAATCCCAAACAGAAACTGGATTTGTGTCTCGTGTTTTCACATGACGTCGCACAGAAACTGGACAGAAAGTGGACAGAAACTGGTGTTAACGGAGATCTTCTGAAATTCAGTTGTTTGGAGGAAATGCAAATGCGCAATTAAGGTAAATTCGCATTTGCCGTAATGTGAAAAGCAAATGCGCATTTGGAAGCATTTCCCCACATTTTCCCATGGTTCCACGGCATCCTCGAGGCAGCGTCTCCTTCCCCCTCAGCAGACAGCTTAAAGGGCCATCTTGGGGGCAGGGAAGGGGGGGCAGCTGCACGATCGGCACTCCAACCCCTTCCCCAGGTCGTCCTCAGAGCAGCCGGCCCTCCGCACGGCCGGCGCTCCGAGGAGGACCTCCGGCTGCAGCATTTGCACGCGCTGTGGCGGAAGAGTTGGCGAAGGTGCGCTGCCATGGGCCGCCCTGGGAAGCTGCGCTGTGGGGCCGAGGTATCCCCACACCTCGGCCCCGCGGCGCAGCTTCGCCGCCCCTGAAAGGAGCGCTAAATTGGTGCTCCTTTCACAAGTCGCTGAAGGTGCACCGCAAAAGGATGCGGCGCACCTTCGGCGACTCCTCCGCCGCAGCGTATGCGAACGCTGCGGCAGGAGGTCCTCCTCGGAGCGCCAGCCGTGCGGAGGGCCGGCTGCTCCGAGGATGACCTGGGGAAGGGGTGACAGCCGCGGCAAGTGACAGCCGCAGCAAGTGACAGCCACGGCAAGCATAGCTATATCTGCGCATGTGCTAGAAGATCATTTCTAGTACATTTACGGGATTTTCTAACTTGTGTGTGAATGTTAAATGCGGTTTCAGCGGGAGCTTACTGTAAATTCGCAATTAAGGTAATTACGTGTGAAAGCCATTTGCGGAATCAAGGTTTATTTTCGGTTTATTTTCGGGATGTCTCATTTCCACTTTATTGTCGGTTTGTGGCCCACATGTGATAACGTCCCTAGAGAAGGTAAGGTCAGAATTTGGAGTGAAGCAAGAATCCTACGACTGTATTATAGGCACTTTGGCTGCCAACAAGGAGAAATCCCCCACTGTGACTGGTATCATTCAGCAAATTTCATTCACTGGAATAATTCTCAGCTTGATCCAGAGCTAGCCCTACCATTAGGTGAAATGAGGATTTTACCTGAAACCATGAAATGCCAGCCCAATAAAAGAGCTCTGGAAGATTACTAGTTTTCCTTCCAACTTTCTGCATACCTGATTGTGATCAGTTCTGCCACAACAAGGCAATGTTCAGATCACCCTTTCCACAGTGTCTTTACAGATAGAAGAGGGGCACCACTACTGCATTTGGGAGCAGTGCTGCTGCCATGATGAGATAAGAGATCTTGGGTCTTTCCATGCCTGACTTTGCCTTCCATGAGGTAAACAAAACCAGAGGCCCTTTCACACTACATGCTACATTCTGATACCACTTTATCTGCTTTGGTTGCAACCTGTGGATTCCTGGGGTTTGTACTTTGGTCAAAAGCATCTGAAGAGCTCCCTGGCTGAGAATGCCAAGTCCCTCTCCCCCTCAACTGACCATCCCAGAATTCCATAGAATATTGGCATGGCAGTTAAAATGCAATCACAATGCTATACCACTAATTGTATAGGATGAAAGGCCCCAGAATCAATGATCATATTAATCTATGACAGTTCTGCTCTAAGTAGTGGTATTTGAATCAATGTCAGTCCACAACCCATTGGCTACTGGTGTGCAGCAGGCTTCCAGTAAAGAAAGAATCATTTGTAGCCAATGGATGCAAATATGGTACTGATCACTAGTACATTGGGGGAAATTGCCAGTCCCCATATCAGTCTGAAAAGCTCAGATTGATGACTGTTTATCCCATGTCAACCGCTCATCCTTTGCCCACCCATCTGGAAATAAAGAGGCAGACAACAGTGATGGGATAAACTAGGACCACATTTATTAATACCCACAACCCACTGCTTACTAACTGCAGAAATCAGCAGGGGCCAAGGGTTTTTTCCAGTCCCTCTTCCCCGCTGAATATGGTTGAGCACTCAGATCCCAACTTCCTGCCATGGTCCAACGGGCAGACATTGGCCGGCCAGACAATCTGGCTAGAAAGACCCTCCCAGGTTAATCTCTCCAACAAACCCTGCAACTTTGGAATTCTGGGAAGAGGTCCACCCTTGGATTGTGAAGGGTGACTACTTCCTCCCTGAATCTGGGAAGCTGGTGGCTGAAGCAGCTGAGCGGTTCTTTCCTCAGCAGAACATAGATGAAGAAACCTTGGAGCCAGTTCTGTCAATTCCTGTCCACCTCCTTCTTCCAGAACCTTCCCTTGTCCCTATCCACATCCTTGTTCTTATTTTTCCCATCAACTTCCCTGTTTAACAAGCTGAAGACATCAATGCATTCCCCTTTCCATACACATGGCCAGGAGCAAATGATGCCTCAACTGGAGTGACTGGTGCCCATTTGGAAAGGCCTGAAGCAGAACTAAAGGCCTAAGCAGACTGCCAGAAATAGTGCACATTAAATTGAGGCACTGCCCTGGCTCAGTGCTAGGGAATCATGGGAACTGTATTTTTTTTCTGGGACATTGAGCCTTCTCTGTCAGAGAGCTCTGGTGTAACAATAAATTACAGTTCCCATGATTCCCTAGCACTGAGCCAGGGCAGTGCCTCAATTTAATGTGCACTATTTCTGGCAGTCTGCTTAGGCCCTAAGTTGTAGACAGTGTCTGGGCATGGTGGATATCTGGCCAAATAACATCAGAATGTGGTCAAGTTGGCAAAAGTGATAAAGAACACACAAACTGAGAACGAATGCAGAAGTTATGAAAAATCAGGAGGAAAGCACAAGCTAGGAAAGGCTGCAGCAGTTTGCTTTTGCCTGAGCCTTCTGAGATAAGCAAGATTCTTATCCCTCCTCTCCTCTCCTCTCTCCTGTGCTGAGTTAATTTACTGCAAACTACTACTGTTGCACTTTGAACTCAGTTTGCAGCAACTAAAGTCAGGTGAGAACAAAGAGGAAGATTGAAGGAGAAGAGATGTTTTAAAGGCAGCTGAAAAAGTGGAATGAAAGAGAATCAATTGGGGCTGTCCTTGCCAAACTGGGACAGTTGGAGGGTATGCCCTATGAAAGCCAAGGAGAAGTGGTATTACCAGACTCCTCAGTATGAACTCTGCCCAAAAGCACAAAAAATGGTCACATATTTAATCCAAAACTCAAACTGCCAAGCCTTGGATTTTCTGAGTCAGTGATGTCCCTAGGGTTGGTGTCATCTGGTGCAGTAACTCGTGGTGTCACACACACACCCATTGACTTTCTCCCATTTCACATGATACAGAATCCATAATAATTCTTTTTTGCACTAATGTTACTCATAAATCATAATTCCCATTTACCACTGAATGTAATACTAATAATTATGACATAAACAACTAGCAAAATTAAAATTATACCTTCAAATCACAATATCATACGCATAACCTAAATGTATTTACATACACATATTGATTAAAATGTAATTTTTTAAAGAAACATTTAAAAGAATATTTTTTTTAAAAAAATTCAATTCTTTAAAAAAAATTTAATTTGAAATTTTAATTTAAAAAAATTCTGGGGCGTCGCCTTTCTTCTCCCACTGAGCTTCACCTCACTCCTACCATCTTAAAGCATTTTTAGAAGATATAGACAAACACCACAATGTTTCTGCCAAAAAAAAAAACCCCATAGGGTGTCACCTGGTGTGGTCTGCACACACACACACGCCCGCATGCCCCTAGTGACACCACTGCTCTTAGTGATGGTGCTAGTGGCGTATTAAGCTGCAGAAGAATGGCACCCCTTGTGAGACTTTTGAGCATCTGTTCAACAGGGGATCCTTGGAAAAATAGCTCATCCTTCCTGAACTGTGTAACACTTATTTAAGCCAGCGGTTCATTTTCTAGGAGAGGAATTGAGCTTCCTGAGTGTGTGTGCGGGGGGGGGGGGATAGCATTTGGGATAGGAGAGAAATAGTTCAAGTAGGGCTGAAGAGGGGTGGGTGTTGATAGGGCCAAGCGCTTGTGAAGTGGGCAGACTCCAGGTTGAGGCAGCAGGCATCCCTGATTTCTAAAGGAAATGAGGGTATTTTTAGCTGTTCTTTGCTGACAGATCCAGTTCCTGGGGACAGGAAAGAGGCTGAATATAACACCAACCCTCAGGCCGTGGTGATTTGAGAGATATAGACCAGTGCCTGCAGCTGAGTATTAGCTTGGAGAAACATTAGAAAGGCCTGAGCAAAGTGGGGGTTGGGGGAAAAGTTTCAACAGCGTGAGTTTAAAGTCAGTTAGTAGGGCTCCTCTTCTATAGGCCCAGTTCCAGAAAACAGGGTTCTCTTCAGTAAAAACATGGCTCAGAGACCTGCTTTCTATTCAGCAAGAGATCAGGTAAAAATAGCAACTGCAAAAAAAAAAAAAAAAAAACTGACACAGACAGACACACACTCAGAACTTCTATGTATAGTCTGAGCAAGATTTCCTCACTCAATCTGAGCAAAAGTTATTTGCTAATTCATTTCCCTCAGACTTGCAGCAGCCACAGAGCTCTAAGAAAGGGCAATGAATTCTCATCTGCCTCATTATATTAACAGTGCACTCATAACAAAATTCCAATTGCATGTCTAATGGCCACACACTTCCTCAAGTTGGAATAGCAACAAGGGCTTTAAAAAGCAACTAAACATGTGTTTTGTTTTTGATTACATTTGTTACGCATGCATTATAACTGTTTGCATTGCCCTGAACAGCTCACATAAAAGACAGGTTTGCAAATGTATGTTGTATAGACACTAATGTGAAGGCATTGGGAGTTTTTCATTAGTAGCAATGATACCCTCCACTATTCCCTTCAGGATTCTCTTGGAGGGATGTATGGATTTGCCCAGAAACAATACAGTATGGTAAAGCAAAACAGTTTGGGATGACTAGGTCTTTTTGAATGTGAAATTAAAAGCCATTAGCGTTATAAAAGATCTGAGAGCATCAGTTGCCATCTGATCTTAGAAGCTAAGTAGTAGTAGGATGGAGGACCACCAAGGAATATGATGTTCTCTAGTCTATATTTCAGAGGAAGGCAAAGGCAAACTACCTCTGGGTATTCCTTGCCTAAGAAAACCCTGTAAAATTCATGGGGTCACCATAAATTGACACACAACTTGAAGGCACATCTGTACACACATATCTTGTGTTTCCAAAATGACCTAATGGTAAGGCTCACAAACCAGGTGAAACGCTAGGAGTGCTAACTACAACTGAACAATCAGGGTCTCATGGCAACCTGATTACCTTCTTGGATTCTTCAGTTCCTGGACCCTGTTGTCAGTGAGCCCTCACAAAATCCTCCCTTGTACCCTAGTTTGTTTGTTTTTTAAAAAATAAAAAACCACAAAAATTACAAAGGTGGGTGATTTTTGCAGATAGGAGAAGGAGAACTTGCAATTCACCAAATTTGTAAAATATCCCACCAAAAGTATATTCTGGCACCATAGAAGATAAGCATACAGCATTAGATTATATACTAATGAACCAGCATGGTATAGTGGTTTGAGTGTTGAACTAGGACTGCAAGAGACCAAGTGGCTTCAGATCCCCATTGAGTAATTTTGGGCTAATATTACTCTTTCATTTCCAGAGTAAGATAATAGCAAATCTCCTCTGAATAAATCTTGCTAGGAAAGCCCTATGATAGGGTCACCACACATTGGAGTTGATTGGAAGGCACATAACAACAGCCACAAAGGAGAGAAACACTTGAAACTTCACATAGATCCCAAAGGGACCCTAGGAGTGTGCATCTCAAGGTTATTTTTTTCCCTTACTGGATTGATTGATTTTACTGAACCCTATCTGTAGCCTGCAGTACCATCTTCAGTCCTATGCATAATGTGGGGAAATGTAGAATTTTCTTGCTCTCTCACTATTCTAAAATCTAGGATCACTCATTGAAGCTAAATGGTGGGAGATTCAGGACAGATAAAACAAAGTCCATGTATACTTGACTATAAGTCAACCTCATGTATAAATTGAGGGCAGGTTTTGGGGCCAAAATTATGGATTTTGATATGATTCATGAATAAGTCAAGCGTAAAACTTAGCAGCAAGTAAAAGATGAAGCAAAGGAAAATGATGCTAAAGAACTTAAAAAAATTTGACAAGCATAACTGTTTGTGCTCACCCTAAAGGCTGGATGGATGAGATAGTAGAGAGGGTTGATACTAGAGAGATAGGTGCTCCAAGAAGGGATTAAGCTCTCACCTTTCACCAGGGGATGGTTCCTGTTTTTCTAAGAGTTAAAATACATTGACCAGTGGATACGTCGACCCAGGTTTTTGGGGTCAATTTTTGACTAAAATGTTTAGACTTATACATGAGTATATACAATACTTCTTTCCACAGCATATTGTTAAACTGTGGAACTCATTGCCACAAAATATAATTATAGTCGCCAGCTTGGATGGCTTAAAAAGAGACTGCATAAATTTGTAGAAGACAGCTCCATCTGTAGCTACTAGTCATGACACTTCCAACTGCCTCCAGTATCAAAAGCAAGATGTCTCTGTTTATGGGGCATAAGCTGTGGGGGGGGCCTTTCACACTACACAATTGTAGCATTATGTGTCCACTTTAACCGCCATGGCTGTGTCATATGGAATTCTGTGACTTGCAGTATAGGGGAAAGGGATGATAATTCTGAGACAGAGAGTTCCTCTATTGCTTCACCAAATTGTAAGACCCAGGATTCCAGAGGAAACAGCCATGACACTTAAAGTGGAATAATAGTCCTACATATAAATGTGTAGTGTGAAAGGGACTCTGGTGGGTGCAGTTGCACTGATGTCCTGCTTGTGTGGTGGGCTTCCCATAGGCAACTGGATGGCCACAATATCAGCTGAATGTTGGATTCCAAACATGCATCTGAGGAAGTAGGCTGAAGTCTACGAAAACTCATGCTTCCAACTTTTCTTTCTTTCACTGTCTCAAAGGTGCTACAAGATCCCTTTGCAGGATATTGGACTACTGTTGTTGTTGTTGTTGTGTGCTTCCATTTTGGACTTATGGCAACCCTAAGGCAAACCTAACATGGGGTTTTCTTGGGAGGTTTCTTCAAAGGGCGTTTGCCATTGCTGTCCTCTAAGGCTGGGAAATTGTGACTTGCCCAAGATCACCAAGTGGTTTTGTATGCACAAGTGGGGGATCGAACCCTGATCTCCATAGTCGTAGTCCAGCACTTGAACCACTACACCACATTGGCTCTCCATACCACACTGGACTAGATAAATCATTAGTCAGATCCATCATGGGTTTTCTTATGTTCTTGCACTAGGTGGCACACTTTCCTAACCAGGAAGCAGGAGGCCTGGCATGTTCATTTCTCAATGGTCCTTCAGGCAGCTCTGTTCACTACTGCAATGGAAAAATGCTAGGTGTGACAGCTACTTCCTTCTGTAAGGACCCCAAAATATTTAAAAAGTTACAAGACATAAAAAGAAAGAAGATACCACTGCCTGCTCAGGGATCCCATACCCTCTAACTGTTCCAGATAGACAGGGACAGTCCCAATTAATCCTGTCATCTCACTCTTTCACCTGCTTTTAAAATGTCACAGTGTCTCTGTCCCACTTTCCTCCCTTGTCCTGGCTTACGTCAATTGCTGCAAACTGAACTAAAAGTGCAAAAGCAGTGTGCACTCAGTTACCTCAGAAGGGTAAGAACAGGAGGGGGCAGAATCTTGCCCTTCCCTGTAGACTCAGGAAAAAAAACAAACTGCTGCAGCTTTTTTGTTGTTGTTGTTAACTGCCTTCGCTTCATTCTTGACCCATGGTGACCCTATGGATGAGACATCTCCAGCCCACCCATCCCCCGTCCTCTACTGCTCTGCCCAGCTCCCACAAACTCATATTCGTGGTCTCTTTAATAAAGTCCATCCATGTAGCATATGCCCTTCCTCTCTTTATACTTCCCTCCACCTTTCTTAATATTATTGTCTTTTCCAGCGATTCATGCCTTCTCATGATGTGTCCAAAGTACGACAGTCTAAGTCTTGTCATCTTGGCTTCTAGGGATATTTCTGGCATGATCTGCTCTAGGACCCATTTGTTTGTCCTTTTGGCTGTCCATGGGATCCTCAGCACTCTTCTCTAGCACCATCTCAAATGCATTGGTTTTCCTCCTATCTTCTTTCTTGACTGTCCAGCTCTCACATCCATACATGGTAATAGGGAATACAATGGCTTGTACGATTCTGACTTTTGTGCTGAGTTGTATGTCTTTGTATTTTTGGATCTTTTCTGGTTCTTTCATAGCTGCCCTCCCCATTCTTAATCTTCTTCTGATTTCCTGGCTGCAGTCCCCATTATGATCAATGTTTGATCCCAGATATGAGAACTCTTTTATTATTTCTATTTCCTCATTGTCTCGTTTGAATGTGTGTAAGTCCTCTGTGGTCATTGTTTTTGTTTTCTATATGTTCAACATTAAACCTGCCTTTGCACTTTTTTCTTTGACCTCCCATAGTAGGTGTTCCAGGTCTGTGAGATTCTCTGCTAGTATTTTGGTGCTGTCAGCATATGGTTGATATTTCTTTCTCCTATTTTCACTCCTCCCTCTGCCATGTCCAGGCCTGTTTTCCTTACAATATGTTCTGCATACAGGATGAATAAGTAGGGTGATAGGATGCAGCCTTGTTTGACTCCTTTGCCAATTGGGAGGATTATCAGATGTGTTGGCACTCCTATGTCTTTAAATGTGTTCCATAACCTTTCATGATCTATGCAGTCAAAGGCTTTGCTGTAGTCTATAAAGCACATGCTGATTTTCTTTTGGAACTCCCTGCTACGCTCCATTAGCCATCATATATTTAGAATGTGATCCCTGGTGTCTCTTCCCTTCCTGAACCCTGCTTGGACCTCTGGGATTTCTCTCTCCGTGTGTGGTTGGAGTCTGTGTTGCAGTATTTTGAGCATAATTTTGTTTGCATGGGAGATTAGTGCTATGGTTCTATTATTGCTGCAGTCTCTTGCGTCTCCTTTTTTGTGGATGGAGATGTATATTGATCGCTTCCTAGCTGGTCTCTTATTCCTCATTAATAACTCTTACCACCTTGACCACACTGATGTTGCTTGACCAAATGTGCCCAGGCTTTCCTTTGTGAGATGTTGTGAGATGTGAGTATAGGGAGGGGAGATGTGAGATGTTATGAGATGTGAGTATAGGGAGGGGAGGAAACTGAGTAGACCAAACTGCTAAGTGAGTATGGGGAGGAAGACAGTGTCAATGGGAGAACAGAAAGAGATGGTGGAATGGTAAGTGCACTGTGTGGGAAAGATCATTGAATGGCTTCAGAGAAAAGAAATATACCCGGATGGATAAGAAGAGAAAGTACTAAAGTAGATGGGTGAGTGTGGGCATAGGAAGTCTACCTAGGTGGGTGAGTGAGGGGCAGGAAGGAAAGACCACTACAGTAAGGTGGGAACTAAGGAGTTTCTGAACCATGCAAAGCTGGGTACTTCTGCTAGTCAAAATCAAAATACAATGAAAGCTGTTAAACAGGAAACCATTTGTAAGGCAAACGGGGGGGGGGGGAGTAGTCATCTTAATAACACTCACCTTGAAAGAAAAGCTCAGAGTGCATCTAGATTGTAGAAATAATGCAGTTCACAACTACACTGCACCTGCAGTGGCAATGGTCATACTAGCTGGGGAAAGAATAGCAAACCATTACTGCTTACTCCAAGTACAAATTGTGCTTGTGGTTAAGTAGCCATGTGGGTGGCTCAGCCTGAGCTTCAGATCCCGAACAGTCACAGTGACTGTAAGGTTTTCAGTGGTGTGTAAAATTATAGTCTAAGGATATAAGAAGAGCTCAGCTGGATCAGTCCCAGGACCCAGCTAATTCAGAATCCTTTTTCCAGAAATGGCCATACAGATACTCCTAGGAGGCCCACAGTCAGAACATGAGACACCAGCCTCCCATGTTGCTTCTCCCACAACATCCAAGATTCAAAAATATACTACTACAGAACCTAGCAGTCCTATGCAGTGATCAAATTAATAGCCTGAGAGCCTGAGATCATTATGAGTCCCTTGCATGCCTGGTTTCTCATAAGCAGCTTTGGAGCCCAGTCTCAAAACAAGCCAGGTTTTCACAAGCAAAAGGGTTGTGTGGCAGGGCCGGTTCCTAACATCCTGCTACCAAAGCACAAAATGTCAGCTGTTTCCATTCCACATAACAGAAGGTTATTGGGCTGGCAACTGAATTTTACTTAGCACCAGTGATGTAGTGTACGTGAAGCATCAGGGCAGTTCAGAAAGCCTAGGACATTTTCTGAGACATATATGGCTTTGTCCTTTAACAGAGCATCATGCCTGAGGGGTTCAGAATGAACAGTTACTTATCTTGCTTAAAGATAAGGCAATCCCTGTTGTTTGAATAGGTTCCTCTTTCTGTATCAGGGCAAATGGGAACTGTGTGTGTGTGAGAGAGAGAGAGAGAGAGAGAGAGTCCAAGGGTGCTTGCTAGTTTAACTTTAAAGAAAACAACAATATAAGGTTCTGATCACAGATCTCTTGTCAATGATATAACTTTTTTGTCCCTTAGCTGGAGTACTGTGCTTACTTCACTTCACACTCTCTGGAAGACAAGTAGACATGCTTTATTACAGGGCTGGTCACTGCCTGGCCAAGGGCATTCCTTGTCTACTATAATGTGGTTTCTTTATTCTCTATTGCCATCTTGCTGCAATGTAGAGAACAACAGCTTTCAAACTACAATATTCAGAACCCTCAAAATGACAACAAAAATCCACCAGTGATACCTTTATTGGCCAACCAAAATGCACAATATACTGGTTGCAAGCTTTCAAAACTCCACTGGCTTCTTCATCAGGCAAGGTGTTACAAACCAAACAGGGGGAAAATTGGAGACTTTAGTCAGATGCCTGCTTTTTGATGTTTCTATCCTTAGTTAAGATGGTAAGCTACCCTGCATGTTTCCTCAAAATGACAGTACAACATGCATTTAATTTTAAATGAAAGGTAAATACCAACCAGTTTTTCATAACCAGGCAACAGGACACACCTCTGTGGAACATAAGTCTCTTTGAATTCAGTTTCTTACTGTGTAAGAAGTAGGCTGATGAACTTTTCAAGGTTTTCGGCTTACTTCCAAAAAGTGAAGAGGAGTAGGCTGTAGACCAGGGGTAGGCAACCTTTCCCCTTTAAGGGCCGAGGGACTTCAGCTCCCAGAATCCCAGGAGCTATTGGCCAACATGGGACTATTGGCCAACATGGCTGAGGCTTCTGGGAGCTGAAGTCCCTCGGTCCTTAAAGGGGAAAGGTTGCCTACCCCTGCTGTAGACTGATTACACACCTACCAATTGGTTTTATATTCCACTATAGTGACATGACCCAATAAAACATAATATGCATAGTATACCATATTGAGATTAGGGTGAGTGAACAATTTTGAGTCCTGGAGCAACCAGGGAAATAAGACAATAATTCAAGGAAAACCTGCTTTGCTGCATTATACAACCTAAGTAAGGTAAGGCTATTCTTATATGAGAGTTCAGGTCTATGTCCCACGTCTGAAAGAGGCCAAAACTCCTTGGTTCTCATTATGTATACAATGCCATTGATTGCCATCATTTTTACATTTGTATCTTAACTTTCCTTCTAAGAGAGGGATTGTAACTTGGTATTAGAGAATGTGCTTTACTTGCCCCTTTACTTCTGACATCTTCCATTTAAAAGGCTGTTCAAGGCTGGCTGCTGCTACTTATAATGGCAAGTGAGGCACCAAATGCTGGGAGGCACTAACTAGGTGCTGGAGGAGAGAGAAAGATATGCCAAGCAAGTTGCCCTGAACCCCCTAATCTAGATTGCTTCTCTCAGGTATGAGGGAGGATGCTGTCCTATTGCCAATGTTAAAGAAAGTTTCAAGCACCAATCCAATCGGCATCTGTACATAGAATGGGCATTTGGTTTTTGCTTCAGACAGCAAAATGTCTTGGGGCAGCTTGAGAACATCATATAACAGGGCTGAGAGACAGCTTTGTTTGAGCTTTGGATAAATTGCTGTGCGTGAGTGCTAAATTGTTCAAGGTAGCTGCAGGATATATAATTGAATCATAGAAGCTTATCGCATTCATTTTAAAACTGGCTTACCTGATCAGGATTAAATTTTAAATTGGGTGGCATCCTGATATTATCACAAGGATTTAGCCACTGAATGCACTGCTCAGGTCCATCCCAGGTCTATCCCTGCTCCTAGGGCCACTCCAGTGGCCATTTTCTTATGCTGGAAAACTCCCGACTTCAAATAGAGGCGCGCTCAGATTCGGCAGCTAAATCCTTGTGATAATATCAGGATGCTGCCCAATTTAAAATTTAATCTGGATCAGGTAAACCGGATTTAAAATGAATGCAATAAACTCCATAATTTGGACCTGTAAACAACATTGGGCAAGTCACACTTTTTCAGCCTTAGAGAAGGCAAGGGCAAACTCCTTCTGAACAAATTCTGCCAAGATAACCCCATGATTATGATCACCATAAATGACAAATAACCTAAAGGTACACAGCAACAACCAAAACAATGAACCAAGTGAGGCCAACTGAAACACTGTGATTGGCCAATGTCTTCACAAATTAATGAGGACTTCAGCATTGTTTTCCTACAGCCAAGCGAAATTTCAACTACAGAATGCTCAGGTTAATATTAATCCATGGCTCAGGACTAGCCCTACCACTAGCCAAAGTTTGGAGACTGCCTCAAATAGTAGATTTTAGAGGGTCATGCAAGAGTACCAAAGGGATAGATATTTTTGGTATGCTATTCTTGAAGAACAGTATTGCCAGAAATAGGGAAAGGTATTTGTGAGATACCCTGTCATACACCAAAATAATTTATTTTCTTCTTTTTAGTGTTATGAATTTTGACTTGAGAACAGGTTTGGTAGGGCATTAGTTGTGATTGTGCTTTGGGCAGCAAGATGTCTTGAACCAATCCTGCCTTGACTTTAACTGGAGCCACAACAAGGACCTAGATTTAAAGCAAAAGCTTTGGGTTGCACCTTGGGTGTTTAGGTCCATGTAATGTATCTCAATAATGCATCTCAACTGTAGTGCTTCTTCAGTAAAACTAGGAAGTTTATGTTGTGTCTCATGTATGCACCCCTAAAATCAGAAGACTAGCCTAAATCTCTCTTACTAGGCTGTCAAGAGACTTCATATGGTGCTGGAAGAATGGATTTGGCTAGATAAAGCAAGGACCTAGTATCATGGCAGGCAGGAGACATACATGAGAATAGTGTTTAAAACAAGAGTCTAATCTGCACTGCAGAAATAATGCAGTTCGACACTGCTTTAAGTGTCATGGCTAATGCTATGGAATCCTGGGATTTGTAGCTCATTGTGGCATCAGAGCTCTCTGACAGATTTGTAATTCATTGTAGCACCAAAGCTCTCTTGACAGTTTTGTAAATACCTCACAAAACTACAGATCACTGAATTCCATAGCATGGAGCCTTGGCAGTTGAAGCAGTGTCAAATTCCATTATTTCTGCAGTGCAGATTAGACCAAGGAGTAGACAGCATGTGTCCCTCCAGTTATTTTTGGACTGCAACTCCCATCACTATAGACAATGGTGAAGGATCATGGGAGCTGTAGCCCAATAACATCTGCAGGGACACAAATTGCCCACCTTATTGTAAAATCAAATGTCATTTGTTCATATTCAAGTGGGGCTTGTAGGGATTTCTTGTGGGAGGAGGCCAAGGGCAGATCATTACAGAGAGAGAGAAAAAGATGTTAAGGCAACAGCCACTACTGTTTGCATGCAAGTTTCCAGTTCTAGAGATCAGGGGGCTTTTTACATGACAAGGGTCCAAACACATTGCAGAAATGTCTGGTTTGAGACTGCTTTAACTGCCCGGCTCAATGCTAGGGAATTCTGGGAACTATGGTTTTGGGAGACATTCAGCCTCCTCTGTCACAGAGCTCTGGTGCCACAATCAACTACAATTCCCAGGATTCCCTAGCATGGGGCTAGGGCAGCTAAAGCAGTCTTGAACTGTATTATTTCTGCAGTATGTTTTGGACCAAAGATATAGCACTATGATTCCACTCTAACTACTTTGGCTGCATCCTATGGAATCCAGGGGCTGCTAGTTTATTGAGGCACAAGAAAAGCTCCCTAGCTGAGAATCCTAAAACAGATCCAAAATTCCATAGGATATTGCTATGACAGTTAAAGTGCAATATATATCACTGTGATAGTGTAGTTTGGAAGGGCCCGAGGAGAGGAAAGAGGGGACTATCTATTAAGTGCACTTAACTTGGGATAAGCCCTTTCTTCTGAGTAGACACACATAGGATTGTGCTGTAAAACTGCACCCATATCCCCTTGTTGTTGTATTGTTCCTTGAGTCCCTATATTGGGAGAAAGGAGGGATATGAGAAAATAAAAATAAATTAAATTAAGTCATTTCTGACTTAGGCGTTTACTTGACAAGTTTCTTCAGAGGGGGGTTGCCATTACCATCCCCTGAGGCCAAGAGAGTGTGACATGCCCAAGATCATCCAGTGGGTTTTTATGCTCGAGTGGGAATTGAACCCTGGTTTCTAGAGTTCTAGTCCAATGCCCAAACCACTACACCACGCTGGCTGTCCCCTAGTAGTGCTCAAAGTGCAACTCTCCAGATATTGTTGGATTGCAGCTCCCAACATTCTTCACCACTGGTTATACTGGGAAGGGCTATAGGGAGTGTAGTCCAACAGTAACTGGAGAGTCACACTTTGTCCACCCTTGTTGTACCAACAAAGGTGGACTCTTACCTGAGAATAAACCTCACTGAATCAACAGGATTTTTCAATAGCTATGCATAGAATTGGTCTGTAGCTATATAATAAGGCCACTTAACAATGAGCAGCAGAGTAAAACAGAGAGCAAAGTATGCAAAGGAATATGGGTGGTAATTCAGTTGTTGTTTTCAAAGCTGTGCTGTGATTGGCATGGTGAACAAAGTAAATTGTTAGGCAATGAAACAAATCTCCAAAAAGAAACCAATGGGAGTGCAGTCTAGCAAATCTCGGGTGAAGGTATGACACTGGATAGAAATGTGCATTTTCATCAGAAAAATGTTTATGGCTATAGAGAAACTGTGAAACATTGCTCTGGTGTATTCTAGAGTTTGGAAAACTAGAAATCAAGCTGCCATAATGTACTTGTAAATCAGATAGGGGGTGTGTGAGGGTGGAGGTGCATGCTTTCATTTAAACATCATAATTTGGGTTAAATATATGGCAATTTGGGACTATCACTGACTTCTGCACTGCAATAATCAGTTAGCTGCCTTGGTAACTAAAAACAGACAAGTGAACTTGCCACAGTGTGCCACCTGCTCAGTGAAATAATACCATGACATTTACAGCAAAGGCGAATTAGGCATGGAATAATTGGCTCTTCACAAATTGCATTCTGTAATGCTATACAAGTTCCTTGTCCCTACTTTACTTCCTTCTCTCCACTTGCACATCTCCCTGTTTTCCACTTGAAGGCACCACCGGATCATGTAATTCACTGGTCTGATGGAAGGCAAACTGAAATATTAAGGCACAGTAATCCTGAATTATTGCTCCATGGCAGTCATTCTCGGAGTTCAACCACTCTATGTGAAAGACAACAGAAAGACTGAGATTATGAGCCAGTCCAGGTATACAGGGCTAAAGCCCAATCAGGTCTAAGGCCCAAGCAGAGAGTGATTGAGGCTACATTCACACAGTAGAAATAATCCAGTTTGACACTTTAACAGCCATGGCTCAATGCTATGGGATCCTGGGAATTATAGTTTGTTGTGGCACCACAGCTCTGTGAAAGAGGCGGCTAAATATCTTACAAAAGTACAGTTCCCAGAATTCCATAACATTGAGCCGTGGCAGTAAAAGTGGTGTCAGACTGAATTATTTCTGCAGTGCAAATGCAGCCTAAGTGAGCCTGCCCAAATGCCATGCCAGGAGAGGTGTGGGCAAGTCCCCCAGCCACTTGCAAGGGCCACACTCAACCCAATGGCCCCTTAAACAACTTCCAAGGTGGTTTTGGTTTTGGGGGGGAAGCCTTCACACCAGCAAAGGGGCTCAGGGGAAACTTCGCCACCTTTTCTGCCTCCTCCCTCCCTAGACCTGTTTCAAGCTTAGGGCAGGGTTTTTTCCAGCTCCAGAAGTAACTTCTGTTTTGTTTGCTTTTCAGGTCCATCTGAGGTTTTAAATAGTTTGAAAGGGGCAAACGTATGTGGCCAAGCAACAGGAGAGTGTGGTCAGGATGGCAAAAGTTATTGAGGAAGAAAACACACATTCGGAGAGGCTGCAGCAGTTTCTTTTTGCCTGAGCCTACAGGGAAGGGTAAGACTCCAGACCCTCCTCTTCCTTCCCTCTGCCCTGTTAATTAATTGCGAAGTATTTTTGCCCTGTGAACTCAGTTTGTGGCAACTGAAGTAAGCCAAGGACAAAGAGGGAAGGTGGGAGAACAGAGGATTAATCCATACTGTCCCTGACAAACCAAGATAGCTAGAGGGTATGTTGTTTCTTTATGCAGAGAACCAGTGGAGAAATTCCTCCACTGTCCAGCCAACGCTTTAAAAAGTCTCAGGGCATCATTTTAAGGCTGTATCTGCACTGCAGAATTAATGTAGTTTGCCACTCCTTTAATGCCATGGCTCGATGCTATGGAATTCTGGGATTTGTAGCTTTGTGAGATATTTAGCCTTCTGAGAGCTCTCATGCCACAACAAGCTATAAATCTCAAAATTCCACAGGATGGCTTCGTGACAGTTAAAGCGGTGTCAAACTGCATTAATTCTGCAGTGTCACTGCAGCCTCAGGCATCCACTCCTGCTTTCATTCATCTCCCTTTATTCTGCTGCCTAGATTAGAAGAAAGAGTAGGATGCAGCTTGATCCATAACAAGACCAGCCCTTCAATTTCTCATGTTTCATCTATTTTCTGTCTCTCAAATCCAAATTGACCATTTGTGAGGACATTCCATGTGTCATGATGGTGTGTCATAAACAGATGAATTTAACACTTTGCATATATGAAACTAAATATGCTAGGCAGAAGGAATCCTGGGCTGAGAGGTCTGCCATGAGCGTCCCCTTATTGCTCCATCACCATCACTCTCCTGCTCTTGCTGCTACAATGGTGGTAGGAGAGGGCAAGAGGCATACTGGAGAAGGCTATGGATCTGGAGGTCCCAAACCACTTCTCTTCTACTAGCCCTGAACCTGATCTCATACTTTTTCCTCCCACTAAAACCAGTGGAAAAGAAAATGTTTAAAAGATGACCAAGTACCTTTAGGAGGCAGGGAAAAGAAAAGAAAATTCCACCAAGATCTCATATTCTGTCTTAGCCTGGTGAAAACCATCAAGCACTAAAAGCAGTGGTATCTCTAGAGTTGGCATTACCCGATGCAGTAAGTCATGGTGTCACCACCACCTCTCACATTGACATCCTCCCATACCACACCATACAGGCCCAAAACAGACAGTCCAAAAGGTGCAGCTTCCAGCTGCTTTGGGGGCATGCCATGCAGACAACGCATGCCCCCAATGTAGCTGGAAACTGCTCTGAGGCTGCCTAAGGCAGCCCAAGGCCACTGGCAAAAGAAGCAACAAAAAAGCCTCTCCTTGCCAGTGGCTCAGGGTTCGATCACAGGCAAAGTGGCCAGAGGCTGCTCCTTCATGCCCAGTATAAGCATTTAACCACTGCGCCACCAGAGGTCTCTTTTATATAGCTTTAGAAACTTTCTAAAAATGACCATATATTAGGTTTCATTGTTTGTATTAGATTCAACCCTATTTGTATTTTAAAAATGCAGTCTTTGTTTCAGAAGAAAACTCAACTATGACAAGGGCATTCTTTTTAGTCATAAACATGCAGAGCACACATGAATCAAATTAAGATAATGTGTGGCTGCATGTACAGGTTTGGTATCCACGGTTGGGGCCAATTTTTGCAATAGAAGTATAAGGCCAAAATTGTTGATTCTATCAGATCAGAGGACCAAATTCAATTTTAGTTCCAGCTAAAATTGTTAACTGCCCTCGAGTCGATCTCAACTCATGGAGGCCCTATGGATGAGACATCTCCAAGCCCCTCTGTCCTCCACTGCTCTGCTTAATTCCTGCAACCCCTTCATACCCATGACCTCCTTAACAGAGTCCCTCCATCTAGCATGTGGCCTTCCTCTCTTTCTATTTCCCTCCACCTTTCCCAGCATTATTATCTTTTCTAATGAGTCCTTTCTTCTCATGATGTGTCCAAAATACAACAGCCTCAGTTTGGTTATCCTAGCTTACAGGGAGGTTTCCAGTTTGATCTGCTGTAGGACCCACTTGTTTGTCCTTTTGGCTGTCCATGGGATCCTCAGGACTCTTCTCCAGCACCACATCTCAAATGAATTGATTTTCTTCCTATCTTCTTTCTTAACTGTCCAGCTCTCACATCCATACATGGTAATAGGGAATATGATGGCTTGTATGATTCTAACTTTTGTGCTGAGTTGTATATCTTTGCATTTTAGAATCTTTTCTAGTTCTTTCATAGCCACCCTCCCCATTCTTAGTCTTCTGATTTTCTGACTGTAGTCCCCATTTCTATCAATGTTTGATCCCAGGTATGGGAATTCTTTTACTATTTCTATTTCTTCGTTGTCTAGGTTGAACTTGTGAAGGTCCTTGGTGGTCATTATTTTTGTTTTCTTTATGTTCAGCTTTAAGCCTGTCTTTGCACTTTCTTCTTTGATCTTCCTTAGTAGGTGTTCCAGGTCTGTGAGGTTTTCTGCCAGTACTATGGTGTCATCTGCATATCTTAGATTCTTGATCTTCCTTCCTCCTATTTTCACTCCTCCTTCTTCTGTGTCCAAGCCTGTTTTTCTTATAATATGTTCTGCATACAAGTTGAACAGATAGGGTGAAAAGATGCAGCCTTGTCTGACCCCTTTGTCAATTGATTAAAATTATATATTTTAAAATATATAAAATATATACTTATATACTTATATACTTATGAGTATAGTATACTATACTTTTATGAGTATAGAATACTATATACTAAGTATAATGTATTCATATAAGTATAGTATATTCAGCTTGTATAGACCGACTGAAATTAATGAGACCTATTAATCACCACTTATATCACCACTTGTGTAAACCCCATTGATTTCAGTGGGCCTACTCTAGTTGCAACTAAAATTGGATTGGCCCAGAAAATATTGCTTGAAAATGCAGCTAGAAAATATTGATCTGGTAGGTTTGCATATGCTCTGTGTACTGCCCCAAAAATGCATTTTAAATCTTAAGTCATCTCATGTAATTTTAATCAGTTGTGCAATATATTAATTTCATATATTACCGTAATTTTAAGATCTTTCCTGTTCTACTCCAAAATAGAACAGATACTTTAAGACTAGAGTCACCCTTGCTGCCAAGTGACATGAAGCAAGTTACTTCAATTGGAAATATCTGCAGGCACGCTGTTTTTATATTCCAAACTCTGTTTCCTGCAAGTCAATAAAAATCTACAGGCAGAGGAAGAAATCTGTCATAATAGCAATATTTTCAGACAGAAACATTTTAAGGCTACAGTTATACACGTTGGTTTTGATGATTGTACAAAACCTGTACAAAATTAAAAAGCATTCAAGTGCATGAAAAATAACTAGTTTTTGCATAGCTTGAAATCCATAGTGCAAAATAAATAAACATATGTATGTGTTCAGGTCAATGATTTTGCAATACTGAGCAACTAAGATGCAGTGCAACTGCCAGCAAATACACAAGCATCACAGCATCCAGGGCCTATATTCAATCAAAGCATTAAGAAAACAATGAATGATGGAAATATATATATAACCAAGCAAATTTGAATCAAGTTAGTGGAGTTGCTGGATGAACTGATTCTGCAGCAATCAAGTGGTTTCCAGTAAAATGTGTAATTATGGGACTGTTGTGTGTGTGTGCATGCACATGTGCGCACACATGCACAAGCCTTCAAGTTGCCTTTCCACTTATGGTGACCCCATGAATTTCATAGAGTTTTCTTAGGCAATGACTACTCAGAGGTGGTTTTGTACACACACAAAAATACCGCAATCAGACAGAAGAACAAGGCTGCATTCTATCAGCCTACTTGTTCAACTTGTACACAGAAAATATCATACAAAGAGCAGGTTTCAAGTCAGAAGAAGGAATGAAAATAGGAAGATATATGGATGACTCCGTACTACTAAGTTTAAAGATATACAATTGAGCACTAAAGTTAAATTCATCCAAGCCATGTACAGATGTGAGAACTGGACAATAAAAATGAGGACAGGAAGAAAATCAACTCATTTGAAATGTGGTGCTGACAAAGAGTGCTGAGGATATCATGGATGACCAAAAAGACAAACAAATGGGTCCAAGCCAGAACTATCCCTATAAGCCAAGATGACAAAACTGAGATGGTCATACTTTGGCCACATCATGAGAATGCATGATTCGTTGAAAAATATAATAATGCTAGGAAAGTAGAAAGCAGTAGAAAGAGAGAGAGACCACATGCCAGATAGGTGGACTCAATCAAAGAGGCCACAGGACTGATTCTGCAGGACCTCAGTAGTGCAGTGGAGGATAGGGGGTCTTGGGGATGTCTCATCCACAGCGTCACCATGAGTTGGGGATGGAATCAGGGCAGTTAACAACAACAAAATGAAATCAGTATAAACACATTGGATAAACTGTCTAGAAATATAAAACCTAATAATACAATTATGTAAAACCTCATTTATTCTCTAGATGAATATGCATTATGGGAAGTTGCCCTATACCCTGTTCTGTAACTCACTTCTGATCAAAGGGGGCAAAGAGTAATATCACAATACATGGAATGAACTGGTCCCAATCAGAGCTTGGAAGAATTACTTTGGGGGTGGAGGCAACTCCCAGAATGCCCCAGCCAGCACTAAGTTGTCATCCTACAAAGGCAACTTTTAAAAACTCGGGCCACATCAAGCAACATCTGAATCCTTACACTGTCATCATCAGCACTGTCAACATGGCACTTGATACCACAGGACAACAGCTGTTTCTTAAAATGATGCTGAAAACTGACCCAAAGCTATGATGTTTTTTGCCAGAATACCCCAGAGGCAATTTTAGGGACACTGCTTAATAGGAGCATTTGAGTCTGTCTAGCCAATAGCGCAAAGAGAGCGTGCACAGGCAGGTTGCACCCTGTGTCCAGATGCGTGGGATGACAGTTGACTGAGCTGATGGGAGAGCCATGGATTCTAGACTTTGGGGCTACAGAGGATTAGAGAGAGGACAGGCAGCATGTCTCCAGGGAATGAGACCATCATCCCAAGCCAAGGCAAAGCCATGTCTTAGAGGCACTTCACTGAAACACCATTAAATTTCAACCCCACATTCAGAGTCTAGGCTATTTTAAGTGACTGGGGCAAAGGCCTGCCTTCCTACCACATCACCAAACAGCTTGCTTGCCCAGTGTTTGCCTGTGTCATTTACTGAGGCTAGTCTTCCAGTCTGAGAGGCACTGTGATCCCATGACCTCTGGCCACCCCAGCAACTCCAGGAAAGTAACGGTGGATTATACAGGAAGCAAAAATGAAACAGATCTCTTTTAAATGCTGTGCCCTTTGTCTCCTAGACACACAAAGAGCACAAGAGGGAAAGAAATCCAATGGGCATGCAAGTGGGAAAGCAATGAAATCAAGACTTGAACCAAAGTGAAGCCCTGCTCAGACAGTTTGCAAGATAAATGTTGCCAATTCTGAAAACAAAAAAAGCTCTCGCATTGGGTAGGTGTTACATATGGACCAGAAACTGAGCTAAACAAATACGCACAAGGCTTCAGGAATTATTGGGTTACTGTATGTGCTTCATCTCAAAGATACATCCTCTTTTTTAGAGCTAAATTTTCTATTAGGTTGAATTTTTAAAATGTCCAGTGGCTTTTAAAATGTCAACTGTTGCTTCACCTTCTGTCCACTGTTTCCACCTGAAAGTCATCATAATTATCCGTGGTTTGAAGTAGTCAGCTAGTAAATGGTTCCTCCTTTTTGCTTTTCAAAATATGGTAACTCTAGGAATGCTATAAATAAATAAATAAATAAATAAGTCCTGTAGCAACTCAAACTTGAATTCTCCCTAGAAGCCAAGATGACTAAACTGATACTGTTGTACTTTTGACATATCATGAAAAATCATGACTCTAGGGGAAAAAATGCTTAGCAAAATAGAAGACAGTAGGAAAAGAGGAAGACCACATTTCAGATAGATGGACCCAATCAAAGAAGCCCTAACTCTGCAAGACCTGAGCAGGGCTGTCAATGATAGGGTGACTTGGAGGTCTCTCATTCATGGGGTCACCATAAGTTGAAGTTGGCAGCTAACAACAACAAAGGAATAGAGACGGTGGCAAAATCTAGTTCATCACTTGTTCTCTGTTCTTACTATTGTATTATTGTATTCATTGAGTTTGATTTTATGGCTTCATATATTTTAAAGTTGCATGACACTTCTATTTATGAAAAACCATGTGACTAGAATATGCTTTAAAGTTTAAAGTTTGTATATAAGTTGTTCACCAACCCCACCACAGGAGAAAATTGTTAGTTTGGACTGCAACTCCAAGAACTTTCCAGCCTAGGGGATTCTGAAATTTATAATCCAGAAAAAATGACTTCTTCAAGTTCAGCCCCCTTTTACTGTCAATATTGTTACAATTATGGTTTTGATAATTTGTGATTAAATCAGTTTAGCAGCAGCAGCAATGCAACAAGCATGTACTCCACAGGTATTTGATAAAAACAATTAGATCTGAGCGTCTGATAAATAAACAGGATACATTGGTAGGTAAAAAGAATTTATTGTTACATCTACAAAAATAACTAATCAGTAGAGAAAACTATACTTTGATACAGAGGTCCCTAGATAGCTGACCTCCATGTGTACAAGTACGAAGAAAAATATCTTTGGGAGCACAGCATGGCTTCTGCATCCATGCTTGGTAAGAGCAGAGAGGAAAGTGTGCTAGCAAACAAAAAATCATAAAACTCAGGACAAGGAGGGACATAGGAAGCGACCTCTTCACAAGCAACACTGACCAAATGACAATAGAGATATACATCAGTGTTCCCATGTAGAGCATCCCCTTCTCAAGGAAAACATGGAACTACACACAAGCATTGATGCATACTCCAACAAATATGTGTTTGTGATAAGAGAGTCAGTTCAGAAGATGTCTCACTCCAGCTGACTGCAAGATCCTGGAAAACAAACTATTGACTGCAAGATCCTGGAAAACAAACGACTGCCCTCTGAAGGAAGTAAATCCTCCATGTCTAAAAGAAAGTTGTAGAATTCAAAGATATAGCTGTGTTACTCTGTAGAATCAATATGCAGAGAGATCTTGTAGCACCTTTGAGACTGAAATAAAGAAATTGGCAGCATGTGCTTTTGTAGACTTCAGTCTACTTCCTAAATGCATCTGAGGAAATAGACTGAAGTCTACAAAAGCTCATGCTGCCAATTTCTTTCTTTCAGTTAATCTCAAAGGTGCTACAAGATCTCTCTACAGAAAAAAAGTTGAAGGGACAAGACAAATGGCCCTCCTTGGTCAACTCAAGTGGTGGCTGAAAACAGCAGCAGGAAGCAACAGACTAATCACCATTCATGATCTTGCTGTCTGATTTCTTTTTCCAGTATGCTTAAGGAAGACCACTCTCTTGTTTGCATAATGGATGGCATGTGTATATATTGTGTGTGTATTGTGTGTGTGTAGCGGAGAGAAGGGAAGAGCATCTTCACAGCAGCTACTGCCCTCTAAGTGGAGAGGGGGAGTCAAGACAGAATTAAGTGTGCAGCACATAACTGTGCTGCTTACCTATACATAATTTCACCCATGGTTATTATTGACCATGAGAGGAGAAAAACGCTCTCCACATTTTCAGAGGCATCCTGTTTAAGACTATAGATCAGCTGCCAAGCATAAGCTTTGGATACACTCTTTTCAGAATCACTGCAGGCAGTTTTAAAGTTGCACTCCCTTGAAGAAGGCCATTAAATAGTTCTAGGGAGTTTATCACGGCGGGGGGGGGGGGGGGGATTGGGACTTTAAACAGTGATTAATCTGATAAAATCACGCAATTGACATTAAAATGCAATTAAAATGAGATTAACACAAGAGCCATTATGCTGTGAATAACCAGGGAATAAACAGCAAAAAGTCATTCACAGGAAAATGCCATGAATGATTTGCTGCTGTTTCTTACCTGGTTATTCACGGGTTAATGGCACTTTAATCATGTTTCACCTCAATGTCATGTGAAAACCATTAGTGAAATTGCACAATAATAACAGTTTATTCACTGGATAATATCACTTTGAACACAATGTTATCACAATTGTGGGATTATTGTAGGTTAATTACCATTTATACTTCCAATTGTCCCCCATGTGATAAATGTATTGGGGCCATTTTTAAGAATAAAATATTTTTCAACACCCTGAGACTTTTTCTCTTCTCTACATCCCTTTTATAAGGTGTTACCAGTCCTCTTTGCTGTTTGGACTACAATTTACCACCTGTCTTCTGAACTACAAGCCATTTCTTCAAAATTAAAGGGTGCAGAGACTGACTGGTCATGGTTTCTGGCCACTAATGAATAGACACTGTACTTGTAGGTGAATGTGCTACTCATTTTTATTGAAGGTTATTTTCTTTGATAGTAGGAGTATGTTCCTGACAGTTAATGTGAGATTAAGAAATAGCACATCCATTTTTGTTGCATCCATTTTTGATTACTGTAATGCACCTCAATATGTAGGGTTGCCTTCAAAAAGTATCAAAAAACTACAGCAAGTCCACAATGCTGTGGCTGAACTGTTAACCAGGATCATTTACAGGAAGGGGGCAACATCCTTGTACAGAAAGCTTCACTAGCCCCTGGCTACAGTTCAAAGTGCTAGTTGTGGATCTATAAAGCCCTATATGACTTGGATGCAAGCTAAATGAAGGACTATAAATTCTGCTACATTAACCAGCTTTGGCTTTAAGCTCCTCAAAGGAAGCCCTTCCTTGTGTTCCACCATCTTGAGAAGCATGTCTGGTATAGACACAAGAGAGACCCCTCTTTATTGTCTTTTTGCCAGCAGACACACCTTTTTTGCACAGGTGGCCATTTGACAACTGGCCGGCTCACCGACTGGATCTTTCATGGGGGGAGGGTTAAATATTGCTTTCAAGATGGCTTTTGATCTGGTTGCACTGTAATAATAAAACAAGTTTAATTGTATTTTCATATCATTGGCTAGAATCCTGTATGGGATTTACCTATGCATAAGCACCATAGTTTGGTGGTACTCCATGAACTCCATCTTCACTTACTGGAAAGCAGCTACTGTGACCAACAGGGGAGGAGCTATAAAGGGGTTGTGAATAGGTACAATTATGAGTGCACAACTCTACGTTAGGCATCCATAATTGCCATAGAGAATCCTGGCTATAGTTTTTATTGTGCTTCTCTCAATACCATTTTTAAATTGTATTGTCCATTACATTGAGAGAAAGGTGGGCTATAAATAAAATAAATAAGAATATTATGACAGGAAAATAATCATGTAAAGTTTAAACATTAACAGCTTTGAAGCAAATTTCCAGTACAACTGATCAGTGTTACAGAAGTTACGTGTTTCTCCTTTTTGGTTTCTTGTGTGAGCATTCAAAGAACTGGTGGATGCTATTTCTTTTCTGTCTGTCTTGCCTTCTTTTCTTCTTCTTCAGCTCATACAGGCTAGAAACATACTATAATGAAACAAACAATGTGCTGTGTTATAACGCATGTGGAGCACAACAGAGAAAACGAAAAAGATTCTGAAACTGAGAAAAAAAAGTGACAAGAAAAGCCCCCATATTTACACACACACACACACACACACAGGCTGTCTATCAACTAGTGCTCAGTTTCCAGACAGCAGGGAAATTGCTGTAAGCTTTCTGTATTTGATGCTAGAGATGATATTATCCACTGCTGCTAAGGAATATACAAAAGCAAACACCACCACCCCCTCGCTGCCTCTGAAATTAATAGCAGCCTGGTTTGTTTTCGCCGTCTCTGCCAGCTCGGCTGTAATCTAATCACCCTGCTTTAGCAGCCATCACTTTTCCTCCCACACTGTCCCATATGCCATCACATTGCATCACAGATTCCAAAAGCATGCCCAATAGGTGTAACCTGCCTGGGACCTTCTCTGCGACACATCCACAGATTTGCAGGGCTTGCCTTTGTTCTACGCATTTTAGAGAGACCAAAATAACAAAAGCAGACCTGCTGATGAGGATACCAAGAGTGCGGGCATGAATGCATGCAGCTCCACTTCCTCTGGTTACTTACACCTTACCAACAAGTCAGATTATGGGTTTATTAAAATGCAGTTTTCCCTGAGCTGTAGCTTATCAGTGTCACAATATGGCCCTGTGATCTTATGAATAACTCTTGTATTGCAAATTCCAATCATCTATAGTTTAATCTGCACTGCAGAAATCATGCAGTTTGCATTATTCTGGAGGTTGTAGTTTTGAAAGATTTTTAGCCTTCTCTGTCAGAGATCCCTGGTGCCACACCAAAGTAAAAATCCCACCATTCCACAACATTGAGCCATGGCACTTAAAGCAGTGTCAAATAGCATTATTTCTGCAGTGCAAATTAGACCTATGTTGCACTTCCAATTGGCTTGAATAGGTCCCCATCCATTTCTCCTAAATGCAATTTAGGTTCTTGTCATGTTTTATTAGTTACTTAGTTGGTTACATTTGTAACCCGCCTTCCAGTGAGCTCACGGCAGTGTACATGGCTCTCCTCTTTCCCATTTTATCTGTCTAACAACCCTGTGAGGTAAGTCAGACAGAGAGAATGCAATGGATCCAAGGTGAGTTTCATAGACCAGTGAGGACTTGAACCAGGATCTTCCACATCCTTAAATATTGGCTGGATTGTGTTTACTATTGCATTTCTATGTCACTTTGAGAACTTTGGTAAATCATAAAATGATCAATATACCATACTAGTTAAACAGACTTCTCAAACCCAGATTTTCAAGATGCATAAGAAAAAGTAGGGAAAGGGCTCCTGCACGCACACAGACACACACACCACAGTTGTCAGTACAAGAAAGTCAGTCTCCTCCTTGGCCATGTCAACTGGGGATTTTAGTCCTACATATCTGGAAGGCATTAGGTTGGGCTAGGCTAGCCTAACGGCAGCACCTCTCTGCTGCATGAATGTGAACATGAGAAATGTGAGTGAAATCATAGCCCCATCCACCCTGCTAAAGAAACAGCCCCAAGCATCACTGCCAGCCTTTAGCCTTTAGCTGAACAACTTCCAATGTAGTCTGAGAGATGACAGACTCCCATCAGTCTCAGGCAACAGTGAATTATAAATACACTGCCAGCCCTCCGCCACCTGACAGGGCAGTCCTTGAGTCTTACGACCTGTGAGGGAAGGAGCTGTCAACTCTAAATTTGCACAGAGGCACATGTTACATAGAATTGCATTAATCTTTGACCCCTTGATAGATCACCACAATTGCAGCATAGCCAGACCAAAGCAACTTGAAGGAACACCTACTGTGTCCACATTCTCCCAAAACCTTACTGCACATATAGTCTTAAACCACCCTACATTACAACACATGGGAATTCCCCCAAATATTTCAATAGGAAATAGTTGGTACAGCTCAGGCTTTGTTAGATTTGTTTCAGGAATCCATCATGAAGGGTCTTACAGCCAGCACATCAGCATTAGGGTGGGCAAAGGATCTAGTGGGTTAGGAGACACTTGTGCCTAGTTTCAAATGTTGAAGTGCTTTGTTGTTTTGAATCAACTGGAATCTGATGCTTCTTATAAATATATAGACTGGAGTGAATTTTCAAGGGAAGAGACAAATAGCTTCATATACAGAAGCCTAATATCTAATCACTGAATTACTGAGTAGTTATGTTTAAAAATATTTACTGATTTAGTCAGACCTCTGTATCCACAGATTCTTTATCCACAAATTCAACCACTCATGGCTTGAAAATATTCTTTAAAAAAATATAAATTCTAAAAAACAAACCTTGATTTTGCCATTTTATATAAGGGACATCATTTTACTATGTCACTGTATTTAATGGAACTTGAGCATCTATGGATTTTGGTTTCCACACTGACTCCTGGAACCAAACCCCAGTAGATCTCAAGGGCTCACTATATATATATTCTATATCAGCAACTTATTTATTTCTATGTAACTGTCTTCTGGCCCAACATGTTCCTAGACCACTTTACAAGCCAGTTGCTGGATCAGGTGAAGGAAACCATTTAGCTTCTGATGGGGACACAAGGATGCTGCCACCACCATCACCACCACCCACCAGCAAATGAGGGTGTGACAAAAAAAATTGCTACAGACTCATGCTTCTGATTTTGCAGCGTGAAAACACCATCCCCCTATTTCTATATAGGTATGAAAGAAGCCCCATCACTATGTTCTTTCTTAGCTACAGGACCAGGACCAGGAGGAGGAGGAGGAGGAGGAGGAGGATTTAATTGAATTATTATGTTCTTTGTAAACCACCTTGAAAACATTGGCTAAAAGGAAATCTACTAGTGCTTGAAAGTAAATATGTTGCAAATATGATCCTGACTTAGTATGAATAGGAGAACAGGCTTCATATGAAAAAATAAGATAATTTAGCAAAAACTGGAAATGGAATATTAATCATACTGGACACAAACATATATATTACTATCAATCAGAGAGCAGTACCTCAAGTCCTGTTAGGATGTGGAATATAGGAATTTTACACTGTCTTTTGTTTTTAAACTATGCTGTACGCCGCCCCGATTGGTGAGCAGAGGGGCGGCTTAGAAATAAAATTTGATGATGATGATGATGATGATGATGATGATGATGATGATGATGATGTATGGTGTAGTTTACATTGAGAACCAAAGAGGTCAAGGCATAGCCAATGCTTGGATGTGAGAGTCATTGCTCTGGCACTGAAAGAAGAATGAGATTCAAAGATATGAAACTGGTACAGATTCAGCCCAGGAAAGAGCTTGTCCTTTAGTATAGGAGAGAGAATATCAGTAAATTTTGCTCATATTACAAAATGTTACCAAATTGCTGATTTATGTGCATCTATTAAAGTACAAAGTAACAAATATTTCTTGAATTCAACAGCTTAGGATCCTTTAGAATCTAAATACAAAGCTTGCCAGTACCCTAATGATCACTCATTTCATGTTTTATGTGTAAATTTTTACATAGCCTTACTGTCAAGTTTTCCACAAAGGTGTTCTGGTAAAGCAAACCAGTTTTATCTGCACCGTTTCCCCATAAGTAACTTCCTCATCTGCGAAGAGCCATAGCCAAGGCTGTGTCTTATCATTGGCTGGATAATGCTCTTGGGAGGGTTGCCAGATGTCAGATTGGCTTGAACTGCACAGGAAAATGCT
This sequence comes from Phrynosoma blainvillii, assembly GCA_026167975.1. Taxonomy (NCBI): domain Eukaryota; kingdom Metazoa; phylum Chordata; class Lepidosauria; order Squamata; family Phrynosomatidae; genus Phrynosoma; species Phrynosoma blainvillii. The sequence continues at coordinate 268,056,588 of JANUYF010000002.1, read as the reverse complement.
ACCATATAGAGTGTCTGGGACAACCATGATGTCCAAGAATAAACTGGTACACAATTCTGAAACCTTTTCAGATCTGTCAGTCACAGGATTTGCTGGCCTTCATCTGCGGATGGTCTTCGTTGACTATGAGGCTGAAGTTAGTTCCTCATCACCAGCTCTTTGTACACCAAAGGGCTAGAAAAAGTCTGGAATAAGAAACTCATGTCTGTATGCCTCACCTCCTGCACATAAGCTGTGCAGTAATTCTGACCCTACTGTTAGTTGGAGTGAGACTGTTCTGTCAGGCTGTCACGAATTTTGAATGTCATGAAGAGACAACAAATTGTTAGTTATTCAATTTGTCCCTGTTGCCTTTTTACTGCCAGGGATGGAGAGAAGCGTTTGTGGGATTGTCTGGTTTATGTTCTAAAATAACTTGGGTACTCAATTCATTGCCTTAAGTGGGTAGGTGGCTTTGTTGCGCTGCTTCAGGCAGTGGGATATCTGGGGCTGGCCCCAATTTTAAACCATACACTCCTTTTACCCCTTTAAGATATCATTGCATTGCATCCAGCCCAAACATTCACACATTCGGTCATGATGCCTCCACACCAATTGTGTTATTAACGTGAGATATTCTTAATAAGTGAGCTATTCCAAAACAAATTTGAAAACTGCTGCCCAGACAATCATCTTCCAACCTGCCCATCCTGAGTAAGATAACAGTTGTGTTTGGTTCCAGATGAACTGACTCAGGAAATGCAAGGTGAGTCAATTATTTTCATAGAACCATAAAGGTGGAAGACACCCCCCAATAGTCAACTAGCCTGACTTTTACTCCACTGAATCCATTGCTAAAGCACCATGACAGATGGCCATCTAATCTTTATGAGAAAACATCCAACAAAGGAGAATACGCTTTCTTCTGAAGTAGTCTATTCCACTGTCAAGCAATTCTTACCCTCAGGTACTTCTTCCTAATGTTTAGTTGGAGTCTCCTTTCTTGTAACTTGAATCCATTGATTTGGATACCACTTCCTGGAGCAGCAAAAAAAGATGGCATAAGAAAGCCAGAAAAGGAGGAGGAAAAGATTATTCAGTCATTAAATTACTGAACTTAACAATCATTAAATTATTGATGTGAGCACCACTGTGACAATAGTTAGACAGATAGATGCCAGGAACATGTGCTGCTTGAATTAACTCACCTAACTTCAGATATTTAAGTATTGAAGATGGCTGTCATTGCCTCTATCTTCTCTTCTCCAGGTTAAACACACTTTGATTTAACCATTCCTCATAGGGCTTGGTTTCCAAAACTTTTACCATCATGGCCACTCTCCTTTTAACATGTTCCATCTTGTCAATATCCTTCTTAAACTCTGGTCCCCAGAACTGGAAACAGTACTCCCAGTGAGATCTGACCAAATAACTTAGCACTCTTTCAACATTATAAAATTATGACACTATCATTCCAGTTGAACCGCCATGGCTACATCCTACAGAATTCAGAAGCTTGATGAGGCATTAAAGCTCTTTGGATGAGAATTCTAAATAGCCCTCTATAAACTACAAATCCCAGGATTCTGTAGGAAATAACCATGGCAATTAAAGTGGAATCCTAGTGCTATAATTCTGTAGTGCAAAAGGGCACATAGTCCATAACAAATTATTTTGCTGCTCCAAATATTCTGATGGGTACCCATGATCTTTTTTTTTCCTTGTTAAAAAAAAAAACAGACACAGAGGGAAGCTCTGGTTCCTTGTAGCATTGTAAGAGATCCTGGGGTACATCTCTCCAGTTGGTATCTCCCTTCCCCCCTCCTTTGAGAGTGTGCATCTTTTCCAAGCAGGCTGGTCCTGCAATTAAGCCCCGTGGTTGGTATCCACAACACCCACTTGAGCTTTGCAAGTCTCAAAAATGGGGCCAGCATAGAGCCAATAAATGTTCTTTTGAGGGTAAAGTGTGGAGGAGAAGAGCTATGTGTGCAGCTTTGAGCTTCTTGGATAAAAGGGGGGATAAGAAGAAGGAAGGAAAGAAGGATGGATATTAAAAACCTTCATTGGAGGTTTTTAAACAGAGGTTGGATGATCATCTGTTGTGTATTCTGATGCTTTGATTGTGTATTCCTGCATGGCAGGGGGGTTGAACTGGATGACCCTTGGGGTATCTTCCAACTCTATGATTATATGATTCTAAGCAAGCAAGCAAGCAATTTATTCTTCCACTAAATAGAAATATTATTCATAGTGGAGAACTTGACAGTCATTGCATTGTTTGTGTGAGCATCACTATAATAATAGCCAGAGAGACAGATACCAGCAGCATATGACTGCATGTAAGATTCCTTAACTTACGTTACTTAGGTGAGGAAATTACCAAAAGGTGAATAGATGTTAACATCTGCTTTATTATCAACACACTTAGGAACTCTGTTAGTGGCCTCAGTCCAGGTTCTAGCAGGCAGCTGTCCTCATCACAATAATGCATCACCCCAATTGACACTACTAAGTAGTGCTTGAGTGGCATTCTAGTAGACTACTTATATAGCTAATGCTGAAACCAGCAGTGATGTTTAGGCATGGTTTTTTTCCCCTAACAACATGGCAGGCATCACTTTGTTGTTGCTGTTGTGTGCCTTCAAGTACCACCTATGAAATATTTCACTGTTATCTGTGGCTGTTTAGGGATCGTTCAGTTTTATAACATTAAAATTGGGCTGGCTTTCTGAAAGTGAAACATCCCAGAGCTTGGAAACATTATTATTAAAGTTAATTCATTATTGTTAATGTGAATTCACAAAATAATTCATTAACATCACTTTAGTCACATTATAAATCGATTTGTTACATTAACTGTTCACTTTAATAACACATTGGTTTTAAATATAATAAAATGAATTAGAATTACTAAAAATGGCCACTAGCTCAATTTCCCTCAAGTAGTATTTAAATTAACATGAAATATTAATCATTACTCACTCATTAATACCACTGATGTTGAACCATTTAAATAACTTTTTAAATTCAAAAGTTATAGCAGTGTTAGTCTGTCAAATCAGTGTGTAGAGAGATCTTGCAGCATCTTGAGACTAACAGAAAGAAATTTCATAGCTCATGCTGCCAATTTCTTTCTTTTTCATGCTGCCAAATTCTTTCTGTCTCAAAGGTGGTACAAGACAACTTTTTAAATTGTTGTTTAAAACGTTATTGAATGGGATTAGTTAATTAATACTTAATTAATTATTTTCAAGCTCTGAAATGCCCTCAGCTGATCACAAAGCTGTGCTTGAGCCAACAGTTTTATAGAAAAGAGGGAAAGGTCCACTTTTTATTATGTACTATGTTAATGAAAGCCAGAAGTCAAAGCAATATAATAAAATATCATTTTAAAGCTCCAAGTAAAAATGCAATACTTATTCCAGCAGTTTGCTAGCAGTTATATGAAAGAAGCAAGATATAACAAGAACAAATAAGGGAAGAAGCCACCATCTCCAGCAAGTTGTTCGCTAATCAGTTGCTTTCAGAGTCCTTTTGTTGTTGTTGTTGAAACTTGCTGATTTAACTAAACAACAGTGGAAACCTCTGCCACAGAAACTCTTCTTAGCCCATAAGTGATATTCAGTAAGATATTCACAGAGGAAGGAGCAAGGTTATCTTAGCTTCTTAAAGCAGAGAACAGGGAGACAGACAGTCTTGGATGCACACAGCCACACACACCCCAGAGACTATTTGGTGGGACTCTCAGAAATGTAAAAGCTTTTCTTAGGAGGTATTATAGTTCTGCAGACAGTCTTCTCTTCATGGAAAGGGGGGTAGCCGTAAGGGGAAATTAGATACATTTATCAAGTTAAGATTCATTATCAGGCAGTCTATTTTGAAAGCAGCAAGGGGGCCTGGATATAATCATTCATAAAGGGCAACCTCACTCAGGCTCACAATTCTTTTTCTTTTTGCCTTGATAGGATCTTCTTTGGAGTCCTCTTCCAAAGGAGACAAATCAATGTTTTGCTCACACCCCACTTTCCAAATGGTCACAGATTTCAGAGATGTGGTGCTTATCCAGAGTTGTTCCCCTTTGGAAGAAGGTTCACTAGAGGTTTATTGGTATTTTGGCAAATATGGAGGCTCAGCTTTTTTTTTCTGGGTTTTTTTTTCCCTAAGAGGTGTGGTGTTTTTTCTAATCCTGGTTATTATTATTATTATTATTATTATTATTATTATTATTATTATTATTTTCCTTTATGTTAATGAATTCATTTATATTCTCTGTTATTCTAAATTGCATCCCACATGAGGGGGGAGGGGAGAGTGTTATCTATTTGACTGGAAATGTAAGTAAACATTTCTAAAATATTTTTTGAAAAAGAAACAGCAAATCTTCAACAAAGAGCTAAAATCCATTGCACCTCAGGATGTTTAACAGGACCAGAACACAATGCCTCATCTCTGTGTGTACATGCATTAGAGAACACAGGTAAACGCCAAAAAAAAACATTGTTCATTTCTCTCACAGAAGCAAAGGAAGGAAGGAAGGAAGGAAGGAAGGAAGGCACAAGTTGCAAACTTTGGTCACCATACTGATAAGCATAGTCCTCCTAGAGTGCTAGGACTCTTAAGGTAAAGGTAAAGGTAGTCTCTTGACATGAATGTCTAGTCCAGGGGTAGGCAACCTTTTTGAGCTGGGGGCCGGGTTGCTGTCCCTCAGACAATTTGGGGGCCGAAGCACCATAAATAAAGAATAATATTTTTTTAAAAAAAATAAAAATAAATAAAAAATATGCATGCACACTCTCTCAGCCCCAGAAAAGCCATGGCAAAACCCCAGTGGAGATTTTGCCAAGAAAAACCCCAATAACAAGTAATAACAACAATAATCAATATCATCATGACGGGCGGCGGGGGGGGCGGCGGCGGCAGGACTGGCATGGGGCCGGTCCAAAGGCCTCGGGGGGCCACATCCGGCCCCCGGGCCTTAGGTTGCCTACCCCTGGTCTAGTCATAACTGACTGTAGGGGGTAGTGCTCATCTCCATAACTTAGCCAAAGAGCCAGCATTGTCCAAAGATGAATCCAGTGGTCATGTGGCCAGCATGCCTGCACCAAACACTGTTACCTTCCCACTGAAGTGGTACCTATTAATCTACTTGCATTTGCATGCTTTCAAACTGCTAAATTGGCAGAAGCTGCGACTAGCTAGGACTCTTACTTCCTCCCAAAGTCAACAATATTATCTCTCACCACCACACCCCAATTTCACAGGAATGAATGGTCCAACTGAGTTGGTAGTGGAACATCCACCCAGCCCTGAGAGCATATCATCCATAGCTATCAGATGTCAAAAGAAAATGATGCCCTTCTCTGCCAAGGCTAGTTCTACCATTAGGCAAGGGTCAGGGAGCAACAATGTCTTGTTAGAGGCCAAAGCTATATATGCCACACGCAGTTTGACCTCTTTGCATTGAGCTGGTGCACTGTTCTCAGCTGTGATAGAGGACACAACCCTGTTTGTATTGATTTAACTGCTGGTCTGGTTGGTTTCTACACATGGAAAGGAGGAAAGGCAGTGTAAAATTTTACCTTGGCTAGGGCATTAAAATAATTTGGGTCACACCGTTCAGAGAAATAACCATGATAGGGTATTTTGGTATAAAAAATGGGAAAGGAAAATACTCTTGTGGTGCCTTTAAGGCTAAGCCATTTATCTTAGCATAACCTTTCATGGCCTACAGCACACTTGCATCTGAAGCAGTGGGCTGTAATCTATGAACATTTATGCTGAAATAAATTGTTCTGTTTATTTATATAATTTATATCCCATATTTCTGCCAATATGGGGCCCAAGTTAAGTACCACAAGACCCTGTTTGCTTCCTTCTTTTGGGGCCCACAATGGGTTTCATCTCACAGAGAAGTCTCCAAACATTTTCTTATCATTGTGGGGGCTTATCTGCAATTTCCCTAACAAAGAGATACACGATCACCTTCCCAGGGCCATTAAAGCAGTTCCATTTAAGGCTATGGTGCTGTTAACACTCTCCTGCCCAACACAATCCCCCTCTCAAACTTACAACATAATGTTGTTGATGTTGTTGTGTGCCTTCACCTTGTTTCCAGTTTAAAGATACCCTAAGGTGAAACTATTACAGGGTTTTCTTGGCAAGATTTGTTCAGAAAGGGCTTGCCTTTGTCTTCCTCTGAGGCCAAGAGACTGTGACTCACCCAAGGTCATCCAGTGAATTTCCATGGCCAGCAGGGATTCAAACCCTGGTCTCGAGTGTGATAGTCCAGTGCTCAAATGACTATAGCATGCTGGCTCTCTGCAATGTAACATATACCTGCATCTGCATCACAGAAATAAAGCAGTTTGACATCACTTAGGGGGGTTGCAGACTGTCAAAAATAGTGTGAATTCAGTCCACTTTTAGGGTTAGGGTTAGTGCTAGGGAATCATGGGAATTGTTATTTTTCTGAGACATTGAACCTCCTTTGTCAGAGAACTCTAGTGCCACAATAAAATACAGTCCCCATGATTCCCTAACCTTAACCCTAACCCTAAAAGTGGACTGAATTCACACTATTTCTGACAGTCTGCAACCCCCTTTTAACTGCCATGGCTCAATGCTATGCAATCAGGGTATTTGTAATTTGTTGTGGCACCAGAGAACTCTGTCAGAGAAGGCTAAATAGCTCACAAAACTACAAATCCCAGAATTCCATAGCATCGCACCATGGCAGTTAAAGCGGTGTCGAACTACATTATTTCTGCAGTGCAAATGCAGCAATTAATTCATGAAAGAGATTTTCACAAACAAAGGTTTGTGTTATGTTTCCTGCAAAGATAGCACTTACATCTTTTAGCAAGCTCTCCTAGAGGAGTTAGACATGCCAGTTAGAATATTAAGTGCTGGCCTCTAAGAAATGTTTGGCTCCTGGACTGTGCTCAGAATAGTTACCTTTAGATGCCCCAGAGATATCATAGACTAATAACTAGAAATCTTGAAGCCCTGCCAGGCCACAGCTGTGCCAGCAGACCTTCATATGTCCCTGCCAGGCAAGCATAACTTGGGAACAATCCAGGCAAAATTAAGCACTTTTAAGTCATGAAGATTTCAACAGAAGCCTTAGACATGTGCTTATATCTCTCCTGGTGCAATCAGTGGCACTTAAAAGTCCTTAACTTTGGCTGGAATGTATCCCAGCCATATCCTTCACACACTTAATTAATTAATTCATTAATTCCCAGTGCATCCAGATCCCTCCTTCCCAGCATAATTTTTAAAGTGGTTTAGAAATGTAGTTAAACACATCTTTTTCTCTAAAGGCATTTAGTTTATTTGCCATTTACTTTGTTTATATCATCCAAACTAAAATCACATTTTTAAAAGTTGGCCTCTGCCCCATCTCCTGGCCTCAAAACTCACAAGACTATTTCTTCTGTCAGAGACTGAAAAGTCAAAGATATTCAGATAAATGCAGCTGGAGCTCTTCCAACAGTAGCAGCAGGCTGCCAACCAAGTTGCAGAGGAAAACAAATCTTGGCTTGGGTTTTCATTACTAAAACAAAACAGAAAACAGAGGGAAATGCAAATGCAATAAAGTTACTTATTTACTCTTATTATTAAGATCCTTTCACTTTTTTAATGGTGAAATAGTATGGTTTTTGGGTGTGGGTGTGTTCAAGTTGCCTGTTGACTTATGGTGACCCTATGAATTTCATAGGGTTTTCTTAGGCAAAAAATACTCAGAGGTGGTTTTGCCAGTTCCTTCCTCTAAAATATAGCCTACTCATTGACGGTCTCCCAGCCAAGTACTAACCATGGCTGATCCTGCTTTGCTTCCAAGATCAGATGGGATCTGGTGCCTTTACAGTATGTAGGCCCGCTACTGTTACCATACACATATTTATAATTATTAGGGAAAACCTATACTTAGAAGCCAGCATGTGATGTAGTGGTCTGAACATTGGACTACAACTCTGGAAACCAAGGTTCAAATCCCAGCTCAGCCATGGAAATCCACAAAAAAATGGACTTTGATTCATAAAATGTTGGAGGACATTTTTAAAATTAAGATACAGTTGAAAGCAGAGGTCTTTTTTACTTAGAATATTAGACAACAAAATGGAGAAGAGATATGGAAGGACTTTGCAGTATATGACAATGGTGAGAAGAATTGTTTATGCTTAGAGAAGGAAGGAAGCTGTTATTCCAACAGGAGAGGCCTGATCAGTGAGAAATGCTTGATAAATGTTTAAAAGACTGGGAAATTTTTATTTCTTTTATACAGTCAAATTGGGGACATATATCTGTTTTAAGTTTTGTAATATGAATTCAGATCATTTATATAACAGAAGCAAAAAATATACAATATAAATTGTTTAGACCAGAGGCAGTGTAGAACATAGGGGATTGCAACCACCATTTGGGAAAGGGAGAAGTCATTAGGATATATGTTTAACTCTTAGATTTGTTATGCTTTGTAATGGAAAGGTTAGTTTGTTTTGTTTGTAGTATGTATGTATCTTTAGATTTTTATATAAAACTTATTTGTGTGTTGTTTTTTGTTTTTTCTTTATATGTTTAATAAAAATGTTTTTTAAAGGAAACCGACTTGGGCAAGACACACACTCTCTCAGAGGAAGACTAGGGGAAAGCCTCTCTGACCAAATCTTGCCAAGAAAATCTTGTGATAGGATCACTTTAGGGTCACCATAAGTCAGAAATAACTTGAAGCAACATAACAACAACCAGCCTATACTTACAACTTCCCATGCCTGCAGGAACAGAAATTACCATGAGTCTATTAAGAGATAATAATATGAAATATTAAAAGTGGTTCCAGCTCCTTCAGCCCATAACCGTTATCAGTGCTCAGTTACTGTGCGGAAACATTATGGTATTATATCTGTTCTTATAAGTAACATGTAAAGTTCTGATGAGAAATACATTTTTTAAAAAAAATCAGTAATTCCCACATCTGCATTCATCAAGAAGCAATCCAGTGGAATCAAATTGTGAATAAAAAGTGTTTAATTTAAGACACCAGGGCTCTCCAGGTGTGTTGTACTCCAAACCCCATAATTCCCAATCCGTATTGTTACATTGCCTCAGGATGATGTAGCTTCAATACATCTGGAGGTTGTCAAAGTAGGGCCAGCTGATAGCATATATCCTGTCATTTCTAGGACTGGCAAAGTTGTTTGGAAATATATTGTATTTCAAGATCTTTTGCCTCCATAAAAGGCTTTTTATGTGGCCAGTTTCAGACTTTCCAAAAAATTCTCTAGCTTTTCCTCCTGTTAGGTAAGAGTGATGCTATATGCAAATGAACAGGTATTTTAAAACTCTTCCCCAGCCCCAGAATTTCATACGCACATGACCACAATAATCAAGCATGAGGCTGAGGTGACCCTTAGGAATATGTCAGTGAGAATGAAAGGAGAAATAAAACCTTATCTGGCTGATGATCTTTTCAGAGTGACAGGGCTAGAGGATGTGGGGGAAGAGCCAAGTCCTAGTGGGAATGGGAGCAGTGGTGGAGGGCAAGGGAGTCGCCAAGACATGACATCCAGAGATCACTGCAGATGTTTTCATCATTATGAGAAAACATTTGTTGGTGCCTCTTTTCCCAGAGAAGCAGCCAGAGAGGAAATACCTGCTTCAGTTCTAATCAAAGCTGGACATTGACCATGAAAGATGACAACAATGCTAAAGGGACAAGAAGACTACAGGCTGTTGTTTTCCTTCTCTTAATTAACTCTTTGTGTCATCACAGATTCTATCTATCCATCTATCTATTTGCAGTCTTCACCACTCACATGTGAAGTTTTCAAAGCATGAAAAATGTCTCATATAAAACAGTGCATCAAAGAAATGTACAAAGATAGCTATAAAAAACATGGCAGGCTTACCTACATTGGGAAGACTTGCAACAACAACAACAATAAGGTGCACCTGGAAGCAAGAAATAATTGTCACTGCAAGTCTAATCTCAGAGGGAAAAGCATTACACACAAGTGGAGATCTTATATTCCTGTTAGCACAGTGCCTGCCTACCCCTTCCTACACCGCAGCAACAATTATAGAAATATTCTTAAGATCTCCTATCCTATGTGTTAAGTTATCCCTTCATGTATCACTCTGTTATTTCCAATAAAAAGGCTGCATTTCCCCATTTTTTTGGGGTGGAGTGGGGAGTTCATTTCCTTCCACAAAGAGTGATCACACATATTGGGCTAGATCTAAATTGAAGTACAAGCCACGAGGCTGGCTAGGAAGCAGATTCCCTTCCACTCCCTATAGCAGTCTCTGCATACACATATCCAGTGCTACACAAAGAGTTGAAGGTCCCTGTGGAATAGGGTAGCTGCTGTTGGAAGAATATGTAATCCTTTTAAACAATCAAATGACAGCACTTGCAACTCTTGTATTTTATGGGCTGAAGGAGCTGCTGTGGGGACACATCTGGCAGTCTGAAGTGGCATTTACTACTTCAGAGCATGAGAAACAGACCACAATTCCCAGTAATCATGCTGGTTGTAGGATTCTGGGAGCTGTAGTTCAAAAACCTAATTTTTTTCCAAACTCTTGTGTAGACAGTACAAGTTCAGGCTCCTAGGCAAGGATGAGAAAAATATTTTTGAATTCTTAGAAAAGGCCTTGCAGCTGGAGGAAAAATTTTAGCTCAGTACTTTTTCCTGGCATGCTAGTTTAGTAAGTGCTGAGAGCTTTTCATATGGAGGAGCATCCAAAAATACTACATTGAGCATACACACATTCCACTTCAGCAATGTGAAGTCCAAAATTCTACCACCTAACTCTCTAAATCTCTGTTTGTTACAGTTTCATCGCATACATGGCTCTCTCCCCCCTCCCCTCAATACTCTTTATCCTCAGAACAACCTTGTCAGGTAGATCAGGCAGAGAGAAAATGCAGGTCTAAAGGTACCTACTGAGTTTTGTGACTCTATGTCTGCTAATACACAGCTCTTTTGAGACCCATTCCAGTACTCTAAACACTACCTCTAACTATTATCTACTGGTAATTATTAGGAGAGTACTGTAGTCAATTCTGATCCATTCATGTTCAGAACCTAAAGTAATCATCACAAATTAATGGATAGAGGTAATTAAACTACATTATGGTCGCAATGTAATAAAGGATAATTTCTCTCCTTTTATGGTGTAAATGTAATTGGTTTAGTTAGCTTTATAATGTCAGAAGGTGTGTCTTCAATATTTAAGATGTTTTTGTACCACAGCCATTAACATTCTGATGGTGTTTTAAAGAATAACAAAAAGGTAATTGTTTCAGATACTTTTGAAAAATGACAAAGTAAACATTATTTTAAAATATGACTACAAAGCTAATTTTTCAGGAGGCCTTGGAACTGTAACTGGTTAGTTTTTAAAAGTAACTTTCCAAGCTCTATTTGAGCTGCTACGACACTGAAGAATTAATGCAATTTGACACCACTTTAACTGCCATGGCTCCATCCTATGGAATCCGGGAATTTGTAGTTTGTTGCAGCTCCTGAGCTCTCTGATAGAAAAGGGTCCAAAACATACTGCAGAAATAATCCAGTTTGAGAGTGCTTTAACTGTCCTGGCTCAATGCTAGGGAATTCTGGGAAATATAGTTTTGTGAGATATTTAGCCTTCTCTGTCAGAGAGCTCTGATGCCACAATAAACGACAGTTCCCAGGATTCCCTAGCACTGGCCGAGGGCAGTTAAGTGGTCTCAAACTGAATTATTTCTGCAGTGTGTTTTGGGCCAAGGCTAAATATCTCACAAATCTACAAATCCCAGAATTCTATAACATTGAGCCATGTGAGTTAAAGCAATGTCAAACTGCATTGGTTCTGTAGTGCAGATGCAGCCCATGTTAAATAAAATTTTATGCACTTGTAAATGTGACAAGCCTCCAACACTTCATAGATGAAAAAAAAAAAGACATGTGTGGCCAAGCAACAGCACAGTGTGGTCAAGATGGCAAAAGTAGAACAGAAAACAGAGGAACAATCAGAACAATCCCTTCCAAATTGGGAAAGCTGGAGTGTGTGTGATGTAAACAATGCCATGCTATGAAGCTGCCTTTTTGCCTCCTTTTAGGCCCTATCTACCCCACCCAAGAGGGACCGAGGCAGTCAAATAAAGGAAATATTTGTGTTCAGCCACACTTTGACAAACTAAAAACAGTCAGTCTGGATTTTTTCAAGTCTACAAAAGCCGGAGGGGGGAGCAAAACCTAACGTGACTAAAACCATCTCCTTAGCGGAGGCCTCCCAACATTCATGTGCCTGCAGAGGGGAGCACCACCCTAAAGCACCTATAGGGGAGGAAGGGAGGGAGAGATGTGGCTGGGAGTGGAAATGGTTCTGACTCTTCCCACTTCAAGAGCATAGCTGCTGCAAGCCAGGATGATTGGGTACCTCTTATCAACCACCTCTAACCCCTAATTACCAGGCCAGATAAGGCAGGACGGCTGCAGATAGCCCTGACAGACCCCAGGCCTGGACAGCATAGTCTGGAAATGGAAACTAAAGAAGAACAAGCACCTACAAAGTCCTTTGCAACTCTGTTTTAGGATGGAGGATGCTTAATACTTTCTGTCAGAGCTTAGAAAAACTACATTAGGGTGCGGAGGACAAGATCCTCTGACTACTAGAGCAGTTTAAAGCTCCACCAGCATACTTACACTGATGGTCCAGAGCAGAGGTAGGCAACCTTTCCCCTTTAAGGGCAGAGAGACTTCAGCTCCCAGAATCCCAGGAGCTATTGGCCAACATGGGACTATTGGCCAACATGGCTGAGGCTTCTGGGAGCTGAAGTCCCTTGGCCCTTAAAGGGTAAAGGTTGCCTACCCCTGGTCCAGAGGGTGGAAGCTGTTCCTTCTTCCTCAACTACACAACAGCAGCTGGATGGCAGCCAAACCCAATGGCCATTCATCTACCATCATGCAGCCAGCAGGCATTGCTTAAGGAGCTACTGGATGCTTACTTGTACAACACCCATAAAAAAATATTTACACTGGCATTACACCAATTACGCCAGCATAAGTCACCAACAGGATTCTGCTCTTGAACTTTCAGAATCCCTCAGTGAGTGTATCCACTAAGAGTTATAATTTAAAAGAGTAACTTGGAAAGCACTCTCCTCATCAGCTGGTTACTAAGGAACTTATGAGTATATTTGTGCAAATGATTTGGGAATATATGCTCAGTCCATGCCTCTGACCAGGCCTGCAGCATATACAACACTGTCCTGTAATACAGCATCTATACTGACAGCAAAATTGCCTTTTGTCTACTATTACTGATGTTCTCACTGAAGAACTGGTAACAAAACTGAGAAACTTGGGTTCAGTCAATCAATATCTGAAAGCCTAATGGCATACAGAAGGCGTGGGGAACAGTTTGCCCTAAAGACATTTTAGACTTCAAATCCCAGAAGCCCCAGCCAGTATGACCAGTGCATATCCTCCAGCTGTCCCAGTTTGGCAGAGGCAATCACAATTAATCCTCTTTTGTCCCACTTTTTCACCTGCTTTTAAAATATCCCAGTTTCCCTGACCTCCTCCAGGCATGCTTCCTCTAATGCAAAGTGAGCTCAAAGTACAAATTTAGTTTGCACACAGTTAACCTGATAGCGGGGAAAGGAGAAGAGCAGGTGGAATCTTACCCTTCCCAGTAGGCTCAGACAAAAGCAAACTCCTGCAGTCTCTCCTAGTTTGTGTGTTCTTACTTATTAACAACTTCTGCTAGCTTAACAATACTCTGATATTTTTTGGTTACATTGACCGGATTTCCATCTGTGAAATTTCAGAGGAAATGCCAGTGATCAGGGATTATGGGAGATGTAGTCCAATTTTTCACCCATTATAGCTTACTGTAAGCTGCTTCAAAAGGGAATGGAGAGGAAAGGAAATGATGCAGCCTAAATGTATACATATGTGCTTGTGGTTATGTGGGACTTTATTGTTGTGCCTTCAAGTCATTGTGCCAATTTATGGCAACACTATCAGAGTTTTCTGGTGCTGAGGGTGTGTGGCTCACCCATGGTCACCCAGTGGGTTTCCAAGGCGAAGCAAGGAATCAAACCCTGGTCTCCAGAGTTGCAGTCCAACACTCAAACCACTACACCATGCTGGCATTTTTAGCAGGACTTACTTCTAGGTAAGTCTTACCTGTAGTAACAACCATCATGGAATTCTGATCCTGCAGTCTTCCCCCCTCCTTCCATTTCTTCTCTGAGTTCACATTATTTCACCTGAAGTTCTCACTTATTCCATTTGTGGACTTGTTTCTGCTTTCTTTACTTGTGTTTTTTGCTGCAAAAACCTATAGACCCAAAATAGTGACCTTTGACATTGCTGTCTAATGTGGGTTGGGGGTGTTTTTCTTTGGGGGCATCCATGCCTTTTACACTTCTAGAACTCTATAGCAGAGATAGAGATAAGTCAGCCTTCAAAATACTGCTGAATTGCTGCTCCCAGCATTCTTCACTAGAGACTTTGCTGTCTAGGACTGCTGGAAATTGCAGTTCATCAACCCCTGAACAGCCTCATGATTCCCTCAATTGCTCCTCAGGTAGACTGTTTTTCAGCACAGTGTTTTCACTGTTTAGCTTCTTTCTGCCTATGACACAGCTTTTAAAAGCACAAAGGCCTCTTCTCATAAAATAGGATAAAAGGCTATTATAGAACCTATGCCAATGACAAGCAACTGTGGCCCTCCAAATGCTTTTGGCATTATTATTATTATTATTATTATTATTATTATTATTATTATTATTATTATTATTATTTCTATCTCACTCTTTCCCCAAAACTGGGACCCAGAGTGGCTCACAGCATTAAAAGAACAATTTTACACCTCCCATTAGCCCTAGCCAGCATAGGCTATGATGTGGCATATGGCAATTCACAAATACCTAGAGAGCCACCTTTGCCTCCCTCTCTCCTATTCTTCCCTTTCTGAATAGAGGAGTAAGGTAGAAGCACCATGGAAATCCCACATTCAAAGGCAGCCTGAACCTATTCAGGTGTGTTCAGAAGTAAATCTTACTGACTTTGATGGGGATTTCCCCCAAATAAGTGTGCACAGGGTCCTTCCCCATTTCACAGGTTCTATCAAAATTTGGTCAGGCATCTCTTCCAGTCCTGTCTGTAGAACTGGGGGACTGAACCTGGATTTTTCTGCCTACAAAGTACATGCTTCACTGCTGAGCTAGGTTCATGCTTGTTCTTAAATGAGAATGGAGAAATAGGGCCTAAGCAGACTGCCAGAAATAGTGCACATTAAATTGAGGCACTGCCCTGACTCAGTGCTAGGGAATCATGGGAACTGTAATTTATTGTGGCACCAGAGCTCTCTGACAGAGAAGGCTCAATGTCTCAGAAAAAAATACAGTTCCCATGATTCCCTAGCACTGAGCCAGGGCAGTGCCTCAATTTAATGTGCACTATTTCTGGCAGTCTGCTTAGGCCTATAGTTAGCTGGGATGAGCACACTTCTTATGTTAGTGTTCCACTGAAACCAGCAACATTCACAACTTTAAAGGAGACTATTATTATCTGTCATTTTACCACACATCTGTGCCTTTTACAGGTGTCTAACATGCAGGTGTTCAGAAAGTAAAGATTTCTCCTCACTCTTGCTCTGTGTTTTTAAAAAAAACTTTTTAATTTCAGCTGAACTTACACAGGAATACAAGACTCTCTGCCAGAAAAAAAAAAGTTGAGAACCCTAAGAGTGGCTGAAAAGTGGAAATTTCTTTCCATTCCTTGAAATCAATATCGGCTTGAAACTAGCTTGCAGGTTGGTCCATGGTAAAGGAACCAGCTCCTGCATGATCATGGAAACTAAGCAGGATCAGCCCTGGTTAGTCCTTGGATGGGAGACCACCTAGGAATGCCAGGTGCTGTGGGCTATATTTCAGAAGAAGGAAATGGCAAAAACACCTCTGAGTATTACTTGCTTAAGAACATCCTATGAAAACCATGAGGTCACTGTAAGTTGACAGACAACTTGAAGTCACACATACACAATGGTGGTGAGCTTACCATGACAGAGGTATCCACAAAGAGTCCAAATTCAGTCAGAACTAAAAATAAAACCTTAGGATGTGCTGATTTCCCTGGCAGAAATCTCACCACTGAAACTGAAGGGATGCACATGCTGAGACTGTGGATCTTTGACACAAAATAATAGGAGCCTAGTAGGTGGGGACAGCCTATATAGCCTTTGTCTTACCACCATTTTATTTTGTCAGTCTGGTAATACCTGGTGTAAGTATGTATGAAGTGTGAAACCCTTTTGCATTGTTTAAACCACCACCTCCACCCCTTTAGGTCACTAGTAAGTGGTAGATCTGCCCTGTTAGTGAAGCTGAAAAGAAAGTGGATTCAAACAAATTTCTTTGAATGAAGTGCCTGAGAGGGAGGAAAGGCCTGACATTATTAAGGCTTCTTTCTCTTTGGGCAACATTAATAGTCGTTTTCGTTTGCACAAGATAATGGAAATCACTGCTTCCATGTCCCCCCACTCTCGAAGGGAGACATTTTTTGCATATTAAAATACGTTTAGGTCCTATGTGTTTTTATGTATGCATCTTTATGAGGGATAAAATAAAGAATAAAATTAAGAAATCATTTCGTTTGACTCCCGGCAATAGAAGCCAGATATTTCCAACAGATGCTTGAAAAGTACAATCTTTTCCCAAATGGGAACATTAACCCCAGAAAAAAGCTGTTCCCCCCCTGAAATTCCCCTTCAGTCCCCAAATGTTTAGCATTGCGGAAAATGAGACCTTGAAAACCCTTCCCACGTGAAACTCTTCCAGTTAGGTGGGTATTATTATTATTATTATTATTATTATTATTATTATTATTATTATTACCCCGCCTTTTGCCGTAGCAATCAAGGCGGCTTACAACTAAAACATTTGCATTCCCTTGGTCTCTTTGCCTGCCCCTTTTCGGTGGATGCCTACTAAGCCGTATTTCTAAATCCTCGGCTGACATTTTTAATTCTTGCAGCGCTAGAAATTTTGGGATGGAAGGAAAATGTCACAAGAATTCCTAATGAATTTCTAAAGGGGATCGATGCCTTCCTTCCCCTGCCCCCCCCCCATCATGACCGATAATTACTACTAATAAAAGGAAAATGATGTGTTCTTTATGATTTCATTCATTATTAAAAGCAGCCTCCTGTCCATAAGAACTCCATCTCATCCCAGTAACACTAATCAATATATATAATGTTTTATCACTCTAAGGGCCTTTGCAGACTGCCAGAAATAGTGCAAATTGAGTCCACTTTAAATTGAGGCACTGACCTGGCTCAGTGCTAGGGAATCATGGGAATTGTATTTTTTTTCTAAGACATTGAGCCTTCTCTGTCAGGGAGCTCTGGTGCCACAATAAAGTACAGTTTAAAGTACAGCATTTTAATTGAATTGGGGGGAGAATAGTCTCTTCCCCACTCTTCCACCCATCCACAAAATAGGCACAAAAAAGGCAGGAGGGCTCCCAAACTAAAAGCAACCCAACTGGGGGGGGGGGGGTTAGGGATTGGGGGACCATGCCCCTGTTTCGCTGCTGCATTGAACTTTCTGCTGCTGAGAAGGAGGAGGATCGGCTCCCTCCTAGCGCTGGTCCCTCGCCCTTCTTTTTGGCACAATAAAAAAGAAAAGAAAATGGCTGGAGGGAAGTACTGTAATCGCCTCTTGACAGGGCTGCTTCCGAGGAAACTGGCGGCAGGGATTCTGCCCTAAGTCAAACCGAAGTGGAAGAGAGCGGCGGGGAAGGAAAGGGATCCATAGATAAGATAAAGTGGAATTAGGAAGCCCACATCCCTCACTCCCTCGCTCTCTCTCTCGCTCCTACATATAACTTGATTTTTTTTTCCCCAAACAGCCTACAAAATAGTTTTTTGTGGGTTTTTCGGGCTGTGTGGCCATGTTCTAGAGGAGTTTCTTTCTGACATTTCACCAACATCTGTGGCTGGCATCTTCAGCCTACAAAATCATCATCATCATCATCATCATCATCTTTGGATGGATGGATAGACAGATAGATTTTATATAAATCAATATATAGAGTTTTCCCCAAACAGCCTACAAAATAATAAATTGTATGTATGTTTGTACGTAAATACACACACACACACACAAATACACGCACACTCTCACACATACATATAATTTATTATATAGCTTATTATATTATATAAAATCGTTCCCTCCAAGAGAAGGAATCAGATCTGGGGAGGAAATGGTCCCAAAACAATTTGATTCCCCCCCCCAAAAAAAGGTTACAAAATAATTTGAGAGAGAGAGAGAGAGAGAGAGAGAGAGAGAGAAACCTTTTTGTATTATATATATATGCATCCAACAGATGCTTGAAAAGTACTTGTACTTCATATGTATATGTATGTGTGTATGTGTATATATATATATATATATATATATATATATATATATATATATATTTGTTTTGGGACCATTTCCTCCCCAGATCTACTTTCTCCTCTTGAAGAGAGGGATGCTCGCCCCCTCTTCGTCTCTCCAGCCAGTTCCTTGTGGCAATTCTCAAAGGCCTGAATTATCCTGGTAGTTTCAATGATTATATTTATTAAAATATCTGCAGTCACACCCTATATCCGAAGATCTCAGGGCGGCTTGCAATAAACTCGGTTTAAAACACTCAGTAATACCAGTAATCGCAAAAGTCTAAAAATATATTAATTTAGCAATTAAAAACCAAACAATTGAAAATTGCTTGGAAGTATGTAAAATAATGCAGCCATGCCACATGCGCCGCCTGGATAAAATCAGTGTTGTCCCTAGGCTTTAATACAAAGCAAGATTTTGGGTGGGTGGCGAAGGGATATACCAATCTTGGTGCCAGAAGTCCCCCTCCCATGTCCTCCCATAATGTATTACCCCCGACTGGTGAATAGGGAGATCTTGTAGTTAGTACCTTTAGAAGTTGGCAGCATGAGCTTTCCTGGGGGGGTTGCAGACTGCCAGAAATAGTGCAAATTGAGTCCACTTTTAGGGTTAGGGTTAGTGCTAGGGAATCATGGGAATTGTGTTTTGTTTTGTTTTCTGAGACATTGAGCCTTCTCTGTCAGAGAGCTCTGGTGCCACAATAAACTACAGTCCCCATGATTCCCTAACCCTAACCCTAACCCTAAAAGTGGACTCAATTTGCACTATTTCTGGCAGTCTGCAACCCCCCTAGACTCAAGTCTACTTCCTCAGATGCATTTGGTGGAATCGATGCCTTTGGTGGAGGTTCCACCAAATGCATCTGAGGAAGTAGACTTGAGTCTAGGGAAGCTCATGCTGCCAACTTCTTTCCTTCAGTTCGTCTCAAAGGTGCAACAAGATCTCTCTGTCTACATACTGATCCTACAGACCACAGACAGGGCTCTCTCTTTGAATTCCCCCACTGGCGAGACACAGAGGGACCCTCGGATAAACCCCAATTGTTTGGCAGGAATAGAAAGAGAGAGGCGCTCGCTCCTTCAGCTCTGGAGCTCTCAGGCCCTTTGCACCAACACCTTCCATTCACAGCAATTGACTAGAAGAGACCCACTCGATCCGTGGGATTTACATACAAGTGCCACCTTGTTGTGTGTCTTCCAGGTCGTTTCTGGCTTATGGCGAACCTGTCATGGGGTTTTCTTGTCAAGATTTCTTCAGGGAGGGATTGCCTTTTGCCTCCCTCTGAAGCTGAGAGAGTGTGGCTAGCCCAAGGTCACTCAGTGGGTTTCCATGGCAGGGAGGGGATTCGAGCCTTGATCTCCAGAGTAGAAGTCCAATGCTCAAACCACTGTTCAAATATTTGCAACGCTTTTAAAATTCACTCACTTTATTTTAAAAAATGCCCACCGCGCTGACAAGATCTAAGGCTGAGGAATGCCTTCCTTTCTCTGTAACGACTGGCTGTAGCGAGATGTAAAGACTGGCTCTGTAACGAGAACGGGGGATTGATTCAGCGTTATCGTTTCTTTCCAAGGTACGCTCTCTCAGTCCCTCTCTGCGCCTGCTTTGATCCAAGTGGACTGAGGAGAAGGATCTCATCCTTACTTGGAGATAACAGAATAAATTGAATTAAACCGGATTTATGTCCGAGTTAACGCGGACATTCCATTTCTATGATCCCAGTAGCATTTGGCTGCAAAGACCCCAAAACCTCCTTTATGGATTTTGGTGCCTTTAAGATGGAGAGCCAGCATGGCGCAGTTGTTTTTAGTGTTGGACTATAGCACTGGAGACCAGAGATCGGTTCCCAGCTCGGCCATGTATTTGGACTTGGGCAAGTCACACTCTCTCAGCCTCAGAGGAAGGCAGTGGCAAACCCCCTCTGAACAAATCTTGCCAAGAAAACCCTGTGATAGGGTTGCCAAAAATTGGAAACGACTTAAAGTCACACAGCAACAAACCTTTAAGGCCCAATGGGGCGTTGTGTTTTAGGAGGAAAGCGGTCCTTTCTCGTTGATTTCCAACAAGAGACCTTCTTCCTTCAGAGGAAATGCTCTGGAAGGAAACAGTCGGTCAGGGGCTACTCTTTTTCCCTCGAAACTGCTCTTACTTGGTCTGGACTACAATCCAGACCCAACACCTCCTCCCCCATTGGGAAGCTCCTTCAAGGGGAGTAAAATAAAATAACAATCCTTAGAAATAGTTTGTGGCAGAATTCAAAGATATAGCCGTGTTAGTCTCCAGAATCAGTATGTAGAGAGATCTTGTAGCACCTTTGAGACTCACTGAAAGAAAGAAAGAAAGAAAGAAAGAAGTTGGCAGCAGGAGCTTTCGTAGGTGCTGCAAAATCTCTCTGCATGCCAATCCGTCTCAGTTAAGTAAGGCTGTCCTACTACAAGTCGGAAGGCCAGCGAGGTTGCTTTCACATCCATTCACACTTTTCTTCCCATGAACTATAGATTAAGGAGGGAGGAGGGAGGCAAATGAGAGCACGGCCCTCCAATAAGAATCTTAACACACACACCCAAAAAATTGTATTTCAGCCCCCAAATTTCTACCACTGCAATGGGTGATAGTTTTCAGAGAAGTATCGGTATTAATCTCATGCAGCAAGGAAAGAAGGAAGGAAGGAAGGAAGAGAGGGAGGAGAGGAGAGGAAGGAGGGAGGGAGGGAGGGAGGGAGGGAGACAAAATAAAATAAAATAAAGGGTGGCAGCACCTTTAAGACTAACTGGGTTTTATTTTCGCCTGGGCTTTTATAAATAGAAACCCACTTCTCCAGATGCAAATACCCAGTGCAATGAGTGAGACGATGCAAATCCTTCCCACCAAAAATTCTTTTATTTCTTGGGTCCCTTTGTCTGCCCCTTTCCTTTGGGTACCTAAACTGTATTTCTGAATGCACAACTGAATTTTTAAGCTAGTGCAACTCCAGACCTTTGGGGACTGAAAGAAAAAAGGCATGGGAGGAAGAGGAAGAGGACTTTTATTTGGAGACGATGCCTTTTTATTTTGCCCGCTCCCAACTACTCCTGGGAGTAACTTCCTCCCTTTCACGTTAACTTTTTTCTCCCGCAAGATCAAGTGCGGATCACCCCCTAGAAGCAGCCTTGGCCCGGCTTTTGTGGCAAGAGCTCTTTATTCGGGAACGAAAAACGAAATCCCAGAGGCTCTCATAAAACCTACTTCAAAACACTCTGAATTTTGGCGACAGATTTTAATCTCCCCTCAATCTCCTAATCCATAAAATCTGTTTTCTTGTACCTTGTCCCCCGACCAGACGATGATGCTTACAAGGACTTACAAATCACCCGAGCCTCCTTGAATTAGCCTTGAAAAGGAAAGCTATTTAGGCAGGACCAGTTGCGCCAGTTTCGGCTGAAAAGCATGGCAAGGAGGAGGAGGAGGAGGAGGAGGAGGAGGAGGAGGAGGAGGAGGAGGAGGAGGAGGAGGAGGAGGAGGAGGCGGCTGGGATGGTCCAGCAGCGCTTCGTCTTTCAATCTCGTTCCTCGTTCCTCGTTCCTCGTTCCGCCTTCCTGCCCCTTGGATTTTGATTTTCCAAGGGCCTTCTTGCTGGCGATGATCCGACCTCAGAAGAGGAAGCCGACCAAGTCTGTTCTGCGGTTGATGGCAAGATCCTTCAGCGCACCCTACTTAATCTATTGTTCAGGAGAAGAAAAGGGGGGCACTGCAAACATTTGCCTTGTTTACCTTTGTGGAAAGTCGCCTAAATTTTACAGCATCCACCTTTTGTTTTCAATGGTCCATCAGTGTCCCCTGCAATACTCTTTAACATAAAGGTTTCGTTTGGATAATTAAACCTCTCCCAATAATCACTTTGTTTTCAAGGGCCCATTAATATCTCCTGTGCTGGAATACTCTTAAAAGAAAGCTTTAGTTTATTATTTATTTATTTATTTATTTATTTATTTATTTATTTTATATCCCGCCTTTCTCCCAGTACAGGGGACTCAAGGTGGCTTAAACCCATAAACACTTTTTCAATGGCCCATAAATATTTCCTGTACTGAAATATTCTTAGCATAAAGGTTTAGTCTAATTAACAGAAGATGATGATGATGATGATATAGTTTGGGAGGAAAGCAAGACCCAGCAGACCGAACTTTAAGACACCTATCTCTGAGAATTGACAGGGAGGAGTCCCATTCCGGCAGTGAAATTAATTAATTAAGAAAATGCTGTATTATTTTAAACTGGATGGTTTTTAACTCTTTTGCATTCTTTTCAAGTGTGTAGTTTTCAGTTGTTTTAATACGCTTAAGTTTGATTCAATTTTAAAGTTGACTTTTTCTCTGTGTGTTTGTTTTGTTGTTGTTGTTGTTTGGGTTTGTGTGTTGTTGTTTTCTGTTATGTTCTAGTCATTTTGATTTGCAAGCAGCTTTGACCCCCAATTTTGCGGGGAAAGAGGGGTATAAATAATGACAACCAAGAGCGGCCCTAAATATCCCAAAGACACCAGATCCTGGAAGCTAAGCACGGTCAGCCCTGGTTAGTGCTTGGATTGGAAACCATCCGACAGGCGACTTCAAGGCACATAGACAAACATGTACACACACACATATATATATATAGGTATGTGTATATATATATATATATATATATATATATACACACACCAGTAATAATTTATGGGGAAACATCGATCATTAGTGAGAACGCTGGAAATTGCTTGGTCCATGGATTTCAAATAGCTTTCTTATTTTCAGCCACCTTTAAAGGACACCAGAATCGCCTTTGCTCCACCAGAATAAACCAAATAAAAGGCTCGCTCAGGGTTGTACTGATTCCTCGGGTTCCTCCTAAAGGGTCTAGACTTCAGCCTCGGATTTCAGGTTTTGTTTTAAGGATATAGGTGCCACTGAAAGACCCTTCTGCAGTGAGATCTGAATGCTTTTGTGCTTAATACGTCTCCTTCGTTCTTATTATTGGCTTTATTATTCTTATTCTTATTATTGTTATTATTATTTATTCCTATTAATATTCCTTCGTTCCTATTATTAGCTGTATTATTCCTATTATTGTTATTATCATTATTCATATTCCTATTAATATTCCCCCGTTCCTATTATTGGCTCTAACTATTGTTCCTATTATTATTATCATTATTATTATTATTATTATTCCTGAGACTAACTGAAAGAAAGAAATTGGCAGCATGAGGTGCCACAAGATCTCTCTACATACTGATTCTACAGACTAACACGGCTGTATCTTTGAATTATTATTCCTGTTCCAACTATTATTCCTCCGTTCCTATGATTGGCTCTATTATTCCCATTCCTATTATTATTATTATTATTATTCCTCCGTTCCTATGATTGGCTCTAAGTATTCTTCCTATTATTATTCATTACTAATATTCTTCCTACTAGTGTTATTCCTATTCCTATTATTCTTTCTTTCCTGTTATTGAGTCTAATTATTATTCCTGTTGTTGTTGTTGTTGTCCCTGTTCCTATCATTATTCCTCCGTTCCTGTGATTGCTTCTAAGGGTCCCCACCAATTTGAGGGAGGTCCCCCACTTTCCATCCCCCGACCCTTCCTGGGGCTCTGAGGCCCACTTTCTCCATCGGAGTCAACAGAGGAGAGAGAGAGAGAGATCAAGTCCACCCGATCTCTCTCTCTCACACACATAAACTGGAGTGAAAAAAGGAGGGAGGGAGGGAGGGAGGGAGGGAGGGAGGGAGGGAGGGAGGGAGGGAGCCCGGCTGTCCCATCCCTCCCCCCCAATTCCCAGCCCCCCCTCGCCTCAGTGGGGCAGGGCTCCCCCTGGGAAAGGGCGGCGGGGGGTGGCTTTGGAGGGTGAGGGACGGAGGTCCTAATGCGGGTGGCCTCTCCCCTGCCTGCCAAGGCCGCCTTTGCGGAGATCAGGGGGGCAGGGAGGCTATGGAGGACCCTCTGGAGGACCCCCCCCCCTTTATCTCCCCCGGTGGGAAGTCGGGCTGAGCGGGGAAGGAGGGGGGGCTCTCACTCAAAGGTCCTCTGGCCCTCTCTGGCATCCCAGATAGAGAGATTCCCCAGATTCTGCAGAGAGAGCAGAAAGCAAGCTTGCTCCATCCTCAATAAGACATCCCCCTTCAAAGAGGGAAGGAATCGCTTCTGCTTGGGCGTTTTCCCTTTCTTTCTTTCTTTCTTTCTTTCTTTCTTTCTTTCCTTCCTCCTCCCTCCCTCCCTCCCTCCCTCCCTCCCTTCTTTCCTTCCTTCCTTCCTTCTCTTTCTTTCTTTCTTTCTTTCTTTCCTTCCTCCTCCTTTCCTTCCTTCCTTCCTTCCTTCCTTCCTTCCTTCCTTCCTTTTCTTTCTTTCTTTCTTTCTTTCTTTCTTTCTTTCTTTCTTCCCTCCCTCCCTCCCTCCCTTCTTCTTTTTTTCCTTCCTTCCTTCCTTCCTTCCTTCCTTCCTACTTTCTTTCTTTCCTTCTTTCCTTTTCTTCCTTCCTTCCTTCTTTCCTTCTTTCTTTCTTTCTTTCTTTCTTTCTTTCTTTCTTTCCTCCCTCCCTCTCTCCCTCCCTTCTTCCTTTTTTCCTTCTTTCCTACTTTCTTTCTTTCCTTCTTTCCTTCCTTCCTTCCTTCCTTCCTTCTTACCTTCCTTCCTTCTTTCCTTCTTTCTTTCTTCCTTTCCTCCCTCCCCTCCCCCCTCCCTCCCTCCCTTCCTTACTTCCTTGTTTCCTTGTTTCCTTCTTTCCTTCTTTCTTTCTTCCTTTCCTCCCTCCCCTCCCCCCTCCCTCCCTCCCTTCCTTCCTTCCTTCTTTCCTTGTTTCCTTCTTTCCTCCCTTCCTTCTTTCCTCCCTCCCTCCCTCCTTTCCCAAAGGATTGGGTTTCTCTCAGACCTGTCAGTTTCGTTCCCTCCACCTCTTCTCAGTCTGCACCTTCTCAAGCCCGAATCAATCAAGGAATTTAAAAAGAAAAGAAAAGAAAAGAATTAAATTAAATGGGGGGATGTTTCTCTTCACCACCTAGGAAAGTGTGACCATACTCATTCCTCTGGATGTCACACCCTCTCAACCTCAGGGGAAGGAAAGCAAGGGCAAACCCCCTCGGAACACATCTTTCCAAGGGAACCCCGTAATAGGCTCGCCATAAATCGGAAACGACTTGAAGGCACACACACACACGGCAACAACAACCTTTACCTAACGAGAGGGAGAAGGGAGAGTTCCTGGTTTTTTAAAAAAAGATTCTCACTGCTGCCCAATGGCAGAAAATTTTGTTGTAGTGGGCTTTCAGGCCCTTTAG
The DNA here is from genome assembly GCA_026167975.1 of Phrynosoma blainvillii. Lineage (NCBI taxonomy): Eukaryota > Metazoa > Chordata > Lepidosauria > Squamata > Phrynosomatidae > Phrynosoma > Phrynosoma blainvillii. Next base: position 268,030,865 of record JANUYF010000002.1, on the reverse strand, counting down.
GTGAACTTGTCATGGGGATTTCTGGGGCTGAGAGTGTGTGACTCGTCCAAGGTCATCCAGTGGGTTTCCATGGGCGGACTAGGAATCATTGGAAGTTGGAAAAGATCACAAGAGCCTTGAGTCCCTGAGTTGGGAGGAAGGCGAGACATAAATAAACAGAATAATCGTAATTACAAGGGCCATCCAGTACAACCCTATTCTGCCATGCAGGAACTCACAAGCAAAGCCCTCGTGACAGAAGGCAAACCAGGATCTGTTTAAAGACCTCCAAAGATGGAGAGTCCACTACTGTTCCACTGTCGAACAGCCCTTACTGTCAGGAAGTTCCTCCTAATGTTGAGATGGCATCTCCTTTCCTGGAGCTTGCATCCTTTGCTCTGGTTCCTATTCTCTGGAGAAGCAGAAAACAAGCTTGCTCCATCCTCAATATAATATCCCTTCAAATACTTAAACAGGACCATCCTATCACCTCTAAACCTTCTCTTCCCTGGGCTAAACTACCCAGCTCTCTAAGGGCCTTTACAGACTGCCAGAAATAGTGCAAATTGAGTCCACTTTAACTGCCCTGGCTCAGTGCTAGGGAATCATGGGAACTGTAGTTTATTGTGGCACCAGAGCTCTCTAACGGAGAAGGCTCAATGTCCCAGAAAAAAAAAAAACTACAGTTCTCATGATTCAGGACAATTAAAGTGGACTCAAGTTGCATTATTTCTGGCAGTCTGTAAAGGCCCTAAGTTGCTCTTCACAGGGCATAGACTCCAAACCTTTCACTATTTTGGTTGCCTCGTCTTGATACATTCCTAATAAATAATAATAATAATAATAATAATAATAATAATAATAATTTATATCCCACCCCTCTGCAGAGCAATCGGGGCGGCTTACAACACTAACATTTTCATACAGAAAAATTCCTAGTTTCTGGAGCCAGCAGAAAAGAAGCTTGCTCCGTCCTCAATATGAGGCCCTTTCAAATAGTGAAACAGGGCGATCGTGCCACTTCTTACTTACTTAACCTTAATCAAATTCTGATTTCCAGGGTCTCAGTTCAACGCTCAAACTAAACCAAATCAAAAGCGGACAGAAAGTATGCAAGGCCAATAAAGAAAGAAAGAAAGGAAGGAAGAAAGAAAGAAAGAAAGAAAGAAAGAAAGAAAGAACCTCCCTCCCTCCCTCGGGCAGCATCGTGTGCGGTGGCGGCCGCGGCGGAGGGTAAATGCTCTGACAACCTGATCGCCGTAACTAAAGACCTCTTCAGATTTTCTCAGCGAAATGTGGGGGATCTGTGCTGATGCGCATCGACACCCTGCAATCCACAGATGATGATATAGATATAGATATAGATATAGATATAGATGATATAGATATAGATATAGATGATAGATATAGATATAGATATAGATATATAGAGAGAGATCATTTAAGCCAAGACAGCTACCCTTGGGCATTTAAGCAAAGATTGCTCAGAGGTGGCCGTTGCCAGTTCTTTTCTCTGAAATGCCGCCTACATATTAGTTGGTGGTCTCCCATCCAAGCCTGCTTAGCATCCAAGATCAGACAGGAAGCGGATCTGGTGCCTTGTTTAGGATATTCGTTGTTGTTGTTGTTGTTGTTGTTGTTGTATGCCTTCAGGTCGTTTCTGACTTATGGCGACCCTTAGGCGAAGCTATGCTGGGGTTTTCTTGGCAAGGCTTTTTGTTTTTTTTTCCCCAAAGGGTGTTTGGCATTGCCTTCCCCTGAGGCTGAGAGAGTGTGACTTGCTCAAGGTCACCCGATGGGTTCCATGCCCGAGCTGGGAATCAAACCCTGGTCTCTACTACGCCTGGAGTATTTTTTACCCAGGCGTTAATTGCGGGAGTGGGTTCCCTTTGCCCCCTACAGCCCCAAATACAACAGGTAAAGCTCAGCCCTGTCTGGAGGGTCAGGGGAACAGATGCAACACTGTTGTTGTTGCTGTTGTTGTTGTTGTTTGCCTTTCCAACTAAAGGGATTCAGTCCTAGGGCTTTCCTGGCAAGATTTATTCAGAGAAGATTGAGACTGAGACAGTGTGCCTTGAGTCCCAGGTCCCCCAGTGGATTGCCATGGCCCAGCAGAGATCTGAACCCTGGTCTCCGGGAGTCCAACCCTCAAAACACTACGCCAGGCTGGCTCTCAGATGCAACAGGTTTGACTTGTTGGAAGATTTCCGCATTCTCTCTCTCTCTCTCTCTCCCTCCCTCCCTCTTTGCTATTTAGGGCATTTGGGATTTTTAGATAGCTAGAAGTTCTGCATGTAAAAACTCTGAGAGAAGCATCGTCAGATAAGGACAGTTTCTGTTCTTCTGCAAAACAGAAGCTGAACTCTAGCAGGCTCAGCTTTGATATTTTTGTATTTAAATATTTTGTTTCCTGAATAAAGGCTGAAGCCTTAGGAAACTTAAATTGCCCAACGTGATTTCCTTGCATTTCACCCTCATTTGCTTCCAAGCCCCTCCCCCGAGGTTGTTTGAAATTAATTCCTTAAATCTGATTGTTAATCCGAACCCATTGACTAAGCAGGAACTTTGTTAGTCAAGACTTAGGTCCAAAACACACTGCAGAAATGATTCAGTTTGAGACCACTTTAACTGCCCTGGTTCAGTGCTAGGGAATTCTAGGAACTGTAGTTTTGCGAGACATTGAGCCTTCCTTGTCTGAGAGCTGTGGTGCCACAATAAACTACAATTCCCAAGATTCTCTACCACTGAGCCAGGACAGTTAAAGCAGTTTCAAACTGGATTAAATCTGCAGTGTGTTTTGGGCCTTACATAAACTCAATTGTTTCAGTGTTTCTCCTCGAATTAGGACTAGCAATTGGCTTTAGGCCTCTGTTCGAGTTAAGGAGAAGATTCAGATCTTATCTTGCATATTTCATTTTCATGATGCCAGAAGGAAGGTCAATGTTTCCCTCGGAATCGCCATTAGAAATGTCAATCCTGAGCCTCTGATCCAAGCAGAAGTTAACTCTTAGTGACTGTACTTTAATGAGGAAGGCTGCATGTTAAAAGTCCATTTTACGGTGACTCCTCCGACACAGATAAAGCAACATATTTTGATATATATATATATATATATATATATATATATATATATATATATATAATCTCCCTCAACCTCCCTCCCTCACATATCCAAACTCACACTCTTCACTTCGAAATCTTCCCGGTTCGTCCAATTTATCTTCCTGGAGTTCAGGATCTGACAGTAAAGCTACTTCTATTCAAATACTTAGGGTTAGAAATGGCGCAGAGCTGATAATAATTGAATTTAATATTTATTTCTTACAATACCTATTTGTCCTATATCACAAGACAGAGTCCAAATAAAAGCAATTGAACACCATTTAAATTGGAACGATGCCAACCAGTGTAAAAGTATACTAAACAATTAAAATGTGTACCTGTAGGGGTTTTGATAAAATCATTAGACTTCAAAGGCTGCATTGGACCTCAAATGCAGTTTGACACCGCTTTAACGGCTATGGCTCAGTACTATGGAATTCTGGGATTTGTAGTTTCGTGAGTTACTTAGTCTTCTCTGTCAGAGAGCTCTGGTGCTACAACAAACTACAGTTCCCAAGATTCCATAGGATGGAGACATGACAGTTAAAGAAGTGTCAGACTGCATTATTTCTGCAGTGCAGATGCAGCCAAAGGCTCTATTGAAAACCCTTGCTTTAAGCGGGCACCAAACGAAGCCAGAGGTGGGAAGGGCACTCCTTAGCCAGGGGGCCACTCCAAAAAAGGCCCTCCTCAAATGGTCTTCAAAGATATAGCCCTGTTCGTCTGTAGAATCAGCATGTAGAGAGATCATACTGTATATAATACTGTAAACCAGCATATAGAAAAGGATCTTGTAGTACCTTTGAGGTTAACTGAGAGAAAGAAGCTGGCAGCATGAGCTTTCCTAGACTCAAGTCTACTTCCTCAGATGCATTTGGTCAAATAGTCTGGTGGAAGGCAGAGGGAAGGATAGGACCAAGAGAGATGTGTTCCTTCAAGGAGGGAAGACCCAAGCCGTTTTCAGGAGTCACCCTCACCTTGAATTCAGACCGGAAGTGGAGTGGGAACCAGCGCAGTCCCTGTCCAGACGGTGTCACTTGGTGGCATCCCGTCCTATGAGCAGTACAAGTTACTGGACTTTTAGTGTTTCAACTACTCGTTTGAAAAATCGTTGGTAAATGTGTGTTGGTTCCTTTTCTTCCATTTTTAAAGCTACTTTTAAATCTTCCTTTCCATCAGACTGATTTTATGCAATGAGTCCTTCTTTGTTTGCTTGTTGGTGTCGTTGTGAAAAGGTGGTGGTGATGATAATCAGGATCAGATCCAAATGATAATCAGGATCAAATCCAAACAAAGTCCTACCAAAGGAGGATTTTTGAGAATAGCCGAGCTTTGTATCATCGCCTTGTCGTGGTTCGTCTTCTTACATTTTCAAGAGCAGCTTTCATCTTCCTTTCTGTCATCCTGATTTTGTGCAAGCTGCCTTGAGTCCTTGAGTTCTTCAAAAAGAGGAGTTGTCCTCAACTCTACTTGGGCCAGGAAAAGTTATATTTCTTTTTCTGATAGTGTTGTTGTAAAAAGCCGAGGGTGATGATCATGATAGTGTGAACAATCAGGATCAGATCCAAGCATCTACCAAAGGACTAGTTTTGAGAATGACTATCATTGCCTTGTAACGAAGTTATCTTACATTTAAAAACAGTCTTCTGGGTTTGGTGATTCGATGTCTCCTGCTGTGTCTTTACAATGAAATTCGAAGTCTAGATCTCAGTATATTTTCCAGCCATAACAAAATGCACCCAAAGCCAAGCTAACTTTCCTATTTGTTATTTCCCTGGACCTCAACCCTCAGGACTGCCAACAACTGTCCGACGCAGTTCCCACACCTTTTGCAGATGTGGCAAAAGGAAATTCAGAAAGAAGAATTGGCCTCAACTCTACCTGGGCCAGGAAAAAAATATGTTGCTTCCGCTGGATTTCTGCTTCTCTTGAATCTAGGCAAGGGGGGGGGAAAGTGGGGGCGACCCACAGACCCCATCATTTTAGGATTTCTATCCATCCATGAACTGTCTTGGATTTGGTCTTCCTACATTATAACAGTGTCCACATTTCATGCTTATCTTGAAGCCACGGTCTCATCTGATTTTCGGGTGTTTGACAAAAGTCATGAATAGAAATAGCCTTTATCTACAAAAAAGCTTGGCTGTCTTCTTCCTTTGTCTTTATTAGTTGTTTTTAGTGAGGGACCTCACTTCAGAGTCTCCAAACTGCTTCAGAATTAAGAGAGAAGGTTAGGCAATAGCTCTGAGAGGGATTCCTGATATCCTTGCAGTTTAGAAAAGTTTCTGGTTCTCCTGCCAAGCCATATAGCTATGCATTCTCCTCTCTCCAGTCCATGTCGAAGCTCTCCTCTGGGCAAAACATTTACCAGGGCATTTTGACAGGTATCAGCTCTATGTAAACAGTGAGCAGGTACAACGCGAGAGGAGCACCCAGTGAATTTGAACTGGCGCCTAATGTCCCCTGAAGTGTTAAGAAGCCAGCAGCAATGTCAACAAAACCATTTTCTCCAGGAGCTTCTGCCGTCAAAAGGGGGGTGGGGAGATGGAGGAAGTAGGAGGAAATCTGCAAAGATTTACTCAAGGAACTGCTAATAGCCTGCTGCTGGAATCCTAGCTCTTAATACACCCACAACACTTGAAGTGCTGGCGTTCAATTAGGGCCAAGGGATCGGAAAGTCAGTGTTTATAAACAGAGACCTCAGGAAGATTGCAAGCAGTCCCAGGACAGAGCTGACCATTCCCCCCCTCCCTTCCCCGACAGGGAATTAAATCGGCTTTCTAAAAATAAGGTGTGGCTTTAAGCCTCCCCTCCACCCCAGCCCTCTTTCAAGAGAAAATATTTTAAATAATATTTCCAGTCTTGTACCTAAAAAAGGCGATCCTGTGCCTACTTAACTCAAGTAAGCCCCTCTGAATTTAGTGGAACCTGCTTTTGGATAAAGATCCTTAGGATTAAGCTGTGTACACTGTCCACTTTTGTTGATCTCTGAACTGGAATTAGGGCTGCCATTAGATCTGAGGTGAAATCCTATGATTCCTGAATGTTCCTTGTTTAATCAGTTAGTTAAATTTACATAGAGTTTCATAGGGGTAAAATAATAGTTCTGAAATAATATTTTAATATGATAATATTAATATAATAGTTAATCATTAATATAACAATGATGATGCTGATATAATAATATTGATATAATAGTTAATTATTAATATTATAATAATCTTGATATAATAATGATGATGATGATATAATAATATTGATATAATAGTTAATTATTAATATTATAATAATCTTGATATAATAATATTGATATAATAGTTAATTATTAATATTATAATTTTGATATAATAATATTAATATAATATTATATATTATATATATATATATATATATATAGTATAATAAAAACAATATTTATGAAGCAGGATACACATACTGAGAAATGCATATGTATCTTAGCAGGCATTATGGTGGAAGAAATATTCTCTTCTATATGACAATAGTGAAATAACTGTTTTTTCAGATGATGATCATCACCCACTATTTTTTTAATGGAACTTGTTCCCCCCCCCCTTTAATTACAGCTTTAATTGGAGTCACATTAAACATTATGTACTCAATTAATCAAAATAATTAATTAGTTCAGCTGTGTAGCCTTTTTTGTTGCTGTTATGCGCCTTCAAGTCACAGCCCTAAGGGGAATCTATCACAGGGTTTCCATGGCAAAATTTGCTGTTTTCCTCTGTGACTGAGACAGTGTGACTAACCCAAGGTCACTCAGTGGGTTTCCATGTCTGAGTGGGTATTCCAGCCCTCCTCTCCACAGTCCTAGTCCAACTTTCAAACGCTGCACTACCTTGGCTTTCTGAAATGAAATCATTTACTTGAGCTTTAAGTTGTGAACAAATGTACACTACTTTGTCAGGAAAAGTGCTGGCTTTCAGCTTTTCAGGAACCTCTGAATGTACTCAGTGCACATCAATCAATGAACATATATATTTTTAATTTTTAAAAAAACAAAAATAAACATATAAACATAGACATTTAAAAACAATCATGTTACATAGACATTCTTCTGATCAATGAACAGCTTTTGAAATAAAATGACTTTAATCAACTCATGTCACCATGCTTTTTGTAATGATTTTTAATGTACATGTTATGCATCTAGAGCCAGAGTGGTTAGTGGCTTGAGCATTGGACTCAGACTGCTGCCACACTGCAGAAATAAATTGATATTTTAACTTTCATGGCTCAATGCTGTGGAATTCTAGGCTTTGTAGTTTTGTGGGCGATATAGCCTGTCAGAGAGTTCTAGTGCTCAGTTGTTGTTGTGTGCCTTCAAGTCGTTTCCAACCTATGGGGACCCTATCATGGGGTTTTCTTGGCAAGATTTGTTCAGAGAAGGTTTGCCATTGCCTCCCTCTGAGGCTGAGAGAGTGTGACTTGCCCAAGATCACCCAGTGGGTTTACATGGCCAAGCTGGGATTCGAACCCTGGTCTCCAAAGTCCCACACTCAAAACCACTACACCATACTGGCTCTCTAGTGCCCCTGCAAACTACAAATCCTAGAATCCCATATCATTGAGCCATAGAAGTTCAAAGTAGTGTCAAACTGCTTTCCTGTGGTGTGGCAACAGGGAGACCAGATGTCCTCCTTTTCCAGGACGTGCCTTACATTCAACCTTCGGCCCAGGAGGCATCTCAAAATGTCCTCTACTAGGAGCATAACAAAGAAGCACAAATATGTATCTATATGAAATGTTTCGAGCTCTCTCTTTTGTTTTGGTCATGTCCTCCATTTTCATTTGAGCACGACTAGGAAGCACGAATGCATAATTATATATTAAGTGTTTTTATTTGGTCACGTCCTCCATTTTCTTTGACTGCCTTTTTCCATTTTGCAGTGTTTTTTTGAGGGGGAGCGAGACCTCCCAGGCCCCCTTGACCAGACTTGGGGCCTGAACAGACTGCCAGAAATAATCTAGCTTGAGACCACTTTAAGTGCCCTGGCTCAGTGCTAGAGAATCATGGGAATTGTAGGGGGGGGGGTTGAGACATTTCTGTCTCAAAAAAAAAAAAAAAACCACTACAATTCCCATGATTCCCTAGCACTGAGCCAGGGCAGTTAAAGTGATCTCAAGCTGCACTATTTCTGGCAGTCTGTTCAGGCCCTTGGTCCTCCTTTTCCAGGACACGTCTTACCTCCTAGCCTTCTGTCCAGGAGGAATTCCAAAAAGTCCTCCATTTACGACCACGGAGCACGAATGTGTATTTATAGGAAGTGTTCTGAGCTTTTATTTGGTCACGTCCTCCATTTTCTTTCACAGTGGTTTCGTTTGGGGCCCGGCCTAGGCCTAGGCCTGAAGGCTGCTGAGGGGGAGCGAGGCCTCCCAGGGCCCCCTGCCGCCTGAGGCGCCCTCCCTCCATGGCTGGGCCTGGCCTAGGCCTGTCAGGCCCGGGGGCTGCCCATCCATCAGGCGGACACAGAGCAGACGCGGCCAATATGGCCGGCCGGGCGAGTGTTTGCTTTTCCGCCATTATTGCGGCCCCTTTTGTTGACACAGGAGTGCGAAAAAGTGCTCGCGCCCATTCATCAGGGCAGCGTCCGCCGAAGGAGGCTGTAAACAGGGCCAGGCCGGAGAGACTGAGAGAGAGCGGCCATTTGGAGGGAGTTAGCAGGCAGCCCCGGCCGGACCAGAGAGACCAAGCCCCGGAGGAGGCGCCCGGCTGCATTAAGCGAAAGGCCGGCCAGGCCCATTAATAATAACGCCATATACGCCTCCGCCAACACTCACTGCAAAAGGGGAGCGGGAACCTCCAAATGGAGGGCGTTCGAGGGAAATGGAGGACCTGGCCAAAGGAAAGCCAAACAACAACAACAAGACACTCATAGAAATGTAAATGCATGCTTCTTTTAGTCAAGGTGACCAGAGGTCCTCACCACAAAAAAGGACCATCCACCTCAAAATGAAGGACATTCAGAAAAATATAGGACATTACCAAACTAATTTTATGGAGGGCATTCAAGAAAAATGTAGGACATTCCCAAATAAAAGATAAAGATTACACTCATAGAAATGTAAATGCATGCTGCTTAGGGTTGATCAGAGGTCCTCATCACAAAGGAGGGCCAAGCACCTCAAACTGAAGGACATTCAGAAAAATTTAGGACATTACCAAACAAAAGATATGGAAGGCAAAGCGGAGGGCATTCAAGAAAAATGTAGGACATTACCAAATAAAAGGTAAAAACACTCAAAAAATGTAAATCCATGCTTCTCAGTCAGGGTGACCAGATGTCCTTGACCGTAAAGAAAGACAAGGCACCACAAAATGGAAGGCTTTTGAGGGAAAGAAGGACCTGATCAAAGAAAAGCTAAAAATACACATAGAAATGTGATGTCCTCTCTGCAAAACAGGACAAGGCATCTCAAAATGAAGGACATTCAAGGAAAATATAGGACATTACCAAACAAAAGATATGGAGGGCATTCAAGAAAAATGTAGGACATTACCAAATAAAAGATAAAAACACATAGAAATGTAAATCCATGCTTCCTAGGGTGACCAGATGTCCTCACCACAAAGGAGGACCAGGCACGACAAAATGGAGGGCATTCAAGGGACACACGGAGAACCAAAGAAAAGTGAATAGTGTAAATTCATGCTTCTTAGGGGGATCAAATGTCCTCACCACAAAGGAGGACAAGGCACCATAAAATGTACAACATTCAAAACATGTAGGACATTACCAAACAAAAGCTGAAACACTCATAATTTCATTTAATATAGTTTAATTACAGATATATTACAGATACTGTATTTTATTATGTACTTAGTATACATAAATTTTTCTGCCGAATTTATCTTAGTTAAAAGGTCTTCTTGGCTCACAAGATACTTAGAGAACTCTGAACAAGACAAGTGCTTAAAATGGTACTTTACTAGCCACAAACCCTTTACTGAATCTACATTTAAATTATTCCTTTCATTTGTCCATTTTGCAGAAATTAAGGGGGGGGGGACCTTTCAATATTTACTTTGTGTCCTCAAGCAGCCCATTGCCTACCACGTTTGCTGTGCTTTTCCCCTCAGAGGAACAAACATGCCCTGAGCTCTGAGGGCAAATGTTGTCTGCTGCCGCTCCTGTATCATTACTATAGCACTACTACCAGTAGTCACTATCATATTGTTGTGAAATCCAACTCACTTCATGTCTACATGAGACTAGCTAGGTGACCTTGGCTAATTTAGTCTCCCTTAGGTTCAGTTCTTCAGCAGTAAAATGGACAGCTCATAAGAGAGGTGTAAGAATAAATGAGAAAAATACCACAAAGGTTGAGATCTCCTTCACATTATTATTATTGATAATTAGAGCTAAGTGGTGGAGGCTTATCACTGGAAAAAAGCAAATTGTTTTATCAGGTGCCTAGGTTTAATGGACTGAGCCTGAACTTAATTCAGATAGAATCCAGAGACATAGCCATGTTAGTCTGCAATATCAGTATGCAAAGGGATCTAGCGGCACCTTTGATCCTAACTTAAAAGAAAGAAGCTGATAACATGAGCTTTTGTAGACATGGTCTACTCCTTCCTCAAATGCATGGAGTGGACTGGTTTCCAGGAATGACCTTTATAAATAGTTCAAATATCTCAAAGGTGCGAAAAGATTCCTTTACATACTTAATTCAGAAAAGTTCACCAGTGCATGTACATCACCAGATTTCTGTACTCTCTAGGAACAGAGGAAAAGTTTTACCACTAGGCAGAGCAAGCCAGCAGCCTCAGGCCTGAATCATACTGGTTAGTCCTAACTGGGGGAGATGCATTGAATCAATGGCTGAATGGTGAATGGGTCTACACTAGTTGAGACTAACAAAATGGATTCAGGCTTCAGATGTTTAGGAACAAAGAAAAGTGTCAAGATGTTGGAGGACAGGACTGTGTCCTCTAAACTAGACTGCTATCCTCAGACACAACTAACAGTGTTCTCCTGTCAGTCAGCTGATTCAGTCAGCTGACTTCTGTGTGTTGAAGAGGAAGGACCGCTTTGGCCTTTGCCTTAGGCAGCAAAATGTCTTAGGCTGACCCTGCTTTACAGGCCCCAACATGAATGTATGTGAGTGAAAAACACTAGCCACACTCCCACACAGCTCAGCCCATTCACTCAGTCATCCCATCAGGTGATGCTAGGAGGAGTATTTATGTGCTACACTGAATGTAAATTCACACTACAGCCCCACTGTCCCATTTATGAAACAGGTTCAATCAGGACTTGAAGAAAAAAGTGTGTTTTCTACACCTGCTCCATTTCCAATTATCTAATTTTCCTCACAAGGAGAGAAACCATTCTGAACAAGATGTGGTATACTCCACTTGAATGAGAGCCCTTGAAAACTGGGATTCCCAGCTCACTAATAGGAAAAAATTGCTGACTCTTCATCCTCCCATTTATGGGGAGAGTGATGGGAATTGAGATAGAGAGAGCAGGGCTAATATTCTTCCCTCGCTGCAAATTGATTAAATAAGTTGATAAAAATCATTTCTTATTTGTACCCCACACTAGAAGCCTATTTCATCCATGGTACACCTTATGATCATAACTGTACCTGAACAGAAAGGACACCAATATGGTTGAGTGAAACTAATGGACACATGGTCTGTTTGTGTAACTATGCAGTGTATAGCCCCTTGCAGCATGCCTGGAGTTCAACCTTACTTTTTTTCTGAAAACTTGCCTTAGGAGATCCTGAGGAAGAAATTTGAGATAATTCCAAGAAGGAATGAAAACTCTGAGCATGGAAAGAGGCAACAATGGTGGCCACAATAAAAAGCACCAGCTAGAAAAGACTGTGGAGGACAAGAAAACAGACAACGTCCTCACACAGTGTTTATCCAGCAGCAACTTGGAGGCTGGAGAGAGACAAGCTGGGGCCTACAGCTGCACTCAAGCATACAGCTGTGCAGTAACAGACAGCCTTGAGAGGAGCTCCTTTCAGGGTGGGCAACCTCAACAATTCAAGGGGCTGTTTTTCTCCCCTTCTGTGGGCCACATGGATGCCAAAAATGCAACAGAGAGAGAGAGAGAGAAAAGGAAAACAAAGGTTGTTAGAAGTCCACTTCTGAGTTTGAAAACAGTACATTTTTTAATACAAGAAAGTGAAGAAGAAAGGGTTTGTGATCTATTTCAAAGGTGAATCACTGTTCCTGGTAGTCTGCAGAAGAGATAGTGTCCCCCTTCTTGTGCATAAAGTGGCAATTTTGTGGAGATGCAAGGAGTTGGTGGCTGCTAAAACAGCCTTGAGGGCCACATGTGGCCCCAGGACCCTCCTTTGCTCACCTCATCCTAATGTACATTTTGCTCCTGCTTTTTTTGAGGCTTCGTTGTCACATCTATTGAAAATATCCCTTTTCCCTCCTCCTATTTAATAAATTACTATCAGCAACCTAAAAAAAAATTGTTACTTTTTCAAATTTTCATGTTTTACTTGGTAGCTCATTCTTTTTTTTAAAAAAAGTACAAAACAGTAGTACTTATATTTGCTATTGCCTTTATTTAGGCACATCCCATAACTTTTCCAGAGAGCACAGTCCTATGCAAGCCACACTGAACATGGTAGGATTTAGATCTATTTAGAGTAGAAACAGCAACCCACTTAGCAAGGCCAAAATATTTTTTAATGATTTGTCAATCTAGAAGTCCAAATATTGTAACAGAAGTGGGATGGTTGTGATACTCTGTCATCTCTCCTTCCAGGTGAAGGCACAACCATCAGCTGAATAATGACCCAGATACATCTGTACAAAAACAGGTACATTGACATTTCATTACAGCTGAATAACTTTTGAACAAGTGTTCAGATCAACAATTTGTGTATAGCACAGACATTTTTAATTTTATGTGTGAATATGGGTGTACCTATGCTGTATATGTGTTGGATATAATGTGTGAACACCGCTATAGTGATTTAAAGGGGAAAAACATGAACCTGTAAAACAGTTTAAAATCTATGAGCTTTTATGTGTGGGGAACAATTTCCACTGATCACTGTGTGAATTTCAGGGAAGGAACAGGATACTGTATTAATCTGTTCCTTTAAACAAGAAAGAAGAAGGAAAACTAAAGGAAAGGAAAGATGTGACACCTTAAAGTCCTAGATTTTCATGGGTTCCAGTTCACTCCATGTGCCAGATGCATCTGATGAAATGAAACTTTTTCATCTTTGAAGTGCCACAAGACTCCTTACTGTTATTGATTATACTGGGCCTTACATTTAAGAAATATGCATATGGTTACCCTGTAAACTTTCATGCATAACTCAATTAGATTTAGATTTAGTCACACTTAGGGCAGACCCACAGAAATCAGTGAGCCAAGTTCCTCATTACTAAAGTAAGTCCTATGGATTCCAGTGGGTCTACTCTAATAAAGACTAAATCTGCAGCAAACAATTTTTAACACCCTGGTTTAGAAGGTTTCTTCATTCTTACCATGCTGGCAATAAAAGCCTTCACCCCAGATGCAACTTGTTCCTAGAGACCAGACAACTATGCTGGCTTTGCTAAGTGCAACGACAACAGAAGAAATGAAAAATCCAAAGCAGCAATAGACATACCAGGCTATTAGATGTCCTTGCTGGCTAGTTGTTGCAAGAAAGTCTCAGGGAGAAAATGTGATGTCATTCTCTCACACAGGAATAATAATAATAATAATAATAATAATAATAATAATAATAATACGATTTATTTAGGCTACATTAGGTTATAAACATCAACGCTTGCTAAGTCTACCTGCGCCTGGCACCCCAGCCTGCTCACAGATAACTGAAACAGGGATATTTCTGTTTATACTACCTCTAGACTAGAGCTGTAAGCTGGTTAAATGCATGCTCATATACTAATCCTATCAGCTGTAGCTGACTGATTGACTAAACTATTGATAACTGGTACACACTTGCATGTACAATTAGATTATACATCTTTGGCTGGGCTCTGTTACTTTTATCGTTTTATTCTATGAAGTGCCATGCACATTGATGGAGATGATGATGTGAAGTACATTTTGTTGTAGAACAAGGGGTCTAATTTTATTTTTATTTTTAATTATTAACCCCTGTCCTAGCAGGCAACAGCTTGGGCTGGGTTTGTGTGCCTTGAAGCCTCCTGTTAATTTATGGCGATTGCATGAATTTCATTGCTTTGGCTTAGGCCAGGAATGCTCAGAGATGGTTTGCCTTTGCCTTCCTCTGAAATATAGCCCGCAGTACCTGGTATTCCTTGGTGGTTGCCCAACCAAGTACTAATCATGCCTGACTCTGTTCACTTTCCAAGAACCTGTGGCTTTTAGAAAAGGCTTTAGAAAGCTACCTGTTGAGTCAGCCATGGGTCTGCCCAGGTCAGTACTCTGAGTGGTAGGAAATTGCCATAATTTCTAGTTCTCCAGAGTTTCTACTGTGTCTCCAGGGTTTCTAGCCCTTCAGAATTTCTCTCCCTACCTAGACATTGCTGGTTTTATCTGGTGGTCTCCCATTCAAATAATGATGAGGTCCCAACCTGTTCAGCTTCTGATATTAGAGGAGGTTAGCTGGTTTGATGGCGTTAAGGCGGGATATTTCCTCTTGCATTCCCTTCCTTATGCGAGAAGGGAGGAGTGCTTGGGGCTAGTGATCTACAGTTTTAACAATATATTTTAAAATATTCTTAGTCAGCATAAATGTTTTACTGGACTATAAGTTACAGCCCTGTTCAAAATACACATCGATTATTATTTTTTTTCCCCCGAGTTACATTTGGATCAACCAAGATGTAAACTATAATGCTTAGGACAGTCACATTTTGGCAGACGGCTGATGTAATGTGGGAGTTGAAGCCCGCAAAAGTAACGTTTCTAAGCTAGGCTTGAAATGCGGTGTTGTTAAGTTTATCAATCCGGGTTAAGTCTGCTCTAAGAGTTCATATATCATATCGGTGCCAAGCGCAAGAAAATGAACTAAAATTCTCTCTTTAACTTTTTTTTTAAATTAAAAAACCCATTGTTTCTTGGACAAAGAGAACTGAAATATCGGGGAGATGTACCTTCTCCATCCTGCCTTCCTTGCCCTCTTCTCCCCCCCCCCCCTTTCTCCCAACCATTTAAATAGATGTTTTGAGCCTCTCTCTGTATACTCTAATCTCTCAAACTGTCATCGCAAACTTGGGATCCGGTATACCAACCACACACACACACACACACACACCCCAAAAAAAAAAAAACCCTCCTAGGGCAAGAATTTTAATTGAATCGGATGTGGCTGCTTCCATTTCCCTGCGAGATAAAGCGAATTCCAGGCTCTAGGGAGAAAAAGGGGGACTTGGTGGGCGACCTGAAGTCCATCCCTCCCTCCCTCCCTCCCTGCAGCCGAGCAAAGCAGAGCAGAGCAGCCAGGAGAAAGGGTTTGGGAAACGACTACTAGGGCTCGTAGGGAGCAATAGTAGGGAGGGGGCGTTTGTGCAAAAGGCGAGGCCATTAGGGAGCCGTCCGTCCGAAGCCCGAAGCCTAATGGAAGCAATTAGTCTCCGATAAGCTCCCCAGGATTCCCCTGGGCAGATAAGGCAGGAGAAGTGCTCCACAAACCGGCCCCCGGAGGAGCAAGGAGGCCGGATTTCTTTGCAAGACAATTGCCCTGGCCAAACCTGCAAGAGTGGCTCGAGCGCTGGGCTAGAGCTGCATCCGCACTGCAGGAATAATACGGTTGGACACCGCTTCAGCTGCCTCCGTGGCTCAGTGCTGTGGAACTGGGGGGTTTTGCTGTTTGTTGTGGCACCAGAGCGCTCCCAGAGAGAAGGAGGCCTATCTCACAGAACTACAAATTCCGTCGCATTGAGCCATGGCAGCTAAAGTGGTGTTAACCCGGATTCTAAGAGGCCAGGCTCCGAGTCCGCATTCGGCCATGGAAACCCTCGGGCGAGTGACACTGTCTCAGCCTCAGAGGATGGAAGGCAAGGGCAAAACCCCGCTGAAGAAATCTTGCCAAGAAATCCCCGTGATAGTTCGCCTTAGGGGACATCTACATTGCAGAAATAATGCAGTTGAACACCGCTTTAACTTCCATGGCTCCTGTTGGAATATTAGCATCAATGCTTGTGTGTAGCTCTATGTTTTCCTTTGCGAAGGGGCAGTGTCTTCTACACAGAAACACTGGTTTATCTCTATGGTCATTTGGTCAGTGTTGCTTGCGAAGAGGTCACTTCCCTTAGCCCTCCTCTTCCTGGAGGTAATAAAGTTTTATGATTCTTTGCTCTCTTGAGAGTGAGTCTGCCTGCCTTCTTGCAAACATGGGTGCAGAAACCATGCTGTGTTCCCAAAGATCTTTTTCTTCTTACTTGCACACATGAAGGTCAGCTATCTAGGGACCGCTGTAGCAAAGTATAGTTTTCTCTACTGGTTAGTTATTTTTGTAGAATCTAGATGTAACAATAAAGTAAGTTTCTTTTTACCTACTTATGTATCCTGTTTATTTACCAGAAGCTCAGATCTGCATTAGTTGTTTTTACCAAATACCTATGGAGTACAGGCTTGTTGCTGCTGCTGCTGCTGCTAAACTGATTTAAACACAAATAACCAAACCATAATTCTAACAGTTCCATCCTATAGAATCCTAGAATCTGTAGTTTTGTGAGGCACCAGTGCTCTTTGGCAGGGAAGGCTACAGACCTTGTAAAACTACAAATTCCAGGAGTCCATTGGATAGAGCTACAGCATTTAAAGTGGTGTCAAATTGCCTTATTTCTACAGTGTAGGAACGCTCTTAGGGTCGCCATAAGTCCGAAACGACTTAAAGGCACACAACAATAACTAAATCATTAGACAGAATATTTGTGTGCATCACACGAAATAATAATCTATAATAATTGATAATTAATTAACATTAATAATTGCATAATTATCCATAATTATCTTAGGGTCGCCATCATTACCACCGCCACCTTTTGGCTCCCCCCCCCAGTCCTCTCCATTTTTCCAAAAACTCCTTAAAATACCCAACTCGTTAAAAGTCTCCTCTTCAAGACGGTGAATTCCAAGAACTGCCTTTTTTGAGGAAGACGTTAAAAGCCGAGGATGGGAGACTCGCAGGCTCCATCCACACTACAGAAACAATCCATTTTCACACCGCTTTAATTGCCATGGCTCCATGCTATGGAATCCTGGGATTTGTAGTCTTGTAAGACATTTAGCCCCCTCTGTCAGAGAGCTCTGGGACCACAGCAAACTATAATTCCCAGGACTCCATAGCATTGAGCTATGGCAGTGAAAGTGGTGTCAAATTGGATTATTTCTGCAGTATTTCGCAGGTAGGGAGAAGGTATCTCTACCATCCGCTCCCATTTAGGCCCCAAACCCCGAATTTTTTTTGAGGTAAACTTTGGGCGAGAGGGAATCGAAACGGTGCTGAAATTGATTGCTAATTTCTAGTTGATTAATTAGGCGGAACAGAGTTCCGTTGATCAAACTGAATGAAGAGTATCAATTGGTGGAGGTGGAGGTGGAGGTTGTTGTAGTTGTTGTTTTCCTTTAAGTCTTTTCCGACTTTAGCGACCCTATCCAGGGGCTTTCTTGTCACGATTTGTTCAGAGCAGGTTTGCCATTGCCTTCCCCTGAGGCTGAGACAGTGTGACATGCTCAAGGTCACCCAGTGCGCTGAGTAGAGATTCCAACCCTGGTCTCCAGAGTCGTAGTCCAACATTCAAACCATTTCGTGAGGACAGGCTCCTAAACTTGAGCATGTATAATTTGGGATGGCCCCCAAATGGGTGTGAGATGCAGAACTCCAGTTCCATATTATTTTGTAGCCGTCTTGGTCACTAATCCTATTAGCAAGAAAGTGCCGATGGCAACGAAGTCACCGCTGTTTGGGGGCACAGAAAGGCTTGGACCAGATTAAACTCAAAACTGTGACTGTGACTAGAGGGGTCTCTCCTGGAAGTGTGAGTGTTTCACCAGGGTGACCAGGCGTCCTCCTTTTCCAGGACGTGTCCTACATTCCAACCTTCTGTCCAGGAGGAATTCCCAAATGTCCTCCATTTGGGTCATGTCTAAGACGCAAGCATTTATATTTCTATGAGTATTTTTAGCTTTGCTTGTGTATGTCCGGACATTTTTCTTGAATGTCCTACATTTTGCGGCGCCTTGTGCGCCTTTCCAGTTGTGCCAGCTATAGTCACCCCCTTCCTTCCTCCTTTCCTTCCTTCCTTCCTTCCTTCCCAGTCTTCCTCTGGGCCCTTCCTCCAAACTGAAGGGTCCTCAGAGTAAAGATCTACCCCTCTGACTTGGCTCAGCCTCACATTTCAGTTTTAGGGCTTGAACAGACTGCTAGAAATAATGCGGCTTGAGACCCCTTTAACTGCCCTGGCTCAGTGCTAGGGAATCATGGGAACTGTAGTTTATTGTGGCACCAGAGCTCTCTGACAGAGAAGGCTCAATGTCTCAGGGGGAAAAAATACAATTCCCATGATTCCCTAGCACTGAGCCAGGGCAGTTAAAGTGGTCTCAAACTGGATTATTTCTGGCAGTCTGTTCAGGCCCTAGTGCCGCTGAAGTCCACCAAGGGCCCGGCTGAAACCAAGAGGAAAGCCCCTGAGGCCCGGCCAGGCTTCCTTGAACTATTAGGAAGGGTTGCCTTTGGCTGGTGGCCCTGGATTGCTCCTTGACAGCAAGAGCAGCCCGGCCTGGCATCCCAAGGATGCCCCGATTTGCCGCCGTTGCCTCTCCGCCTCTCCTTTTTATCTCAATTATTCCTCTTTAGTACTAATTCCCCTGCGAAGCCCTGCCAGGGCAGAAAGCCAGAGAGAGAGAAGAGCTGCAATCGAGGAAGGGCTTTCAGATCAGGCCTTAGGGACAGTGTTGGGTATCCCTCGCTTCGAGCCTTGAGGAGAGGCGTGAAAGAAATAAAAATGTTGTTATTATTATTATTATTATTATTATTATTATTATTTATTAGTGCGGAGCGGTGACCCTCTCCGCAGCCAGGGAACTCAGACAAAGGCCAGAGGGCAAACAAAGCGTCTGGTGTGTGCTGAGTGCACTCTGCCCAGGTTGCATAGCTAACATGCTTATAAATCCTTGGAATAAAATCAATCAAGCCATATGGTCCAAAACACACTGCAGAAATAATCCACTTTGAGACCGCTTCAACTGCTCTGGCTTAGTGCTAGGGAATCCTGAGGATTGTAGGTTTTTGTGGCACCGGAGCTCTCTGACAGAGAAGGCTCAGTGTCTCACGAGACTACATTTCCCAGAATTCCCTAGCATTGAGCCACGGCAATTAAAGCGATCTCAAACTGGATTGTTTCTGCAGTGTGTTTTGGACCAGAGCTATCGAAGAGGAAAGGACGGGCATGGCCCCCTCCCAGCAAAGGCAATGGGCCAATGACCAGGGTGCCTTGTAGGACCGGGTCCAAGCAGGGCAGGTAGAAGTTTCCTGGAAAATGCCCCCCTCTCGCCGCTGCCAAGATAGAAGGCGGATCCAGGGCCAAAGGAAGAGGAATCCTGGGAAAGTTCGTGGAAAAATCCAAACCCATTGAAGCCCTATTGAATGGGGAGTGCATCCACTTAGGCCTGACCCACTTATCTTGTGAGCCGTCTTGTGTCCCTTTCTGGGACAAAGGCGGCATAAACATGAAATAAATAAAAAAAGCCTGGTTCTTCTTTTTAACACATCATAGCTTACCGTTCATTCCCAGGTGGTCCCCCAACATACAGAATCACTTGTACTTAACCATTCCATCCTTTCATACCATTCTCTAGAGACAATCCTTTCTCTGCCTTTTTACCCTTTGAGATAATGTCCAGGTCTCAGGGGGAACCCCTGTATAAGAGTTGTTGTTGTTGTTGTTGTGTGCCTCCAAATCGTTTCCGACTTTTGTCGATCCCCAAGCGACCCTATCGCGGGGTTTTCTTGGTAGGATTTGTTCAGAGGGTGTTTTTTTGCCTTTGCCTCCCTCTGAGGCCGAGAGAGTGTGACTTGCCCAAGGTCACCCAGTGGGTTTCCAGGGCTGAGCTGGGCTTCGAATCCTGGTCTGCAGAATCTTAAGAGTCTAACCCTCAAACTACTACTCCGTCCGGAGCACCAACAGGATTCAGGGATTTACAAACAACTGTGGAGCTGTCATGATGAAGCCGGGCATTCCCTCCTCCTCCTCCTCCTCCTGCCCTCCGACCAAGGATTGCCCTCCTCCTCCTCCTCCTCCCCACCACCCTCTTCTCCTCTTCTCCCAGGCAAGATGGGAGAGAAAGCACTGGGACACCTGCCCCCTCCTCTCCCCCCCCCCCAGTTCCTGCCAAGCCTCCCCCAGACCCCCACCATCCCCCCCCCCGACACCGCCTTCGGGTCGCCCTCTTGGCCCGGAGCTTTCCCCCGTCTTCTCTATCCCTTCTGCCTGCCAGAGAAAGAGAGAGAGAGAGAGAGAGAGAGGAGAGAGACGCAGAGAGAAAGAAAGAGAGAAAGAAGGAAGGAAGGAGACACAGAGAGAAAGAGAGAGAGAAGAGGAGCAAGAGAGAAAGGAAGAAAGACAGAGAGAGAAAGAAGGAGAGAGAGAGAGAGAGAGAAGAAGAGAGAAGAAGAAGAAGAAGAAGAAGAAGAAGAAGAAGAAGAAGAAGGGAGACACAGAGAGAAAGAAAGAGAGAGAGAGAGAAGGAGAGAGAGGCAGAGAGTAAGAAAGAGCGAGAGAAGGAGAGAAAAAGGACAGAAAGAGAGAGAAGGGGGAGAGAGAGAGGAAGAGAGAGAGGGAGACAGAGAGAGAGAGAAGGGGAAAGACAGCGAGAGAAAGACAGAGAAGGAGAGAAAGACGGAGAGAGAGAAGGGGGAGAGAGAGAGAAGAGGAGCAAGAGAGAAGGGCAGAAAGCGAGAATTGGGGGGAGAGAAGAGGCGGAGCCAACCCCCCTCCCTCCCTCCCTCCCTCCTCCCCCCTCCCTCCCTGCCTTGCTGTGACTATATTAGGCGGCCGGAGGGTGAGCTGCGAGGCCCCGCCCCCGAGTGCCCCTCCCCCTCAGGCCCCGCCCCCGGCGCTACAAGGGCCTCCTGGGGGGGTCTTTGGGCCGAGCGCCCCAGCGCCCTCCGGGAAGCGGCGCTCTCCGCGGGGCCGGCCCTGGAGCCTCCCCGCCGCCGCCGCTGCCGCCGCCGCCGCCGCCCTCACGATGTTCCCGATCCCGGTGAGCACGGCGGCCATCGCCCTCGCCACCTCCACGCCCTTCTCCGTCAAGGATATCCTGAGCCTGGAACAGCAGCAGCAGCAGCAGCAGCAGGAGCCGGCCTTGGCCCCGCTGGAGCTCTCCTCGGCCCTGGGCTCGCCCTCCTCCTCCTCCTCCTCGTCCTCCTCCTCGTCGTCCTCCTGCATGCTGGCCGCCTTCAAGCAGGAGAGCTACCCGGGCGAGGAGGCCCCAGTCCCGGACCCCGCCGCCATCGCCGCCGCGACGTTTTCCAAGCGTGGGGCTTTCCCCGGGAGCTTTTACGCCAAGCCTTACGTGGAAATGGACTCCGGCAAGGAGCCCAAGGGGGACAAGAAAGGTACACAGGCGCCGGCAGGGAGGGAGGGAGGAGACCCCACGCATCTCCGGGGGAGTGGGAGGGTGGAAGTGGAAGTGGAAGTGGAAGTGGAAGCGAGAGAGGTAGAAATGGAAGTGGAAGTGGAAGTGGAGGTGGAAGTGGAGGTGGAGGTGGAAGTGGAAATGGAGGTGGAGGTGGAAGTGGAAGCGAGGGAGGTAGAAATGGAAGTGGAAGTGGAAGTGGAGGTGGAGGTGGAGGTGGAGGTGGAAGTGGAAGTGGAAGCGAGGGAGGTAGAAGTGGAGGTGGAGGTGGAAGTGGAAGTGGAAGCGAGAGAGGTAGAAATGGAAGTGGACGTGGAAGTGGAAGTGGAGGTGGAAGTGGAAGTGGAAGCAAGGGAGGTAGAAGTGGAGGTGGAGGTGGAAGTGGAAGTGGAAGCGAGAGAGGTAGAAATGGAAGTGAAAGTGGAAGTGGAAGTGGAGGTGGAAGTGGAGGTGGAGGTGGAAGTGGAAATGGAGGTGGAGGTGGAAGCGAGGGAGGTAGAAGTGGAGGTGGAAGTGGAAGTGGAAGTGGAAGCGAGGGAGGTAGAAATGGAAGTAGAAGTGGAAGTGAGGGAGGTAAAAGTGGAAGTACAAGTGGAAGTGATGGAGGTAGAAATAGAAGTGGAAGTGAGGGAAGTGGAAGTGGAAGTAGAAGTAGAAGTAGAAGTGGAAGTGATGGAGGTAGAAATAGAAGTAGAAGTGGAAGTGATGGAAGTGGAAGTGGAAGTGGAGGAGGCGGAGGAAGGCCGTCGGGGCTGGAGGTGGGGAGACCGGCCGGCTTCGTGGTTTCCAAATGTGGGGGCGGTGGACCGGTTCTCGGCCGTCCTGCCTGAGCCCTCTTTATTTATTTATGGGTTGTTCTTTTCATGCATGACATTTTGTGCCGCCTTTCTCCCAGGAAGGGGCCCGAGGCGGCTCACAAGAGCCCCGGGGAAGGAAAGACCCCTTCAGGCTCCGGTGAGGGGCGCTCTCCCCGAGGCTGGAGGCCTGTCTGTCCCCGGCTTTGGGTCTCTCTCCGGGAATCCCTTGGGCTGCGAGCGCGATGGGATCGGGACGATCGAGTGGGTCCCCGCCCGCCGAGAGGGTCGGCAGAAAGGGGGAAAGAGGGGGTCCTGCCAGGGTTGGGGGTTCACATCATCATCATCATCATCACCACCATCATCATCATCATCATCACCACCACCACCATCATCATCATCATCACCACCACCATCATCATCATCATCATCTTCAGTGGCAGCCCTTCAGGAGCGGTGGAAAGTGTCCAAGGCATTTCCCAACCAAAATTTTGCGGTATTCTTTACAAAACAAATCCTTAGGCTCGTTCCGTGCTTTTAGAGCTGTTTACAATCCAGACCCTTCCATTCAATAATCTATATTACCAACTCGTGTCAACAGTGATTTTAGTAGTGAAACCGGTTTAATCGCACCTAATGTGCCATCTGAACTATCCAGTTGAATGGTCTATCTATGTAGTCATTATTTGAATTACTAGCCTTGAATAGACAATCCTAGTTGAACTTCCGTAGTTTTGAATCTAGGCCTTAGGTTTTTAATATATATATATATATATATATATATATAATGATTAACTTTAGTATCGTGATGACCTAATCTCTCGTGGATCAGTTCTCCCAGAGTCATAGAGGTGAATTCTGGAAGTGTCTATAACTCTGAGAGAACTGATCCACGAGAGATTCTCAGGTCATCGCGATACCAAAGTTAATAAGAATTTTAAAAGCTTCTGTTAGCGCTATGACCAAAATTGATTGTACTGTTTTTTTAACATGATAAGCCAGTTTGGAGATGATGATGATGATGATGTTGATGATGATGATGATTCAAAACTAAGGACGTTTAACTCGGACTCTTCCAGAGGGGGGCAGGGGGCTAGATTCCCATCCTTCAAGACTCTGCAAAGACTCAAAATGTTCAGCCAAAATTGGACCAGCAAGACGCCCATAGAGTTGAGCCTCCTCAAGCATTATCAACCAATAAAGACATGGTAGGTAGGCAGGTCTAAGTCAACATTGTGTTTATAAGAGGCTTCATATTTAATTAACTTTCCCCGAGAATGGATAGAGACAGTAATTTATTTCCCTCCTATAAGAGGGAAAGTAATTTATTTCCCTCTATAAGTAGGGCAAAATTAATAACAACCTGCCAGCCAATGTTGAGCCCTCCTCCACCAGCTTAAAAACAGTTCCCTGCTTAGAGTCCCAGGCTGCAAAAGGAAGCTCTTTCCAGCCCAATCCTCTTTGCGAGTGGAAGGAAACCCCCAAATGGATATTGCAGCCTAAGGTTCTTTGTATAACCCTGCACCGTTTCCTTAAAAATAAAGCGCATTCGTCCCGGTGGAGTTTACCCTGGTGTAGAGGCCTCTAGGATCTTCCTGCACATCAGGGCTTCAAAACTGGAAAAATGAGACTCCTTCGGCCGCAAAGGAAGAAATCCACTGAAGAGCTCAGTCTCACTCCTTTCTTGCTTTTCCCAGAAGGAAGGCCTGCGGCGGCTGTGCCTCAGTCCCTCGGACAGGTTTCTTTTTCGGGGGGTTGCAGACTGCTAGAAATAGTGCAAATTGAGTCCACTTTTAGGGTTAGGGTTAGTGCTAGGGAATCATGGGAACTGTTTTGTTTTTTCTGGGACATTGAGCCTTCTCTGTCAGAGAGCTCTGGTGCCACAATAAACTACAGTTCCCATGATTCCCTAACCCTGACCCTAAAAGTGGACTCAATTCGCACTACTTCTGGCAGTCTGCAACCCCCCTTAGTTGCGTTGATCTTAACTGGAGTCACTTCCAGATGAATCCCTATGGAGTCCCGGTTCTGACGGAGAAAGCGGGAGAAAGAACAAGCAGCGCCCTAACATCCCTGTTCTCCAAAGCCTGCTTCGCAAAGTATATTTCTTCCATGGGGCGCTTTGCTCACTCCCTAAACTCTGGAGGAATCCTCATTTCATTAAATGCTTTCTTATAGACAGAGTAGACAGGGTTTACTCGTGCTTCAAAGGCGGCCATGGCCAGGCGCATAGTTTCCGACCGGTTGTTTCGCTAACCTGCAAGGCGATGCTACAACTTCTTTCCTAACGTCAGGTCCGAAACTTGCAGAAATAATCCGGTTTGAGACCGCTTTAACTATCCTGGCTCAGTGCCAGAGAATTCTAGGGACTGTAGTTTTGTGAGACATTCAGCCGCCTCTGTCAGAGAGCGCTGGTGCCACAATAAACTACAATTCCCAGGATTGCCTAAGCACTGAGCCAGGGCAGTTAAACTGGATTATTTCTGCAGTGAGTTTTGGATCTTAGTCTCAAAAGTGCCCTTTGCATACGTTGGCAGTAAGCGCCATGGACCTCGAATAAGGGCGCCCAAGATTGCCCCCTAGTTTTTCTGTTGCTTTCTAGTTTTCGGGGTAGACTTCACCGAAAGCCCCCCCCCCCACCAAACTTCCCTGGGAAAGAGAAATGGCCCTGGAGTTTGGGGAGTTTGGGGAAGGTTTTCACCTTCTAGTCAAGGTCTTCCAGGGAAACTACTTCAGGGTCAGTCAGCCAGTCTTGGGTTTTGTGCTCCGAGCAGATTCTTCTCAGGGGACTTTGGGGCTGATCTGCAATGACAGCATTCTGATGCCACTTTAAAGTGCCAGGCACTTTAATCTCCATCCTGGGATTTATAGTTCAGTGAAGTATTTAGAGTTTTCTCAGACACTTCCCTGCAGTGGAGCATGAGAACTCTCTGGCAGAGAATTCCGAATTTGACAGGAAGTTAGAAAATCCTTCTCTTCCATAGGATGGAGCCGTGACAGTTAAAAGTGGTATTAAAGTGCGGTAATTGCGCAGTGTGGACACTTCCGGCAAACGGGGGAAGCGATCAGTCCCTTCAGCCCTCAACCAAATAACAAAAGTGCCAGGCGGTCGGGGTAGGTTCCCAAGGGTTTGCGAAAGTGAATGATCTTTTCTTCTCTCTCCTTCCAGGGAAGGGGAAGCATGTCCATCTCTTTGGGTTTCTAAAGGAAAAGAGACAGTGTAGCATAATGGTTTGGGCCTTGCTCCAACTGAATAACAGGGCAATAGTAATACCTTTGTAAACTGGGAAACAAATCGTGTGATTCAGGTCGCTTCTTTTAAAGAAGTTTTTTCTCTTACAAAGAGATCCTCCCTTGCTTCTGCTGGCCCCTCATCTTCCTTCGCAAAGATGGTGAGATATAGATTTCTTCTTCTACCTAGGTTAGGATGTAGCATCTATGCCTATGTAGATTGAGGCCATTAGTAAACTTTTGTTTAAACTGCAAGCTACTTGTGTGGTTTCTGAGTCAGTCTCAGTTCGTGGAGAAGCCTCTCTAGACAAAGACAAGTCTCTGCTACTTTGCTGATTTAAATAAAACTCGACCCTAAGAGGCCTGGCTTTGATATTTTTGACCTTCAAATATTTTGGTTTCCTTAACGAAGGCTGAAGCCCTAGGAAACTTGGACTGTCCACAGTTGGGTGGTGATGGTCTAGGACTCTGGGAGTCCAGTTCGGATTCCCGCTGGGCCCTGGCAACCCACGGGGTGAGTGACCTTGGGTGAGTCACACACTCTCAGCTCAGGGAGGAAGGCAATGGCAAAGGCCCTCTGAGGAAATCTGGACCAGGAAACCCCATGACAGTAGCGACAGATAGCTATAACCTGAGTGTATACCTACATGAGGGTGATCCAGCTAGAATCTTATTCTGTAAGTAAGGCACAGGAGTTCCTGGGAGACATAGTTCCCTCCTGTATCTGTGTGGCTTAGGGTCGGATCCTGTGACGCAGCTGAAACGGGATAGGAGTGAGGCTTGCGTTCACAGAAGTCCATGTTCTCGTCCAGACCTTTTCCAGGTTGATTTCCCAGAAGAGTTTCTGTCCAGTATGAGTCCCGCAAGAACGAAGCTTTCAGGGGCTTCGAAGAAATAAAGCCGTTTTAAACAGCGCTTTAATTGTCGTGGCTCAATGCTATGGAATTCTGGGATTTGTCTTTTTTGTGAGATGTTTAAACTTGTCTGTGGAAGAACTCTGGGACCACAACAAGCTACAAATCCCAGGATTCCACAACATTGAGCCATAGCGGTTAAAGCGGTGTCGTGCTGCTTTATTTCCGCAGTGCAGATGCAGCCTGATGTGTCCAGATTTGCTTTCTTACCTATAGTTTTACAATCCTAAATGTATGCAATGGGACACCGTCTTGCTGATCTCAGTGGAGCCAGCCCTTGGAAAGAGGAAGGCTTAATCTCATGCCCCTGAGATTTATCAAAACAAATGCATATACTCCGATCATTATGAGCTTTGACAAAATCAGTGAATCACACAAACTCACTGAATATGAAACGGTGCCGACGCGGGGGACGTGCTAAAACAAATGACAGTACTTGCCCATATGGAAACCATACTTACCCATAGGGAATCATTGGAAAATACTTGCCCATAGGGAAACTATACTTGCCCATAGGGAGTCATTGGAAAATACTTGTCCATAGGGAATCATTGGGGAATACTTGCCCATAGGGAAACTATACTTGCCTATAGGGAATCATTGGAAAATACTTGCCCATAGGGAAACCATACTTGCCCATAGGGAGTCATTGGAAAATACTTGCCCATAGGGAATCATTGGGGAATACTTGCCCATAGGGAAACTATACTTGCCCATAGGGAGTCATTGGAAAATACTTGCCCATAGGGAATCATTGGGGAATACTTGCCCATAGGGAAACTATACTTGCCCATAGGGAGTCATTGGAAAATACTTGTCCATAGGGAATCATTGGGGAATACTTGCCCATAGGGAAACTATACTTGCCTATAGGGAATCATTGGAAAATACTTGCCCATAGGGAAACCATACTTGCCCATAGGGAATCATTGGGGAATATTTGCCCATAGGGAAACCATACTTGCCCATAGGGAGTCATTGGGGAATACTTGCCTATAGGGAAACTATACTTGCCCATAGGGAGTCATTGGAAAATACTTGCCCATAGGGAATCATTGGGGAATACTTGCCCATAGGGAAACTATACTTGCCCATAGGGAGTCATTGGAAAATACTTGCCCATAGGGAATCATTGGGGAATACTTGCATATAGGGAAACTATACTTGCCCATAGGGAGTCATTGGAAAATACTTGTCCATAGGGAATCATTGGGAAATATTTGCCCATAGGGAAACCATACTTGCCCATAGGAAATAGTTAGGGAACACTTGCCCATAGGAAATCATTGGGGAATACTTGCTATAGGCAAATACCTTCCAATGATTCTCTATGGGCAAGTATGGTTTCTCTATGGGCAAGCACTATCTATCATTTTTTTAGTAAGTCCCCCGACGGGGGTTTCAACCCGAGACTTGCTGCACTAAAATGAAATCGTAACAATAACCACAACTACTAGTCTAGTCTGCAGGGAAAGGCCAAGCCGTGAAGGAATAGTTTAGAAACTTGAAATTAAATACACCTACATCCAGCCTTTGCGTCTGATCGCACCCCCCCCTTTTTTTTTTCTTGGAGGAGGGGGAGGTCTTTCGGATCCCAGTCGTTATTTCTAAGTAATTGGCGGGGAGTTACTTCGGAGTAAGCACGGATCCTCTGTCGGATCGGCGTTACCTGGGCGAGGTTTCTGTGGAGGCAGCCGAGCGATGAAAGACTCGGCTTTCCCTGCTTTTGACAGCCCTGGGTTTCAGTGGAAGGGGCTAGAAGTGTCTGCTTCAGCCCTCCATTGAAATCAATGGGAGCAAGCGGATACCTGCCGCCCAAATTGTGGTTCGGTGCCTTGCGTTCATTTTGGCCGCCTGTAGATGTGTATGTGGCAAATAGCTCTAGGGAGGAGAGAGATCGAAAGACAAAAGACAGGGGATTAATAGGGAGACCTATTACAATATTACAATATTATATAAAGGTGTGTGGGGTGGTGGTAAATGGGTTTGTGTTTGGAGGTGCAGAATGGGAGACGTCGGACTTTCGTTTTAAGGAGGGCTGTTTGCTAGGGCCCTGGAGGACAGGGGTGGGGAACCCTTCCTGTGTTTAGTTTAACGCAAAGAAGTGAATTCCTATTCCCCTGGGCCCAGAAGGAAGGCTAGTCTGACCTACCTCACAGGGTTGTGGAGAGGATAAAATCGAGGAGGGGGAGTTCAGAGGTAAAGGTCCAAAACACACTGCAGAAATTATCCAGTTTGAGACCGCTTTCACTGCCCTGACTCAATGCTAAGGAATTCTGGGAACTGTAGTTCTGTGCGACATTTAGCCGCCTTTGTCAGAGAGCTCTGGTGCCACAACAAACCACAATTCCCAGGATCCCCTAGCACTAGGCCAGGGAACGTAAAAGCGGTGTCAAAATGGATTGTTTATGCGGTATGTTTTGGGGCACAGCCGAGTTAGGGCATGAACAGAGTGCCAGAAATAATCCAGTCTGAGTCCACTTTAACTGCCCTGGCTCAGTACTAGGGAATCGTGGGAACTGTAGTTTATTGTGTCACCAGAGCTCTCTGACAGAGAAGGCTCAATGTCTCAGAAGAACTACAATTCCTATAATTCCCTAGCATTGAGCCTGGACAGTTAAAGTGGTGTCAAGCTGGATTATTCCTGGCAGTCTGTACAGGCCCTTAGTCTTCGTGTGTTTTATTTAATGCAAACAGGCGCATCCCTATTTCCTTTCTCCCAGAAGTAAGTCCCGCTGGTTCGAGAGTTTCTTTCTTGTCCCAGACAGAGACCAGGGCTGGCCTCCGTTTGGTTAGTGCCCACTAGAGCTGATCCATTCAAATTGTCAACAAGTAGATAAACCTCACTGATTTAGCTAGATAAACCTAAATAGATTTAATGGGGTCTGCTCTAGTCAGGACTAACAGCAGTATTTAGATCCAGCTTCTAAGTGTGGACCTACACTATAGAAATAATGCAGTCTGACACCACTTAAACTTCCATAGCTCCATCTTACAGAATCCTGGGATTTGTAGTTTTGTAAGGCTCCGGCAGTCTTTGGCAGAGAAGGCTAAAGACCTTATAAAACTGCAAACCCCAGGCTTCCATAGGATGGAACTGCAACACTTAAACTGGAGTCAAGCTGCATTATTTCTACTGCATCCCAAGTGTGGGGTGTCTTTGTCTTTGTTGGTGGCCAATGGGCCACTGCTGGCTGCCATTTTGGGAACCAGCAAGTGCCGAGCTTGAGAGCCTGGCTGAAATCCGCCCTCGTCCGTCCGTGAAGTCCTCCAGCCTGGCCTGACCTACCTCACAGGGTTGTCGTGAGGATAAAAGAGGGAAGGGGTTTCTGCTTAGCTGCCTTGTGTTCCAGGGAGAAGGCAAAGGAAAGGGGCAATCCTGGGGAAAGGCGAGACACAGGTGAAGCAGTACTAACAAACAGGGTCCTAGGTGTAGTAAAATCTACATACAGTACAGTCGGCCCTCCGTATCCACGGATTCTTTATCCACGGATTCAACCATCCAGGGCTTGGAAATATGTTGTTTTTAACTGTTCTCGAGTCGACCTTGCGGATGAGGCATTTCCAAGACTCCCTAACCTCCACTGCTGTACTTAGGTCTTGCAAATTCATGTCCTTGACTTCCCTGAAATATCCTACCTCCCCCCAGAAATATTTTCAAAAGCAAACCTTGATTTTGCCATTTTATTCTATATACTGGGACTTGAGCATCCACGGATTTTGGTCCTGGAACCAAACCCAGGGTGACCAGATGTCCTCCTTTTCCAAACCATTTCCTACATTTCAGCCTTCTGTCCAGGAAGAATCGCAAAAGGTCCTCCATTTTGAGCATGACTAAGAAGCACACATTTATATTTATATGAATATTTTTAGCTTTCCTTTGGTAACGTGCTACATTTTTCTTGAATGTCCTCCTTTTTGCCATGCCGTGTCCTCCTTTGCGGTGAGGACATCTGGTCACCCTGACCAGGTCCCAGGGGAGACCCAGGCCCACTGTTACTGGGAAGGCTGGAATCCCCCTCGAAAGTCCTCCCTTCGTCCCCTAAAACCTATCTAGGCGACTAGGACCCAAAACATACTGCAGAAACAATCCGGCCTGAGACCGCTTTAACTGCCCTGGCTCAGTGTTGGGGGATTCTGGGGAGAGGGGGAATTCAGAGAGGTAGGTCCAAAACACACTGCAGAAATGCTCCAGTCTGAGACCGCTTTCACTGCCCTGACTCAATGCTAAGGAATTCTGGGAACTGTCGTTTTGGCCTTCAAACTACAACGCCCGGGATTGGCGGGGCAGTTAAAGCGGTCTCGAACTGGACTGCACTTTCTGCCGCGGTGCTTGCCGAGAGAGAGGCATTCTCCCTGGCCGCCGCTGCTCCTGACGGTCCCTTGGGCCCGTGTTTCTTTGTGTCCGCTTCCACAGCCCCCGCCGCCGCCGCCGCCGAGCTGTGCGTCCTGGCGAAGGCCCTGGAGCCGGAGAAGCGGGAGCCCTCGGAGGAGCCGGAGCGCCCGAGGCCGACGAGGAAACGCCGGAAGCCGCGCGTCCTCTTCTCCCAGGCGCAGGTCTACGAACTGGAGCGGCGCTTCAAGCAGCAGAAGTACCTCTCGGCGCCGGAGCGGGACCACCTGGCCGGCGTGCTCAAGCTCACCTCCACTCAGGTCAAGATCTGGTTCCAGAACCGGCGCTACAAGTGCAAAAGGCAGCGGCAGGACCAGAGCCTGGAGATGGTGGGCATCGCGCCCCCTCCGCCGCCCCCGCATCCTCATCCTCATCCTCCTCCTCCTCCCCGACGGATCGCCGTGCCGGTCCTGGTCCGGGACGGGAAGCCTTGCCTGGGGGACTCCTCGCCCTACGCCTCGCCCTACGCCCTCGGCCCCTACGGCCCCTACAGCGCTTACCCGGCGGCGGCGGCGGCGGCGGCTTACACCAACTACGGAGGCCCCGGCGCCGCTTGCAACGCCGCCAGCTACGGCTGCAGCTACCCGGCCGTCCAAAGCGTCCCTCCGCCGCCCCCGCCGCCGCCCCCGCCCCCGCCCTCCACCCCCGGAGGCAACTTCGTCAACTTCGGCGTGGCGGACTTGAACCCAGTGCAGAGCTCCCTCCCGCAAGGGAACGGGGGGATCTCCTCTTTGCACGGCATCCGAGCCTGGTAGGGTCACACACACACACACACACACACACCCAAAAAAGCCCTCTCCCTCCACCCCACCCCACCCCACCCCACCCCGGTTATGGGTGAAGCATTGGCCGCCCTCGACGGGGAGACCTTGGGGCGAAGGGACCCTGCCGGGAATGGGCCTCCGAGGAACTCCGGGGGTAGAGGGGCTCAGTCCGTAGGGATCCGACGGAGCCTGACAACCCCCCCACACACCTTCGACGGCGCCCCCGGGGCTTTCCTCTCCCCAGGAAAGGGAAAGGGAAGGGAAAGGAAAGGGGTCACCGACGGACCTTGGGACAGGAGGACACAGGCTCCGGGTCCCCTGAGCTGCCAGTTCCTCTCTCTCTCTCTCTCTCTCTCTCTCTCTTTTTCCAAAAGGTTAAAACCCCACAGATCGAGCCAGCTCTAAAAATAAGGGTCCCAAACACACTCCAGCAATAATCCACTTTGAGACCGCTTTAACTGCTAGGCAATGCTGGGAATTGTACTTTGTCGTGGCACCACAGCTCTCTCTCTCTCTCTCTCTCTCTCTCTCTGACTGAGGCGGCTCAATGTCTCACAAAGCTACAGTTCCCAGGATTCCCTAGCACTGAGCCAGGGCAGTTAAAGCTGTCTCAAACTGGATTATTATTTCTGCAGAGTGTTTTGGAACCCTGATCCACCTGACACTGGCGCCTTTTGCAAGTTTTTTCTCTCTCTCTCTCTCTCTCTCTCCAGATTTTCCAAAAAAGGGAGAGAAATGGGGGGGTGTCTCTTTTTCACTCTCTTTTAACCTGTTCCCCCCTTCCGTGCCAAAGCCTAGTGGTGCAAAGCATTAGGCAGATCCGTGGTCTTTCAAAACAGGGTGACCAGGCGTCCTCCTTTTTCCAGGACCCGTCCTCCATTTCAGCCTCCTTCTGTCCAGGAGAAATTACGTAATCCCAAAAGATCCTCCATTTGGAGCATCACTAAGAAGCGTGGGCTTACATTTCTACGAGTGTTTTTTGCTTGTCTTTTGTCGCCTCCTACATTTTTTTGTTCTTGAAGGTCCTACACTTTGCAGTGCCTTGTCCTCCTTTGTGGTGAGGACCTCCGGTCACTCTGTTTTAAAATCCACGCAGAAACACGGGCCACAGTCCTCCTCCAAAAGGGATGATCTTGGTGGGTCTTGGTGGAGGCTGCGGCTCGGTCACTCAGGTTTTTGGAAGAGGAGGGCTTGCTTTTGGCTGGATTATCCCAGAAATTGTTGTGGGGTTTTTCTTTGGTTTGGCTGCAATTGGACACGCTCAGACTTTCTTAGTCCTTGAGAGTCATGCGTGGAAGTGGGGAAGCAAAACTCCCACCCTCCCATAGCTGCTCCTCTCCGCTAAACTGGTAGTTTGATTGTCAGCTCCATCCACACGGCGTAAATATTCCGGTTTGACCGTGCTTTAACTGCCCTGGCTCAGTGCTACGAAATTCTGGGAATTGTCGTTTGTAGTGGGCACCAGAGCGAACAAACTAAAATCCCCAGAAATCCATAGCATTGAGCCAGGGCAATTTAAGCGCTGTCGAATCGGAATATTTCTGCAGTGCAGATGCAGCCGACGAGTACGAAATGCACCGGCCGTTCTTCGTCCAGGCGCTTGGTTTCGATGTACGGGGCTCCCTTCATTCTTTTCTTTTTCTCTGTACAAAAATACGGATGGAACTGAGTGTTGTTGTTTTTTGCCATTAAAAAGAGTGCCTTGTGTTTGCGTATTTTGTTTTGCTTTCCTTCCTTCAGCCGAAAATGAGTCTGGCCTTGTTTCAAAGGGGCTCCGGGAGGCAAAGAAGGGAGAGTTTTAGGAAAACTTACATTCAACCCAAAGCTCAGCACTTTAACTTCCCATTGAATTCAGGGGAAGCGCAGACGGGTGTGAACGTGTTGGGGGTTGGTTTGTTTACTTTATACATAAATGTGTGTGTATGTGTATAATTTGCACCCCCGACTATATATATATATATGTTTGTGTGTGTGTGTGTGTGTGTGAGAGAGAGAGAGAGAGAGTTTAATATATATTCATAATATATGAATATATATATAATCATAATATGTGAATATATATATAATCATAATATGTGAATATATATGTTCATATGTGTGTGTGTAATATATAATCATGATATATGAATATATATATAATCATAATATGTGAATATATATGTTCATATGTGTGTGTAATATATAATCATGATATATGAATATATATATAATCATAATATGTGAATATATATGTTCATACGTATGTGTGTAATATATAATCATGATATATGAATATATATATAATCATAATATGTGAATATATATGTTCATACGTGTGTGTGTGTAATATATAATCATGATATATGAATATATATATAATCATAATATGTGAATATATATGTTCATACGTATGTGTGTAATATATAATCATGATATATGAATATATATATAATCATAATATGTGAATATATATGTTCATATGTGTGTGTGTAATATATAATCATAATATATGAATATATAATCATAATATGTGAATATATATGTTCATACGTGTGTGTATGTGTGTGTGTGTAATATATAATCATGATATATGAATATATATATAATCATAATATGTGAATATATATGTTCATACGTGTGTGTGTGTAATATATAATCATGATATATGAATATATATATAACCATAATATGTGAATATATATGTTAATACGTGTGTGTGTAATATATAATCATGATATATGAATATATATATAATAATATGTGAATATATATGTTCATACGTGTGTGTATGTGTGTGTGTGTAATATATAATCATGATATATGAATATATATATAATCATAATATGTGAATATATATGTTCATACGTGTGTGTGTGTAATATATAATCATGATATATGAATATATATATAACCATAATATGTGAATATATATGTTAATACGTGTGTGTGTAATATATAATCATGATATATGAATATATATATAATAATATGTGAATATATATGTTCATACGTGTGTGTATGTGTGTGTGTGTAATATATAATCATGATATATGAATATATATATAATCATAATATGTGAATATATATGTTCATACGTGTGTGTGTGTAATATATAATCATGATATATGAATATATATATAACCATAATATGTGAATATATATGTTCATATGTGTGTGTGTAATATATAATCATGATATATGAACATATATATAATCATAATATGTGAATATATATGTTCATACGTATGTGTGTAATATATAATCATGATATATGAATATATATATAATCATAATATATGAATATATATGTTCATACATGTGTGTGTAATACATAATCTATATCTATATTTATATCTATTACACACACACACACACACACACATATAATCAGTCGGGGGTTTAGAAACAGTGTCAAAACAGTCATGAGAAAAAAGAAAAGAAAAGAAATCTCTTATCTCTTTGCGAGCCCAGTTGGTTGAACCGTTCCTCACATCTGAGAGTGTGTTTCGCTATCGTCCCGGATCGATATCCCGTACTTCGATATCAGTATGGCACACACCCGCTTAGAATTAAATTTCGTTCATTTCAGCGCAGCCTTCAAGGAAAGAAAAGAATCCTTCCATTTAGTATTCTAGACAAATAGCCAACGTTTAAATTGATTTAAGTACGTTTAAATTGATTTAGGATGCATCTGCACTGCACAAAGCCGCCTTGGATCCCATTTTCGGAGAAAGGCGGGATAGAAATGCCCTCAGTAATTAAATAAATAAGAAATATTCCAGTTTGACACCATTTTAACTGCCCTGGATCAATGCTATGGAATTCTGGGAACTGTAGTCAGCTGCGGCACCGGAGCTCTCTGACAGAGAAGGCTAAAAAATGTCTCACGAAACTACAGTTCCCAGAACTCCGCAGCATTGAGTCAGCAGGGCAGCTAAAGCGGTGTCAAAGGGCGGTGCGGATGCAACCTTAATATACTTATATGCCGCTTTTCAGCCACAGCGCCTCCCAAAACGCCTCTCCTTATTATGCGCTCGCTCTTGAGCCGATGCTCCCTGATCTCATCTCCTCGGAAATAACTTCCTACGGAGTTTAATCAGAATGGAGGATGTACAAAGAAAATGGAGGACAGGACCAAAGTAAAGGCCGACACACTCATAGAAATGTAAATTCATGCTTCTTGGTCCTGCTCAGAACGGAAGGCCTTTGGGAATTCCTCCAGGAGAGAAGACTGAAATGGAGGACGCGTCCTGGAAAAGGAGGGCACCCGGGCATCCCGCCCGAGGGCAACAATCGAGGGGCCCCAGCCGGAGAAGGGCAGCCCCAAGGACCCAGGCCGGCTGGGGGGGGGGGGGCTGGGGGGCATCGCGACCTGAGGCTCCTCGGCCCCCTGCCCTTTTCCCGGAGCTGGAGGGGCCTCGGAAGCCACAGACGGAGCCCCCCCAAATCTCTGGAGGCAGGAGGGGGCTCTCAACCCCCCCCGTGGAAGGGAGACCCGTGCCCCCTGGGGAGCCTCCTGCCTGCCCAGACCTGCCCAGGGTGACCGGGCGTCCTCTTTTTTCCAGGACCTGCCCTCCATTTCCACCTTCCGTCCAGGAGGAATTCCAAAAAGTCCTCCATTTTCAGCATGGATTTCTATTTCTATGAGTGTTTTTAGCCTTCATAGAGCGTTTTTTAGCCTTTAGTGGGATGCAGTGGCCCACGCTGACTCTGTGGATTGCAAGGCTGGCAGGTTGTCAGTTCGAGGCCCGGGTGCTTCATGATGGGGTGAGCTCCTGTCACTAGTCCCAGCTTCTGCCAACCTAGAAGTTTGAAAGCATGCAAATGCAAGTAGATAAATAGGTACCACTTTGGTGGGAAGGTAAACAGTGTTCTGTGCAGTCATGCTGGCCACATGGCCACAGAGTAGTCTCTGACAACGCTGGCTCTTTCCCTGGAGGCCCTGGGCCAGAGCTGTCAGGAGCCCCCTTCTCTCTCTCCTGTAGGGACTTCCTTCCTGGCTCCCCAGAGACCCCCGCAGGGAAGAAGAGGACCTCCTGGATCCCTCAGGATCTCCCCCCCCCCCCCAAGAAAGGATCCCTCTGAAACCACGCTCACGTCGGGCCCGGACTCCATATCCCTATCGCCCCTGGGCAGATGGGGCAGACGCAGAGACAGGACCTATTTCTCTGAAAGGCACACACACACACACACACACACACACAGGGCCGAGTGACTGACACACAACACACACACACACACACACCTCCGTGGGGGGAGACTCTGCATGTTCACCTTGTGAGGCAAATGCCACGTTTTCCTCTTCGACAGGGACAGATCTATCTATCTATCTATCCCTATATATATATATATATATATATATATATGGATTGTTGTTGTTGGGTGCCTTCAAGTCCTTTCCGATGTATGGCGGCCTCATGGGGGTTTCTTGGCAAGATTTGTTCAGAGGGGGTTTGCCTTTGCCTTCCCCTGAGGCTGAGAGCGTGTGACTCGCCCAAGGTCACCCAGTGGGTTTCCATGGCCAAACTGGGAATCAGAATCTGGTCTTCAGAGTCCTAATCCAACACTCAAACCCACAAGAGGAATTTATATACTATGTGGATACGCCCCCCCCCCGTCGCCTGCATGTGTATGAGAGATCCAGCGTGGCTTAGTGTTGGACTATGACTCTGGAGACCAAGGTTCAAGTCTCGGCTCCGCCATGAAACCCACTGGGCAAGTCACATGCTCTCAGCCTCAAGGGAAAGCAATTGCAAGCCTCCTCTGAACAAACCTTGCCAACCTGAGGATTTTCCAGCAAAGGGGGGGGGGGAATCTCTCTCTCTCTCTCTCTCTTTCCCTGTCGAAAAGGAAAATATTATACTGTCTTTCCCTCCTCCCAAGCTGAACTAAATCAAAGTGAGTCTTCCCTCCCTCCCGTTTTCATTCCCAGCTTGGAAGCGACCCCTCCAGTTTCCAGCCCCTTTGCCCAGCAGACGTGATTCCTCCTCCCCTTGGGAGGCTCGTCTGAATGCCCGGGATGCCAGTACACGTGTCTCTCCTGTGTGTGTGAACCATTTAGTCTGCCCTTGTTTTAAACTGGCTTGTTTTAAACGGGGGGGGGGGGGGGGGGGGAGGGACTTAAAGGTCTGATCCAAAGGAGAAAAAGAAAAGTATTTGGAAAACCGATTTTCCTTGGAGACCCATCCTGAAGTATTTTGGGGAACTCCCGGCATTTCCCAAGGACTTTTCATTCCTACTTAAATTCACCTCGATTAACCCAGTTTGAAGACAGGGCCAGACAGGACGTTGTTGTTGTTGTTGTTGTTGTGGTGGTGGTTGTGTGCCTTCAAATCGTTTCCGACTTATTGCATGAATTTACATATCCATCGGTCCTCCACGTCGTTTCCGACTTATGAGGACCCTGGGGTTTCCCTGGCAAGATTTGTTCAGAGGGGGTTTGCCATGGCCACCCCCTGAGGCTGAGACAGCGCGACTTGCCCAAGGTCACCCAAAAGAGGGAGCCGCTATTTCGAATCGCTCTGGCCCTCTTTGTCTTGACAGCGTCCGGCACTGGGCCGAAGTCCTTCCGATGATTTTCCGAGGCTGGAAAAGCTCTCCGGGGGATTCTGGGAGTTGTCGTCCCCCAAGGAAACTTACCCTCGGCGCCGGGAGAAGGGGGATCGGGTGTCACTGCGGGCGGGAGGGACAACAAACAGGAGGATCGGGTGCAGTCAAAACCTCCTGGGCGGCCGGCGGGGGTCGGGGGGGGGTCTGGGAAGGCCATTAGGGGGGGAAGGAAGGAAGGAAGGAGGCCCTATCGGACCCATCAGTAAACACCGATGGAGACAAGCGGGCGGCTCCTACTCCTTTGCCTCCGGAATCTACAGCGCCTGGGGAAGATGCCTGGTCATGCCCTGAGATGATGATGATGATCATCATCATCATCCCCCGCCTTTCCGACAATAGGGGACCCAAGGCGGTTGTACAGTGCAAGCTAAAATAAAATCCAATTCATCCCTCACTGTACTGTCGGCCCTCCATGTCACAGATATTATTATTATTATTATTATTGCTTGAAAATATTAAAATATCAATTCCACAAACAAACCTTGATTTTGACATTTTATATGTTGTTGTTGTTGTTAGCCGCCTGCCTTCGGCTGGACCACCTGGTGACCCTGGGGATGAGACATCTCCCATAAAAAAACCTGCCCTCCATTGCTATGCTTAGGTCCTATAAATCCATTTCCCTGACCTCCTTAATAGGATCCAACCATCTAGTAGGCAGCCTTCCTCTCTTTCTATTTCCCTCCACCTTCCCAGCATTATGGTCTTTTCCAATGATTCATGCCTTCTCATGATGTGGCCAAAGTAGGACAGCCTCAGTTTGATCATCTTGGCTTCCAGAGAGATTTCAGACTTGATCTGTTCTAGGACCCACTTGTCTTTTTTTTGCTGTCCACATATCCATTTTATATAAGGTACATCATTTCACTATGCCATTGTATATAATGGGACTTGAGCATCCACAGATTTTGGTATCCACAGGCGGTCCTGGGACCAAACCCCAGTGCAAACCAAGGGCCCACTAATGTCCAGTCTCTTCCCCAGGAGTGAGACTCAGGGTGCATCTGCACTGTAGAAACAATGCAGTTCCACATCACTTTAAGTGCCTTGGCTCCATCCTATAGAATCCTGGGATTTGTAGTTTTACAAGGTTTTTAGCCTTCTCTGCCAAAGAGTGCTGGTGCCCCCTTGTTGTTGGCAATCCTAAGGAGAACTTATCACAGGGTTTTCTGGGGCTGAGAGTGTGTGACTGATCTAAGGTCACCCAGTGGGTTTCCATGGCAGAGCAGAGATTTGAACCCTGACCTCCAGTCCTAGTCCAATGCTCAAAAACTACACCACCACTGGCTCTCAAAACTACTAATCCCAGAATTCTGTGGGCTGGAACCATGGCAGTTAAATTGGTATCAAACTGCATTATTTCTAGTGTAGATGCACCAAATGCAGTTAAACCCCTGGCTAAAACAGAAGTTAAAAAAAATATATAAATAATAATAGTAGTAGTAGATGCCAGCCACAGAGCTCCCCTCTGCTCATTATGGGAGGTAGGCGGTCCATTCCTCCACCCCACCAACCTCCTTCAGTCCCAGCTGGTTCCAGGACATCATATTTCTGTGCATGGCTGTGAAAGCTGGACAGTGAAGCAAGCTGACAGGAAATAAATTAACTAATTTGAAATGAAGAGCTGGAGGAGAGTCCTACGGAGAGCATGGGTGGCTAAGAAGACAACCTTGAAGTCTTCCTAGAAGCCAAACTGGCTAAACTTAGCCTGTTGCACTTTGGACATATCAGGAGACAACATGACTCACTGAAAAGACAATAATGGTGAATAACATGAAAAGCAGTAGGATATTAAAAGAACTGACAAATGTAATCTCAGAGTCACTGGCAATAATCTTTGAGAATTCCTGGAGAACAGGAGAAGTCTCAGCAGACTGGAGGAGAGCAAACATTATCCCAATCTTCATAAAGGGGAAAAAAGAGGATCCCAACAACTATTCCCCAGTTAGTCTGACATCAATACCAAGAAAAATTCTACAGCAGATCATTAAACAGAGAGTCTGTGAACATTTAGAAGAGAATGTCATAATCACTAAAAGTCAACATGGGTTTCTCAAAAACAAGTCATGCCAGACTAATCTGATCTCCTTTTTTTGATAAAATTACCAGCTTGGTAGATGAAGGGAATGCGGTTGACATAGCATATCTTGATTTCAGTAAGGCTTTTGACAAGGTCCCCCACGATGTTCTTGCAAACAAGATAATAAAACGTGGGCTAGACAATACAACTGTTAGGTGAATTAGTAACTGGTTGACTGACCAAACCCAAAGGTTTAGCAATGGCTTAGCAATGGCTCCTCTTCATCCTGGAGAGAAGTGACCAGTGGGGTGCCACAGGGTTCTGTCCTGGGCCCAATGCTATTCGACATCTTTATCAACGATTTGGATGAAGGAATAGGGGGCATGCTTCTCAAATTTGCAGATGACACCAAATTAGGAGGAATAGCTAATACCTCAGAAGACAGGATGAAAATTCAAAATGACTTTAATAGATTAGAAAGCTGGGCCAAAGCTAACAAAATGAATTTCAACACAGAAAAATGTAAGGTACTGCACTTAGGACAAAAAAATGAAATGCATAGCTATAAGATGGGGGACACCTGGCTTAACGAGATATGTGTGAAAAGGATCTAGGAGTCCTAGTAGACCCCAAGTTGAACATGAGTCAACAGTGTGATGCAGCAGCTAAAATGGCCAATGCAATTTTAGGCTGCATCAATAGACGTATAGTATCTAGATCAAGGGAAGTAATAGTGCCACTGTATTCTACTTTGGTCAGGCCCCACCTGGAATACTGTGTCCGGTTCTGGGCACAACAATTCAAAAAGGATGTTGAAAAACTGGAGTGTGTCCAGACGAGGGTGACTAAAATGGTGAAGGGTCTGGAAACCATGTCCTACAAGGAACGACTTAGAGAACTGGGTATGTTTAGCCTGGAGAAGAGATGGCTAAGAGGGGATATGATAGCCCTCTTTAAATATTTGAAGGGATGTCATATTGAGGAGGGCGCTAGCTTGTTTTCTGCTGCTTCAGAGAACAGGACCTGGAACAATGGATGCAAGCTACAGGAAAAGAGATTCCACCTGAACATTAGGAGACATTTCCTGACAGTGAGAGATGTTCGACAGTGGAATAGACTCCCTCAGAGTATGGTGGAGTCTCCTTCTTTGGAAGTCTTTAAAGAGAGGATGGCTGGCCATCTGTCAGGGATGCTTTGATTTTGAGTTCCTGCATGGCAGGGGGTTGGACTGGATGGCCCTTGTGGTCTCTTCCAAATCTATGATTGTATGATACTAAGAGAAATTACAGGTGAATAGACTCAATCAAGGAAGCCAAAACAGGGCTGTTGACAACAGGATATCTTGGACAGTGCCCATTCTTAAGCTTGGTTGTAAGTCAAAGCCAATTTGATGCCAATTTACACACAAATCTTGACTTAGACATTTTTTTAAAAAAAAATCAGACTGCTATTGATGTTCGCAGACCTTAATTGTAACACCTCATCATAGAATGGCCAGGAGAAGGAGTGATTATACCAAAATATGATCTAAATAATATCTCAACAGAATTTACTGACAACATAAGAAACAGATTCACACTACTAAGCATAATAGAATGAGAACCAGAGGCACTAGCAGGGGTAGGCAACCTTTCCCCTTTAAGGGCCGAGGGACTTCAGCTCCCAGAAGCCTCAGCCATATTGGCCAATAGTCCCATGTTGGCCAATAGCTCCTGGGATTCTGGGAGCTGAAGTCCCTCTGCCCTTAAAGGGGAAAGGTTGCCTACCCCTGGCTGAAGCCAGGGATATAATAAAAGAAGAATGCAGACAGACACTTTCAATAAACAAAAAGACAGAGAAAAAACCATGGATGACAGAAACCCCCCCCTCCCCACTACAAACAACAAACAAAAGAAGGGAGGAAACACAAAAGGGAGACAGGAACAAACTAAGAATTATGAAAGCAACAGTACAATGGCTTGTGTGGAAAGATAAAGAAAATTACCTTCCAGGGTGGGACTTCTCCCTCCCTCCCCCCCCCCTTCAGCTACCTCTCCAGAGACAGCTGAAGGCCCAGGGGCTGAGGGGGGAAGAAGAGGAACAGGCATTGTCCCTGGCCTTCAGCTCCGGAGAGGCAGCTGAAGGCCTGGGACAGCCAAGAAGGAGGAGGAACAGGCGTGCGCCTCTTCCTCCTCCTCCCCAACCTCGGTGTGTCAGGCAAAATGGCTTTGTGTGCTATCTCTGGTACATGTGCCATAGGTTCACCATCATGGACCTAGACAATGAAGAAATAGAAATAGTAAAAGAATTCCCAAACCTGGGATCAAACATTGATAGAAATGGGGACTGCAGTCAGGAAATCAGAAGACTAAGAATTTGGAGGGTGACTATGAAAGAACTAGAAAAGATTCTAAAATGCAAAGACATACAACAGCACA
Source organism: Phrynosoma blainvillii (assembly GCA_026167975.1). NCBI lineage: Eukaryota > Metazoa > Chordata > Lepidosauria > Squamata > Phrynosomatidae > Phrynosoma > Phrynosoma blainvillii. The sequence continues at coordinate 267,988,097 of JANUYF010000002.1, read as the reverse complement.
AAAGTCAGAATCATGCAAGCCATTGTGTTCCCTATTACCATGTATGGATGAGAGAGCTGGACAGTTAAGAAAGATGATAGGAAGAAAATCAATTTATTTGAGACGTGGGGCTGGAGAAGAGTGCTGAGGATCCCATGGACAGCCAAAAAGACAAATAAATGGGTCCTAGCACAGATCAAGCCAGAGATATCCTTAGAAGCCAAGATGACCAAAGTGAGGCTGTCATACTTTGGACTTAGTGAGAAGAGAAGACTCATTAGAAAAGACAATAATGCTGGGAAAGGTGGAGGGACGTAGGAAGAGAGGAAGGCCACATGCCAGATGGATGGACTCTATTAAGGAGGTCACGGGTATTAAGGGGTTGCAGGATTTAAGCAGAGCAGTGGAGTACAGAGGTCTTGGAGATGTCTCATCCATAGGACCACCATGAGTTGAGATCAACTTGAGGGCAGTTAACAACAACAGGAGTGGGGAGTCTGTGGCACTCCAGATATCTGAATGCAGCTCCCATTCTTGGCCTGTTGCTCACTGGCCATGCTGGGCTGATGGGGATGGGAGTTGAACAGCATGTGGAGGATCACAGAGACTGTGGATTCCCACCCCTGGACCGTAGAGAGATTAGAAGCTGTTGTGTTCAGCCTTCTGCATGAAAAGTCACACATGTACACAAATACCCACTTCCCTTTCCAAGAAGCTTGGCTCTTCAATTTGATTAATCCATGGGAGTGGCCATTTCCATATGCAGGTAGCCTTGAGATGTCAGGGATGATGGGAGTTGTAGCTCTTCACCTCTGGCTCTAATTCACCACCTTGTTATGCAGCAGAGCTGACCAGCTTTGATCAGTGGTTGATGCTTCTTTCCCAAGCAGCAGAGTTTCAGAGAATAGGCTGAAGACCCTGACAAACTCTCCACGCCTTCTCACTCTTCTTCCTGAGATGTCTTCAAACTTCTCCAGGATTCTTCTGGCTCTTGTATCTTCCCTCAAGACACCAGACAACTCAGTAGTCTTATATAAAAGATCTACTTTATTCTACTATATACATAAATACTATATGCCCTACAAATCACAATCTCTACACTTCACAATATCTCCAAAACTACTCCAAAATACACCACAATGTACATTAGCAAACATTGCAATTTATAGCCATTGTTAGACACCACCCACCAGTCAGTTTCCACCCAGTGGGTGTGTACATACATCTTGAGTGGTCCACATAGATCATCCCATACCTAAGACCAACCCAAGTGTTTCATCACTTTACCTTGACCACTTAATGAGTCTCAGGTGTTTGCAATCTATCACAGGTGTTCTCAATATACCTTCTATAACTTTGTCCTTGGCTCTCAAGGCTTCTTAATTATATTATCTTTTTCACCTGTGTATCTTCCTGATTGCTCCTGCTTAGTCACTTTGACATTCACATACATAATTTTATTTCTATTACTGTATATCCCATGTTGCTTTTTCCTTAACAAGAGATTCCCTATGTTCTTGGTCTGATGAGAGCCTTAACAGCAGCAATTGCCCCCAGCAGAGTTAAGCATCTCCCCAGTGCTGGAGTCAGGCAGAAGAAAGTTTACCAGATGGAACGATTGGACAGGCAGGGCCTGATCTGAAATTAATTGCCACCACCTGGCTAAGGAGAGTGGGATGGCTCCTGACAAATTTCTCCCACATCATCAGTGAGGGTGAGGGAGAATCCTATGCCACCAGCATGCCCTTCAAGCCAGGCAGAAGATCTTTTGGTATTAATCCTGAGATCTGGTCCCTTCGATCAGACACAATGTTTTCCACAGTGGAGAGTTGGAGGCCTGCTGTGGAAGTTTCTTCAGAAATGTTCTCTGAGGAGAGAAGCCCTGGCCAGAGTGGCAGGCAGCCCTTGGGGACTGGAACCAGTTGTACTCTCACTCTTGTCATCAACTAGGAAATGGGTGACAGGGAGAAGGGGAATTGCCTCACAACAAATACATCTGTGCTTATAATCAAGTGCAAATGGATGTGTTCCTGGACTCAGAGGTTCAATTAGAAGGAGTGCAGGACAGGGCTTTCTTGTGAGCCTCACTGAGATAGGGAATACCTCTCTTCCCCCAGGAGGCTTCTGGCTTCTTCCTTCCATACTGACTTACTGAAGACCCACTTATTATTTCCTCAGCCCTTTGCTGGTGAGTTATTGGGTTAAACTGAATAATCCTGGGTTTTGGGTTTGTTGAAATGATCAACATTTATTAGCATTTGGCTGGTTTTCACATTTTATATTTATTCCCCCACAATCCCATTCCGATGAAGCTTTGGAGTAGAAAAGTAGCCTGTGAGTTTTCATCAAAAATTAAATCAGATCTATAAGTATAAAGCAGATCTGGGTGAAGTGTTTTTGTCTTGTTTTGTTTTGTTCTGGTTTTGGACCACAGCTCTCAGAATTCCTCAGCCATGATGAAGGCCATGCTGGCTAGTGGGTTCTAGGAATTGTAGTTTGAAAAACAACTTTTCTCACCTCTTTTTTATGGGTCCATTTATGCTATCCTAGAGCTATTCCACAGAGGCAGAAAGAAAATAAACCAACTTCAGAGGAGAATGAAAATCTTCAGGAAGCAAGTCTAATCTCCAGTATTACTGTTTGGGAGATTCTGGGAGTTTTAGTATTTTCCCCACACCACCCCTACAAATTTCTAGTAAAAACATCCCACCCCATTCCTTCAAGCATTGGAGCCTACTCAGGAAGGGACTGAGGGCAAGGACGGCACTGCAGCTGGCTAGAATAGCTCCAACCTGGCAGTGGATCAAGGATCTGGAGAGTTTGGGGATTCATATGCAAGAGCTTGGAGACAGAAGCAAGTGGAATGTGCAGAGGGGCATTAGCCAGGCTCCAGAGACAAGAGGGCCCTCTGTCTTGGCAGCTGCCAGCTTACTAGCTTTACCTCTCTGCCAGCCCAAGATATTTTGCTGCCTGAAGTAGGGCAGCAAATGGCTGATCCCCCATCCGCAAATATTCCTAGTCAATGTGACTTTAATTGTGTTTAGACAAGTTCTGTTGCAGCCAGTGGGACTTAACATGTAAGTGTGCAGAAGCTTGCTTCTGTGAAGTCTTTGGCCTGCAGATTTTATCTCCTCCTCCCTGCCGATATTTCTAATATTCAGAGGAGATGGGGACCAAATATTGTGACCATCCACACACAAGATCAAAGTATCAGCAGGGTCATGGAAATTCAAAATTTGCTTAAGTCTGCAACATTGGGAGAGGGAGTAATAGAGGGAGGGGGGAACATCCAAATAGCCCAACAAAGACTGATTGTGCTCACTGGCCACACTATTTTATTCTAATATCCATTTTTAAAACAGACAGGGGAAAACTTGCTAATTTAGGGAAAAGAAGTCAAGGGGAGTTTGAGTAGGCTTTACCAGTTCCTCAAAGCACTTGTCTCTATTTTTGTAAATAAAAAGCCCTTTCATGTCAGGCTCTTCATTAGCATGTAGTCTAATTGCCAGCTGTGCATCAGACAGAAAAGGACAGAAGAGGAGATGAAGGCTGTTTGGCATATAATGTGCAAAGATTACATGCTGAATATTACAAGGCATAAGGAATTATATGAAGTGAAAAGTGAGGGACTGCCATTTCAGAAGATGCATGTATACCTAAAGAACCATTCAAACAGCATAATAACTGTTGTGGCCAAATGAAAACTTTGTCCAAGTAACATCCACTCTGTAGATTACATTGCATATAATTTCAGCTTTAGTGCGGTGACATGACTTCATGGGATAAGAATGTATACAAAGATCTTGTGCATGTTTGACAGATGAATAGAATATCCTCAGTCAGATTTGTTAACTGATTAATTTGCTCCCTGGGAAAAACATGTTGCATATTCATATCTTGTTAACTCCCAACATTTGTTGGAACATGTGATCTTGAGAGATGCAACTTTGAACCGTCAGATCATTGTATCTTCAGTTACCAATATTCAGCTTCTCTGCTATGCGTTAAATTTCTATGGCGAGCTTTGCACAAGCCTCATTCAGCACCTGGCAACATCTGTTGACACATTAAGGAACAGCTGAGCTTTTTATTTCAAGACATTCCTACTTCTGCTTCTTTCATTTTTAAATTTTATTTTAAGGCAATATTCCCCACTGAAGTAGTCCTTTTGGCATCCAGGGGCTAATTCTGGAAAAAGCAATGTATCATATTCTACAGAACAGTGCCATTGAAGCTAAATGGCCACAACCTATAGAAACATTTCTAATACCTGGACCACTGTTTCTGCTACATTCAGAGCTAGTGTGAGGTAGTGCTGTGAGTGGCAGCTATGCACATGTCATTTACACAAGTAAGATGCCAACCATCTTATTTTGCCAATGCTATTTGAGGCAGAAACTCTGATAAACACCTCTCCACGCCTCCTCGTTTTTAAAGAAAAGATAAAAGAATAATAAACAACAAATTACTGCCTTTTTTATGACACCCAGACTATCATCTTCCAGACTCTCATCGCATGCCTCTCATCTTCTAGGGACCAGTTCTTCTGCACATCCTTTGTTATTTATGCATATGTCCCTTCAATAATTATTTTCAAAGACAGGACATGTTTGCTTCAGGACGTATGTGTCCTCACTGAGTTCCTCACAGCAGAGACCTGTCCCTTTTACATCTCTTCCAAGCAACTATTCCAAACTGTACATTTGGATGGAGCTGTTGGAGCTCAGTTGCTATTCAAAAGTCAGCTCTGTCATCCAGAGATCAGGGGTCAAGTTTAAACTGAGAGGCAGGTGTCAAGGACTAGAGAGTCCACAATTAGTTCCCACTTATATCATCATGTTCCATTTTATATTCCTCTAAAGCATTTATGGCAGAAATGTTACAGATTTCAGTGTATGTGCATCTGAAGAACTTCACCCTCTTAAGAATGCATTAGGCTGGCAGATCTTTTCAAACCAGTGCTCTCCTCTGAGAGAGTTTTCCCCTTGATGTTCTATCAACAAAGATACCAAGATACCATATGGACGCTGAGAAGAAATTAATGCTAATGAATCAGGGACTAGAAAGTCCCCCTTCATTAACTTTGTTAACAAATAAGAATATATCATCTATGAAATATCCTCTACTTAAGCGGAAGTCTTATCTACTCCCTCTACTTAATTTCACCTACTTAAAGAGTCTTTAGAACCATAATTTTAAACCACACCATTGTATTGTAGCCCAAGAATGTAGAATTTTTGTACTAGTGGATTGTATCATATAGCCAGCTACACTATTACTGATCATTTGAAAAGTATAGGTAGAAATAATAGGGAGACAAGCGCACCTGTCTGAAGTAGTAAATCCTTGCCATCCTAATCAATAATAAAACTTTATAGTTAAAAATCATTTTTTTCAAAACAGATGGTTGATTTGTTTTATCACTCTGACTTTGCTCTTTAGCTCATTTTGCCAGGGCAGCTTCCTTATCCTTCAAAGCAACCCTTCAGTTTCCTTGCCCTTCAAAGCAGTCCTCCTGAAGACAGATCCTCTGAGAGTAGAGGTCAAGTTTGTGTTGATCTACAGGTGTCAGAGGTTTATTGATCTAATAATTCAATCCTCTTGAAGGTCACCACAGAGACTCAGAGAAGTGCAAACATCAAGTACTTCCTAGCAGATGTTACACAAATAACCTGAATGAAATGAACTCCTTGTAAAACAAAGTGCAAACGGACAAATTTAAACCCATCTGTAATTGCTGGAGCTATAATTCCATTTTGCTGGTGCGGTGAGCTGTGGCATCATCTGAGTAGTATTTCTGGGCAAAAGCCTAAGCCCATCCTTATAGCAGAATGAGCAGCAACCCAAAAAAGTAGCAGGGCTAGCTAACCACATTTTAAAGTACTGTCAAAAGAGCAAACCTCTCTTTTAGATCATTAAGCTCAAAGTTTAAAATTACCTAGCTGTACCACTGGTGACAAGGAAATATTTTGTACAATATTACAGAAGAGAGATACAACAGCTTAACACAGAAGATAATTTCAAAAGGAAAAAAATACTATAAGAATATGAAAGAAATACATATAATACCTTTACCTTTCTGGGGCACAGTGGTATAACAAGCCAAGCCCCACCTTATGAGGCCTGACAGGAGCTCAGTGTTTAAAGAAACCTTTTTTAAAAAAAAAAAGCCACAAGAGACTCAGAGGAGGTTGTTTTTAAATATGGTGACTTTATTTTGGAGTGTTACATACACTGAACCTGAGCAAACTCTATTCTCATGTAAATAGTGAGCAAGATGGGAATGCATTTCTTGTTCACCAGCCAGTTCAATGGGGATTCGATGCAACAGTATAGTCAGATGTGCAACCACATCAGCGGTATATAGGGAGAACTCAAATCCACATATAAATAAATCTCCCTCCCTGGGGAGGGGATAACACTTTACTGTGTATACACATGCTAATTATAATTAAAAATAGCGGTATTAGATTCTTTGTGAGACAGTTTTTCAGGTGAGAGGAATCAAACTGAGGAGTTCCCGATCCAAGACCCAGAAGGACAGAAAGTACTGTGCACTTTCTCTTCTGAGATATTTATAACACTGTAATCCAGGCCACAGACTGATCCTAAGTCTCCTTACCTACAAATAACTCCTGAACAGAGGGTCAACACAAGAGAAATACAGTTTCCTTGGGAATTGCATGTTTCCCTCTAGTAAAAGGATTTCCTCAGAGATGCATGCTTCAGATAGTTAGTCCATATTTGTTTAGAAGACCATATCAAAACAAAATAAGGCAAGCCTATTTGCAAGCACATACTATGAAAAACAGACAGCTTTCAACACTCAAAGGAGAACTGTTTCTAAATATGAGCGAAGTGTATTTGTTTGTTTGCCTCTGAGTTTCATGGGACTTATGAGAGTGGTTTGAGGGAGCTGCAGCTCCAGAAACCCTGAAATTCTTCCATGAAATGGTTAGGGCAATGGTTAAGAATTCTTTAGTCTTATGATTATGATTTAATAACAAAAAAGAGAGAGAGCCACCATGGTGCAGTGGTTTAAGCTATGACTCTGGAGACTACAATTCTGGAGACCAAGTTCTAAATCTCCACTCAGCCATGGCAACCCACTGAGCAACCTTGGGCAAGACACACTCTCTCATCCTCAAGGCAACCCCACTTTGAGCAAATCTTGTCCAAGAAAACCCCATGAGAAGGCACTCAACAACAACACAATTAAGAGCAAGTATCTAGCAAGAATAAGAAAACAGAAAACAATATATTAATATATTTGTGTGGTTAACTACTGGCGGGCATATGTTGGACATTGGGATATACAGTGTCATAAGGAACTAATGCTTTTGTCTCTTGCTGTTCCTATTTTTCCACTGCTTATATATTTCCAAAATGAAGCATGGGCTGCTGGTAGACATACATATGAAGACCCCTTGTTTCCATAATAAATAGAGAAAACAACATTCCCATTAGTATATCACTGTGTCTCTATCTATGTAATCTGACTTGATGTGCCAGTGTACAACATGGGTTTTGAACTTTGTATTGGCCTGCCACCTAGTGACTGAAAGCATGTGAACCACATTTGGTAGACATTCAACATCTGAGCCAGCGTGGTAAATTGGTTTGTTGGACTATGAGTGTTTAGAGCTCAATCATGGAACCCCAATAGGTGACCTTGGGCAAGTCACACTCTCTCAGCCTCAGAGGAAGGCAACAACAACCCCTCTCTGAACAAATCTTGCCCAGGAAAACCAACGATAGGTTCACCTTAAGGTTATCATTCAAGTCGAGAATGACTTGAAGGCACACAGCAACAATAAACATCCTCTTTCTATTACCTTTGTGTCTGCTTCCATAGGCAGCTGATTGGCTACTGTGTAAGCAGAAAGCTCAACACAATAGGAAGTTGCGCTGATTCAATAGGGCTCTTCATATATTCTCATTGCCTGAGGCAGGGTCTGAAAGCACCATTCTTCTGCAGTTGACTAGGCCTTCCTGGGTTGGTCAGTGCCTGCCTGGGGAGAAGAGGAAGTTCCATACACTCGAGGTATATAAAAGTAATTAATAAACTAGAAAATAAAACTAGAAAGTTATGATCCTGGATTATGATATTGCTGACTTTTGCTTACTGTGAAATCCTATGCATTCTTTGTTGTTGTTTTAACTGCCTTCACATCAATCTCAACCCATGGCAACTCTATGGATGAGACATCTCCAGGCTTCCCTGTCCTCTACTATTCTGCCCAACTCCTGCAAACTCATATTCGTAGTCTCTTTAATAAAGTCCATCCATCTAGCATGTAGCCTTCCTCTCTTTCTACTTCCCTCCTAACATTTCCTAACTATTGTCTTTTCCAGTGATTCATGCCTTCTCACGATGTGTCCAAAGTATGATAGTCTAAGGGCCTCTACAGATGGGCGGCCACAGGCCGCTCCGAGAAGCTGCGGATTGGGACTGAGGCTGCCCCACGCCTTGGCCCCGATCCACCCTTATGGCGCCTCTGAAAAGGAGCACTATTTTAGAGGAGCCAAAAGGGGTGCTGAAAGAGGTGATAGGATGCAATCTTGTCTGACTGCTTTGCCAATTGAGAACCATTCTGTTTCTCCATGTTCTGGTCTGACAGTAGTCTCTTGTCCTGAGTACAGATTCCTCATTAGGACTATCCGATGTGTTGATAGTCCTAAAGACACTCCCATGTCTTTAAGGGCATTCCATAACCTTTCATGATCTATGCAGTCAAAGGCTTTGCTGTAGTCTATAAAGCACATACTGCTTTTCTTTTGGAACTCCCTGCTACGCTCTATTAGCCATCGTATATTTGCAATGTGATCCCTGGTGCCTCTCCCCTTCCTGAACCCTGCTTGGACCTCTGGGATTTCTCTCTCCATATGTAGTTGGAGTCTGTGTTGCAGTATTTTGAGCATAATTTTGCTTGCATGGGAGATCAGTGCTATGGTTCTATAGTTGCAGAAGTCTCTTGTGTCTCCTTTTTTGTGGATGGGAATGTATATTGATCACTTCCAATCTGTTGGTCATCATTTTGTTTTCCATATCTGTTGACATATGTTAGTTAGCACTAGAGTTGACTCTGTCAATGTGGATTGGAACAGTTCTATTGGAATATCATCTGTTCCTAGAGTCTTGCTTTTTGCCATTTCCTTTATTGCAGCTTCCACCTCAGTTTTTCGAATTTGGGGTTCATCTTCATATGGCGCTTGGTTCCATATGTCCTTCATGTTGTCATCTCTTTTGTATAATTCTTCTGTGTATTGCATCCAACGTCTTTTTATTCCTTCCTGGTCTTGAATTATGTTATTTTTATTGTCATGGAGCTTCCTGGTCCTTGGTTTGACCTTTCCGTTGATTTCTCGAATCTTGTGGAATAGGTCTCTCATTCTTCTCTTTTTGTTGTTGTCTTCTATTTCTCTACATTTGTCATTGTAGTAATTTTCCTTATCTTTGCGCACTAGCTGTTGTACTGTTGCATTCATGTCTCTTTATTCCTATCTCCTTTTTGTTTTGTTTCTCTTCTTTCTTTTATTGCTTGTAGCGTTTTATTTGTCATCCATGGTTTCTTCACTCTCCTTTTGTCTGTTGGAAGTGTCTTCATGCATTCTTTTATTATGTCCCTGGCTTCAGACCAAAGCTCTTCTGGTTCACGATCTAATATTCTTAGTACTGCAAATCTGTTCCTTATATTCTCAATGAATTCTGAGGAAATGTTGTTTAAATCGTATTTTGGTATGATGACTGGTTTTGTTCTCTTCTTGAGTTTTACTTTTATTTTTGAAATGAGTAGTTTATGATCTGTGCCACAATCAGCACCTGGTCTAGTCTTGGCCACCAGTAGGGAGCTTCACCATCTTCTACTTCCAATTATGTCATCTATTTGGTTTTTGTGTTGGCCATCTGATGATGTCCATGTAGATAACTTTTTCTCTGGTTGTATGAAAAATGTGTTTGCAATGAATAGGTGGTTGGCTTCACAGAAATCTATCAGATGCTCACCTGCTTCATTCCTTTTACCTAGTTCAAATCTGCCTACTGTTTTTGATTCTTCTTTACTTCCAACTTTTGCATTCCAATCTCCAATGATCAGCTTGACATCCTGTGTTGGTGTGTTGTCAATTTCTTCCTGTACTCCTTTGTACAGTGGTTGGTGCATATACCTGAATATGATGATATTCATAGGTTTCCCATGGAGCCTTATTGAGATGATTTGATCTGATTTTGCATCGTATCCTCTGACTGCTTTTGCAAGATCTTTTCTTAGTATGAAAGCCACCCCTGTTTCTTTTTGTCTTTTCATTCCCTGAGTAGAAGACTATGTGGTTATCTGATTCAAAGTGGCCCATTCCTGTCCATCTTAACTCACTTGCATTCTTACTAAAAATAAATTCTGCTGTGTTTGGTGGGATTTCTTCCCATGTAACAGGGTATGGGACTGCAAACCTAAATGAAGCATAATGCTTCTATTTCCCATTGTTACACAGGTGTACAGTTTCCTAAAACTGTCTTGTTTCTCAGGACAAAAGTAAACCATAACAAAAGTTGCTGTTAGATGAAGCTTTCAGTCTGCCTCATTCATTTTGACTGGGATCCAGAAATAGAAATATCCTAGTTGTCATATTTCCTGTTTTATCATCACCACTTCCAGCTTTTCTTTTATCACAAAATTTAAAAACAAACAAATAAATAAAATTCCTTGATGAAGAGAAAAACAGAACACAATGTGTTTTTGACTGGTACTGTAAGGACTTGCATCTTTGGAAGCATCCTATGAATGAAAATTTGATGTAGCCACACAGCTGAAAAAGCAAATCCTTTCCACTCTGGAATAATGGAAGCCAGTGCTGGAGGAACCCTAAAATCATTAGGATATGTATTCTGTTGGGGAGAGAAGGATCATTTATCCCTTTACTCTATCATTCAAAGCAAAGTGAGCCACAGGTAAATTCTGAATTGCCTACCTAAAAGGAGATTTAAAAAAAAAACTGAGTCAGATGGCTCAGGCAAGTGAGCCAAGTCACACTATAGAAGGAAGCCAAAACCAACAAAAACCTCCATCACCACCAAAATGTCTAAACACAGGAATAGCGAACATGAGTCTGTACAGATATTTTTGGACTCCAGTTCCCACCACATCCCAGCACAAACACAGAATGGTCAGAAGTGAAAGGAACTATAATCCAACTCCAGTGAGATGGTCACAGGTTTGCTACTTCTGGAGTGCCAAGTAAGATTCCTCACTATTTTCATTTTATTCCGATTCCTACACCAATAATAGTTTAATGATTGACTGAAATTCAGTAGTGGCAGAAAGCAGAGCAGGTAAATAATGGGGAACATAACACTGATTCCTACCTGTCACGCAGCTGTCTATGTGGCCTTCTATACTAACCAGTTATAACATCACGATTCCACTTTAACAGCCATAGCAGCATCTTGTGGAATTCTGGGACTTCCTGTTTAGGGTAGGGCATTTAACATTCTTAGCCAAAGAACTTCTCTTGTGCCTCTGACCAAAATGCAAATCCCAGGAGTCCATAGGTTGTAGTCATATCAGTTAAACTGGACTCATAGCGCTTTAACTATGTAGTGTGAGTTGGCCCTATGTGGGCTGACCATACATACCATTTTAAATGGGATAGTACTTTTCCCCCCATATTTCCAAACTGTCCCATCATTTTAATATAAATGTCAATTTTGTCCCTTTTTCAAGAAAAATGCTCTATTATGTTGCAAAAATGGTTTGAAGATCCCTGTTTGAAATTGTGGTTGTCAAAAAAAATTGTATCATGGAGTGTGAGATGTTTTATGATAAAGTGTTGAAAGACCAAAATGTGCTGTATAAGATTAATTCATTGGAGAAATGTTCATGGTATGATTATGGTAAAATACAGTCCCCCTCTACATCTATCTAAAATTTTGTATGAGTTCTGTCACTGAAGAATAATTGTTAGCTCAATACATGCATGTAATAAAACTTTTGTTATCATCTTACTTTTCACGAATACAGAATATGACATAACCTGATCCTGTTTTTGCCATCCCCATATCCCATTCTTGTCTCAAAGAATATGGTCAGCCCAGCCCTATGTTACTCTGCGTATCAAGATGAGCTCCTTGGTTAGAAAGCTGCAGCTATACTCCTAAGTGTGCGTGCCAGGAAATCAGCATCCACACTGACAACAATGGGGCCAGACTTTCAAAAGAACATTCCTAGCTTTGGCCTACATAGAGACTCCCACCTTTATTCTCTGCAGAACCCCTCTTTCAGCGTCAAATATTTATTAGTCAGTGGCCACCTAAGTATAACATTTTCTTTGCTGCTCTGAATTACGGGACATGCACAGAAACACACACGACTCCGCGCTGCCAACCAGCCAGACATCTGGAGTCCAGGCAAGCCCGCAAATGGGACCGAGCATAGTGTGTCTGGACAGCACAGCAGTCACGCCAAATGTAAAGCAGCTCTGTTTATTTAGAGGAACTTTCTTCCCCGTTTGAGTCCCAGACAAGGTATCTCCTAGGAGGAGCCACATTCCAATATTTCAATGAGCAATAAACACGTCTGGTTATTGTTACAGTGACACTTGAAAAATAACCAATACGTCAGGATGGAGGATCGTGGGCTGATGGAGAAAGGATTGTTAATGTCTGCTGGCTTTTGGCTGCAAAAGCAAAGGGGGAGGAATAGGTAAGCCACTTTCTCTTGCCTCAACAACGACAGAATTTCATTTAAAAATTAATATTTGTCTGGAGTATGGCATTTGCTTTCACCATTGTTTCTGTTGGAATGCCTTTGGAGAAGTCATTTATACTTGCCTGCAGGGATTAGAAACAGTATTATTAGGATCAATCGGTATTAGGATCAATCAAAAACCACAACATAGTATGCCAGCTTTGGGGGTTCAACAAAATTCTTATGAAAACTGGGCAGTGAGGTAGGAAATACTCAAATAAAAGGCAGGAAGAGAAAAAGGATTCAGCTGGGCATGATAAAAACATCAGAAGGCCACTTGTAACAGTTTTTAAAACAGAATGGAGAAAACACATTGCAAATTTGCAGCAGACTTCATACAGAAGTCTTCTGAAATTGTGAGTAAAAATGGGTACTCTCAATCTCCACAGGATCTTTGTTATACCTTATTGTCTTCATGTCTGTCTAGTGACTTATTACTCTGTCGCAGAGGCTGTGCCTGTACCACACTCATTTGACACAAAAAGATGACAGCCCAAACCATCAGAAATTAAACCTCTCTTAGGTATTGATGGTATTGTTCAAAGGACAGTCTACAGGTGAGGCTGGTGTCTTCCTTACAATGAAATCAAGGGGTGCTAGGGAATCCCCTTATTGGCTTTCTCAGGTGGTCTCAACTGGGCAAAGAGGCCTAATGCCACTGGTCCTCCTTCCCACAAGCATCCAAACAGCTTAGAGCAGGGGTAGGCGACCTAAGGCCCGGGGGCCGGATGTGCCCCCCCCCAAGGCCTTTGGACTGGCCCCAGGCCGGTCCTGCCGCCGCCGCCGCCCCCCGCCATGATGATATTGATTATTGTTGTTATTACTTGTTCTTGGGGTTTTCTTGACAAAATCACCACAGGGGTTTTGCCATGGCTTTTTTGGGGCTGAGAGAGTGTGCATGCATATTTTTTTAATTTTTTTATTTTTTAAAATATTTATTTATTTATTTATTTTTGGTACTTCGGCCCCCCCAATTGTCTGAGGGACAGCAAACCGACCCCCGGCTCAAAAAGGTTGCCTACCCCTGGCTTAGGGGCAGGGTGGAGAGCCAATAAATGGGACAACTTGGCATGTGCCAGGCTTTTCCTCTTTTTTAGGATCCCACCCCTGAAAGCATATGGCTTGTGTAGATGGCCTTTTTAAATTTTAATCTCCCTTCTACTAGGGTGAGCTTGAGCACTGTCATCCAAGCTATCTCTGATTTATCTTGTTTATGCTTGAGAGACCCATATTTATTTATCTTTGCCTCTAGAAGGTACATTTATGAATACGAAATACTTCAAAAGCCTTGAAATGGGAAAAAGAAAAAGAAAGAAAAGAAAAGAAAAAACCAACCCAAACAAACCCCACAACTCTCCTTTCTGCCTTTGCTGTAAGCATTTCTTCTGGCCATCTCTTACAGCTGACTTGCTACAATGGATTCTGCAATGTTTGGTCTCCATTCATAAAATGTTAATAATAACATCATATAATGCCATCTACTAAGTACAATTCAATTTGTGGAGGGTGTTATTATTGACTAATTTGTCCCCCCTTCTTTTTTATTCTTCCATTTTTCATTGTAAAATATATAATGAGTCAGCCCATCATTGGATCTGTATTGTGTGAAATTGTATCATTTGAAATTGTTAATGAATTGGTTGTACTGGACTATATATATATATATATATATATAAAACATGCTATCTGTATGGCAAAGTCCAAGATTACTCACAGGGCTTTGTAGTCTTGGGTCCAGGTTCGTGCTGAGTCCAATCTAGATGTTAGTAATATGTACTAAAATGCAAAGGAAAGAGTCACCAGGATCTGCCATAGATTTGTCAAGGGACTATATACTTTTGCACAAACAAAGCAAAGGGATCTAACCACAAGGTACAGAACTGGACAATCAGAAGGGGCATTCCTGTAGCCAGTAGCAGGCTTTAGTGACAGGCTGTATTTTCATAGGCAGAGCTTGAACATTAAAGTGAGGTGCTAGGGTTTGCCATTACTTTTGATGTGGGTGGGAATAATGTGTTGTTGTTGTTGTTGTTGTTGTTGTTGTTGTTGTTGTGTGCCTTCAAACCATTTCCAACTTATGGCAACCTTAAGGCAAACCTACCACAGGATTTTCTTGGCAAGATTTGTTACGAGGAGATTTGCCATTGCTTCCCCTGAGACTGAGAGCATGTGACTAGCCCATGGTCACCCAGTGGGTTTCACAGCCAAGCTAGGAATCGAACCCTGATCTCCAGAGTTGTAGCCCAACACTCAAACCACTACACTATGTTATTCATTACTTAGAGAGTATCTTGTGCAGAGTGTGGAACATTACAGTAAGGTGCTGGGGTTAGCCATTACTTTTGATAAAGAGTGGGATAATGTGTTACTCACTATTTAAAGAGTGTCTTGTAAATAACCCATTACTCTTAACACACACACTCACACACACTCAAGGCAAATGGCTCTAAGTGCCTCTCAACAACATTTTAAAGCAACACATAAACATTAATTGTTACACTTAAAAAACAACAACACACCACTGATCATTACATTAATTTGTAAAAAGGGTCATTATGCTCTTTTTACCAAAAAATAAATGCTTTATGGTAAATGCTGTAGTATATATTATAATATGTTACTTTTAGTTCTTTTGACATGTCTGAAGATCCTTGCAAATGCAACAATATTTGCATACTCATGTGAAAATATACAAGAAAAAATTAGGCTTGCTCAGTGAAGCAGTGCTGACTAGGAAAGGGAGTAGTTCCAACGTTGGGCAGCAAAGCTTAAGTATGTGTGGGAGAGAGCAATGGGGCCCAAACTGGAGGCCCTAGGTCTTGATGGAGTTCACTTCCCAGAAACACCATGCAGCATGATTAATGGTAATGGATTCTGGGAACTGTAGTCTGACAACTGGGGCAAACATACCTACTAGACAAATGGGGGAATGGGGGGGGGTGCAGGTTTTCCTATTGTTCTAATCTAGTTAAAAGCAACTGAGATTTGGTGAATCCCTTTTAGCAGAGTTTTAAACTGCGCTGAAGAAGAAGCTTAGAACAGAAGATGCCAGCCACACACACGTGCAATGGTATCTCTGCGGTTGGTGTCATCCAGTGCGGAAACTCATGGTGTCACCCCCACACACACACTGACCTCTTCCCATTTCACACCATACAGAATCCTTAGTAATGCTTTTTTTTTTTGCACTAATATTACTTGTAAATCATAATTCCCATATACCACTGAATGTAATGCTAATAAAGGTAAAGGTAAAGGTATTCCTCATTGACAAGGTTGTTAAGTCGTGTCCGACCATAGGGGGCTGTGCTCATCTCCGTTACTAAGCCGAAGAGCCAGCATTGTCAGAGACTACTCTGTGGTCATTGGCCAGCATGATTGCACAGAACACTGTTTACCTTCCCACTGAAGTGGTACCTATTTATCTACTTGCATTTGCATGTTTTTGAACTGCTAGGTTGGCAGAAGCTGGGACTAGTGACAGGAGCTCACGCCATCATGCAGCACCCAGGCCTTGAACTGCCAACCTGCCAATCTTGCAATCAACAGTCAGTGTCTTAACCACTTGAGCCACTACATCCAATACTAATAGTTGTGACATAAACAACTAGCAAAATTAAAATTATACCTTCATATTCCAATATCATACGTATAACCTAAGTGTATTTACATATACACTGTGAAGATTTGTTTAAAATGTGATGTTTTGATTTAAAAAGAATATTATTTAAAAAAAAATTAAAAATTAAAAATGTTAAAAACAAATTTAAAATTTTCTTCTCCCACTGAGCTTCACCTCACTCTCAACATCTCTTAAAGCATTTTAAAGAGATACAGGCAAATGCCACAAAGTTTCTGCCAAAAGCAGCAGTGGTGTCACCCCGCCTTAGGATGGCACCCCACAAAAACCCCTAGTGACTCCACTGCACACATGCATCTAGCCAAGAAAAAAAATAATCAAACACAGTCTTCTTTAAAAAGCATAAGAATAAAGTTTATTTACAATATTGTGCACCATTAACAAAGGTTCAGCTTCTGGAGAAAGGCAGAAAGAAGAAAATGTACATGCTAGTTTAAAGTACGTCTGGGCTTCTCAGGGAGAGAGAGGCTTCCATCTACACCCTTAATGGTTGATGAGCAAGCATGGTGTGAGAAGGGTTTCTCAAGGAACAAAAGAGATGTGTACTTGCCTCAGAAAGAGAGAGAGAGAGGGGTGTAAACAAAAAAACAAAACAAAACAAAAAAACAGGAGTTACTGCAAACATGCACTCTAATTTCATAGTTTCAGGCATGCAAAGTTGCTATCTCCAACATGATCAATAGTGATTTGCCATTTACCAAAAAAAAAAAAAAAAAATCTTATTGTGGAGTTCCTCCTTCAATAATGATTACTAAGGACTGCTAAGGGTGATAGTGCAAACTGAGTCCACTTTAACTGCCCTGGCTCAGTGCTAGGGAATCATGGGAACTGTATTTTTTTCTGAGACATAAAGGGGGGTTGCAGACTGCCAGAAATAGTGTGAATTCAGTCCACTTTTAGGGTTAGGGTTAGAGTTAGGGAACCATGGGAACTGTATTTTATTGTGGCATCAGAGTTGTCTGACAGAGAAGGCTCAATGTCTCAGAAAAATAACAGTTCCCATGATTCCCTAGCACTAACCCTAACCCTAAAAGTGGACTGAATTCACACTATTTCTGGCAGTCTGCAACCCCCCTAAGACTTCCTTGTCAGAGATCTCTGGTGCCACAATAATGATTCCCTAGCACTGAGTCAGGGCAGTTAAAGTGGACTCAATTTGCACTATTTCTGGCAGTTTGCAAAGGCCCATACTTTGTTTTATACTAAAAAACCCAAGATCCACCAACTTCAACTAGGTGAAAATGGTGGATGGGGAAAATGGAACCACATGTAAAATGGTGATTCAGGGAACAGAGAAAATTGATTATAGCATGTGTAACTACAAAGTTACACCTGACTTGCTATGGTTCAGGAATTTTAACAATCTCACTTGGTAAAAGGATAGGTGGATGAAAGTGTTTGTGTTGTTGTTATTGTGAAACTTTAGAAAGTCAGAAATTCTTTCCAATCAACTGTAAATGGTCTAATATGTAGTCTACCTGCTGCTCACTCCTGTACAAGGAATTGAACTGATATTATTTGGAGACTGCTACTAACTACATGAGTGGTTGCTTTCCATCTGCTTGGTATGTTAGAAAAGCAGATTTTTTTAAAAAAAAATATGTCACTATATATTTCCCAGGGCTTTATTCTCACAAGAACTCTAACCCTGTAAAACAAGGGCAGGGAACTTGTGACCCTTCAGATGTTATTGGCCTACATATTGAACCACCATCCTGACCGTTGGCCAGACAGTTTGCGGCAGATGGGAGCTGGAGTCCAACATGATCTGACAGCCTGAGTAGGTGTAATAAATAAATAAATAAATAAAGCTTCTGATGTAATAAATATATTAAATCTACAAAATGCCAAAATGACCTTAACAGATTAGAGAGTTGGGCCAAATCTGACATAAATCAGCATAAACTCCAATGGCATGTCCATAGAATGGAACAACTAAACATATATGTTCCACAGCAACTATCCCAGGTTTGCCTGACCCATATTATCATATGGATACAGATACTTTGTGTAAGCCAGTATTAACAAAGAGAACATACAAACATCCCATAAGTCTAAAATAGCTTTTCATTAATTACTACAGATAAAAAACATCTGTATTTGGAGTAATATCATGCAAAGCTGTTTTAAAAGACATATTTGAGAGTTTAGAGCTCCATCCCTCAGGTTTACCCCCATCCTATCACTGTTGAATTGGTAATATTGCCACTTTTAAATATAAGCAAAGCATGCAAGAGCCTCCAGCACTCTCCCCTTTGCTTATATTTAGATAAGCATAGTTCACCATCCCAGCAACAATTAATTTATTGGCAAAAATGCCATGCCATGTCTTCACATGGAAACAAGACTGCAGCTTGTTCCAGTGTTATAAAGAGGTGATTTATGTCACTGGAGTCAGTATGGGAGCAGCAGAGGCCTTGGGGAGTTTGCAAAAATGGCTTTGGGTTGCCTGGAATAGATACGTACTGAATGAATAAACTGAATGCTGCATTGATTTCCATAGGAGAACTCAGTGTACACCATTGAAATCATTAGGACTTTAAATCTCTTTGGCTGATTTGTGGCATTAAAGAGATTAACAGGAAATGCTTTATTCCTGTTTTCATGGGAGATACTTTTCTAATGTTAATCTGCCAAATGACAGAACAAATTGGTTAACCCCTTCTTTTCAGTGTATATTTGACACCTGATGCAGATCATTTTAACACCCCCTACTCTCTTCAACAGCCAGTGGTCTGGTGGTCTGGTGAGGGTAGGCTACTCCTGCTGTCCCACAGCCCACCCCTACTCTACAATCACACTTGAGCATAACTACTACATCTGGTGGCTCTGCTACACAGGGAGCCAGAGGAGACTCACTTTTCCACCCAGCTAGTAGGGCCACCAGATGTGAAAGGCACCCCTTCCCACCAGCGCACTTTGACAACACACCTGAGGTGTCATCTGGTGCAATCTGCACCTCCTAGTGATGCCCCTGCTTCCATTTCCATTTCAGTAGATGTCATAGAGGCTTGACCATGGTTCATTTTAATGTTTGTTAAGAGAAGCTGCTGTTTTAGTTTTATAGATAACTTGTGGGCTTGGTCCGTGAATCTATTGGTGTGGCAGTAGGCTGTATGAAACCTGATGCATAGAAGACTTTGCTCCTACACAGTGACCAAGGAGAAAGTACCCACAACTCTGTCCGCTGGAACAGTGCCTATAACCTGTAGTAGGAAGGGGATGTAATCCCTCACAAATGATTGGTGATGGAGGAGGTAGCATGCACCACTGGCAATCTGTGAAGTGATTCATACAGGCCCAGGAGCTGAATGTTGTCATTCCATGCTATGCCAGAGGTAGGACGTCTGTGGCCCTTGAGATGTTGCTAGGCTACAACCCTCATCCTTCCTGACCACTGGCTATGCTGGTTGGGGCTGATGAGAGTTAAAATCTCTAAAACACATGTCTCAGCTCCTTGCACTGTGTGTGATAATCTTTTCCATGTGAAAGAATCCATGAATCCCTGTTGGCTACATTTGGCTTCCATTGTCAGACTAAGCCTGCCACCATGACTTCTGCTAGCCATTTGCCCATCTCTGATAGTATTAGTAGTGCTGGCCATGTGTGATTGTACAACAGAGGTGGGCAACTACGGCTCTCCAGCTGTTTTTGGTCTGCAATCCCCATCAGTTGTACCTAACATGGTCAGTAGTGAGGGATTATGGAAACTCTTGTTTAAAAACAGAGCTGCAGTTGCCCATCCCTGTTCTAGTTGGCAATCCTCAGACAGAAGTTGGCTTTGCATATGAGAGTTATTCAAAAGAACTGGGATACAAGTATGTATGTATGGTTGTGAAAGCTGGACAGTGAAGAAAGTTGATAGGATGAAAATCAACTTATTTGAGATGTGATGCTGGAGGAGAGTTCTGTAGAAACAATGGATCAATAGAAAGACAAATGAATGGTTCTGAGAGCAAACCAAGCCTGGATCTTACTAGAAGCTGCTTTTACCTATCATGAGAAGATATGACTCATTGGAAAAAATGATAATGCTCGGTATGGTGGGATGCATTAGGAAAAAAAGAGAGAGAACACTATGCATTGCCCTAAATTTCAATTGAGCAGGACAGTTGAAGGCTGGGGCTTGGGGGATGGGGTTGTCTCTCATTCATAGGATCTCTATAAGACAAAGTTGACTTGACAGAAAATAACAAAAATACACTTTACTTTTTAGATCTTTGGAACAAAATAACAAATATGTCAACTGATACTAAGTTCCATGGAAGTTGCATTTGAAACAAAGGCACAGTACTAATATATACAATGGACGTTTTCACACAGAGCAAAAAAGGGAGTCGTTCCTACCTCCATCTGGCCCCACTCCGGCTCTGTGCAGGAAAAGTTCACATGACGTCGCAGCAAGCCCCTCCTCATCCTTCGCCATCCCTGCGCCATCCCTGCCTCACTCCGGGGTCTTGCTCGACGTGTTCAAACTACGTCGCAGCAAGCCCCGCCCCATGTTGCGCAATCCCTGCGCCATCCCTGCCGCTAGCCGGCTTTAGCGCCATCTTTTTAATTCCTTTTTTAAAAAGGAATTACAGGCGCTTCTGCCGGAGGCAATCAGGAGTCATTCCGGCGGCTGCTGTTTTCGCCGCCGGAATGACTCCTGATGGCTTCCAGGGGGCTTCTAGGCGGCTTTAGAGCCGCCTGTGTGAATACGTCCAATGTGTGTTTGTGTGTGCACTCAACTGATTAAAAGGAAATTCCAGCTGACTTTACCCGAGTTAGCATTTAATTTAAAGCACATAAGGCATGTTGTCCGAAGTTAAGGCTCCCCTGCTGTAAAGTGTTCAGCCTTCAATGATTCAGCTGACCTTTCATCACAGGGCACAAGTCTAAGATTTTATAATTTGCAGTAAAGTGCTCTCAGAAGTGTGAAGTTTTGAAGTCATTATGAGGTGCACATACTTTTGTAGAAAAGCAAAGAAATTATTTTGTTAATATAATGAAATATTTAAGCTAACATTTATATCTTTCTTTTGACACCCTCCCCCAAGTTCCCATTTCATTTAAACATTTTTTCATGCTTCAAAACCATCAGTCCTGTTTGCTCAACAACTAAAGGGCAATGTTCTAAAACAAAGTTATTGTTTGTTGGCTTTCAGCCATGCTTTCCTTACCCACTGTCATTTCTCAAGGAATTAACAGGATAAGGTTAATGGAAAAACTTCGACACATATTTGTGTGAGCTGGAAAAACTATTTTAGAACTGACTTTTTCATTCAAATTTTCCATAAACATTTCAGCTCTCCTTAATATTTTTGGAAAATGGATGTACCATCCATTTCAGGTTGAATTCATTATGGTAGTTCATTTAAATGCAGAACTTGTTAAAATGAATATCATAAAAGCATTTGTAAACTCATAATTTTCATAACAATTTACTCTGTGTTGCACATCTGAAAGAAGAACTAGCATCTTTATCAGGGACCACTTAAAAATCCACACAAGAGCAGTCCACTTTTGAGTGTTTTGGAACTCATTATCAGTCTAGGTGGCTCCAAAAATAAAAGACAAATTGGGTACAGGAAATATAGAAGACAGAAAATTTGGTCATATGTCACAACCATCAAGTCTGTTGTTGAACTACAATTCCCAATGCTCAAATTCTCCACCAACTTGCTACCAAAATACAAGGGCACCCACAATTAATATTCATCTGGAAGAATTTTATTAGCTCATTTGAAAACAGTGAAAGGGCTTGGGCAAGTGAAGTGGGAGGTCTAGCCTGTTTATACCAGTTCCAAAAATAGAACTCCAGAGTGCAAGGTCCGAAGTAGTTTTATTTATTAATTGGAATGAGGTCATCATCCACACAAAGACACTCTCTCTCACACACATCCAAGAACTAACAATATAGGAGGTGGGAGCAGACAGAGAATTAAGGGGATGTAGTGGACAATACTGTACCAATTCCAGAAGCAGAGCTCCAGTCAAGGGGACACCATGAAGTGGAAGTAGCTTAGCAAGCTGCATGGTGTGACCAGCAAGCTGAGGAGTCAAGCGAGATACAAACAAAATGGGTTTGTCTGACCTCAAGCAAGACCAAGTGTTCAGGCAATCATATTTATATTGTAAAACTTATCCTGGTGCAGAATCCAGGATTAGAATGGATTTTCTGAGAGAGGAGAATGGGAGGTGAAGTTGGGAATGGTCGGACAATCAATGCAAATGTCTCTGGACAAAGGAATATTGCTCCCAGAGGGAGGTACTCTTGGATTTCCGTCTACTTGTAACACAAGGTTTATCACCCAAAATCACACCCATTGGTGAAGGGATTATGCAGATTCCAATATTGATTGATCTCTCCTCAGCTACACGCTCTTGCACTTCTCCATGCTGAGCCTTCTGGATCCTCAAATATGGTCCCAGATCTCCTTATATGGCATGGCTGTTTCCTCATGCTGAGGATGCATTTGCAGTTATGAAATTTGGACAGTCCTTTTTATATTAACTTAGTATCAGAAAGGAGGGGGTGAAAGGAGGAGAGATCTTGCTATAATAGTTGAGTGTACAACCTTCTTCAAAACTGAACTTGATAACTGGCAGACAAGATACCAATTCTCTCTATCTAAATCATAACCTTTGCACTTGATTTTTGCTTTCAATTCCCTTCAGATGGGATGCAGGATCAAGCCAGTACAGCTCAGAAAAGGTTATCAGAAGCTGCTCCACTTGTTCCCATGGAAGATATTCTCTTTATCTCTTGCTGGAATAACATGTTAGAAAGATCTGCTGTGAGTGAGGCAACATGAATGGCTTGTGTGGGATTGCCCAGGCCTTCCTTGGTAGTGCAGGTGAGATCTTTCCTGTGGGGGCCCTCTCTCTCTTTATTTTTAGAGGCAGGATGTGATATTGATCAAGCCAGACTCTTGTCAGCTTTTCTAATGGTGCACCAAAAGCCCATTCTCATCTCAGTTATCTCTACCTTTTAAACCCCCGCCAGACCATCATGTTGTCCTGGGAGTGTGTCATTTTGCTCTGCCTTCGGTGTCACTTTCGGTATGAAAGGAAAATGCTGTCCTGAGCCTTTCAAGGTGATAATGCTACATGTGTCCCTCGGTTCCTGTGATAAGTGCACAGAGGGCAGGCGGAAAGGGAGACAAGCCCTGCAGGGATCAGAGCACACCAGCCTCCACAGATAGGCCCATGGGGAATATATCTATATAGAATGAGATCAAAGCAGTTCCCGTTCCTCTTTATAGCTGTATCACAAACAAGGATGTTTTAACCTGATCCTTTGAAAGTGTCTGATCTTTCTGTGCCCTAAACTCTGCTGCTCCACACTCTAATCCAAACTGAGAGGAGAAAAGGAGAGAATCATGAAAATAGAACTGATCTGTGACAACCGGATTTAGGGCTTCGTTCACGCTGTACAGTTATAACACTTTGATACAACTTTTACTGCTTTGGTTGCATCCTATGGAGTTATAGTGTGAATTCTTGGCAGAGAACTCTGAATACTTCATGAAACTGAGAATTCCAAGGGTTTTGAAGTGTAATAAAAATATAGTGTGAAAGGGGACCTAAATTGCAGTATTAATAAAATGCTATCATCAACGAACAGCAGAAGTCTTACCATAAAATGGAGCTGGGAAAAATTACTTGTTTTGATTACAATTCCCAGAAGCATCCAGCCAGCATGACTAGTGCAAACAGGAAATATACCTGCCATTCTTCACTTTCCTTTACTTTGACATCAAATCTCAAGGCAGACTTTTGCATTAGTGATGTTGACCTTGGTCTCTTTCAGACTGCACAATTATAGAATCATGATTTCACTTTAACTTCAATGGCTACATCATGTGGAATCCTTGGATTTGGATTTGGTGAGGCACTAGAGTTCTCTGGCAGATACATCATGAAGTTACATATCCCAGAATTCCATAGGATGTAGTCATGGCATTTAAAGTGGCATCAAAGTGCACTAAGTGTAAAGTGTGAACAATCCAGGAACAACAAAAGACTCTCTTAGAATGATAGAATTGGAAGAGACCTCAAGGGCCATCCAGTCCAATCTCTTGCCATGCAGGAATATACAATCAAAGCACCTGAACAGATGGCCATCTAGTCTGTGTTTAAAAAGCTCCAAAAAAGACTCCGCCAAACCCCACGGCAGCATATTCCACTGTGGAACAGCTCTTACCATCAGGAAGTTCTTCCTAATATTTAGGCGGAATCTCTTTTCCTATAGCTTGAATCCATTGCTCCATGTTTTAGTCTCTGGAGCAGCAGAAAACAAGCTTGCTCCATCTTCAATATGACATATCTTCATATATTTAAATATGGCTATCAGCTCACCACTTAACCTTCTCTTTCCCAGGCTAAACATACCTAGCTCCCTAAGCCTCTCCTCATAGCAGTAGCATTGTGTGTGTGTGTTCAAGGGGTTCAGGCCACACGGGGTGAGTCCCCTGCCCCCTGCAGGGCCTTTCCAGGGCCATGGGCCTGCTCCTCAGATCTCTCTGGGCCACAAACCTGCTCCCTGGGGCCACGCAGGTGCCTCTCTAGCACCTCTGGAAGCCCCGCCCCAGCAGTCCTGGCCCCAAGAAGTCCTACCCTCTGCAGTGGGGTGGGGGGTCACCCGGTCAGGAAACGCCACTGCCTCATAGGGCATGTTTTCCAGATCTTTCACCATTTTGGTTGCCCTCCTCTGGACACACTCCAGCTTGTCAATATCCTTCTTGAATTATGGTGCCCAGAACTGGACATAGTATTCCAGATGAGGTCTGACCAAAGCAGAATTGAGTGGCACTAATACTTCCCTTGATCTGGACACTATACTCCTGTTGATGCATCTTAGGATCACACTGGCTTTTTAAGCTGCTGCATCACACTGTTGACTCATGTTCAGCTTGTGGGCTACTAAGACTCCTAGATCCCTTTCACAGGAACTCTTGATAAGCCAGGTGTCATCCATCCTATATCTAAGCATTTCATTTTTTCAACCTAAGTGTAGTTTCTCTGTGTTGAAATTCATTTTGTTAGCTTTGGCCCAGCTTTCTAATTTATTAAAGTCATTTTGAATTTTCATCCTGTCCTCTGAGGTATTAGCTATTCCTCCTAATTTGGTGTCATCTGCAAATTTGAGAAGCATGCCCCCTATTCCTTCATCCAAATCGTTGATAAAGTTGTTGAAGAGCACTGGGCCCAGGACAGAACCCTGTGGCACCCCACTGGTCACTTCTCTCCAGGATGAAGAGGAGCCATTGCTGGGCACCCTTTGGGTTTGGTCAGTCAACCAATTACTAATCCACCTAACAGTTGTATTGTCAAGCCCACATTTTATTATTTTGTTTGCAAGAACATCATGGGGGACCTTGTCAAAAGCCTTACTGAAATCAAAATATGCTATGTCTACCACATTCCCTTCATCTATCAAGCTGGTCATTTTATAAAAAAAAAGAGATTCGATTAGTCTGGCATGACTTATTTTTGAGAAACCCATGTTGAACTTTTGTGATTATGGCATTCCCTTCTAAATGTTCACAGACTCTCTGTTTAATGATTGCTCTAGAATCTATCTTGGCATTGATGTCAGACTAACTGAATGATAGTTGTTGGGATCCTCTTTTTTCCCCTTTTTGAAGATAGGGACAATGTTTGCTCTCCTCCAGTCTGCTGAGACTTCTCCTGTTCTCCAGGAATTCCCAAAGATTATTGCCAGTGGCTCTGAGGTTACATTTGTCAGTTCTTTTAATATCCTTGGATGTAGTTCATCTGGTCCTGGAGCCTTAAATTCATTTAGGTTAACCAGGTATTCCTGTACTGCCTCTTTACTTACTCTGTGCTGCATTTCCCCTATTGTGTCCTCTGCTCCATTTTCCTCAGGTTGAACACCCTTTTCCTTTTGTGAGAAGACTGAGGCAAAAAAAGTGTTGAGTAGTTCTGCCTTTTCTCTGTCCCCTGTTAGAATTTCTCCATCTTCTCTGCGCAGTGGCCCTACCATTTCCTTCTTCTTTTTTTGCTATGGACAAACCCCAAAAGCCCTTTTTATTGTCCTTAACCCCTCTAGCAAGCCTGAGCTCATTCTGTGCTTTGGCTTTCCTGACTTTACCTCTACATGTGCTAGCTATTTGTTTGAATTCCTCTTTAGTGACTTTGCTCTTTTTCCATTTCTTACACATCTCCTGTTTAAAACTTAGGGGGGTTGCAGACTGCCAGAAATAGTGCAAATTGAGTCCACTTTAAGGGTTAGGGTTAGTGCTAGGGAATCATGGAAACTGTATTTTATTGTGGCACCAGAGCTCTCTGACAGACAAGGCTCAATGGACGTTTTCACACTTGGGGTCTCAAAGCCGCCTGGAGCCATTCAAGAATGGATCCTGCAGCTTCAGACCTGTGAAAGCAGCATTATTCCGGAATGGCTCCAGCAGCGGCAACTTAATTCCTTTTTGAAAAAGGAATTGCAAAGACCGGGGCTGATGCCGCCCAGCGCCGGGGATGGCGCTGGATGGGGCGGGGCGGGGCGGGGCGGGGCTTGCTGCGACGTAAGTGTGAACACTCAGAGCAAGGACCCGGACTGACGCCGGCTAGCGCCGGGGATGGCACTGGATGGGGCGGGGCTTGCTGTGACGTCGTGTGAAAACTTTGCAAAGGAGCCGGACTGGGGCCGGACGGAGGTAGGATAGCGTCTGCCTTAAGCCCCATGTGAAAACGCCCAATGTCTCAGGAAAAAAAAATTCCCATGATTCCCTAGCACTAACCCTAACCCTTAAAATGGACTCAATTTGCACTATTTCTGGCAGTCTGCAACCCCCCATTAGTTCAGTTGAAGGTTCTTAAGTCATCCAACCCAGTTTCTTGAGACACCTCCCATTTTTCCTTCTTGGAACAATTTGAGATTGTGCCTTCAGTATCTCCCTTTTGAGAAACTTCCATCCATCCTGAACTCCCTTCTCCTTTAGTATTCCTGACCACAGGATCACTGCCAGTGTTTCCCTATGTTAGATTTGAAGACAGACTTTAATTTGGTTTTGTCATCTTGGATTTCCTTCCAGGTCAGCAAGCAGAAATCAAGTTGCAAAACAGATGAAACATAACAAATGCTAAAACCTGAACACACCACCATTTTAACCCCAGACACCAAAACCAGTTCAAAGGCAGAGGTTCAAAATACTACTGTATTGGGTGAAAAACTCTTAGCGTCCTCTCCCTGCCCCCGAACAGCAAAGCTTATAGTTGTCATTCAATAATAATAATAGTTGTGTTTGTAGTTGTTCTGAGAGGTGTCATCCAAAGAATGACAATCCAAAACTTTGTGACAAAAATACACCCTAAAAACATGCTGCAGAAACAAAATGAACAGCAATAACAAGAAAGTGTTAATCGTATCTATGAGCAGGACATTGAAATTAGCCAATTGGTAGAATGAAAATAAGTTGAAAAACAAATGTCTTCCCACACTCTCCTGGTGGCATGTCATCAGCCATGCTGGCTGGGACGTTCTAGGAGATGTATCAATTTCCCAAGCTCTGGTCAGTTGTAACTACTTCATGCTGCTGCTGCTGCTGCCAAAACATGCATTATGCTTTGGGCAAGCCTCCAGGGGCTATGCCTCTCTGCCTCTACTTGGCCTTTGAATGTGGTAATGATTATGAACAAAAATAGCAGAGGCAACCCGGTGGCCCACCTGGCTTCCCCACTGTTTTCAAGAGAAGCCCTGCACACTTTAACAAGCAAGCTTGCAGCTGCAGTTCAGCTATTCTCAGCCCCTGATGGATTCCAGCCAGCCGTGCCCAAGCCTCTCCCAGCTGGCAGGCACGCCTGGGCCACTTTGGCAGGCGACAGCCACCATGTTCATCTGCCGATGGACTGTGGCTTTTTTAGAAATGCCACAGTGATGAACTCAGCCTCCTGTTTGGAGAGAACTTCTTCATGTGGAAAGCATGCCTCTCCATCATGTATATTATTTTCCCCACCAACCCCTTTTCAGTGTTATTGATATTCCTTATTATTCTCAGCATGCAGATCTTTGTATTGTTGTAAAACCAATTTAGTATGAGGGTGGCACTGCTTTGGGTATAATGGAACCACAACCCACTATCCTACTTCCATGCCTATCATGTTGCCAACAGAAATCTTTTCCAAGGAGGTGAACCACACCTTTAGAAGTTCTGGTTACAGAATCCTAGAGTTGGTAGAGGCTACAAAGGCCATTCAGCCCAATTCCTTGCTGCACAGGAATACTGTGAAGTAATATCTGTGTGAAATCTTTGCCAGTCTTTGCTCAATTGTCTGTAGGCAAGCCCTAGTTCTCCACCTGTCACTTGCATGTCCAACAGAGTGATAGGTGTACACCATTCTATCCAGAACTTGGAAAATGGTACTTTTTTGGACTACCTCTCTCAGAAATGGCCTCTAGTGGCCTGCCTCTAGCATGTATATTCCAAAAAGTAAGTGTCCCAAGCTCTGATCTAGGTATTTAAGACTGGGATATAAATGTATTACACCACCACTATAACAATAACTAAACTGAATAGCAAATTGAGTGGGCATACTTGATTAATACAAAATAAATCATGTGGCCCTCCAGATGCTGTTGTTGATGAACTGCAACTCCCATCAATAGTAGAGAGCATAATCAATTATAACGGATTTTGATATTTGAAGTTCAGCGACATCTGGAAGGCTACATGATTTTTACTGTTGTATAGAGAAGTGAGTGTTGTTAGACCTGCGGGAGATAGGCTTAAACTGCAGATCCACAATGAATTGTTGCACTGTGTAACCAAGGTTCTATATTCTACCATTTGTGTCATCAACTGTAGAGACACTGGCATTTGTTGTTGTTAGTTGCCCTCAAGTCAATCTCCACCCATGGCGACCCTATGGATGAGACATCTCCAAGACCCTCTGTCCTCCCTCCACTCCTCTGCTTAATTCCTGCAATCCCTTAATACCCGTGACCTCCTTAATAGACTCCATCCATCTGGCATGTGGCCTTCCTCTCTCCCCCTCTCCCTCCACCTTTCCCAGCATTATTGTCTTTTCTAATGAGTCTTCTCTTCTCATGATGTGTCCAAATTACGACAGTCTCAGTTTAGTCATTTTGGCTTCCAGGGAGGTTTCTGGCTTGATCTATTCTAGGACCCATTTGTTTGTTCTTTTGGCTGTCCATGGGATCCTCAGGACTCTTCTCCAGCACCACATCTCAAACGAGTTGATTTTCTTCCTATCATCTTTCTTCACTGTACAGCTCTCACATCCATACATGGTAATAGGGAATATAATGGCTTGTATGATTCTGATTTTTGCGCTGAGTTGTCTGTCTTTGCATTTTAGAATCTTTTCTAGTTCTTTCATAGCCATCCTCCCCATTCTTAGTCTTCTTCTGATTTCTTGACTGCAGTCCCCATTTCTATCAATGTTTGATCCCAGGTATGGGAATTCTTTTACTATTTCTATTTCTTCCTTGTCTAGGTTGAACTTGTAAAGGTCCTCGGTGGTCATTATTTTTGTGTTCTTTATGTTTAACATTAAGCCTGCCATTGCACTTTCTTCTTTGTTCTTCCTTAGTAAGTGTTCCAGACACTGGCATAAATGGTTCCAATTATAAGGAACCTACCTGTGCTGAATAAAGGATTCTGACACTACCAGTGGTTCACACAACAACTTACATATGTGAAGGAATTGATGTTCATCACATCACTCTTTAAGAAGCTGTTGATTTCACTTTCCATGTCTATTAAATGAGATTAACAAACACGATTTAATAAAACAGTTGGTAAAGACAAATTAGAGGGACAAGGAAAACAGCACACAAGTGCTAGACTGATAACACTTAAAAAAATCATAGCTCCAATGGGTTTTGCCCCACAGAGGATTTTTGCTTTATGGCAACACAGCTGTTTTCTTCAGCTAAGCATACTCAATTGTTACAAACTTGTGAACTGTAGAGAAAGAACTTGCTCAGGGGCTGAAAGAATGTTGATACTGCACTGCGACCTTGTGGTATATATACCAAATCACACTCTTGGGCTCCAGGTCAGGATTGGGCAACTTTTTTCATCCCAAGGGCTACATGCCTTCAAGTCATCCATTGTCTTATGTTGACCCCATCAACTGCATAAGCTCTTCTTAGGCAAGGATACTTAGAGGTGGATTTTGCCAGTTCCTTCCTCTGTAATGGAGACCACAGCACCTGTCATTCCTTGGCAGTTTCCTATGCAAGGACTAACCAGAGATGACTCTGCTTAGA
This sequence comes from Phrynosoma blainvillii, assembly GCA_026167975.1. Classification (NCBI taxonomy): domain Eukaryota; kingdom Metazoa; phylum Chordata; class Lepidosauria; order Squamata; family Phrynosomatidae; genus Phrynosoma; species Phrynosoma blainvillii. The sequence goes on along the minus strand of JANUYF010000002.1, from coordinate 267,957,493 downwards.
TTCCTAGATCAGATGGGAACTGTTGCCTTTAGGGTATTAAAGTAATTATTTAAGACTTTATGGTATTTAACCTATACTAATTCATCCCCAATCATTTTTGTCCATGCCCTTACATAGACCCAAATACTTTGAAATCTCTACTCCATCCTTTTAACACAAAAAAATGTAGAAAAATGCATTTCTTCTCAATTTATTTAATTTATTAAAGGGATTTATATCCTGCCATTCTCCCAAAATGAGATTCAAGCCAGCAAAAGAAATTTCACATTCTTTCAGTCTCCTGCTGTTAATGAACAAATAATGTTAAATAATTGTTCTGTCACAGCTGTTTGGAAGCCATTTTGGTAATGCGTTTGGGCTGAAAGGTAGGGCATAAATCCTTTTAAAATAAATAAATAAAATGTTCTTGACATTTTCTCTATTAAATTACCTAGGAACTGGAGTCTTGTGATTCCTCAAACTTTTCTAAAACAGAGGTCTCATCATCCCTCACCATTAGCTATGGTAGCTAATGCTGATGGGAGCTGTAATCCAACATCTGGAGACCTGCGTATTCCATACCTATTATAGACTGATATATAGATACTCTATAATACAGATGCTTCACAAAATACTTCCTTCTCTGATTGTAACATTTGACACAGCAGACACTGTCCATTACAGGGTTGTGATTGGTCAAAGCCTTCATTTACTGCACAGTATCCATGTTCTTATGAAAGGCATCTGCCTAGAACATCTCATTAATGTTTGCAGAATTGCCAAATACAAACCATAAAGAATGCATACACCTGATTAAGCATAACTTATTTAATCTTGATCAGTCTATATACCCCAAAGGCACCAGATCCTGTCTGATCTTGGAAGTTAAGCAGGGCCAAGCCTCCTTAGTACTTGGATAGGAGACCACCAAGGAATACCAGGTGCTGTAGGCTAAATTTCAGAGGAAGGCAATGGCAAACCATCTCTGAATATTCCTTACCTAAGAAAACCCTATGGGATGCATGGGGTTGCCATAAATCGACAGGTGACTTGAAGGCAGGCAGGCAGGCACACACTCTTAATCTTTATAGGGTAGTGCAGTATTCACATGACTAAATGGCAAGAATATTAAATCAAGTCTGCTATGAACGCACTGTGGTTAGATGAAATATTACATGATGAGGAAAGTCTCAGTAATTTCACCCTGCGTATACAACTATAACATTTGGGACCAACAGTTAGGTTAATACAGGTTGATAAGTCATCTTTACTTATAACTAGACTGAATGAACAGATTAATAAAAATTCTAGCTCTTGAGCTATGTAGGCAAGTTGCTTTTGTATCAGAATAACCATGAGTATGAATAACAATGGATCAGTCTGCAGGTAGATGTGTAGATGCATCCACTCAAGCCTGGTTCTTCTTTTTAACACATCATAGCTTACCGTTCATTCCCAGGTGGTCCCCCAACATACAGAATCACTTGTACTTAACCATTCCATCCTTTCATACTATTCTCTAGAGACCATCCTTTCTCTGCCTTTTTACCCTAGAGGAGCCCTTGAGATAATTTCCAGGTCTCAGGGGAACCCCTGTATAAGAATTATTGTTGGTTTTGTGTGTTTTAAGTCATTTCTGATTTACGCTGAACCTAAAGTGACTCTATCACAGGATTTTCTTAGCAAGATTTTTTCAGAAGGGCTTTGCCTTCGACTTCCTCTGAGGCTGAGAGTGTGACTTGCCCAAGGGGGTTTCCATGGCTGAGCGGGGATTTGAAGCCTGGTCTCTAGAGTTGTAGTCCCAACATTCAAACCACTAGATCACTCTGGCTCCTAGACTTATTATTTCTATAGCTAATAATAATAACAATAATAATAATAATTCCCAATCATGATTTCTCCTGGAACCCTTATTGACCTCTCATGGAACCCTAGAATTCTAGGGAACCCACATGAGAAACCTTGCTCTAGACTGACCACCATTTTGTTTGGAATGAAAACCTCTCGGAAAGCTAAAATTATTTTTCCAAGGCTGAATCTGCACTGCAGAAATAATGCAGTCTGACACTATTTTAGCTGCAGTGGGCTCAATGATGTGGAATTGTGAAATTTGTAGTTTTGTGAGATATTTAGTCTCCTATCAGAGTGGTCTGGTGCCACAACAAACTACAAGTCCCAGGATTCCATAGTATTGAGCCATGGCAGTTAAAACGATGTCAAACTGCATTATTTCTGCAGTGCAGATGCAGCCTAAGAGGTAGCCACTGCTGCAATTTCTTCCCTCAGAACATGCTACATGAAACTTAATGAGAGATCATCTTAACAACAGCCTTGCAATTCACATACACAAAAGACTGCTGTTTAACTGGTTGTATTTACATAATTCAGAATATTTAATCTTAATATTTCAGTGTAAAACAGAAACCACCCCATTTAGACATTAGGCAATCCAGATCCAAGCATCAAGAGGTATGATTCAAAGGCAAGACATGTAAGGAGCAGTGCTGGAAAATACTTTGAAAGGAAAACTCTTTTAATTTTTGAAAACAATAGCGTTTCATAGTTTCATTTTGTTTTACCACTTTCCTGTTGTCAACTCTAATTCTACAATGCAATCACAATCCATAATCTTCCATGGGTACAGAGCTGCGCATGTGGAAGGACCATAACAAAACAGAGTTTCCTTCCCCCACCTCTCTTGTTGAAGCAGCCCTTGGCTGGGCATACACTGTTAGTTCAGCCAGTACCGGAAATCAGAAGCTCTCACCTTTCATAGAAGCTATTTGTCTTGTTCTACATAGACACAAGTGTGCAAACTACTCATGTGCCACAATTAGTGTGCATGCATACCTTTGGCTATAGATAATGGCCAAGTGCATTACAGTGTTTTGAGAGTCAACAGAAGGGATGGCAGGCAGGCTCTATAATGCCTTATTAGCAATAGCAGCTTAGCAGCTTCATTTATATACCACTTCATACCGCACTAAGCAATCTCTAAGCAGTTTACAACTGTAAGCTAATTGCCCTCAACAAGCTGGGTACTCATTTTAGCAACCTCGGAAGGATGCCAGGCTGAGTCGACCCTAAGCCCTTGGCTGGGATTGAACTCACAACCTTCTGGTTTGTGAGTGAACAGCTGCAGTACAGGGATTTAACCACTGCACCACCAGGGCTCCTTATTAGGAACTCTCTCTCTGACCATATGGTACGGCAGTGATGCAGTTGGACCAGAGGAAAAAACTGCTCATGCCTACTGGTTTGTAATCTTACAATACATCTCTGTATCTTTGACTCTGAACTTACAACACAAGTGGAAAAGTTTGAGTAGCTGATAGTCCAAATCTTCCCTTTTTACTTAAAGATGTATTAGGCCTCCAGAACAAAAATCACAATCAATCTGTTTGAACTGTATCTCTCAAGCAGGACAAATTTTTTTTGCAATAATGCAAAGGAGAAGATGGTACTTTATTGCCCTTCCTATCTGTGGCAATAATGGAAGTAAAGGCCATTTTTATAACTCAAATGTATAACAAGAAAACCACTAAGAGTTTATATGCATTACTTCTTCAGTTTATGAGACATGTTTAATAAATAAGGTTCCAGCTCTAGCTGTATTCAAATACACTTTATTAAAGGAATGTATCTAAGCACATTTTCTTTTGCATCTTTCCACTCTTCTCATGACTCCTTCCAAATTGATCTCTGATGAAAGAAGTTTCATGTTAGGTGAGAGACAGCTGAATGTGTCTCACATCATTCAGTTCAAAACCTGCCATTTTCAGAGCAACAAGGTATAATTTTTCTGCCAAATCCATAGTTCCTTGTGCAATCCTACAGCTCATTTAGCTTATTCAGAAGTAGTTTACATCTTCACCAACAACTGTTCTGTCTTCTAGAGGTCTCTGTGTCAGAATAATGGCAGGTTCTTGTAATAAATCCTGCCTTTTTCTTTCCTCACAGTTCTGCTCCTTCTCCTCATTGGATGATTTTACAGAAAGGGAAACAGTCTCTTCTTCAGGATGTAAAGCACAGTGGCCAAAAACAAGGCAAGGGCAAGAAAGATGAGCAGTTTATCAGTCAGCTCTCTACGGTTGTATTTTGTAATGAGCTTTCGTCCAAGTTGTATCGTCCCAGACATGGATTTGAATTCCTCATTGGCATCCACAATGGTTCGTGAAGAATTGACTGGAATTAAAAGAAAATATTTCAGGGCATCTAGAAAAATTGCAAATACAGTATTGTGAGAATTCCACTTAGGCCTTGAAAAAAGGATACAGTATACAGTACACTATGAGCCTAATCACATGAGAAAAGAAACTCGAAATGGATTAGAAGGGTAATGGCTTTGTCCTTGCTTTTCCACACTCCTGTCCTCCTTCCTGAGGGAGACTGTTGCAAAAGTGTGCCTTTTGTCAAATGGATTTTTCCAGCATGACAAAAGACTTACTTTTATGACCATTTCCCTTGGGGAAAAAATGGAAGTACTTCAACGGTATGCAGAGTCATGGACAAAGTTGCCTGAAAGTCCCCATAGCAGACTGTAGAACTTTTTAATCTAAGGAAAACTGAGGACAAGTCAGGTAGAGAAAATATATCCCATCATCTAAGGATCATCTGATAGTTCAAATGATACTGATACTGATTGTCTTGTGAAGCCCCATTCATAGAAGACAATACAATAAGATCTGTGGATTTGGAGTCACTATTGTGGAGTCGAAGTATGAAGAAATTATTGGTGGAGTCAGACACAGAGCTGGTAGAAAAGTACCAATTCTGCCTCAAAATAAAAAAAGCTTATGTTAAATACTTAGTTTGTTGGAAATTTACTTTCACAGGAAGTTTCTTACTCAGAAATTTTAATCAAATATATTTTATGTCCTATCAGTATAAGTGGTCTGATTATTCACATGGTGGTGATGAAATGGCTTATGCTACCACTTCCCAAAGGAAATTTGTTATTACTAATTAATATACATTTGTCATTTATAAAGGAGGGAGACAGTAGAAAACTAAAGAAGCCGGAGTCAATGTTTTGATGTACTGACTCCACAGCTCTGATAAGAACAATTAACACTGCCTTTCAGGGAAACAGCCCTATTAAGACATTCATAAATAATAATTAAAAAACCATATGAATAACTAAGGCTGCACCATACAAAACCCACAATATTTTATTTTAAAGGTAAGTATTCAACTAAAGCTATTAAAAGTAGCCTGGAACATAGTTTTTTTTTACTGTCTATTAAAAAATAGTGGGGAAGGGATCCAGATTCAATCTCATGCTAAACATCCACTACTTTTCTCTTCTCCATTCCAGCAACACCCCCAAAAACAGTTTTGGAAAGTTTCCCAGCACTCAGGAGCAGATCTGGAGAGAGCACATTATATACTGTCAGGAAGAAATGTTCCCTTCCTAGTTGCACTGAATGAAGTAGTTCTGTCAGACCAAGAAGCCCATTGGCTCTGACTCAAGAGAGCCAGAAGAAATGATATCAACTGGAAAAACAAGAGAGGACACAATTTGGAACAGGAGCAAATGCAGAGTAAGGGTCAACAGTACATGGCTGGTTGCACAAGCTTGATAACAGGCTTCATGAGATTTTGTAGTGTAATGGATTAAATACACTAGAATCTGAGTTTGTCATTGGTTTTTAATTTAGAATGGAGTTGAAGATATGCAAACAAATGAAATCCAGGTGGCTATACTACTATCTGGTCCCACCTGCAAACAAACTTAGGAAATAAAGTTAGCAAATGGATCAGAAGTTCTTAAAAACAATATTAATATATAAAAAGCATCTGTGAACAAAACCAAACAAAACCTGGTGGCACAGTGGTTAAATGCCTGTACTGCAGCCACTCACTCATAGACCACAAGGTTGCGAGTTCAATACTAGCCAGGGCTCAGGCTAGACTCAGGCTTGCATCCTTCCGAGGTCGCTAAAATGAGTACCCAACTGTTGGGGGGCAATGAGCTTACAGTTGTAAACTGCTTAGACATCCTGTAGTGCGATATGAAGTGGTATATACCGTATTTTTCGCCCTATAGGGCGCACTTTTTCTTCCCCTAAATATGCGTGGGGAAGTGAGTGCGCCCTATAGGGCGAAGGGGCCGAGGCCGTGGGGAGAAGGAGCCCTCCTTCCCCCCGCGACCTCAGTCTTTGAATGGACTGGTGCTGGGATCGAAGCGATCCCGGCGCCAGCCCATTGAAAGACTGAGGCCACGGGGAGAAGGAGGGCTCCTTCTCCCCGCGGCCTCAGTCTTGGAGTCGGCTGGTGCCGGGATCGAAGCGATCCCGGCCCCAGCCGATTGAAGACTGAGGCCGGCGGGGGAAGGAGCCTTCCTTCCCCCCCCGGCCTCGGTCTTGGAGTCGGCTGGGGCCGGGATCCAAGCGATCCCGGCCCCAGCCGATTGAAGACTGAGGCCGGGGGGGGAAGGAAGGCTCCTTACCCCACCGGCCTCAGTCTTTCAATGGGCTGGCGCCGGGATCGCTTCGATCCCGGCACCAGCCCATTCAAAGACTGAGGTCGCGGGGGGAAGGAGCCCTCCTTCCCCCCGCGACCTCAGTTCAATGGGCTGGTGCTGGGATCGGAGAAGTTCTCCAATCCCAGCACCAGCCCATTGAACAACTGGCCTCCGGCTAAAGGGAGGAATCCTTTTTTCTTGGATTTTCCTCCTTAAAAATTGGGTGCGCCCAATATGCCGGAGCGCCCTATAGGGCGAAAAATACGGTAAATGAAGCTGCTTTGCTCTGCTTTAATCTGGCACTGTTCAATGCCTTTTGTCTGAAGTAGTTTTCCTTAGCTGCAGCCCATGAGCTCTCTATCTGTCTCTCTGGCAAAAGTAACAACAAAGACAATAATAACTGACAGTACTGACTTATTAATAATAACCAACAATAACCATGCTATTCGTACTCAGATAACTGTGCCAAGCACAAAATATCTTATGGAAAGTACCTGTAACCTAAAATTAACTACCTTGAGGGTTTCAGTTTCATATTTCTGAAGCAAATCAGAAAACAAATGCATATGCATTATTATCAAAATCTTCAAAAGTGATGAACAGTAAGAAACTGGCAAATTTCTGTAGAAATGGCCTGAAATACATCTTTCAATGTGGACATATTGTTTCCTTGGAAAGCAATTTTATTATAACAGCTCCATTATTGAGCAATTTTATCTCTAATCCACAGAAAAAGATTTGTCATCCATGCAGAACATGAAAGATTGAGGCTGGTTTCCATGTTAAGTGACAACCATCGTTTCTTCTTGATCTCAAAGCCAGATTATTTATTGCCAACTTTTTCTGGAGCAGTAACATTTTAATGGTAGATTAAGCACAGCTGGCTTTTTCATATAAGTGACTTTTGCTAGCTCTAAACCAGCTAAACAGGACAAATTCCTCAGCCAGATGCTAGAGGGCAGAAGTCACTGCCAAGGCTGTCACTTAGTGGGAGAGGAAGCACACACAGAGCAGCTGAAGAAATGAGGAGAAAGCTGTACTTAAGTCAAATCATCCATCTCTCCCAGGAAAGCAAAGGCAAAAGGTTCAGCTGGTCCACATCAGATTTCAAAATGGCACACTACTGACAGTTTGACAGCAGTTCTGATGTAATTTTAAGCGCTATAGGGAACAGGCCAAGTTCTGACTTTCTAATCCAAATCCTGAGATACTTTTAGAAGAGCTCTGAGAGCTTATTTGGACTGGAATTCTGAAAGAAGTTAATGTATGTGGAAAATTGACACTTTGTATACTGTTTTTTTTTAATTAATTGTAATTTGACAACTGCATACGCTTTAAAAGATCCTGTGTGGTGTACTGGTTTGCGTGTTGGATTATGACTCTGGGGACCAGGGTTCAAATCCCAGTTTGTCCATGGCCTAGGGCAAGTCACACTGTCTCAGCCCCAAAGGAAGACAAATACAACACCACTCTTGCTGAGAAAACCCCACAACAGGTTCACTTTAGGGTTGCCATAAGAAACAACTTGAATGCCATGGGAACAAACTTAGTACCAGTCCCCGACACATTGGAAAACATTAATTGCTGGTTCTCCACAACAGATATGCTGAGAAGCATTAGTTTAGGCTTCTAGGCTTTCTGGTTCCTAGTCTTTACCATATTTCCAGTTCTATTTTCAACAAGAGCCACTAGAAACGTCCAGCACAAAGCTGCCACTGACATTGAACAACCTCCTTTCATTACAGTTAGGCTTATGCAGGCCAAAGAAAAGCTGGTGTTTTGCCCTCAATTTTTTTAAAGGAAAACTTTAAAAAGAAAACTTTAACTTCAGTCTGAAATACATTCACTTTTGAGCACAAGTGATGCTAGGATTTTATTTATAAAAACTGCTAGAATGCAAAGCCTCCCATTCTATCTCATGCTTGTTGCAAGTGATTTTCCTGCCTTTATATTTGAAGAAACAACCATGAAAGACTAATTGGCTAACTGACAAGATTTTGTTGTTGTGTGACTTAAAATTGTTTCTGACGTATGACAACTGTATCACAAGGATTTTTTTTTTTTTGCAAGATGTGTTCAGAGGAGATTTGCCACTGATTTCCACTAAGGCTGAGAGAGTGTGACTTGCCCATGGTCATCAAATGGGTTTCCATGGCTAAGTATGGATTCATACTCTAGTTTCCCAGAATCCCAGTCCAACACTCAAACCACTGAACCACACTGCCTCTATAACTAACAGATTGTCCAGGACTTAATAGCAATGTGGGACTATATCTACTCAATAACTGCATACAGAGTACTGTGTAGTCCACAGATATCTTGAGTGACTGAGAGAAAAAAAATAACTTCTGCTTTGCCAAGGCCGCCTTGCCAAATTCTTCCAATTTCCCCAGTCTGCTGCATTCATCATTGCACATCAATCCAGAGGGCCTCTTCAATCATTAGTGATGGTTTACGAGACTATATCACAGCGAAGATGTCAAGGAGAGTATACCGTCTATCTCTGGTTCCAAACTTGTTGTTTACTTACCCAAGGTTTGCATGGTTTCCTCACTTTGCCGAACCTGTTGAGACATCATCCTGCTAATTCCCATTAGGCTTTCTGTGATGTTACTGGCTCCCTCTGCCAAGCTTTCCTTAGTAGTTTTTCTTTAAAATGAGAAGAGAAAAATAACATTAGTATAAAAATGCAACAATATTCTGTGTCAATTAAAATGCTTAAAAAGGAGCATAGAGCAGGGGTAGGCAACCTTTCCCCTTTAAGGGCCGAGGGACTTCAGCTCCCAGAATCCCAGGAGCTATTGGCCAACATGGGACTATTGGCCAACATGGCTGAGGCTTCTGGGAGCTGAAGTCCCTCGGCCCTTAAAGGGGAAAGGTTGCCTACCCCTGGCATAGAGATAGAAGACAGTATCAAGCACAGAGGAATTCACATATGCATACAGATGAAAACATACTTTTATCCTTGGATTTCAAAGTAAAAGTATTAGAGGTTTGAAGAAATTAGCCATACACGTTTTCATAGCAACTGACATTTGTAAAAAAACTCTATTCATTCCAAAACTGGCTGCAGTAAAGCAGGGGTAGGCAACCTTTCCCCTTTAAGGGCTGAGGGACTTCAGCTCCCAGAATCCCAGGAGCTATTGGCCAACATGGGACTATTGGCCAACATGGCTGAGGCTTCTGGGAGCTCAAGTCCCTCGGCCCTTAAAGGGGAAAGGCTGCCTACCCCTGCAGTAAAGGAATGAGATTAAAATGGAATCAAATATCAATATGTACAATGGATTCTGCAGACCTACAAAAAGACAAAATTACAATACAGGCTCCTGTGTCTATAACACTAGTACACTGAACTGGCTGTTTAATAACAAATTTCCTATTTTTCATCTGTCACGGAGATCACAGGTTGCGTTGCACTTTACATCTTATAACATTCTCAGTATCATCTAACTGAAAACCACTCAAATTGGGAAAATCTCTTGCTGTTCTCAACAATATAAAAGAAAAATAAAATATTCAAAAGTATGTTACAAACTGGGCATAATGTAATACAATATATGAACAGCAGCTAAGGACGACTTTCTAACACTTCAGTTCTGTAGCAATTTACTCCACTGAAAGTGAGACTAACTTTTCCAGAAACAAACATAGGATTGCACCTTTAAAGAACCTTCTAAAAATGCACACATGTCATATACTTCCCAGAGATAGCCAGTGTAGTGTAGTGTTGAGTGTTAAGATTACACTTCTGGAGACCAGCATTCAAATTTCCACTCAGCTATGGAACCCCACTGGGTGTCCTTGGGCCAGTCACATCCTTTCAGACTTAGAGGAAGGTAAAAGCAAACCCCCTCTGAACAAATCTAGCCAAGAAAAACCTGTGATAGGTTCGCCTTAGGATTGCCATAAGTCGGAAAGACACACAACAGCAATGACAGTACTTTCCAAGGAAGACTACCGTATTTTCTGGCGTATAAGGGTCTCAAAATTCGGGGGTCGTCTTATACGCTATGTAGAGGAGAAGGGGGGTGAGGGGAGAAAGAGAAGGAAGCCAGGAGAGAGGACGAGGAGGATGAGGACGAGGACGAGGAGAGAAAGCGAAGGAAGCCAGGAGAGAGGATGAGGACGAGGGGAGAAAGAGAAGGAAGCCAGGAGAGAGGATGAGGACGAGGGGAGAAAGAGAAGGAAGCCAGGAGAGAGGATGAGGACGAGGGGAGAAAGAGAAGGAAGCCAGGAGAGAGGATGAGGACGAGGGGAGAAAGAGAAGGAAGCCAGGAGAGAGGATGAGGACGAGGGGAGAAAGAGAAGGAAGCCAGGAGAGAGAATGAGGACGAGGGGAGAAAGAGAAGGAAGCCAGGAGATAGGATGAGGACGAGGGGAGAAAGAGAAGGAAGCCAGGAGAGAGGATGAGGATGAGGGAAGAAAGAGAAGGAAGACAGGAGAGAGGGTGAGGACGAGGGGAGAAAGAGAAGGAAGCCAGGAGAGAGGGTGAGGGTGAGGGGAGAAAGAGAAGGAAGCCAGGAGAGAGGGTGAGGGTGAGGGGAGAAAGAGAAGGAAGCCAGGAGAGAGGAGGAGGACTAGGGGAGAAAGAGAAGGAAGCCAGGAGAGAGGGTGAGGGTGAGGGGAGAAAGAGAAGGAAGCCAGGAGAGAGGATGAGGACGAGGGAAGAAAGAGAAGGAAGCCAGGAGAGAGGGTGAGTGGAGAAAGAGAAGGAAGCCAGGAGAGAGGATGAGGATGAGGGGAGAAAGAGAAGGAAGCCAGGAGAGAGGATGAGGACGAGGGGAGAAAGAGAAGGAAGCCAGGAGAGAGGATGAGGATGAGGGGAAAAAGAGAAGGAAGCCAGGAGAGAGGGTGAGGACGAGGGGAGAAAGAGAAGGAAGCCAGGAGAGAGGATGACGACGAGGGGAAAAAGAGAAGAAAACCAAGAGAGAGGATGAGGACGAGGGAAGAAAGAGAAGGAAGCCAGGAGAGAGGATGAGGGTGAGGGGAGAAATAGAAGGAAGCCAGGAGAGAGGGTGAGGGTGAGGGGAGAAAGAGAAGGAAGCCAGGAGAGAGGGTAAGGGTGAGGGGAGAAAGAGAAGGAAGCCAGGAGAGAAGGTGAGGACGAGGGGAGAAAGAGAAGGAAGCCAGGAGAGAGGATGAGGATGAGGGGAGAAAGAGAAGGAAGCCAGGAGAGAGGAGGAGGACGAGGGGAGAAAGAGAAGGAAGCCAGGAGAGAGGATGAGGACGAGGGAAGAAAGAGAAGGAAGCCAGGAGAGAGGATGAGGATGAGGGAAGAAAGAGAAGGAAGACAGGAGAGAGGATGAGGACGAGTGGAGAAAGAGAAGGAAGCCAGGAGAGAGGATGAGGACGAGGGGAGAAAGAGAAGGAAGCCAGGAGAGAGGATGAGGACGAGGGGAGAAAGAGAAGGAAGCCAGGAGATAGGATGAGGACGAGGGGAGAAAGAGAAGGAAGCCAGGAGAGAGGATGAGGATGAGGGAAGAAAGAGAAGGAAGACAGGAGAGAGGGTGAGGACGAGGACGAGGGGAGAAAGAGAAGGAAGCCAGGAGAGAGGGTGAGGGTGAGGGGAGAAAGAGAAGGAAGCCAGGAGAGAGGGTGAGGGTGAGGGGAGAAAGAGAAGGAAGCCAGGAGAGAGGAGGAGGACTAGGGGAGAAAGAGAAGGAAGCCAGGAGAGAGGGTGAGGGTGAGGGGAGAAAGAGAAGGAAGCCAGGAGAGAGGATGAGGACGAGGGAAGAAAGAGAAGGAAGCCAGGAGAGAGGGTGCGGATGAGGGGAGAAAGAGAAGGAAGCCAGGAGAGAGGGTGAGTGGAGAAAGAGAAGGAAGCCAGGAGAGAGGATGAGGACGAGGGGAGAAAGAGAAGGAAGCCAGGAGAGAGGATGAGGACGAGGGGAGAAAGAGAAGGAAGCCAGGAGAGAGGATGAGGATGAGGGGAAAAAGAGAAGGAAGCCAGGAGAGAGGGTGAGGACGAGGGGAGAAAGAGAAGGAAGCCAGGAGAGAGGATGACGACGAGGGGAAAAAGAGAAGAAAACCAAGAGAGAGGATGAGGACGAGGGAAGAAAGAGAAGGAAGCCAGGAGAGAGGATGAGGACGAGGGGAGAAAGAGAAGGAAGCCAGGAGAGAGGGTGAGGGTGAGGGGAGAAATAGAAGGAAGCCAGGAGAGAGGGTGAGGGTGAGGGGAGAAAGAGAAGGAAGCCAGGAGAGAGGGCAAGGGTGAGGGGAGAAAGAGAAGGAAGCCAGGAGAGAAGGTGAGGACGAGGGGAGAAAGAGAAGGAAGCCAGGAGAGAGGATGAGGATGAGGGGAGAAAGAGAAGGAAGCCAGGAGAGAGGAGGAGGACGAGGGGAGAAAGAGAAGGAAGCCAGGAGAGAGGATGAGGACGAGGGGAGAAAGAGAAGGAAGCCAGGAGAGAGGATGAGGACGAGGGGAGAAAGAGAAGGAAGCCAGAAGAGAGGATGAGGATGAGGGGAGAAAGAGAAGGAAGCCAGGAGAGAGGGTGAGGATGAGGGGAGAAAGAGAAGGAGGCCAGGAGAGAGGACGAGGATGAGGACGAGGGGAGAAAGAGAAGGAGGCCAGGAGAGAGGACGAGGATGAGGACGAGGGGAGAAAGAGAAGGAAGCCAGGCAAGAAGATGAGGAGGATGAGGATGGGGGGGGGGGGAAGAAAAGGAAGCCAGGAGAGAGGATGAGGACGAGGGGAGAAGGAGAAGGAAGCCAGTTCTACAGTATGGATGCAGCCTGAATCTGTACTGCAGAAATAATGCACTTTGACACCGCTTTAACTGCCATGGCTTCATCCTATGGACTTCTACGATCTGCAGTTTGCTTTGTGGTACCAGAGCTCTCTGACAGAAAAGGCTAAATATCTCACAAAACTGCAAATCCCAGAATTCCTTAGCCTTGAGTCAGGGCAGTTAAAGCGGTGTCAAACTGCTCTAATTTCTGCAATGCAGATGCACCCAAAGTTGATGTGTTGTTTGGGCATAGCTTCTTTAACAAATAATTCTGCACAATGAGAGAGAGAGAGAGAGAGAGAGAGAGAGAGAGAGTGTACCTTAGAAGATTTTTCTAAAGAAGAACCAAGTTACTTCTACTGGATGTTATATGTGTATGTCGTGTGGATGTTATATGTGTATGTCGTGTGCCTTCAAATTATTGCTGACTTATGGTGATCATGGGGTTTTCTTGGCAAGATCTGCTCAGAGGAGGTTTGCCATTGCCTTCCCCTGAGGCTGAGAGTGTGTGACTTGTCCAAGCTCACCCAGTGGGTTTCATGGCAGAGTGGGGAATCAGACCCAGGTCTCCAGAATGGTAGTCCAACACTCAAACCACTACACCAGGCTGGCTCCTATTCCCATGTACTACCTATGAAAGAATGGCAGACTTTTTTGTTGTTCTTGTGTATCTTCAAGTCCTTTCCGACTTATGGCGACCCTAAGGCAACCTTATCATAGGGTTTTCTTGGCATGTTTCTTCAAATGGGGGTTGCCATTACCATCCTCTGAGGCTGAGAGTGTGTGACATGCCCAGGGTCACTTACATGGCAATAAATTGTACATCTCCCAGAATGTATCACATAATATATTGGCAGTCCTTCCCCCCAACACTTTCTCATTTCCTCCCAACCATCTCATAGCTGGGAGATGGAAATTATTTTTAAAGCAGCATTTAAATCTGGACTATTTTTTAAAAAGTAAAGTCCAAAACACACGGCAGAAATAAATGCTAGGGAACATGTGAGCTGTAGTTTGTTGTGTTTATAAGTGACAGTTTTCCTGCTAAGTACCTGCATGTCATAAGCATTTGAATTAAAATTACCATATTGAAATCAAATCTGATTTTTTTTATTTTTTATTTGGTGTGTGTTGGAAGAGGGATAGTTTTATACGGCGAGTATATCCCAAACTCTATATTTTAACTAGAAAAGTTGGGGGCCGTCTTATACACCCAGTTGTCTTATACGCCAGAAAATACGGTAGCAATCCCTCTCAGGATACAATGATACCAGGGGAGAGTTATAAAAGTGAGGGACTGGGAGTAATAAGAATAACTGAATCCACTTGTCTCTCTAATACTTCTCAAAGGGGCAGAACAGACCGCCCCCTGAAAGAGCCAGATTGGGGCCAAGGCAACCGCATGCTCTAATCCCAATCTGGCTTTTTGCAGGTACAAAAAGAAGCAGCAGAAATCTGCTCCTTTTTACGCTGGCAAAAAGCTGGTTTTGCCACCACTGTGGCAGCTTTGCAACACTCCTGTGGAGTCTAAATGCCACATTGCCAGAGCGCTGCAAAGCTGCCCCCATGTGGTTGGGTGGGTGGTGTGAAGCTGGCTTCCTGGCAGCTTGGGAGCATGTGTCCTACAAACGCCACACCCTCAGTCTGCTCCAGCTCAAAGTTGGCTGTAAAGGATGATGGGAAGCAGGAAGAGAATTTATGTGGCTAAATTCAAAAAAGCAGCAGTGTAGGTTAGCACAGCCTTGAAAGTGATTTTTCTGAGATGGAGCTTAACAGATGCAGTTTAGAAACTCATCCAGCAACATTTGGTGATTGGATGTTACAGAACAACAACTCTACCTTTGTCGTAAAGGATCTCCCCCTCGCAGCAGTTCGTCTTTCTCAGCATTGTCAATAGCAATTTTGCAAGCTAGGTTTGCCTTCCTCCAAGCTGTCTGATTACTGAAATTATTAATATATTGATATTTAGAACAACGGTGGCTGTGATGACAAAGACAGAAATGCCTTTGTCTTTATCATGAACAAAGCAATACATAACATATATCACACTCCATTATTCTTCTACAAAACAAACAATGGTCATTACAAAATAACAAAATAAACAATGATCATTAACAAATAAACTACATTGACAGTTTATTGGTCAAATTACGCATGTTCTTGATCTATATATTTATCCATTCCACTACCTTTACAACAAAAGCATGTTTCTTTATGCAATTGTTCATTCAGCAATGAAAAGGCTCTGACACTTGAAGAAGACAATAATAACCCAATGGTTATTATCAAATTATAATAAAATAATAATAATAATTATAAACGATAATGGCCAATGGTTCATTATAAAATTACTATTTGAGGAGATGCATTGGAGAGTCTGCACCTAAACAAACAAGGGATCAATCATCTGATGTTAAATGTTTTTGAGTGTCACACAATACAATCAGAGAACACGAAGGATACACATATACCTCTCATTAAAAACGTAATATAGTAAAAGCCCTACATCATCTTTATACACATAATCAAAGTTTACTTTAGGAACAGGGCAATTTCCATCATGCACTCTCACATTTCCTGATGCTGCAGATGCAACTGTGATTAGCCACTCTGCAGTTGTGTAGATCAGCTGATGGTTTTTTAAATTGTCTCCATTATTACAAAGTTGCGTCTATGACATGTACACAAATAAAAATTACTGTTCATTGTTGAAAACAAACTACAGCTGGCTGTAGAATAGGGAGATATGATAGCCAACCCTACAAATCGTACATAGAGGGATAGCTGCAGTGCTTCCTACACTATACTCCTAAATTCCTGATCTGCCACACGGGCTCAGAAAATCAATGTTAGGTTGGTCTCAGCAGCTTGACATGAAAAAAAACCCTAATAAATTAAATAGGTATTATGATCAGAATTTCTACTTAAATAATAGGTGTCTTTGAGAGAGGGAGCAAAAAATGGAATGCTGGAATATAGATCTAATTCTGACACTAGCTTGCATGAATGCCAGCATTACTGAAGACCAATTTTTTTTGCCTGCTATTATGAATAGCTTTCAAGTGAAAAAGAGTTGTTCAAACATGTATTTGAAATACAGTACTATTCATGTTTACAGTTTTACTGACCTGAGCATTTGCTTCTTATGATTCTCTACTTCTTGGAGCAAAACTTGCTTTTCTGATTCTTTATCTTGTTCCTTAGCCATCTGTTCAAGCTCCTAAGCAGACCCACAAACAATAACTTTTCACCATTAATTTCTCTGTGACTTTTAAAAAAAATAGGTGATATACATAAACACTTATTTGTTCTTATTTGGTACATCTTCATCCCAGAGAGAGAAAAGGGTAATACTACCACATTGGATTTGTAGAGCCATCTTGGTTCCTAGTCATGTTTTATATCCAGGCCAATTGTCATTACGATCTTTTTAACCTAAGTCCATGATGGTGAACCTATGGTATGCATGCCATGGGTGGCACGCAATGTTATTTCACCTGGCATGGGTCAGGGAGAAGGAAGAACAGGGGTGTACGCACCCATGGCTCCTCCTCACTCCCGTTTCCTGGCCTTAAGCTATCTCTTGGAGACAGTTGGAAGCTGGGAAAAGCACAAGGGGAGACGGAGCCACAGGCACGCACCCATAGCTCCTCCTCCTGGACGTTTCCTGGCCTTCAGCTGTCTCTCAGAGATAGCTGGGGGCTGGGGAAAGAGTGGGGTGGAAGAGAAGCGACCAGCACACACCCATTGCTCCTCCACAGGGACCTTTCCTGGTTCCCAGCTGCCTCCAGAGGGGCATCTGGGGGCTGGGAAAGCTCAGGGAGGAGGAGGAACGGCACATGACTATTCCTCCTCCTACCCAGGGACCTTTCCTGGCCCCCAGCTGCCTCAGGAGGGACAGCTAGGGGCAGGGAAAGCTTGGGGACAAGGAGGAATGGTGTGCCTATTCCTCCTCCTCCCCAGGGACCTTTCCTGGCTTCCAGCTGTTTCTCAGAGACGTCTGGAGGCCAGGAGAAGGGTGGGGGAGGAAAAGTGACTGGCGTCCAGCTGTCACCCCCTCTCCCAGACCTTCCCCTCCTTCTAGCTGGAGTCCAGGAAAAGGGTGGGGGAAGAAGTCCCTGCCCCCACGTGTTACCTGGTGCTGGAAAATTTTTTACTTCGGGCACACGGCCCCGAAAAGGTTCGCCATCACTGATCTAAGTCCTTGGGAGGATGTATTCCATATAGTTCAGCTTAGAATTCTAAGATTTTAAATTATTAATGTAGCCTGATCAAGCAGGAAATCTGTTCTCCTTTACTTGGTTAACTTGCTATCCCAGTAAGCAAATAGGACCTGGAGCCAGACATCTATGTCACTGTACAGATGCCATTGCAATCCAAACCATAGTATTATTTCTAAATACAAACAAACTTAAGGGATTTTCATGATGCTTCTGAGATGGTCTGATGACACTAATACATGTAGAGAACGCAGACATGTTTCCCATATAGATAATGGTCTAGTAGCCAAGGGTGAAAAGGAAGTGCACATCAGCAAGTGAGCTGGCTGGCAGAGGAACAAAGAAGTACCCTGTAACCCAGGGGTAGGAAACCTTTCCCCTTTAACGGCCGAGGGACTTCAGCTCCTAGAATCCCAGGAGCTATTGGCCAACATGGCTGAGGCTTCTGGGAGCTGAAGTCCCTCGGCCCTTAAAGGGGAAAGGTTGCCTACCCCTGCTGTAACCTCTTCTGCATCCAGCACAGAAACCAAGAGAGCTGCTTGCAGAGGGATGCGTTCACCTCTGTGCCTAGTACAGAAGTACAGTAAGCTGCTACAAGAGTGATGGATGTTTCTGTCCTCCTCCGCCAGCACCCAGCAGGCTACTATACCATCGTGCTTGAAGGAAGCGGCCGTTAGGCCACTCCTGAAAAAACCCTCTCTGGACCCCCTGGATAGAAACAATTACAGGCCAGTCTCCTTGCTTCCTTTTTTAAGCAAGGTGATCGAGAGGGCAGTTGCTTCCCAACTCCAGGCAGTCTTGGATGAAACAGATTATCTGGATCCATTTCAAACCGGCTTCAGGACAGGATTTGGGGTTGAGACAGCCATGGTCGCGCTGACCGATGACCTCCACTTGGACTTCGACAGGGGTAATGTGACCCTGTTGGTGCTCTTGGATCTCTCAGCGGCCTTTGATACAATAGATCATGCCATCCTCTTAGATCGCCTGAGAGAGTTGGGAACTGGAGGCACTGTCTTGCAGTGGTTCCGTTCCTTCCTCTCGGGCAGATCCCAGAGGGTGAGGCTCGGGGACAGTTGCTCTTCCAAAACTGAGCTTAATTGTGGCGTCCCTCAGGGCGCCATCCTGTCTCCGATGCTATTCAATATTTACATGAAGCTGCTGGGTGAGATCATTCGGAGACATGGAGCACGGTGCCTTCAATACGCTGATGACACCCAAATATATTTTTCCATGACCAAATCATCGGCTCAGACTTCAGATGGCGTCTCTCCTCTTAATGATTGTCTCAGAGCGGTAATGGACTGGATGAGGAAAAACAGATTGAGGCTGAATCCAGACAAAACGGAGGTACTGACAGTCATGGGCCCAAAACCAGGTTTGGGAATACAGTCTCCAGTCCTGGATGGAGTCACACTCTCCTCTAAGGACTGTGTTCGCAGTTTGGGGGTGCTCCTAGACTCATCTCTTCACATGACTAGTCAGATGAATGTGGCGGTCAGGAGTGCCTGTTATCAGCTTCAGCTGATACGCCAACTGCGCCTTTATCCGGATATGAGGGATCTGGAAACTGTCGTGCACGCGCTGGTAACCTCTCGTTTGGATTTCTATAATGCGCTCTACATGGGGCTACCCTCATGCTTAACTCGGAAACTTCAACTGGTTCAAAATATGGCAGCCAGACTAATTACTGGAACATCGAGGAGGGAGCACATAACACCTGTGCTTAAATCCCTCCACTGGCTGCCAATTAGTTTCCGGGTGCAGTACAAGGTGTTGGTTTTGACCTTTAAAGCCCTACATGGCTTGGGTCCATCTTATCTTCGGGACCACCTCTCCCCGTATGATCCCCCCCCCCGTGCCCTTCGGTCCTCTGGGAGGAATCTGCTGCAGCCCATGAAGACCAGGCTTTCGCAGACCTCCCAGAGGACCTTTTCCGCAACTGCTCCGACTTTGGAATGGCCTGCCGGACGAGATCCGTCATATTACTACCTTGGCTGCCTTTAAAAAGGCAGTAAAGACGGATCTTTTCCGGCAGGCCTTCCCGGAACATCTCCCAGATCTATAAATAGTGACTCTGGCTTTATCCTTGACCGCCATAACGTATCCCCCTGTCAAATTTTGTTTGTTTTTGTTTTAACTGCTATATTCATGTTTTAACTCAAATTTAGTTTAATTCTGTTTTATGGGGGGGAGGGTTGGGGTCAGGGTTGTGATTTTAACTCGTTCTTTTTAATTGATATACGCCGCTTCGATTGCTATGCAGAGAAGCGGGATATAAATAAAATTTATTATTATTATTATTATTAAAAACTTCTGCTGGCTTACAAGGGTTATTTACACATTTATTGTGCCTAATTAACATTTCTCACCTGTATTCTAAGCCGTAAATGCTGAAATTTTTCCTTCACTTTGGCATTCAGTTCCGTAAGTGTACTTATAGGCCCCATGCAATCTCGGATATCCTGAACAAAACAACGTAAAGAGCAATATTTCAATATACGGCAACCTGGCATCTCAGAGGAAGGGGGCACTGGACCAGTGGCTAAATTATTGCACTACACTCTTATAGTGCTGCTATTTCACTTTAACTGCTCTGGCTGCCTCCTGTTGCATTCTGGGATTTGCAGTTTAAGGAGGGGGCATTTAGGATTCTCAGCCAGGGAGCTCTTAGGCCTTACTAAACTACAACCCTCAGAATGCAACAGGAGGCAGTCAGAGCAGTTAAAGTGGAACAGCAGCACTATAAGAGTAGTGTGGTAATGTGGTGGCACATTTCAAAAGTAATGAGTCGGTTTTAATACCAAATATAAAATGTCTATTTATATAATTTTTAAAATAACAACTAGCAAATAGACCACAAAATGACATCAATCCATGGTTTCTACAGACACTGTGAAAATCAGTTCTAAATGCTACCTCGATTGTTTAAAAAATCCTTTTATGGAACAGTAACATAACCACACAATATGAATTGCTGTATTTAACCAGGAAAGGCACAACCTATCATGGTTAGCAGTACATGGACACCCAGTGGACATCATGGATGCAAGTCCATTAACACTAAGTCCAATCTAACTCCTACTACACTGGAAAGCTACAATGGCAACCGTGTGTTGTTGTTTGCTAGCCACAGAAATGGACAAGAAGCGTGTTGTCTTAAACAAGAACCATGGTTCCACGAAAAGTGGAATACCACTCTTGTCTCTAAGAGGGGTTGCAGACTGCCAGAAATAGTGCAAATTGAGTCCACTTTTAGGGTTAGGGAATCATGGGAACTGTATTTTATTATGGCACCAGAGACATCTCAGGAAAAAACACAACAATTCCCATGATTCCCTAGCACTAACCCTAAAAGTGGACTCAATTTGCACTATTTCTGGCAGTCTACAACCCCACTCAGGTCCTGTGCAAAGCCCTTTTACCATTAGAACAACCAGCAGAGAGATTAACCTTTAGCATTGCCAAGATGAGAAACGGGGGGTCACTTTCCCCATCACAGCAAAGCTGCACTTACAAGAACCCTTCCTTCTTTCAAACCCTTCCTTCTTTCAAAGACCTAGCCGCCTTAAGTCTGGAAAATCAGAATGCAAAGGGATCTTGTAGCACCTTTGAGACAAAGGGGGGTTGCAGATTGCCAGAAATAGTGTGAATTCAGTCCACTTTTAGGGTTAGGGTTAGTGCTAGGGAATCATGGGAACTGTTATTTTTCTGAGACATTGAGCCTTCTCTGTCAGACAACTCTGATGCCACAATAAAATACAGTTCCCATGGTTCCCTAACTCTAACCCTAACCCTAAAAGTGGACTGAATTCACACTATTTCTGGCAGTCTGCAATCCCCCAAAGATCCAAAACACACTGCAGAAATAATCCACTCTAAGTAAGATAGCTTTAACTACTGTGACTCGATGCTAGGGAATCCTGGGAGCTGTAGTTTTGTGAGACATTTAGCCCTCTCCGTCAGAGAGCTCTGGTGCCACAACAAACTACAATTCTGAGGTCTTCCTAGCACTGAGCCAGCGCAGTTCAAGCGGTCTCAAACAGGATTATCTCTATAGTGCGGATGAAGCAGCAGCCGCATAAAGAGGCGGGGCTGGGCTATAAATAAACGCCCCCCCTTGATTTATTGGGCTCGGGAAGGTAGATGTCTTACCTGCACCGCCGCTTTAATCTCCAGGTCGAATTTGACAATCTCCTGGTTACAAACTCGGAGCGGGACGTCACCGGCGGCCGCCATCTTAGGAGCAACTACGGCGAGCGCAAAGGCCCCTTTAGGAACGCGTTTCCTTGCTGAGGGAAGGGTTCCTTGGCGCCAGGAGCCTTCTTGGAGAGAGCGTCCTCGTTTGCCTCAGAGCTTGCCTTTCCTTCCTTCTTTGGCAGCCCTTTGAAAGCCGCCTCTAGTCCTCCAAAGCTAATGTCATGTAGGTGGTCCAACACACACTGCAGAAATCATCCAGTTTGAGACTGCTTTAACTGCCCTGGCTCAGTACCCAGGAATCCTGGGAATTGTAGTTTATGGTGACACCAGAGCTCTTTGACAAAGAAAGGCTAAATGTCTCCCAAAACTACAGTTTCCAGGATTCCCTAGCAGAGCAGTCTCAAACCGGATTATTTCTGCAGTGTGTTTTGGACCCAAGAGATGTAGTAAAGTCACATAGAGGGTGACCAGGCGTCCTCCTTTTCCAGGACACATTTCCTTCTTTCTACATTTCTACATTTCAACCTTCTGTCCAGGAGGAATTCCACAATGTCCTCCATTTTGAGCATCATTGAGAACAGGCATTTACATTTATATCCGAGTTTTTAGCTTTCAGTTGCTTACAGTTGTAAACCGCTTAGACATCTCATAGCGCGATATGAAGCGGTATATAAGTAAAGCTGCTTTTCTTGAATGTCCCACATTTGGGGGTGCCTTGTCCTTCTTTGTAGTCAGGACCTCTGGTCACCCTAAATCACATAAGAGATTTAATTTAAAAAGTCACCTAAGGTATCATGCTGCCCTGTTACAGCGCTATTATTCCACTTTTAAGTGCGATGGAATTCTGGGATTTGTAGATCCAAAACACACTGCTTTTACTGTCCTGGTTCAATGCTAGGGAATTCTGGGAACTGTAGTTTTGTGAGACACTTAGCATTCTCTGTCAGAGAGCTCTGGTGCCACAATAAACTACAATTTCCAGGATTCCCCAGCACTGAGCCAGGACAGTTAAAGCGGTCTCAAACTGGATTATTTCCGCAGTGTGTTTGAGACCTACATCACACTGAGGGCACCCAAGCCCCAAATAGTTAATGTCTCCACCCACAAATTAAGGCTCCTAAACAGCAAAGGGGGCAAGACAAGAGTTCTGTGGCACTCCCCACTATAATAAGATCCTGCTTAGTGTGGTCATTACAACCACCCTCTGGCTCCTGAGAGAGGAAGCATAGAGTGGGAAAGGCTTTTCGGCCTTCCCTCAAAAAACCACACACCAGATAGGCAAGTGTTAGGACCCAGCACAAGACCTTTTACCTGAATTTTCCGGCCCATTACAGTGGAGAAAACACACCTGAAAACAGTACAGTGAATAAGCAAAGCGCTTCCTTGGAGACCAGGCCTATGAGGGGCAGTTGTTTAAAGGCTGCAATCCTATCACCTCTCATTTAGAAGTAAAGCTGCAGTCCTATGAACATCTGCTAAAAAGTAAGCCCTGTTGAATTCAATAGGCCTTACATCTAGGGTCCCAAACACACTGCAGAAATAATCTCGCTTGAGAGCGCTTTAACTGCCCTGGCTCAGTGCTAGGGAATCCTGGGAATTGTAGTTTATTGTGGCACCAGAGCTCTCTGAAAGAGAAGGCTAAATATCTCACAAAACTACAGTTCCCAAAATTCCGTAGCATTAAGCCAAGGCAGTTAAAGCGGTCTCAAGCAGGATTATTTCTGCAGTGTGATTTGGACCCTAGTAGGTGAGCTCTACATCCTAAAGCTATTTGAACCAAAGGGTTCAAACCAATTAGCTTATTGCAGTGGACAATCCAAAAGAGTATGTAGTGAGATTACATTATTTGGGGCATTTTAAAAATTTGTTTTACCCTCTAAGTGCTGAAAGTTCAGAAGAAACAGCCTGAGAGAAGCAGGTTCAGATCCATTGTTTGTCTTCTAGTTTCCCTTGGTCTTGCTGAAATGAGGCAGGTAAGGCCCTGCAGACTTGGACTATTGGTTTCATTTGCTGTGATGATTAAACTTACTTTACAGTTTAATAATTATACTTTATAGTTTAATAATAGTTTGTAATAACTGGAAGTAATGAAAACTCTAAGTAACTCTCTCAAGCTATTTTTAAAAAGTAAAGTTGTTACCTAAATTGCAGGGAGTGCCCACAAATTGAATTCAATGGGGAAATTGATTTAGCTCAATGGGAAGCAGAAGGAGAATCCAGACTCACAAGCACACCCTCTCAGTTTCTCACACAAAAACTAAGGATGCAAAAGATAGTAGGTAATAGTGAGCTGCAGAGGTAATACTGTACTGATCAGAAGCGTAGCTGCAATTGTGGGGTTACAGGAATGAGGATGGCTTGGTAGCTGCCTGCAACACGTGGGGTGGCTAGCTACTGAGGTGTCCAGCTGAAATCAAACAGAGGTTCTGTCCAGCTTCAAACCAGACCTGTTTGCCATTGTCTGAGCACATGTATTTATAGCAAGAAACTTGTCTTGAGAACAGTGTTTCAGGACTTGAAAGGCTTAAGTGACTTTCCCAGGGGAGAAAAATGGGGTGTGATATGCACGTCTTGACAATCAGCATAAATGTGTTTCAGACAATAATAATAATAAAAATAATAAAATAAACTTTATTTTTATATCCCGCCTTTTGCCAAGGCAATCAAAGCGGCTTACATAATGTAGAAACAATTTAAATAAAACATACCTTATATTAAACGATAAAAACAATAATAACAATTAACTCCCCCCCTTTTTAAAAATAAATACAATATTAAGATAAAAACATAAAATTTGAAAACTGCCTGCATTCTAGAGCACCAATAGGTGTATAGAAAGGGTGTATAGCGAGGGAGGGACACAGATTGAAACGGAGCTTCATTCCGAGAAGGAAACTCCCTTTGTCTGTTGTATGCAGGCAATTCCCAAGTCCAGCTCACCACCATCACTTTCCTTAATAATAATAATAATAATAAAATTTATTTTTACCCCGCCCCATGGCGAACCAATCTGGGCGGCTTACAATTTAAAACAAGCATACATTATACATAGTATACAGTAACCCCCCTCCCCCCCTTAAAATAGTATTAAATAAAGATAATTTAAAACAATAAATCAATGACATTAAGGTTAAATTAAACTAAAACTACAAAATTATTAAAATTAAAATTAAAATTAGCCCTCCTTGCCCAATTCAGAAGAAAGCTTGGTCGACGAACCTCCCATCTATTTGATGGGGCCACGTGAGGAACGTCTCTGGGGCAGGAGCCAATCCGGTGTAGTTAGTCTGGGAAGGCCTGCTGGAAGAGATCCGTCTTGACAGCTTTTTTTAAAACTGTCTAATGATGTTAATAGACGGATCTCATCCAGCAGGTCGTTCCAGAGCTTAGGGGCGACGACAGAAAATGTGAAGGGACTATAGTGAAGGGACTATACTGATTTCAATCTGGAGCAGTTTCAGCCCAGTACCTTTGGCTTTTCTCATGCTGATCCATCTGGATATCCCAGCATGATATGGCTGGTTTCCTGTACTGCGGACCTCCTGGTGGCTACCCACCAGTAACCACCCTTTTTGATATTGATTTACTGTCCAAGGTCGAACAGGGATAATTGAGGGCTGGATCCTAGGGTAACAAAGTGTAAAACCAATAACCTCAAAGCCACACTCTAAATGGGATCTATTTCCAAGTAGTACTGACTAGAATTAAGGACCTAAGTTTTAAGGACTCTCAGTTTTAAGTGCTCCCTTTTATGACACTGTTTTAAGAAGTATATAAATAAATAAATGCCACAGTCCAGGCAGTATCTTCTTTGCTTTCTCACTCCCTGTGCCTGTGTCTGGCAGTCTGGATCACAAGAGTCAGCAATATGCTTTCCTTCTTAACCGTTATGATACATAAACATAAAGGTAAAGTTATTTCCTGTTGACAAGGTTGTCAAGTTGTATCTGACTGTAGGGGGCGGTGCTCATCTCCATTACTAACCCAAAGAGCCAGCGTTGTCAGAGACTACTCTGTGATCATGTGGCCAGCGTGATTGCACAGAATGCTGTTTCCCTTCCCACTGAGAAGGGAAATTCCCACTATTTATCTACTTGCATTTGCATGCTTTCGACCTTCTAGGTTGGCAGAAGCTGGGACTAGTGACAGGAGCTGACCCCATCATGCAGCATCCGGGCCTCGAACTGACAACCTGGCGATCTTGCAATCAACAGAGTCAGCATCTTAACCACTTGAGCCACTGCTCATGACAAAAATCTGAGCCTTCTCATCTGTCCAGATTTGCCATTCTTTCCAAAGCTGGCTCCCCTGCCCACCCCCTAGTTTAATCTTACTTAATATAGTATGGGTTTTGAATCTGAGCCAGTCCACAGAGAGCTAGCACTGGTACATATTCATTCATCCTTTTGTTAGTGCAAGCTGGTCCACAAAGGTTCATATACAGTGGACCCTCAGTATCCGCAGGGGTTTGGTTCCAGAATCCTCTGCAGATGCAAAAAACAAAACAAAACAAAAAAAAAACCCACGGATGCCCAAGTCAGTATTTAACATTTAAAACTACCTGGGTGACAAGGTCCTGCACTTTCCAATTCTTCCCATCACAAAGGTTCTGCCAGAATGTAAACCCCTTTGTCACTGATCCACGTCAGGGAAAGGCAGCGGAAGGAGTGGGGCGGGGGGGGGGTGCTGGCAGGAAAGGGTTTTTGCTGGAAGAATTATACATTGCATTCTCTTTTCCCTCCTTATTTAGGCAGGGACTACTTCTCTGCCTCCCTCATTCTATCTGACAGTTTAACTGATTCTCTGAACATTCTAAACCAGGGGTAGGCAACCTTTCCCCTTTAAGGGCCGAGGGACTTCAGCTCCCAGAAGCCTCAGCCATGTTGGCCAATAGTCCCATGTTGGCCAATAGCTCCTGGGATTCTGGGAGCTGAAGTCCCTCGGCCCTTAAAGGGGACAGGTTGCCTACCCCTGATCTAATCTGGTCACCTCTCAGTCTCCAGTCAGTAACAGTCCTCTCTGAGGAGTTTATCACACAGGAGAGAATCGGCCAAATCCCGTGCAGAACCGGGATTTAAATCCACTAAAAGTGGGATCGTTTTCAGCATTAATCCGAAATTAACCCGCACAGAAAGTGGACAAAGATGTGTCTGAAAATGATCCTGCTTTTGCGGGATATTCCCGGAATTTAAATCCAGTTTCTGCACAGGATTTGGGCACTTAGCCTCCCGTGTGATAAACTCCTCAGCTTTCTTTCTTTCTTTCTTTCTTTCACTCTTTCTGATATATTAACTTCAGTTAGATTGGGTTTTAGTTCTTTTATGTAAATATTTATTAAAGCCACTATTGTTTGTTTTTAAACCACAAACTACATATTTCTCACTTTTGAGTTCGTCTTTATTCTTTAGGAAAGCATATTAAAATATGGCCTGACCCACCTTTTTTGCTGCTCTGCTGATGAACATTGAACTCTACCAAGTTTAACTTTCATACCTGCATATTTTAGTTTACCTTTAAAAGAGTTAGGCCCCTGGGAAACTAAAATTGCACCACAGTTTTAAATGCTGGCAGAGGCATCCTTGTGAGAAAGTTGGAAACGGAGTGAGGCAGTTTACATTCTGGGAGAGGTTTCCTTGTGAGAGGCTGGGAAATGAAGTGAGGCAGGGGTTTAAATTTTGGCAGCGGCTTTGTGATGTGAAGGTGGGAAAGAATGAGGAAGAGGTTTAAGTTCTGACTGTGGCTTTCTGGTGGGATTGACTTCCATGGAGGAGGGAGGCATCAGCTTGCCCTAGTTTTGCCACAGCAGCCTCTCCGCTTCCCAGCCTGGCCATTGGAGGTTAAAAAACATATTAAATGTTTCTTCCTTTCAATTCGCAGTTGGTCAAATCCTCAGATATTGAACCTGCAGATATCAAGGGCTCATTGTAGCACTAAAGGTATCACAGGGGAGTATACAAACAAGCAAATGCTAAATTCTATTTGGACTGGATTTTTCAGGCCACTCAGGAACAGCACTCTTTTCCACATGGTCCATGCCAGAGCAATACTATCTTTTGGTGCACTTCTGTTAGTTTTCCTTTCATCAGAATTCCGAATATTCTGTTTTTAAAGGATCTGACCATTACATAATATTTCATAGGTTTCTACATTACTTAAAAAGCAGCTCCCAGTCACCAATAAATAAATAAATAGGAATTAAAATTTTATTTATTTCTTGTCTCATAAGGAAAGAAGCCGAAGATTTCTTGTCTCATGAGGAAAGAAGCATGAAGATTTCAGGGGACACTAGATGAGCCAAATGATTTAATACCATGCTAATTATAGGTCTTTTTGCCCATTCCCTCTTAAATAAAGCAGAAGGTGACTTGGGAGAGACAAGTGTGGCATGTAGCTCAACAAAAATCTGTGCCTTTGACTTCTGTCCAGTAGCATGTAGCCCTGATAAAGTCCTGTCTGGTAGCGAAGTCAAAATTAATTTTGTTCACTTCTAGTACTGTAGAGCAAGGGAAGGCAGATAATCCATCCTACCAAAGGTCTTGGTTTTTGCCCTGCCCACTCCATAGAAACCCTTCTGTCTGCCAGCCAGGAAAGGGAATTTCTACTATCTCTTTTCAGCAAATACAGATACCAAACCCTTTCCTGCTCTCAGCAGTTGCTCCCAGGAGTTCCTGGAAGTTCATCTCCCCATATTACTCTAAATTCAAGTGTGTGTGTGTGTGTGAGAGAGAGAGAGAGAGAGAAAGAGAGAGAGAGGCAGGTTCGTGAAATTAAAATCCCTTATGGTAATGCCATGTCCATTGGGCAAAAGCCATGCCCCTTGAAATAGAGGACTAAGTGGGGGGAATTTGCCCTCCCTCAAATTCTGTGTCTTACCCAACCATACAGCATGCATGTGAATTTTTTTTAATGGGCAGATTTCCTCATTTGTTGTTTGAAACCTGGGAGGATGCCATTTTGTTAAATGACTGCCTTTCCCTAGATGCATCTCCAGTTCTGCAAGTATAATCTAGCTATCTAAGAAGAAAGCTTTGAAGTAAAATATAATCTAGCTATCCAATAATATTTTTCTGAATTAAACAACACCATAGGCAATAAACATAAGAACACAGGGGCAAAGGATGTTGAGTTATCAGTGACCATCTCACATAGTCCTGAATTTTATTAGTTGTCCCCATTAAAGTTGACTCATGGCTTCGATTGTTGCATGATGATTGAACAGTTGTGTAAATCCTATCAATTAAATGGGCATATTCTAGGGAAGAGATGGGCAAAGTTCAGCCCATGGAATCCATAGAAAACCCTCAATGCCCCCAGACACACCCCGATCATTTTTTTCCAGGCTTATTATTGAGCAGTCTTCCTATCAAGCCAGTCAAATTCTCCTTAAACTGCCTAAAAATACAGTGGTTTGCTTCCCCTATCCCCAAAGCCTCCCAAACCACGCAACATACACACTTGGCTGAATTTGGCCAAAATGACCTTTAGATATATTATGGTTATTTTCAGAACTCCGTTATAGTATGTTTTTTACATAGTATGATACGTTACTATAGTTCAACTTAATATTTTGCTAGCCCCCTTTTTTTCTAGCTGTTTTGCTTTGATGTGGGTTCTGGGGTTTACCACCCACATTTATCCTACAATTGCTAGACTAGGGACGTTATCACACGGGGCCCAATCCAAACAAAATCCACACGAAATCCTGACCTAATATGTATTATTGGCCCGTGTTTTCAGACAACGTCGCACAGAACCCCGACAGAACCCCAACAGAAAGCGGAATGATCCGAGATCTTTTGAATTTCGGTTTCTTCAGGAATTGCAATTGCGCAACGGGAATCATTTCGCATTTACCGTAGATCTGATAACCAAATACGTATTGTGCCGCATTTCCCCGCTGTTGCCATGGTTCCAGCGAGCATTCCTCTCTCTGCGCGTGTGCAGGAGGCTCATTTCGGCTACATTTACGGGTTTTTTTCTCTTGTGTGTGGACGTTCGATACACTTACTGTAAATGCACAATGAAGGTAATGACATATGCGGAAACAAGGGTTATTTCCTGTTTATTTTCGGGATGCCTCATTTCCACTTTTATTTCCGCTTTCTGGCCCACGTGTGATAACGTCCTAGGAGAGTGGAGAAATACAAAAATCAGTTTTTGTTTGACAAACCTCATAACAGTTTCAAAGAATGTGAAGAATTGTTACAACTTAAGAAACAATGGATAACAGACAAAATGCTTCAATAGTAAAGGGAAGAAGAGAAGCAAAACAACAAGGAGACAGGAACAAAATTAGAACCAGAACTGTATAATGACTAGTACACAAAGATAAAGAGAACTTCTATAACAATAAATACAATGAAATAGAAGACAACAACAAAAAAAGGAAGAACAAGGGACCTCTTCCACAAAATCTGGGAACTCAAAGGGAAGTTCAAGCCAAGGATCGGAATGCTGTATTACTATAAAGAGAACATTCTACAAGATCAGGAAGAAGTAAAAAGACTTTAGATGCAATACATGATAGCCTGCATTCACAAAACCATGTGTTGCCACCTGCTCTCTGTTGCAGTATTGTTCTGTTCCATACTGCCACCTTATGGACACTGCTTACCTCACCCAGATATCACAGCATGAAAGCACATTTCAGTTCAGTCACACAGACTCACTGGTCTACTCTCACACATGGATAATGCTTGTGAAGGAATTGTTACAAGTCAGTGATGCTTTCATGCCTGCATTATTACAACATGGACATTAACTCTGTACATGGTAAAAGTAACATTGAGTTCTAATGCCTGATTCTCACATGTTTATTTGCTATGGTATATTGCTTTGAATGTTATTTGTCTTGTGCCATATATTTCCAGTCTGCTACATTGTCATATCCATTATGTTATGTCATACATTGACAGATCTTTTGTACACCTAATGCTTGTTGGTTATGCATCTTCACACAACATTTCAGGGCCCTCATTGGGAAGAAACAAGGCTGATTGATGACTTCAGTCCAACTGATGATATACCAAGTCACCATTTCCACAAATTTGATTTGTCCATCCCAGCAACCAATCCGAACTTTTTCCAAAACTGTTTGTGCTCAAAATTGTTGGGCAACTTGCTGTGGACTTTGCTGACCTACGCGCAATCTCTATACACATTTGGACATTGTTTACTACCTCATATTGGATTTATTTTGGACTTGGCTTTACAAATATCATGCTGGTCTATTGATGCCAATTCCAATGGAACTCTATAGAATCTATTTGGTTTAAAGACTCTCTTTAACTACTTCACATTTGACATTGATTTGTGTTTACATTAATTGATGGCTTTGGATTAAAATTGTGGTATACATGTGTGAATGGGTTCCAGAAGATAGTCTTACCCCATCAATGACAACAGGTTCCACTGGCTAAGTCCTGGATATAGACTCTCCAAATTCACACCCCCAAATTTTCTTGGCAAAGGTAATTCAAAAACCATCTCTGTCACACGATCACTTGCCATAGATGGTTTTCGGGGGGGGGGGGGAAATGTTACAAGCACTGAATGTCTTCGAATTTTGGTGTGTGCATGTTCCCTTCATGGCCCCGGATGGAACTGTAGTTGTCAGCTGTCAAGAGCAAGAGACCACATACACAAGGCATTGAAACAGAGATCAAAAAGATAGTTTGAGAGTCACAATCAAGTGAAAACTCACATCTTTCAAGGCAGGAAGGCTAGGTAATTTATGGCCCAGGATGTCCGAGCCGGAGAAGACCCATTGCCACCTCCGGATGCCATCTATATCAAGTGATCTTTAGGCCTCTTTGATGTAGCTTAAACAACCTTTGTCCCAGATTATTTCTGGCCTACTTAAGGACCTCAAATGTCTTTGTTCTCTGAGCTAGTATGGAGTGCAGGGGGATCTCACATCTCTCTGGTGGTTCTGGCTCATGCTGCCTTCAGAGAGCTCACAACAGCAGAGTCCCACATTCTGCCATTAAACCGCATCTTCAGGAGCACCCACGTCTTTGGGAATTATCTCATTAGTGAAGCCTTTCCTATTAATCCATAGCTCTTGTGTGTGTTCGTGTGTGCTGTCTCTTAATAAAATACAATTCATTTGAGAGAACGTTAATTCACTATCCTCTCACCCTCCGTAAAAGTTGGGAGTATCCCTGGCTGCTGTAATCCAGCCAAATTAATTGAGCTCATTAAAAATTCCCCTAGGTCCAGGTTACGTAATACTCTCAATGCACAGAGTGCAGAAACCAGTTAGAAAGAAGGATGGGCAGAGGAGAAGGCATCCCCTGGGCCAATGATCAGTACAGTGAATTTACAGGAGCCTTTAATTTATATGTAATAATATACAACCAGGTTCCAGCCCACCATTTGGAACATATTGGTCTAATCCACTCCTACTTCCTAAGAGACCAAAGCTGAGGCAATAACATCTTCCTCTATTCACTGGTTCTTTAAATACTACACTAGCCCATCAATATTGCACATTATTGTAGGGTATCTTGTGCTCTTGGTATCTGATGGGTTTGGTTCCAGGATACACCACCCCATGGATACCAAAATCTGTGGATGCTTAAGTCCCATTGTATACAATGGTATAGTAAAATGGTGTCTTTCATACAAAATGGCTTTTTGGATTATTATTTATTTTGAATATGTTCAAGCTGAAAATGTTTGAATCCATGGACAGAGCTGACTGTATGTTGTTGTATTTATTCTTGCCAGAACAAGCTTATGTGATGCTTTAACTTTTAGCTTACTTTCATCCTTAATGAGAAGTCCCACCTCAGGAATACAGCACACACTTTCATAAATAGAAAACCCCAGAGTGTCCCTTGTACAGTATTTCTAGTTAAAAGAATCTCAGGAAGCAGGATGGAGTAACACTATTGTTTGATCTCTCGGAGAATGGTAGATGGTCCAAGACCAGAGTACCTTAATATAGTCCCATGTTTCCAATACCTTGTATTAGAGGTGGACAACATCATGGTGCTGGGGAATTGCATTGTCCCAACCACTACTTTAACCTTTTAAGAGTGGGATGCACCCTTCTTCTGCTACCACCATTCAATGGCAAAGGCTTTATAATGTATAATGGTGCCAGTGTCCTCCTGCATCATGGAGACCTATGAGACCACAGAGCAAAACACTTTCCCTCACCTTGCTTTTAAAAGAAACAGAACTGGAAAATATGATACTCTTTTGGCTGCTATTTCCACTTCCAACAGTGGTGCTGATGCAATGAAAGACTAGTGGACCAGTAAAAATGGGGTTCAAGGGCCATATGTGGTTCTTGAGGTGGTGGTTCAGCTTTTGTAAAAAAATAGGAGTGTCTCAGGGAAATAATAGTAGTTATGGAATACAATCCAGGCTATGTCATTCCTTGTGTTCCTACTTGTGTTATAATTTTCACTTCCATAGCAAGGATCAAAAGTTTACTTGTTATCTGGTGATCACAAGTCCCAGTTGAAAGACTTGGTTGAACAATACGGTCTATACATCTTGAAAGAATGAGACATTTTAATAATCAGTGCTTACACTTATTATTTCTAATTTTTGTGACAAATGCATTTACAGTCGTCCCTCCGGATTCACTGACTTGCCATTCGCGGTTTCGATGACTTGCGAATGGCAAGCCCACGGCTCCCTCCTTCCCTTACTTCCTTCTTTCTATGCCAGCCTTTCCTTGGCTGCCTGGCTTTATGGCAACCAATGCAGCCTCAGCCCCAGCCCCAGCCCCAGCCCCAGAGGCTTTGAGGCAATCGTGCTAGCCTTGCCTCGGGCCTGGAGGCTTGAGGTGGCCAGTGCAGCCATTTCTCCACCACGCCGGCCTTTTGGGGGTGGAGGAGAAGGAGGTAAGGAGAGAGGGGAAGGCACGGAAGGGTGCTGCTATTGATGACAATGGGACTTGAGTATTTACGAAATTTTAAATTCTCGGGGTAGGGTAGGGAGGTCTGGAACGGAAGTGTACTTCACAATTTATGAACTAAGTGAATCAAACAGAAAACACACAAAAGGCAACATAATGTCAGAACTTCTCTTCACAATTTATTTCAATTACAAAGGATGTTGCATACATTGATGAGTTTGTATCTGAATAAAAGTGCTTGGGCTCAAGGGTGACAGAGTAAACAAATCATTGTTTCAATTGTGCCTTTTTTAAAAAAAGGAAAAATTACACAACATTAAACATTATAAAAGTTGCAAACAGATCATGCTTTTAAACAGGATTTCCCCCCTGAACAAGACAAGATCTTCAATACATTTCTCTGAGCTCCAGTTGGAAATGGACTACAGAACGTTAACAGTATTACAAACATGATCCCAAGCATACAAGCTTCACCACAGCTGTTAATATATGGTGTTTTTCTCTGCCTTTCAAAGCTTTGCTTCCTTTTTAAGTGGCATCAGCACTTATCTCAATCCTAAACCTTTGATTTTGAAGCATATCACATTTATTCAGTGGGCCGCACTTCCAGATAAGTATGTTTAGCATTGTAGCCTTAGTTTACTTTTAAAACAGAAATACATTAAAAAGCATTTTCAGTCTGTTTAAGGCAGGGCAAGAGGTTGGAAATTCAATGTGTGGAATAGATTCCAATGACAACGGCTAGAGATTACATTGTTCTCTTATCTCATATAGTAAAAGAAGTAGTTGTCCTTTTAAAACCCCAAACAAGTTTGAAATACTTCATTTTTATTTTTTTGGGGGGGGCTAAAACATGTGGTCAGATCTCACCTCTCACACTTACAATAGAGTTGATGACACCAACATGTTAAAGCAAGACTTAACTTCAGCTGCTCTTTAACTCTTTAAACAATATATACCTAAATCTGGTACAGCTAATCAAGCCACTAAAAGTGGCTGCACTTAAAGGAAATACATATTTAAAATCAAAGCCAAAAGTCTAAATCCCAGCTAGAACAAGCCCCCTGAATTCAAGCAGGTGCTTATAAAGGTGCTGACAGCAATGGCTATTACCTGGAGCAGTTAACAAAAGCCTTCAATGTTCAGAGGCACTTTAAGACACTGCAATAAACAGGGAATATCCATCACCAATGTATTACCAGAAGTATCTAGTGAGCTTGCGAAGTCAATGATTACCTAGGTCTAGTTTTAACAGATTCAGGCTTACTGCTTTCCTAAAAAGACTTAGGCTACAACCCTGGATACTTTGAACATGGAAGTAAGTTCCACCCAGATAAAATTAGCTTTTAAAAATGTGTTTAGGATTAGGGAGAAAAATTCGGCATGCCCTTGTGAAAGTTTGTGAACATCTTAGAAGCTGCACTGCATGAACATCTTTTTACCACACTAAATTGGAAACTGGGAACATTATTATTGATGAGATCCAATCAAGTTTAGAATGCTGTGAAGGAAGTATATCTAAAGTGCCATTTATGCAATGTAGACAAATCATTCCATTTATACTGGAAATATCCCTAAGTGTTGTTCTCTCAATGTGGTAATGCCCTTAATTGCATTTTTAAAGGAAAGAATCAGCTTTCAGATTAGTAATTGACTGAAATGAATTTTGCACAATCCCTTAGGTAAAACAAAATACAAGCAAACAAATGAAAACACCCTGCACACTTGTGCAGGATTCAACTACACCAAAATGTAGGCTTCCATCTGGTAGAAGATTAAACTAGGATGATTCCACAGCTAGAGCCTTACCTTCAAAAAAAGAAATTATTAAACATGAGTAAAATTCAGGTCTCAAGGCCTGAACTTTTGTATTATGTACTTTGACTGTGCCTCAACAGAATTCCAGGAAGACTGCTAAAATAAGTCAAGGAACAGACTAGCTATGCTGTTCTGCTGAAGGCAACCTGTAAGAAAACCCATCAAAACAGACAGGAGGCTATTACCATTGTAAAATTAGCTATATTTAAAAGAATTACATAAGAGAAACAATATATCAGTTACTGAGATTTGTGAATAAACAAGCAGATTTATTAATGAAGGCAAACATCAGAAAAAATGGTACAGACTTAAGTGAAATCCACACTGACAGTACGGTATTTGAGAAATGTCTGTTGCTTTAAGATTATTCAAGAGACCTTTAATCGGTTATAGAAATAGTTTTTGCTCTTTCCCACTACACTTCGGTCTAAGTTAAAATTAAATTACTGACCAAACCAATGAACTTGTCATATTGGTGTCTGATTCCTAGACGAGTGTCACTGTGTACATTTATGCTGGACCAGTGGAAAGAGCCAGTCCTTAACTAGCCAGAAGACTAGTGCTAATGAGCCCCAGAAAGTTAAATATCAAGATGTGCTTGATAAATTCAAGAAAAGGCAGATAAGCTTTTGTAAAATGTAGTGGAATTACTATAAAAAAATCCTATCTTTCAAGACCAGTGGAAAAATTGGTCACCCTATGCCAGTACAAACTATCAAAACAACTTTAATTCAGATCAGATCTATTTGAAGTTCCTTCATGATGCTTTATTGTACTTTGCTTCCAAAAGGGTTCAAGGGTTTAAGGAGTCCTGGGGAATGAAAAATAAACTTGGTTCTAATATACAAGTAAGGCACAATATAAAGCCACATCATAATCTGTCAATGGAGAAAATGGATAAAGGACAAGAACTATACATGGTACAGAGCAAGTAGTTCATCATATCTGTTCAAAAATAGAAGTGTGGCACTCAATTTCAGACTGACAATTTTTGAGTGAGAGCATGCTTTAATATGGAAACAAAACTCTAAAGAATCCAGTGTATGAAAGGGTTTAGTACTGCTTTTAAAAATAAAGTGTATAATTGCTTTTGGATGACATTAGAATATTCACAATGCCTACACTCAGAAAGTGACCAAAGACTTCAATAAGATCCATATACCATGTTTGAACACTGAAAACCTTTAGAGAGCTCCTCTAAAGATGATCATCCAAAAATGCATGCCACAAGTTTCTCAAACAAAACATGAACATTTGGTTTTTAAAAAATCTTTGTGATAATTATACACTAAACGTATATTGAATGACACTAGAGGAAGCAGATTGTTACTGGCATTAAAGTACAACCATTTCTAGACTGTTTTAAATGCCACAGAGTCCCCTGGTTAAAATGTAAAGCTGCACAGCTTGCCTATGTCATCTTTACAATAAGGTTAAACCAGCAAAGGTCTTAATTTTACTCTACATTTTACTGCCAGGTTTTATTTAGATCAAGTATCGCTGCAGCATTCTGACCAGCCCAGAGTTAGCAGCAAATGGCAGGAATCATATAAAATGCAATATATTTTTTTCTTTTTTAAACAAAGTGCTTTTCTAAGATATACATACATATATAAATAGATACAAAATAAAGTGTCACCATTAAAAAGCTCAACTATTTAAAAGCTTTCTGACTATAACTTAATACATAGAAAACACTGAAATGCAAGGGTATGGAATCCACTAAAGATTCACGGTCTGTTTTTCAATCCTAGATCAAAATCATATTCTGGTTTTCAGACATGCACACGCAAAAAAAGCTGCAAAAGCACTTTTAGCTCAGAGGATCCTGAACTATTACAAAGGGGATATAATATCTTACTGTCAGTTTAGCTTGACACACAAGTCCAGACTGCTAAATAGTTGTATCGTTTTAGAATATATCCTATCCTTACTGTTTGGATCCAGTGTCAGGATCATAGCCATGAACAGTTTTTAAACACCATTTCCAGTGAAATGCAACACTGTCCAATAAGTGGGTGTACATAAAATACTGAGAAGATGTAACTCTACAACCCGATAACTGCATTATTTCAGACGTGGAGACACAGCATTATGTTTATGAAAGATCTTTATGCTGTCCTGAAGGCCAAATGTCTGCTGACATTTTGCAAATAACAGAGATATTTTTAAAAAAAGATAGATAGCAGCAAGCAACATTACGAAAAAGGAGGATAAAAGGGTTGTTGGGGTGATAGAACTCTGTAGTGGTATATTGGCCTTCCCCAAAACATTGCTTATCCACCACAGCAATGACACAGATTCCAAACTTCCACTCAGGTGCAAGGAATCACACTACTTGTATTTAAAGGATTAAGGGAAAATCTTCACAAGCTTTTTGCATTTGCATGGAACTACATCTAAATTATTTGGTTTGCTTAGTAAACAGTGTTATGGAGTCTATGTTTCAACCAAAAAGAAAAAAAGGCATTCATGAAACCAGATAATGATCTTGTCTTGACATAAACAACTTTCTCATTAAGAGATAAAGCTTTTCATTGGTACTTTAACACTGACTAAAAGCAGACTCTCATGAGCCAAACTGCACACATTTGTATTCCCCCAATCATAGAAACTACAAGTTAACAATAAGTCACATAGAAGTCTGAAGAAGCTAGTTGAAATATCTGTACAAAAATATAAAATCTATAAACTCTTCTTTTTTAAGCCTGTGTTGATCCTTGGAAACATCACATGCACAATAATACAACAATTGGAAAAGTGGCAACTAAGGAATTAGATATTTGCACCTCTTCATTCTTTACATATATATACATTACAATAAAAATAATTTTATTTTGGTTGTTTGGTGGAAGTATAGTACAAGCTAAATTTTTAATTCCCAAAGTTGGACTCTATTTTACCAGTAGCTTACTAAAATGCAAATATATTAAAATTTCTACTGTAAGTGCAGAAACAAGGATTTACAGACTTCTAGATGCCCAACTTATCTACTATGAAGCCAACTAGAGAAACAGCAAAAAAATAGTTATGTATGAACACTCCTTCTGTAGATAATTGGACCCAAAGAGAAAGAAATTCACAGTTCAGTAAGATCCCTAACCCTGACCTTTAAGTTTTTTTTTCTTTTTATACATTCAGTACAGTATCATGTAAGCTGTGCAAAACTTTACTTAAACTGGCAGTTTGCCATATCAGTTGCATTTGTCTTTGGTACAAAAATAAACAATCGCATTAATGTGCAAGTATTTGTTTTCTTCCGGCCAAGTACCGAAAACGAATTTTCTAGAGCCATCTTTTTATACAATACACAGACTCTGTGGCATATCTACATTTTCAACATATTCCTATATACATTCAAACATTGTAAGAGCTGGAACAAATACATTAAAATCCATGAGACCATCTATACATCTTCTATCCCAACAAGGGTTTTTCATCATACAAAATCTTTACCATTTTATGGTTATACTTGTCGTTTCCCCCCCCCCCCCCCAGATACAAGGCACAAGGAGTATACATTTTTTTTCTTACTTGCACAGACATTTAAATACCGTATCAAGCTCAGAAAATTATATATTTTAATATGGCACACTGGCTTTATGCCAGGTGTGCTATGTACAAGTTATGGTTGCAAAGAAAACTTACTGTTATAATTTAGAACAAAAGAGCAATAATTCTTGGGGGGAAAAAAACAAGAGTTTACATTTTTAAATTTTATTTGGAGCATAAACCTGCCTTAACATTTGGCATTTTGCGAGATTTTTATTTGCAAATAAGTTTTGCTCCTATGTAAGTTATATAATCTGGTCCTAGATAAACATAATTTTAAAATGAATATTAAGCCACCACATTTATGCCAGAAGCAGGCTTACAACTATAAGGTTTATGCTCCAAAATGCATTAAGCATTTTATATCATGCTTTCACTTATCTTACTACATTGTTATAAAAGAAGAAGAAAAATGATGGAACTTAAAACTGTGTTTTACAGAATGCTAAAATTGCATGCAGACCAGAATTAATTTTACAATGTAGTATATGACACAGGCAGAGCGATGTCCAAAGTGAATGGATAAAATGATGTCTACTACACTTTTGATGTTGGTATTCGTAGTCCTACAAGTCCTCCTGTAGGATCTCCTTCTGCTGTTTTTTCTAAGACCTGGTTCACAAATTCTGATGTTTGTCCAGATACCGGTGGCCCTAGAAGAACAAATGAAGATATATTTTCAGAATGCTACTTAGAATGTATATGTTCCATAGCATAATGACTCTCGGGGGTGCTTCCAGATGAATGGCTCTAAGAACCACCAATTAAAAGTCTTCATACAACTATTCCACATTTTCCCCATTAATTAGAAAGAAAAAAAGATGAAGAGGCTAGGGTTACAAGCAAAAGACAATGTCCTCTGTGATCCCCCCCCCCCAATGAATGAAGCAGGGAGGCTGGACAATAAAAGCCTAGTCTGGAAGTATCCCTGAACCTGCTATCTCAGAACAATGGGAAATACTTGTTGATGGTGTCTGGGAGTTGCTCAGCAAATTAAGAAAGGATACATATTCCTCGCCTGCAAACTTCTGGAAAAGCTTTTTACAATTGTGATATTAGGATGTGTTAACAAAAAGATGGTACCAGGGATTTTAAAAGACATCAAATCATTTAAGTTACTGTATACAATGCTAGAGTTGTCAGTGGACAGATAATATGGGATGTTGGCCAGCTGGAAAGGATTCAGGGGATAGATAAAAGAAAGGTGAAGGAATTCACAGGGGAAAAGCTTGAAGCAATTAAGCTAGTTTCACCAAGAGGAAGGAACACATGGGAGAAATCTGCAATCTCCCAATTACTGAAGTGGCAAATAACATAGAAAAATAGTTTAGAGCAATTGATAATTTTCTTTTAAGGTTATTAAGATGAGATCTTGGGTTTGAATTACATCCTTTCAGCTTTAATCGCAGTGAACATTAAGAACAAAAGGGTTTAAAGTCAAGGGATATGAACAAACATTATTTCCAGATTTGGAAATGCTAAAATGAAAGGAATCCTATCTCATTTGCTGCTCATGAATAGTGCTGCATTTGATGTTTACTTACCAAGAGTATCTTTAATAAGCACGTCAAGCTTCGGACCCATATTGGATACTCTGTCGTCTTTAGGAGTCTGAACTCTATTCACAATTTCTTGTTTGATAGAGTTGATCACAAATAGTAAGTTATCTGTAGATGAGATCAAGTAATAGTGTCAGCTTACATTAATGCTTTTGGGAAAGAGGACTACATTTCTCTATTATTGCCCTTTAATCCAAAATTACTAGGGCAATTTACAGTAACAAATAATAACATAGTAGAACTGTAAAAGACAGAGC
This sequence comes from Phrynosoma blainvillii, assembly GCA_026167975.1. Classification (NCBI taxonomy): domain Eukaryota; kingdom Metazoa; phylum Chordata; class Lepidosauria; order Squamata; family Phrynosomatidae; genus Phrynosoma; species Phrynosoma blainvillii. The sequence continues at coordinate 267,916,839 of JANUYF010000002.1, read as the reverse complement.
TAAAAATAACAAGAACAGTAAAAATACGCCATGGACTACAAAACTGGGAAAATGAAAAGGTCTTTACTTGGCGCCTAAAAGAAATTCATATAGGAGCCAAGTGAGCATCCCTGTGTAGAGAAGTCCATAATAGAGGCATCCATAACTTAGAAGATCCTCTCTCATACTGCCACTTGGCAGTAGCCATGACAAAAGTATTGAGTCATAATTAAATATTTAAGGCTGTTGCTACAAAACTCATGATGCTATATATCTTCTATTGGCAGACTAACCTGCAAATTAAGCATTTAGAGCAGTGGCTTTCAAAATCATTAGATCTTGACTGCTTATTGAGAAAAGACAGAATGCTTACAGAAAGCTACCAAGTTTCAACATTTTGTTAAGCTGACAGAAACTTCATATGGACCTTTCAGCAAGCAGGATTACAAATTAAGGGCTTTCCCAATTTGAAAACCTACCATATTCAGTATTGAGACCCCAAAGTTTCACTTTGTTGGCTTCATATTGAGCTTTCTTCTTCAGTCGGCAAGCCCTGTGAGGATGGAAAACACAAGGAAAAAAGGAAATGAAAATATCCATCTAGTTCAGTGGTTCCCAACTTTTTCCATGCCCCACACCCCTAGGAAATGTTTGATTACTGTTCATACCCCCCCACAAAAATAATATCACATTTGAAGATGAAGTAGTGTGTTTTTTAATTTTTGAATCACAAATTGAAGTGCATTACAATACTCTGAGTGAACAAACTGAACGTTAAAAAACCCATTTAACTCAGTGCATAAAATGCAAATCTAAATTGAGCAATTAGATTCTAATTTATTCAGAAAAAAACTGTAAACAGTATCTTTGTTGCACCCCCTGAAATTCTGTCTCGCACTCCCTGGGGGTGTGGGCACACCAGGTTGGGAACTCGTTATCTAGTTGTTTCAAAGCATTTATCATGTATGCACCCTAGAAGTCTTGACAGCTATAGACTAGTACCCAAAATACTGTATAGTAACTTCTGTTTCACCTGTTATTTCCATCTTTGCTGAAAAATTAACATTCATCTGCAAGAAGCTATAGCAACTATGCCACCACTGAGTTTTATGCCACCTATCAAAAACATGCTGAGCTATGCTATTAAAATCTTTCATGCAGGTTGCACAAACCTTATCGTCATCAGAGAAAATTGATCAAATACCAAATTTGACATGGTGTGGGAACAAAGAATTGGCAATCATGGGCACAAATCTACAAACATTCTAAGTACATCCATCTTCCCAAGGTAAAAAGATCAGACTGGCATGATGGATAAATTCAGATGCTTTGATTTCTTCCTGATACATTGGCCTGAAAAAGCTTGCCAAGACCTTTACTCAGACAAGGCATAATCTTAACAGGTAGCAACTTCATTATTTAAAAAACCCTCGTTACCTGGAAGCAAGCTTGTTTTTTTCTTTCCTTGACCTTGGTCTAGCTGTTAATGGAAGTTCGCTGACTGGGGTCAAATCACTGATCACTTTATTCAGCTTTCTCAGCTCATTTCCAATCTGTAGTAGTTTTTTAGGGTTAGGTGTTAGATCTTCCACATCAGTCCTCCGTGACTTCTTTACAGCATACTTGCCTTTTAAAATATATAAGTAGGTTATCTAAGCAGGTTATCAAATAGGTTACACGGATGCATTCAAACTGTAAAAAATACTTTTTGGTCTACATTCTTCCATGCTGCTTTTGCAGTACAATCATAACTTAATTCAGCTGGAAGGACAGCAGTGGCATTGAGCACAAAGCAGAAAATAAAAGAGAACTGCAAGATGGATAGCCAGAGAAAATGGTCACTTACAACTGTTGCCCTTATTCTAAAATACTTTATATCCTTTCTTAAAAAGAGCTGTTTACAACCAATACCAACATAGTAGGAATAAAGTGGGCCCTTGCTATCCGCTGGAGTTTCGTTCCAGGAGCCCTCATGGATACTGAAATCCCATTATATGCAATGGCATAGTAAAATGGTGTCCCTTATATAAAATGACAAAAGTCAAGTTTTGCTTTTTGGAATTTTTGAGGGGGAGGGGGAGGGGATATTTTCAAGTCATGGATGATTGAATCTGTGGATAGAGGAACAACTGTACATAAAAACAAATATTTAGCCTATATTCCCATTAAAACCATTTAGTTCAGTGGTTCTCAACCTTTCTAATGCCGTGACCCCGCAATACAGTTTCTCATGTTGTGGTGACTCCAAACCAAAAAAAAAAAAAAATTGTCTCGCAGGCTCTCTTGCCTCTCTGCCTCCTAGGCTTCTGTCCTCCGGCGCTTGCTGCATCCGCCCACTGATGACGTCAGCAAGCGCCGGACACACATAATGCGCTGCTATGGACTGTGGAGCGTCCCCCCGCCCCTTAGGCCCCAGACGGATGATGCGCAACTTCTCAGCGGCTAAAACCATCAGGTTGAGAAACGCTGATCTAATGGATAATGAAGATGATAATGATGATGTTGTTGTTATTGTTGTTGTTGTCTGATTTTTGGCAACCTGAAAACAAGGCTATCCTGGGGATGATGATGATGATTGTTTGTAATATTTCATGTGAAACTAATAATAACAATAACAATAATAACAATAACAACAACAATAATAGCTGTTACTGTATGCCTTCAAGTTGTTTCTTATTTATGGCAATCCTAAGGCAAATCTATCCTGGGGGGGATGATGATGATGATGATCATAATAGCAGCTGTTTTTGTATGCCTTCAAGTTAGTTGTTTCTTATTTATGGCAACCCTAAGGCAAACCTATCCTGGGAATAATGATGATGATGATAATGTTAGTTTGTAATATTTCATGTGAAATAAACAGCAGCATCATCATTATCGCTGCTGCTGTTGTATGCCTTCAAGTTAGTTGTTTCTTATTTATGGCGACCCTGAGGCAAACCCATCCTGGGTATAATGATGATGATGATTAATAATAATAATAACAATAACAATAACAACAATGCTTAAGAGAAATTACCCACCTTTCCCAGCCCACTCCTCCCCATGGAGGAGTGTGGGGAGAGGAGGAGGAAGACCTCATGCAAGAAACCCTGCTCTGTTGCTGCTGCTGCTGCAGTCCTCTGTGCCTCTGAGCTTGTGCAGAGTGTCCTAAGCAGCACAATTCCCCCCCAGTCCCCCACCCCAACACCAAATCCAAAATGGTGGGGTGGGGTGGGGTGGTTGTGTGGGCTTGAGTTTGCAAGCCTAGAGGAGAGGAAGGCTGGAAGGAGGAAAGGGGGAGACCCTCTCTGAACCCAGGGCCTCTGGCTGGAGGAATGCAAAGGGGTGTGGGTGGGTGGGGGGGATGTTGTTGCAAAGGTCTCAGGGCACAGCTCCCTTATCTGCTCGTTGGGGGGGTTCCATTGGGTGGCTGCGGCCATGACTGCTCCTGTAAGGAGGAATTGGAAGAGAAGCAGCAGCAGCAAGAGCTGTAGCAGGAAAATCCCCGGGGATCGCACTCTTCTGGCTCCAGAAAGGGGAGTGGCCTGGGCTCCCCAGGGAAGAGAAGGCAAGGCAAGGCAAAGGCAAGGTGAAGGGAAGGGAAGCAGCGAGAGGAGGAGCTGCGCACCCGCAGCAAGGCTTTGCGAAAGGAAGAGGAGGAAGAAGGGCTGCAGCTGCACACAAGGAAGGCAAGGCAAGGCTCCGCAGCTGCAAGGTTGCCTTGGCCTCCTGGGATTTGCAGTTTAGGAATGGGGGGGAGGGGACAGGGGAGGGGAGAGGTTGGGATTTTTAGACATCTCCTTGCATCCCCCCAAACTACACATCCCAGGAGTCCTAAAGCCATCGGAAATACGTATTTTCCGATGGCTTTAGGCGACCCCCTGTGTTTGGTCGTTCGACCCCCGCCGGGGTCACGACCCACAGGTTGAGTACCGCTGATTTAGTTAGAAATGCAGACCTTTGGCAATGGTTACAAAGAAAGTGATACTTTCTGCACATGGCAGAGGATAAACAAGAAATATGGGGACCTTTTGCCACAAGTGGCAGGAAATATTTTCAATATGGCTTTTTCTGACAACCAGTAACCATTCACATCCCACCCTCTCAATAAATGACCAAATTGCAAAACAAAAAAGTGCTGCATAGGAAATGAGTTTAAAATACTGGGGAAAACTTCAGAAGTTATTTCATGCTGCCTCCTTTTAAAGACAGTTCACATTATCCTTTTCTTGATGTATGACACACCCCAACTGGAGACAGAGGTATACTGAGGAAGATGTCCACAAGCAGTTCAAACAAAACAAACAGTTCTTATACCATACTAGACTGTAAGTCGACCTCATGTATAAGTCAATGGCAATTTTTGGGGCCAAAATTATGGATTTGATAAGACCAGTGGATATATCAAGGGTAAAACTTAGGGCCATATAAGAAAGGATGAATAAGAAAGGATGAATAAAAGAACAACAATGCTAAAAAACTTACAAAATTACAGCAGGCATAACGCTAAAGGCTGGATGGATGAGCGTCATCCTCCATCTGGCCTTCTCCTCAGTAGAAAACCAAACAGCAGAGGAACCTTGTAGGACACCTCTCCTCCTCCTCCTCCTCTGCTGCCTGGCCGCCTCCTCAGGAGAAAGCTGGGTGTTGGAAGAGCCTTGCCCGGTAAGCATTTGTCCTTCCTCCACCTTCTCCTTGGGAGAAAGCCGAGCAGCATAGGAGCCTTGGAGGGTGAGTGTTTAGCCCCCCTCCTCCTCCACATGGCCCTTTCCTCAGGACAAGGCCGAGCAGCGGAGGAGCCCTGAAGTCATTGCACATCCTTGCGGGTCACCAGAAATCCTTTGGCGGGCCACATGTGGACCACAGGCTGTATGCTATGTAGGCCTGTTTTAGATGCTCCAAGGAGGGATTAAGCTCTCACTTGTTACAAAGAGGTGGTTCTTCTTCTTTTTTCTTTTTTGTAAATAAGAGTTAAAGGACAGTACTTACATTGACCCCTGGATATATCAGCACAGGTTTTTTGGGTCAATTTTTTGACTAAAATTTCCAACTTATAAATGAGTATATACCAGGGATAGGCAACCTTTTTGAGCCAGGGGCCGGGTTGCTGTCCCTCAGACAATTGGGGGGGGGGGGGGGGCGCGAAGCACTATAAATAAATAAATAAATAAATAATAAAAATAAAAAACTAATTTTTTTAAATTAAAAAAAAAAATATGCATGCACACTCTCTCAGCTCCAGAAAAGCCATGATGGCAAAACCCCTGTGGAGATTTTGCCAAGAAAACCCCAAGAACAAGTAATAACAATACTCAATATCATCATGGCGGGGGCGGCAGCAGGACCGGCCTGGGGCCAGTCCAAAGGCCTTGGGGGCTGCATCTGGCCACCGGACCTTGGGTTGCCTACCCCTGGTATATACAGTAAGCTTCAGAAATAGTATATACACATTTACAAGCAACAGATTCTACCAGCAAATTGTTCTTACCATGATGTAATCCATTCTTCTGATACATATTACTTGGTAACGTATCTCGATTCCATTCTGAAGGCCTCAACATTCTCTCTTGTGCTGGTGTCAGCTGCTCACTGTATTCCCAGAAGTATCTTCGCTTCCCTCTTTTTCGACAAGATATTGCTGTCATTTCTTTCAAGTCCTCTACAGAATCATTTTCATACCCTAAAAACGTGTAAAACTTTAGTTCTAACATTTTTTCCAAAGCAAACCTGGAGGAAAGTGGCTATGCTTAGCATAAGGATAAAGAGTAGAGAAAAGAATAAAGGGGGAATGGAACTTTGAACACTGTAAGAAACGGGCAACCTCCCAACCCTTCTTCAAATTCACTACTGTTGAAAAAGTGTCTGAGCTTTTATTTGGTAACCTTCTTTCAGATACAGATCAGAGAGAGGTCTTCTCAAGAGCCACTCTTGGTCCTCTTCTTCCTATGTGGAGACTGAAGCCAATGTCACTTCTCTGGTTTCTCTGTTTCCTTCTCAACTAGTGCTCACTTCAATAAGCTTTCTACTTCTGTTTCAGAAGAGTCAAATGCTCATATATAGGGCAGGACATGTAGCCCACAAATGGGCACAGTGAAAAGTGTGAAGTGGAACCACTTTAATTATATTCATCCTTTTAATTTCCATACTACAGAAACTGCTGTGGTATCTAGGCATGAAAAACTAAGTTCCCAACTTACTATAGTCAAAGCATCCTAAAATTTTCATTTCCTGGTTTCATATTGAAATGCATGGACAGCTTCAAGAAGATGCCCACTGTACAAAATGCATTTTTGACTGGCACCACTCATGCAAAATATAAATGAAATGAAATGAAGTACACATAATTTTTTGATAGCGGACTCATGAATGGTTTTCATTAGGCCTAAATCTTGCTTCATATCTATGGCACAAAAGATTCACATATTTTAAATGTTAACAAATCAGTTGGCCTCAACCCTCAAGGAAAGGTAATGGCATTTAGATATGACAAGAAAAGCCAATACTTTCTTGAGGGATTCTGTTCTGCTCTTTAACAAGATGTATTCTGCCAGTTACCTAGAAAAACTTTATCATGAACTCTTCATAAAAGACAATCAGAATGTTATATTCTATGGTCAATTGCTAGGATGGACCAAATTTTACAATGCACAAGGCACATCGTTCTTGAAGCACAAGAACTAGTTAATGCATAGCATACCAAGTGAGAGCATCCCGGTTAATTCTAGGTACAATACTAAAAGTAGAGGAGTAGACTGAATTCCAGGCTACTTCCTCCAATTTAGGAAATAATAAAAGCTATTCTATTTAGCTGAGAAACAGATTCTTACATGACAATGGTATTCAATGAACAGTTATGATTTCAAAGTGATTTAAAACTCAGTGCTGTGTGGCTCATCATCTTTGCCAACATACTAATCCAAAATGTACCCCCTCATAAGTCTGGCTGTAAACCACAATAAGCCTAATTACCTGGTTCAGAGAAAGTATCACTGATGTCATCATCTTTGTCATCTTCATAATCATCCTCCTCTTCATCATTTTCAGACAGTTCATGCTCACTTCCAAAGCCTTCATCGTGGTCTTCATCCTCTACTTCCTCTTCTTCCTCCTCTTCCTCAGCATCAGCTTTGCCTGCTTGCTCACCCAAACCATCAGTGATAAAGAGAGAATAATTGTGTTCTTCTTTTTTCTGTGAAGGATCTGAAACAGAGGTGCTGGCAGAGAGGCTGCAGTCCTCTGCAACCTGTCCTGGAGTTTCTTGGGGTGGAGTGAGGAGCAGAGCTTGAGTCTCTTTAAAGGGCAGCACAGGAGCAGTGGGACTTTGAAAGGAGTCATTCCCTTTCCGCTCTTGCTTCTTTGCTACAGCTCCGCAGTAGCAAGTGTTTTCTTTTGCAGCATCAGAATTTGCCTGGCTCATGGCAGACCTGCTCTGGTGTACTGTATTTATCTTTACTTTTGCCTTTTTAACATAGTCTTTACATTCAACATGAATGTTCATTTTCTCATTACTGTACACATTGGTCTTCACCATGATTTGTGTGCCTGAATTAGGCTTGCTTGCTTTTTGGGGAAATTCTGATAAAGGTGTCTCAGCCTGAGCAGTCTTAGATGAACAAACTGGGGCTGCTGCTCTGGTTGCAATTTTCTTCATTGGCAGAGAAGTCAACTGAGTTTGTTTTACACTGAATAGCAATTCTGGATAGCACAGTGGATCTGAAACAGGTTGTGAGTCCTCACTATTGAGCTGAGCCAGTGTTGGAGTTTTACTTATCACCTCTTCATCCTGGTATGGGCTTGAAAAATCATCAAGACCCAAATAGTCTACCTCTTTTGTTCCCCAAATGTCACAGCTGGTTAACTTGGTATACTTTGTCAAATCCTCAGAGTAAGTGTCCCACTGTTCCCAGTTTGCAGGGAAACATGGTTCAGTGTCCAGTAGATCTGTGAAAGATTCCAAGTTCTCAAGATCTTTGCAGTCCTCCACAGAAAAGAGGTTGTCCCTGGAACTTGGCTGGTAATCCATTCCTCTGTCCTATACAGACCCATTACAGAAGGCAATTAAACAATGGTAAATTTATTTTTACTCCAATTTGTCCTGCTACTCTCCAGCCCCAGCTGCATTTTTCAAAGGGTAATTTACCAGTGAAGTGTATCATACATACATTCAAACCTTGTAAGTGCCTGGAAGGTAGGACAGTACAAAGGTGGCAATAAAAAATACTTATGCGGCAGTAAGCCACCCACACACTCCAGGTAAACCGCTACCAGGCCATGCTGTTTGTCAATTATGCTTTTTGAGAGATCAGCAACCTCTGTTTCTGATTCAATGTTTCTTGACCTGCCTACATATATACTTTTAAACTTGACAAATAATTTCATTTTCCTTGTACAAAATTTAAATTGTTATAACAAAAGGGTAAAGGCTTGTTAAATTGTTACAAGAAACAAATTTATAAAATGATATTTTTCTATCCACATTTATAAAATGATATTTTAACTACATATGGCAGAATGCTTTGTGTTTCTATTAGTATTACAGGAACAAGAGATTCTACAGAGGTCAAATTTGATGATCCACTAGGTATCTTCCAATTCTCATTCTACTTTGCTCACTTATTTTTTCTTTAAAAAGTGAATTACTCTTCTAATATCTAACCAATTCTAATTACTCTTCTAATATCTAACCGATTCTGGACAGAGCACTGAAAGAAAGCCATGTTCTGCAGTCTGGTCAGCAGACTTCACTAGAAGCCACATGAAAAGGTTCTTTTTTTTTTTTTGGTTAGCTCTGTAAGTTTTTAATTGTCAAGAGACCATTGGGCTGTTGAACTGAGTCTTCCTCAACCAGTGATTAAATTTAACAGAGAAGGAAGGTACATTATACTGGAAAAGGAAAGCTATGCTTTATGTGGTCAATAGTAAATAAAACTAGCTTACCAATTCATACATGAAATCTGGGTCAGAACTGTTAGCCAAGAGATCTGTGCTCATCAAAGTCTGTTCTGAAAACATGTGGCTTCGAAAGGCATCCCCAAAAGGAGGGTCCATTCCACTCACACTAGGCTAGAATAAATGATCAAGAGCTTGTAATACAAACAACCTCAGTTTTTTAAACAAAATATATCAGAGAATGTCCTCTTAATTACGTATCTGCATTTCCCTCTAAATGGTATACGCTATTCCAACTGGGATTCTTGGATCAGTTCCCAAACGTAAATACTTTTTAATGTATTCTACATGTATTTGATAATTTAAAAAAAGACTGACTGATGCCTTTCACATGTGCCATCTCTGGCACGCGAAGCCATTTTGGAGGGCACACGGAGAGATGGGAGGGTGGAGAAAGAGGAGGACCTCCTCTTCCCTCACCCTCCTATCACTTCAACTGCCTCTCCAGAGACAGTTAAAGGCCCGGGAGGGTGGGGGGGAAAGGAGGAACAGGCACACCCTTGTTCCTCCTCTTCTCCCTGCCCTCCCGGACCTTCAGCAGCTGAAGGCTCAGGACGGCAGGGAAGAGGAGGTCCCACCCCCCGAAAGCTGGAAGTCCCACTCCCACAAGTCCTGCCCCTTGGCACCGGGTAACATCCAGTGCCGGAATATCTTTAAGCTTGAGCACTCAGTCTCTAAAAGGTTCGCCATCACTGCTATATACAAAACAAAAGGGATATAGCTTGTGGCAGGTTCACTAAGATTAGTAATCAAATTATGGTGAAGATTTTAGCTGATTTCATGTGTAAGGAAAAATATTAAAACCACGCCCTTTATTTCTGTGATTTATACCAGAAATTTCTCTACTAAATATGCTCACAACAAAATACACTTGAAAACAACTTATCTAATATTTAACACAATATACAAATAGTGTTTAAAAGCTGCAGGTTTGCAGCCTACAGAGCAAAGATTTTTTTCTGTCATTTGAGTGAAAGCTCTGGGGCTGAGTGTTTGTTTAAGGAGCATCATGCACAATGGAAGGACTGAGACTGCTGTAAAGGGTGGTGAAGTCCATACTACTACTCCTCTCCCAGGACAGAACCTAATGTGCTGATCTTTGCTCTTCTCAGCTCTTGAAAGCAAATAGAAAAATCCCGGCCTCGGGAAACCCCCTCCTTTGAAGGCCTCCAGTTCCCCCTTGAATTGCTGCTGGAGTCTCTAATTGCTGTTGAGACATTGCTGCTGTATTTTAATTGTTGTTTTAATTGTTGTTGCAATTGTAATGTGTTGTTTTAATATGTAATTGATTTAATGGCTTTTTAAGGGGGGGGGGAGTATATTGATTTTTGTATTATTTTTAATGTTGTTAACCGCCCTGATTGGATTATCAAAGGGCGGCATATATATAAATAATTAATTTATTATTATTATTATTATTATTATTATTATTATTATTATTATTGAGGGGGACTGGCCAAGTGGATAAGGAGAGTGGTATATGGCTTAAATCTAGATTGAAAGACTGTATTTCCCCATATGAACCTGTCAGAACTCTAAGATCTTCAGGGGAAGGCTTTCCCTCAGTCTTATCACCATCACTGGTTTGTTTGGTGAGGAAGCAAGAGAGAGCCTTCTCAGTCGCTACTACCACCCACTGGAACTCCCCTCCCCATGGGAGGCTAGGCTGGCTCTCTCTCTGCTCTTCTTTCACCAGCAGGCTTTCAATATGTAAATTGTGCCCAAGGAGGCTTCTTATTGGGGTCTTTGCTTGGGTATGTTTTTAATGGTTTCATATTTTTAATCTAGTATTTTTAAGGACTTAATATTTTTAGTTTATTGTATTAATGTGGTCTTTTAATTGTTTTAAATTGTTTAAAATGGCACCATTTTGTTATTCTTGTTTTTAAGTGTCTTGTGTTGCTTGGTCCGATTTGGAAGAAAGGCAGTATATAAATAAACATGTTTTTCATGTTTCCATTTCAACTCCGTTTCAAACCCACCATTAATAAAAGTGTACTAGGTTCTTGTTTTATGAACAGTGGGTAACTTACCTGAGGCATTTCCAGGCCCAGATCCACCAAGTCCAAGTCCAAATGCTTTCTTTTGTTTGCTTGCAAATTCCGTTCCAGCTTTTCTTCTGTGTAAACAGGCAGCATATAACTCATGCAATGGAGCGTCACAGGGTTGTTTTTTTCTAGAAAAAGTTCACTTTGACTACATGGAACTCTTCTGGCTTTGAAGACTTTCTGCATGGATGGAAACCAAAATTTACATGTCTGTAAAATAAGGATTTTTTGCTTGAGAATTTCTGAACAATTTCTGAGGGAACTTTCTGCCATTTAAAGCCAATATAATGAATGTTGAATCAATGCAAGAAGACAAGTCTTAGATGAAGTATTGTTCTGTAGATTTATTATTTGTACGGCACAATCCTTGTCTTAAGCAGTTTATAATCTAAAAATCAAAGCAGGAAAGACAGCAAATCCTGAGGAATGGTGGATAAATGGGGGCAATGAGGGAAAGGATGCATGCTTCAAATACATGTTATTAAGCTTAATTATACAGTAACATGGGAACTTGGGGGTTGTGCCAGAGGCAAGGTTGGACATGCTCTAGAGCCCAGAGGACTACCCCACAACATCATGACCACTATTTTAGGTGACTGGAAGTGACATCTTTTTGAGGAGAGGTCTGCTATTGCTGTTTTGCAGGGGGGGGGGGAGTTGAAAGAGCCTTTCAAACACTTTTTAAAATTGTTGGACTAGAAGAGACTGTTATTTTAGTTTAAAAAGCTGGGAACTGGGGGAGGGCATCAGTAGAGGTCAATGGACATCTATGGGCCACATGATTTTCACTCCTGCTTTACAGAGAAGAATACTTTTGAAGAGAGATGTGAAGAAAGTAAGAGACACGGTATCATGCTAATGGTCTGGGAGACTGCTTAAAGTATTTACAGACACATGGGGTGTTGTTTGAGAAAACAGGACACTGTTTGACAACTGAGGCAGGTTAGTACTGGAACAGCAAAGGTCATTTTTACAGGGTTGGCTGATTTAAATTAAATGACTTCTTAATCATTGTTAAACCAGTATCTTTTTAATCACTTTATTTTATAGTGCAAGAAATGCTAATCAAAAACAAATCCTTCAATTAATATAAGTTCAACCAAAACAACTTTAAAAGAGTACTTTTTAAAGAACAATTATTATTTAAGCTAATGTCCATAACATCTAAAATGCATGCTACTTAATTTTCTGATTTGTATTCCTAAACATTAATAAAAAAAAAAAGGGGGGGGGGGGAAACCAAAACAACCAAACCAACAAACTATCTGGTTTAAACACACACAGACACACATACCTTTTTGGTTAACCCCGTTTTTATCGCTGTTTAAAACTGCCCACTAAATAGATGTAATACAACAACAATCCAATAAAACCACAATTGTAGATGTATGTGGTTATCACAGAGGACAGCAAAGAATGGGGAAAGTCACCACAGGTTTTATATGTAAAAATGGAAGTGCTTATATTGGATCCTGGGACAGGCAAGAAACCAGTGTAGGGACATGTGATCAAAGCAGTTAGACAGGTAGCAGAGTGTTGGATGGAGGTGAAAAACCTGATATGAGAGAACATTTTAAAGTTTCCAAATAGCTTTCAAAGGAAGCACTGCAATAGTTCAACCACGATGTCACCAGGAGGTTATGTTTATGTTTTATGTTAACTTTATGTTAAAACATATGGAGGGCTTCTCAATACCCCAGTTCTATACAAGCAACTAACTGCTTTGAGCTGGTTTCCTTCCCAACAGTGTCTGCTGGAGGCTGGTAATTCTGCCCCCCACCCCATATATATAATTTAATTACTCTGAATGCAGCAGATTTAATTATCCCAGAGTGGACATTCATGGAACTATACAGAACTATAACAGCATGGATAGTTCTTTTGGTTACATCTTGTAAAGACAAAACCTGTTGAACTACAAGAGTAGAAGTGTGCCTCCAGATTTATTTATTTATTTATTTATTAAATGGCATGCATCTGGAATGTGCTACTCTAACAGGTATACCTTACCTCCATATAGTCTAAAGATGATTTTAATGAGTTACAGTGGATCCCATTTGGGAGAAAGGAGAGATGTAAGTGCAATAAATAAATAAATTTACAGTGTTTTCATTGTTTTATCTGCTTGTATTTTAATGTTTCTTCTTCTAATTAATTTTGACTGTTCTACCTGAACAATCTGTTGCTGTTATCTTAGTATCTATGTCTATATGGTCTTTATTATAATGATTAACTATTATAAAAAAAAACTTTGCAATAATAATTTAGCCTGAAAATTGTTTAGGATTATTGAAGAAAATTAGAGCTTTGCACTGCAGCAGAAATAGTTTTTTTGTACTATAAGCTCAGTAAGCATTCCAAAAGCCACATTACACACTACAATAATCACTGAGCAAGATAGAATCCCAATTACACTATGTATTTTCAACAGATTTACTCTCTTATAGCCAATAATAATAAATTGACCACTTAAAAGTAATAAATCTTTGTCCTGGAGCTTCCAGATAGTGCAGCTTTATTCAGGCAAATGTGATCTTTAGGGTTTCTGGCAAGGAATCTTCAATACACCACAGTCAGCAAGATTATGCAAAGGAACATCTATAGAACAACCCATTCAGTATTATGGCATTTCACACTGATTTGCAAAAGTAGGTTTGCTCATTAACTACTCCAGAAGCAAAAGCCTGCAATTGAACAGATTTGATTGAAATAAGTACTCTTTGTTTCTTTGCTTTTCATACATCGAGTTAGAGAGAATGATTGTTACAAAATTGAACAAAACATCTGGTAGAATAAAGACTGTATATGTTGATAAATGAAAATTAGCACGCCTACCATTCTGGACTAAATCCAATGGTTAGTCCCAACCGGAGGAAACACAATCAATGGGACAAAGTGTTGACAACAGATGCCCCACTGATTCCTTGGGTTATATTCCCCCAACAACTGTACTCAGACCTCTATTTCCATTTAATAACACATGATCTACATGCCTCACTACGTCAAATTTTCCAAGAAAAGGGTAAAATGGAATATCAAAGCTAAAGAATGCTGCACATCAGTTTGAGACCTCATGTGACAACGCTGTAAGAATTGTGTTTGGGTCAAATAACTGAGCATCACTCATGCCACAGTAGCATACAAAGTTGCACAGGAGTACTATGCTTGAGTCTGACAACTCCATAAAATCAAGAGTTGGAATGGACCTCATGAGCCATCGGGTCTAACTTCTTGCTAAGTGCAAGATCTCCAGCTAAAACATCTCCAGCAGGTAGATGCCCAGTCTCTTCTTGAAGACGTTTAAAGGAGGAGATCCTACCACCTCTCTAGGCAATGTTCAACTTAGCTACACAGTATCTTTTTCATGGCTGGATGTATGCTTTTGAAGGAGTATTGGCCTGTGGACTGCTGTGTGTACAGAAATGTCTGTTGTCACTTTTGATAAGACTGTAAGATCATCTAAAGCCCCCAGATCCCTGGCAGTTTTGTTAGATAGGTTTTTTTCAGCATGCAACTTGGGTGGTATGTCATGTCAGTGCAACTCAACACAAAATCATAAAATTTGATAGGGGCCTCATGTGGGCCATGGAGTCCAATTCCCCTGTTCAATGCAGGATCTCTACCAAGCTGTCCAGCCTTTGTTTAAAGATGTCAGATGGAGGACACCCCAGCATCTCCCTAGGCGACTGATTCCATTGTTGAAATGCTGTTACTGTCAAGAGGCCCCTTCTACTGTTCAATCAAAATCTACCTTTCCTGTGAGGAAACACAACCTCCAAATGGTTTACAAACCAACCAAGAAAATCCAACAAATGCTGAGCTCAGCGAAGGACAGGAGAGACCCTCTCACAGCCGCAGGAGTTTACCACATACCATGCAGCTGCGGATAAGTCTACATAGGGACCACTAAACGCAGTGTCCAACACGAGTCAAGGAACATGAGAGACACTGCAGACTAGGCCAGCCAGAAAAATAAGCAGTAGCAGAACACATTATAAACCATCCTGGGCATAAAATGCTATTTGAAAACACTGAAATTCTGGACCATGCCAACAACTATCAGGTCAGAATGCATAGGGAAGCCATTGAAATCCACAAACACTTGGACAACTTCAACAGGAAAGAAGAAACCCTTAAAGTAAAGAAAGTTTGGCTACCAGTCCTACAAAATAGGAAAATCAGCACTCAGCAAATGCAAATGGGAAACCAACCAGGGTCAGGGGCTTTCCCAGCAGACAATAGCAGACAATATCCTTGTTTGCATATCCTTCTACCCTGAAGCCATACCATCAACAACAGAACAATACCCATTCAACAACAGAACAATACACAGTTTACATGGGAATCACTCCTCCCTACCCAGGGTCTCACAGTATATATAGACCCCCCCCTTCCATTCCAGCATTCTCTGAAGATGCCAGCCACAGATGCTGGTGAAACGTCAAAAAGAAACTCTTCTAGAACATGGCCACACAGCCTGAAAAACCCACAAAAAACTAATTTTGAATTTTGATCCTCTCCTCTGTGGTATTAGCTACTCCTCCTAATTTGGTGTCATCTGCAAATTTAATAAGCATGCACCCTATTCTTTCATCCAAGTCGTTGATAAAGATGCTGAATAGCACAGGGTCCAGGACAGACCCTGTGGCACCCCACTGGTCACTTCTCTCCAGGATGAAGAGGAGCCATTGCTGAACACCCTTTGCGTTCAGCCAGTCAACCAATTACTAATCCACCTAACAGTTGCATTGTCTAGCCCAAATTTTACTATCTTGTTTGCAAAAATATGGTGGGACCTTGTCAAAGGCCTTAGTCAAATCATGATTTCTACCAAGCTGGTAATTTTTTTTTTAAAAGGCTAATGTTAGTCTTCATGACTTCTTTTGAGAAACCCATGTTGACTTTTTGTGATTATGGCATTCCTTCCTAAATGTTCAGACTCTTTGTTTAATGAGCTGTTCTAGAATCTTTCCTGGTATTAATGTTAGACTAACTCGGCGATAATTGTTGGGATCCTCTTTTTTTCATGAAGATGGGGACGTTTGCCCTCCTCCAGTCTGCTGGGACTTTTCCTGTTCTCCAGGAGTTCTCAAAGATTATTGCCAATGGCTCTGTGATTACATTTGCCAGTTCTTTTAATGCCCTTGGATGTAGTTCATCTGGCTCTACAGACTTAAATTCATTAGATTAACCAGGTATTCCTGTACTACCTCTTTACGTATTCTGTGCTGCATTTCCCCTATTGTGTTCTTTGTTCCATTTCCCTCAGGTTGAGAACCCTTTTACTTTTGTGAGAAAACTGAGGCAAAGAAGGTGCTGACTTGTTCTGCCTTTGTGAAGTCGTAGGCTTTCATGGCCAGCATCCATAGTTTTTTTGTGGGTTTTTCGGGCTGTGTGGCCATGTTCTAGAAGAGTTTCTTTCTGACGTTTCACCAGCATCTGTGGCTGGCATCTTCAGAGAAAACTGGAATGGAAGAGAATGGGTCTACATATACTGTGAGACCCTGGGTAGGGAGGAGTGGTTCCCAGGTGAACTGTGTGTTGTTCTGTGTTGAATAGGTATTGTTCTGTTGTTAATGGCATGGCTCCAGGGTGGGAGGAAATGCACTCAAGGTTATTGTCTGCTAATCCCATGTAAACTGTGTATTGTTCTGTGTTGAATAGGTATTGTTCTGTTATTAATGGCATGGCTTCCAGGTGAGGATATGCAATCAAGGAGATTGTCTGCTATTGCCTGCTGGGAAAGCCCCTGACCCTGATTGGTTTTCCATTTGCATTTGCTGAGTGCTGATTTTCTTATTTTGTAGGACTGGTAGCCATATCTTGTTTACTTTAAGGGTTTCTTCTTTCCTGTTGAAGTTATCCAAGTGTTTGTGGATTTTGATGGTTTCCCTGTGCATTCTGACCTGATAGTTGTTGGCATGGTCCAGAATTTCAGTGTTTTCAAATAGCATTTTATGCCCAGGATGGTTTATAATGTGTTCTGCTACTGCAGATTTTTCTGGCTGGCCCAGTCTGCAGTCTCTCTCATGTTCCTTGATTCATGTTTGTACACTGCGTTTGGTGGTCCCTATGTAGACTTGTCCACAGCTGCATGGTGTGCGGTAAACTCCTGCGGCTGTGAGAGGGTCTCTCCTGTCCTTCGCTGAGCGCAGCATTTGTTGGATTTTCTTGGTTGGTTTGTAAACCATTTGGAGGTTGTGTTTCCTCACTACTTTCCCTATTCTGTCTGTGACTCCTTTGATATATGGTAAAAATACCTTCCCTTTGGGTGGCTGCTTGTCTTCAGTCCTCTGGGTTTTTCTAGGTCTGGCAGCCCTTCTGATGTCTGAGCTGGAGTAACCATTTGCCTGTAGAGCCCGGTCTAGGTGCTTCAATCCCTCTTCCAAGAAGTGGGGTTCACAGATGTGTTTTGCCCGGTCTACCAGTGTTTTTATTGTGCTTCTTTTTTGTCCTGGGTGATGGTTAGAGTTCTTGTGCAGGTATCTCTCTGTATGTGTGGGTTTTCTGTATACTGTGTGTCCCAGACGTTGGTTTGGATTGTGGTTTTCTCTGAAGATGCCAGCCACAGATGCTGGCGAAACGTCAGAAAGAAACTCTTCTAGAACATGGCCACACAGCCCAAAAAATCCACAAAAAACTATAGTTCTGCCTTTTCTCTGTCCTGTTAGCATTTTGCCATCTTCTCCATACAATGCCCCTACCATTTCTTCCTCCTTCCTTTTGCTACAGAAATATCCCCAAACCCCTTTTTATTGTTCTTAACCTCTCTAGCAAGCCTGAGCTCATTCTGTGCTTTAGCTTTTCTGACTTTCCCCCTACATATACTAGGTATTTGTTTGAATTCCACCTTGGTGATTTCCCCCCTTTTCCATTTCTTATACAGTTGTCTCTCCCTGTTCACAGACTTTGTGTCTGAAGCCTCACTCTTTGAGGGGTGGGACAAGGGCTATACTGTAAATGGCTGTGCACGCCATTAGTTTAAATGAGGCTCAGATACTTGCAAGCTGCCATTTTCATGGGTGTGTGTGTGTGTGTGTGACCTGGAACAGATCCCCCGCGAATCGGGAGGAGCAACTGTACATGTCCCTTTTAAAATTTAGCTCAGTTAAAAGTTTAGACACAGAATCTTCTTCTATGTGTTTCTCATCCAGGACAGTCTGTTCCGCTCTGTCCAGGAAAACCTCTTGCTCCCTAATATGCTGAAGTGTCATACCCAGGCCTCCAGTTCCTGGACTGTCTCTTCCAACAGGGCTCCCAACTTGCACTTGGTGCAGATGAAGTTACTGACATCCACTGGCAAGAACACAAGCATACCACAGCTGTTGCAGGTGACTCACTATGTTCAGTAGTCTTCAGTAGGCACTTAAACAGGACTCTGGGCTCCCCCCACCTGCTAAACATGCATGTAAAATACCTTTGTGTTCCAGGGCTATTTACCCAGCTCCGTCACCATGCTCCAGAGCCTGAGACTGCAGCTATATAGGAAAGCTAATGGCTTCCTCTGAGCCACTCCACTTCCTCTGAGCAAAACCCTCGCCTCCCTGGGACCAGGTACTCAGGAAGGGACCAGAGGCTACACTCAATAAAACAACAGAGTGCTAACAAACACACAATCACACCTCCACTGAGCTCACACAAACAATCAGCCTTGACCCAACAGACAAAACATCACCAAACTACAACAGAACAACAGACACTACTGGTCACACAATCAAGCTTCCAGTAGGCTCTTAGCAAGCCAATCAACCTCCTCCCAACTGACCCTTACCCATGACCCAACAAACTCTCCCAAAAGACTCTCTGGGATTGGGAAGGTTTAACCCCACAGACCTCGAAGCTCACCTTCTGCTGTCTCTTCCCCCAAACCCAAGTAAAACACTCTTGCTTTTCAAACCTGGTCACCAAGCCCCCCAGAGCCTGAGACTGCAGCTATACATCACCCAGAAGGGAACACAGTAGCCGAGATGAGGTCAGACTAGCAAATAATTTGTTGTTGTTGTTGTTAACTGCCTTCGTGTCAGTCTCACCCCATGGTGACCCTATGGATGAGACATGGCTCCCTGTCCTCTACTGCACTGCCCAGCTCCTGGAAACTCATATTCATGGTTTCTTTAACAAAGTCTATCCATGTAGCATGTGCCCTTCCTTTCTTTCTACTTCCCTCCACCTTTCCTAACATTATTGTCTCTTCCAATGATTCATGCCTTCTCATGATGTGTCCAAAGTACGACAGTCTAAGTCTTGTCATCTTGGCTTCTAGGGATATCTCTGGCTTGATCTGCTCTAGGACCGATTTGTTTGTCTTTTTGGCTGTCCATGGGAGCCTCAGCACTCTTCTCCAGCACCACATTATCTCAAATGCATTGATTTTCCTGCTATCTTCTTTTTTGACTGTCCAGCTCTCACATCCATACATAGTAATAGGGAATACGATGGCTTGTATGATTCTGACTTTTGTGCTGAGTTGTATGTCTTTGCATTTTAGGATCTCTTCTAGTTCTTTCTTAGCCGCCCTCCCCATTCTTAATCTTCTCCTGATTTCCTGGCTGCAGTCCCCATTTCTATTAATGTTTGATCCCATGCATGAGAAATCTTTTCCTATTTCCTCATTGTCTAGTTTGAATGTGTGTAAGTTCTCTGTGGTCATTATTTTTGTTTTCTTCATGTTCAACAGAAAGCCTGCCTTTGCACTTTCTTCTTTGATCTTCCTTAGTAGTTGTTCCAGGTCTGCGAGATTCTCTGCTGGTATTATGGTTTTGTCAGCATATCTCAGATTGTTGATATTTCATCCTCCTATTTTCACTTCTCCTTCTTCCAAGTTCAAGCCTACTTTCCTTACAATATGTTCTACATATAAGTTGAATAGGTAGGGTGATAGGATGTAGACTTGTCTGACTCCTTTGCCAAGTGGGAACCATTCTGTTTCTTCATGGTGGTTCAGAGAGTACACCAGTTAATATATTTTGAGATGTAGTTCACCTGGTCCTGCACATCTGGTTTAGGTTAGCTCTTTATCAATCTTGATTTGCAGTCCAGAATCCTTGCCAAGGTCTCTGCTGCAGCATGAAAGCACTCAGTCCTCTTTCTGGGGGAAAAGTGAAGCAAAATAGCCATTGTGTAGTTCTGTCTTTTCACTGTGATCTGTTTAGCATTTTACCATCCTTATTGAACAATGTCTCCATTGTCTCCTTGGTCATTTTCTCATCTTGAATGTATTTGAAAAAATTCCTTTTTGTTGCACCTTGCTTGCCTACATTGTTACTTTCTGCTAAAATACCAACTACCTTGATTCCAGTGATCAATTCCTCCCTATTGCTTAGGATCCAGTCCAGGATTGCTGATTCCCTTGTTCTTTATCTTTTGAAATAGGAAATTATTTGGAAGGCACATCAGGAATTTGTTGGAGAGCTTATGCTTAGTCTCTCAAGTAGGTATCAGAGTGATTTAAGTCCTGCATTCTAATTCTTGCATCTTGGATATTTCTCAGATTTATTTCTGAAAAGCATCATCCATAACTTCTTTTTGGTTTGGGGGCCTGTAGTAAACTCCTATCATAATGTTACATTTATTTGCTTACCCCCAATGCTCTCCACTGATCCACTCTGATTGATCTCATGGATTTCTGTACAATACTATTTGTTTTTGACATATAATGCTATTCCCTCTCCTTTTCTGCCACATCTATTATTTTTGAAAAGGTTATACTCTTCAATTGTAATATTCCAATTATAAAATGTATTCATTCAGGTATCCTTTATGCTTATAAAGTGACATTCCTGCATTATAATTTCAAGCTCATCTCGTTTGTTTCCCAAACTGCATTAGTATATAGCAGGGGTAGGCAACCTTTCCCCTTTAAGGGCCGAGGGACTTCAGCTCCCAGAAGCCTCAGCCATGTTGGCCAATAGTCCCATGTTGGCCAATAGCTCCTGGGATTCTGGGAGCTGAAGTCCCTCGGCCCTTAAAGGGGACAGGTTGCCTACCCCTGGTATATAGCTATTTGAAATTTTGTTTGTGTTCACCTATTAATTTATCATTTTTCTATAGGTCCATTTTTCTGTGGATCCATTTTTCTCCCTCTACTTCTCCTCTAAATTCACATCCTTGAGTTTAGAGCAGGGGTCGGCAACCTATGGCCTGATCCGGTCCCCCGGGCCTATGGACCGGCTCCAGGCCGGTCCTGTTGCCGCTGCTGCCCCCTGCCAACGCCGTGCGTGTTGCGGCTGCCATTTTGTTTTCCAAAATGGCGGCCGCAACCCATTTGCGCATGCGCAGTACTCGGGGCATGCACAAACGAGTCGCGGCTACCATTTTGGAAAACAAAATGGTGGCCGCGTCTCGCTCGCTCAGCACACCGGAAGTACTGTGCATGCACGAGCGAGCGTGCATGTGCATGCGCAGTACTTCCGGTGTACTGTGTATGCACACGCACACAAGGCGCCATTTCCCCCCACCACCACCCTCGGCCCGCGGAAGACCTGGGGACCAGCAGACCGGCCCCAGGTAAGAAAAACTTGCTGACCCCTGGTTTAGAGCTTGCCTTTGGGTTTGAGCTATCATCAGACTTTGGGTTTGAGACATACGGCCTTTACAGACTGCCAGAAATAATCCAGCTTGAGGCCACTTTAACTGTCCTGGCTCAATGCTAGGGAATCATGAGAATTGTAGTTTTTTTTTCTGAGACATTGAGCCTTCTCTGTCAGAGAGCTCTGGTGTCACAATAAACTGCAGTTCCCATGATTCCCTAGCACTGAGCCAGGGCAGCTGAGGTGGTCTCAAGCCGCATTATTTCTGGCAGTCTATAAAGGCCCATAGTTTGACCTATCATCTCACTCTTCCACTCAAGGACTTAGCTTAAAGCCCTCTTGATCAGAATTGCCATGCTAACACCAAAGACATTTTCCCCAGTCTTCATGAAGTGCAGCCAGTAGTCCTCTAACAAGTGAATATCAGGGTCCCAGAAGACAAACCTTTCCCTCTCTACCCCATCTACATAGCTAATCATCCACTTTTTATGTTTTGTCTCAGTTCTATTAATTCCATAAAAGTGCTAAATGATATTTATTGGCTAATAAGACTATTCATCTCCCAGATCTCATTCAAACAAAAGATGACACTGATGGAGTATTTTATCCATGTAACACCAATGTTATTGCAAACCTAAAGACAATAAACAAATGCACATCTATTAAGGTTATAACTTTACAGAAACCTATTTTAGAAAAATTGCAGGTGTTTTACTGCCTCCTTTAGAACAGTTAACATTCACTGTGTTAAATAATATTGCCTTAGGCTCATGTCTTAAGGAAATGTCTGCCTATAGAGAATACTTGGCCCAATGTAACTGAAGACATGAGACGTGGTACTCTGGCTAACATTCATGGAATGATTCTCACTGTGAAATCCTGAATTTTAGCAAACACACAAGAACAGCAGCTTGTGAAAGCTTTCTGAATGAAACGTCACAGCTTTATGCAGCAATCAAATTTTCCACAAGGTCCTAATCAGCACAGAGCTGGAAAATAAACTATCTGCAAACAAATGGATCCTCTAGCAGTGGTCTTTCAAAGTAGTGGTCTTTTAAGGTTTTCACAACAATTAATGATACCTTTAAACCAGGGGTAGGCAACCTAAGGCCCGGATGCGGCCCCCCGAGGCCTTTGGACTGGCACCCGTCCCCTGCCATGATGATATTGATTATTGGTGTTATTACTTGTTCTTCGGGTTTTCTTGGCAAAATCTCCACAGGGGTTTTGCCATGGCTTTTCTGGGGCTGAGAGAGTGTGCATGCATTTTGTAATTTTAAAAATTTATTTATTTATTTATTTATTTTTGGTGCTTCGGCCCCCCAACTGTCTGAGGGATAGCAACCCGGCCCCTGGCTCAAAAAGGTTGCCTACCCCTGCTTTAAACCATGCAGCTCAGTTCCTGTATAACAGTATTATTATTTTCTCACAACATATAACTGGAGTGGAGTGACTACTGCTCTGTGCATTTCACCCATAATCCTAGAACTAGTGGTATCTTGCTTTCAGAGTAGACAACCCAACCCAAGAAGATATACTGGGCATATATCCCAGGGAATTTTTCCAGGATGAGTAATGTACATGCACCATCCCTCCCCCCCCCATTGTCTTCATAGCCTATAGCTAACAAAATCTGTTGATTAAGAGACAACCAACTACAGCCTACTTCTTAGCATTCAACAGGGTCTATTCTAGTCAACTTTTTGAGAATGTCTGTAAAAGAGAAAAAGGGACTGAGAATAAAATAGATGATCTTTCCTTTTGCAAATTTACAGACTAAGACCAAAATATATAGCTCAAAGCATGCCAGTTCACTTTTTCAAGGACCTCCTTATCAGAAGATGCCATCAGCAGTAAATGAGATGAAATGCTAATTGCGGAATAGAATTAACACAGAGATTTATGTAGTTACAAGTCCAGGTGCACTTGGAGATGCCATTTACAAAACCAAACACATTAACTGTATTTACAATTAACAGCATATCTTGTTGGCCCTCAAAGATTTCCCAAGCTACACTAAATTATAACTACAATTTGAGGATTTGACAAGAGAGCATTTAAAATTGGGTTTAGTGTCACATTTGTGTCAAAGCAGTGCCCAAGTCACATATTTCAAGTGGTGGATTTATACATATGGAAGTTTGCAAGTCACCCAACAGGCACCGTCCTACACTGCCCGAAAGAAGCATACATAATTTACTCTTTACAGCAAAAAATACATTAAATTTGAGGTAGCTAAATATGACTTCCTAAAACAATCTTTTCTAGTCAGACTAGGAAACAGACCCCCATCTCTTACAGAGAACTTGATTTCCCTAACACTGTTTACACCTCTTCCTGTTCTTCAAATATCCTTTTGGAGATGTGCAGTTCTCACTGTCCCAAGATTGGACCATAGATTTGTTTGATTTCAAATTTGATGAACATTTGATGCAGTTACACAAATTTGTTACTGACATAAGCCTTACCCACTCCACTTGGCCTTACCAACTCCAGTCCACTTACATATACATACCTCTTTCACCTGAAACAGGCAGCTGGTAGCTGGAAGTGCACTGGTTTTGCAAAAAGGACTTGTACTTATCAAGTACTTGTCAGGAGGAAGCCCTTTCTGAGGGTATTTTGGATACTAAATCTTCTCATGCAGGTAGGAAAGCACTGCAACTAGTGAAAACTCATGTGCACAACTATGGAAGATACTGGTCTCCTTCCATCTGTCCACCCTAACTGTCTGTTAAACAGTACAAGCCCACATTTTCTTGCCAATTTGTCTATGCCTGCAGCATAGATTTAGCCTTAACAGTATGTCATATCTCTCTGCTTTGGATTTTCCAATCACTCTGCTCAATCCCCTACAATACTTCAATTGCAGAACACAGCAGCAGCACCCTAATCCAGCAACTGGTCAATTTGCCTTCCCTTTCTATCTTGAAAGAATAGCAACAACCACAAATTGCACTCAGCTGATTTATTCTTCCTTTTTCTTGTTTTTGAGGATTATGAGGATTTGTTATTAAAAACTACAGATGCGCTAACAGACCAAGCAAGTTCCAGTCTCTCTGGTCACTTTCTGTGAGCTTGTGCCCCCACAATGTATTTTATTTTCTTACATGAGATGGCTTTTCAAATGATAGTGGTATTTATAGAAAGGTCATTTTTTCTGTCTGCTGCCTGGTGTACTGAACACTTTATAGAGTCAAGGCAGACTTCAAATGCACAAAAGAATCATGTGCTCTATTAATAGCTTTGACAAACAACTTTGGCATTCAAGACCTTGGTGCTAGATTATGAAAACTGTTTCACATTATGTATATGTGTCCTTATCCAAGAATTTATGCCAGGTAACTCAGTTATACTTTGCTTCTGCATATTACATAAGCAGCCAGTTACCTTTGACAAGATGATTTAAAGCCAGAAATCCCAATTCCCAATCCTAAATTATCAAAACCAAGAATGAACATATAATAGATATGTAATGTCCACCATATCATTTTAAATGTTTATTTATTTAATTTCTTATCACATCCTTCCAGTAGAGGACCCAAAGCAGCACACAGCACCTTAAAAACATAAATGTTTAAAAATCCTCTTCATACAAAAGTTAAAATACAATTTAACTAACTTTGAGTTAAAACACAATTTAACAGCACAATATAAAGCAGCATTTAAAGGAGTTTAAAATATAGTAAAATAAAAACACTAGACCCCCTCCCCATTAAAAACTCTATTTTCTATCACCAAATGCCTCCTTAAATAAAAAGTTTTTAAGTACCAGCCAGCAAAAAGACAGGAGGGAGGGGGCTAATTGGACCTCACAGGGAAGGGAGTTCCACAACTTGGCAGCAGCCACCAAGAAGACTCTCTCTTATGTCTTCACCAGACATACCAGTGATTGTATTGGGACGGAGAAAAAATCACCCCCCACAGGCAGGCTCATATAGGGAGATATGTTTTTTCAAATAGTATGGACCCAAGCCATGTAGATCAAAGGTCAATGCCAGCACTTCTGCAGAGAAATGGATCAGCAGCAATTGGAGTTGTATGGACCATGTGTGTGTTTGTCACATGCTTCCTGTAACCTACCACAGTCAGCAACCTGCTGCAGCATTTTGCACCCACTAAAGTTTCCAAATAGTTTCCAAAGGCAAACCCATGTGAAGTACATTACCGTAGTCCAAATGGGATGTGATCAAGGAATGTGTCACTATAGCCGAATCTGACAGCTCAAGAAATGAGAGCAGCTGGTGCACAAGTTTTACCTGTGCAAATGCACTCCTGGACACAGCTGAAAACTGTGGCTCAGATCTGAGTCAAGGAACACACCCAGTCTGTGAACCTAAGATTTCACAGAGTGTAACAGCATTCAACACACGCTGAATCCCTAATCCATCTTTGTTCTAGTCCATTACCAACAACAGACTTTGGTTTAATACATAAGACAGCTTCCTTGGAATTGGATGGAAAGGAGAGAGAAAGCTGTGTATCATCAGTATACTAGTGACACCTAGCTCCAAAACCTTCAGTATACTGGTGACATCCAGCTCCAAAACCTCTCTCAGCCGTTTCATGTAGATGTTGAATAGTCTGCAGGCCCATATCCATGGGCCGTGCAGAAATGCCTAGAAATTCTTTCTGAGTTTGCCCCTCCAAGGAGGACTGGAACCACTGCAGAACAGTGCCCCGAGGTCCCATCCCAGAAAGGCGTCCCAGAAAGATACCACAGTCAATGGTATTGAAAATCTCTGAAAGGTCCAGCAAAACCAACAGGGACACACATTCCTATCCAGTTCCCTACATAGATAATCTACAAAGGCAACCAAAGCTGTTTCTGTTCTTCAGCCAGGGCTGAAGCCAGACTGAAATGGATCTAGATAATTTCAATCCATTTCATCTAAGAACCCCTGGAACTGGTGGTCCATGGATCGGTGCTAGTTCATCAACGCTTAGCTGCTGATCCCTAGAGTTTGTACAAAAGAAACAGCTGCAGCCAATGGGCAGAAATATGGTAGGGATCCCTGGCTAGGAAAAAGAATTGCCAGTCCCTCACATCACACAGCTTAAGAAGCAGTGCTCTAGACAGCTCTTTTAGTTCAGTTATTGCTTTTTAAAAACTTTCTTTGCTCTTCTCAATCTCTTTCTTCTCCCAGATCTTCAACTTGCCTCAAACCCACTTTCCACCTCCAATACTTCCTCAGAATTTCCTAAGGTGGCTTTTTAGAGACAAAAAAGAGTTGTGTTCCAAGGAAGCTGCAGAGGACTACACTTTCAGATTACATAAAATGAACATGTGTTCATCAATTCACACATGTTCATCTGTTCATTCCACTGAGATATACCTCTGCCCATAATTAGTACTATGGATTTAAGAGTACTCTTGTACAGGTTGAGTATCCCTTATCCAGAATTCCAAAATCCAATGTACTCCAAAATCCAAGACTGTCCATATGGGTGGCTGAGATAGTGACACCTCTGCCTTCTAGTAGTTTAGTATACACAAACTTCATTTTGTGCACAAAATGATTAAAAATATGTACAAAATTACCATCAGGCTATGTGCATAAGGTATACATGAAACATAAATGAATTTCATGTTTAAACTCGAGTCACATCTCCAAGATATCTCATTATGTATATGCAAATATCCTAACCCTGCCCCCCATCCAAAATCCAAATCACTTTTGGTCCCAAGCATTTCAGATAAGCAAGATTCAACTTGTATGTGAGTACAAATCAGGAATGAACACAAATACAGAAGTGGTGATTCTTACAGCAGATGGAACATGGGTGCATACAGTGACATGTGACCACACATCTTATGGTCTTACTGTGAATTTTAAAACCTTTAAATCAGCATCAACCAATGACAAATCTGATCAGACTGATGTAGCAGCAATCATGCCTTGATAATGCAATAAAATACACAATCTAAGACTGCATTTCTATGAATTGACTTGCCCATTAACTTATTTCCTGGTGGCATTAATTTTGGCTCTATTCATCTATCTTTCAGTTATGACCAAGGAAGACACAGAGTCTTAAAACCAAGTCATCTGAGCACAAACACTTTTTCATGCAATAGAACGTAACCCCGTTCGGGGTTCCTCAAAACATCGGAGGGCCGGAGTAAAAAAACAACAACACAACACAACAAAACAAAACAAAACAAAACAAACCAACACTTTTTTTTTACTCCGGCCCTCCAATGTTCTGAGGAACCCCGAAGTTTGCCCGGTGTGGCCGCAGGGGACCCGACCGCAACAGGCCTCGGAGAGGCCTGGCACGGCTGCGGGGGACCCCCAGGAGGGTTCCGGCGACCGCAACGGGCCCCAGTGCGCAAGGGCGTGCGACTCCAGGGTGCCATTTTGTGTTCCAAAATGGCACCCAGAGTCTCATGCGACCTTTCCTGTCACAGGGCTAGACGGGAAAGGTTGCGCGAGACTCCGGGAACCATTTTGGAACACAAAATGGCGCCCCGAAGTCACACGCGCCCAAGAAAGGCGGCAGCAGGACTGGTCAGGGGCCGGTAGGAAGGCCTCGGTGGGCTGGGTTCGGCCCATGGGCCGTAGTTTGCCGACCCCTGATCCAAGGTGTTGATATTTATAAACTCATCAAGGTGAGAGAGAAATAATTAAGACTACTTTCAGAACAATTACTTCCCCAGCAGGTACAGCATGGGAAACCCCATTTACTGTGTTTGATGCCACAAGAACTGCTGTATAACATTCTGAACAGTAGAAACACTGTAGAAATAAAACTACTGAAACAAGCAAGTTGAACTTTCAATGTATCCTTACTCTAACAGCAAAACTGGTCATTTCTCTTTAAAATCTTGAAAAATAAACAGAAATGAAAGTGAAACAACTGAACAATTATGCAAATGCAGCATAAATTAGAATGATAGGCTGGAGATCATTCTAAGAAATCTAAACAAGATTTCAGTATAGCAATAAGTAATCTTCAGTGATCAAGTGGTTTTAGTTTGTGCTTTAGTTTTGCTATTTTTTTGGGGGGGGGGGGGAAAGGCATTTTAATTGCTTTCATCTGCTGTTGCTAGTTTGGTCATGATGTACCAAGGAAATTTAGTATTTATCAGACTGGGAAAATTGGGGTGTCTCATTCCTGTTATTACAGACAAGAAAAATATGGTGAAGGGAACTGATTCTGTGTGACAGGTGATGAAAAGTGAAGCCAAAACTTTCCTTACATATTTCTCTGCCTACTGGCCATCAATATCCACATCTAAAGAAACCCTAACTGCTGTGCAAACACCCTTGGAACTGAGGGTGTTGCTGCTTTATAAAATGCATTATTTGATTATGGATGACCATTTTGCTGTGCATCATCAAACGCTGGGCGGACAAACAGAGAGCTCTTAACATTAGAAAAGAGGAGATCCAATAGTAACGAAACTTCAATTGTTCTCACACCCACTGTCAAATGCTACCAAGAATGTAAAGTCCAACAAATCCTTACTTGCCTTGTAGACAGCTATTTGTTTTTATTTGTAAGCTGCCTGAGAACATTTGGACTGAAAGGTAGCCAGCATTTTGAAATGGGCAGTGCAATTTTATTATATAGTTGTGTTATCACAGATGTAGCACAGCACGACATAGGCATAATTCAGCAGTTAATTCTATGTAAGCATTCTAAATACCATTTGAGTAATATCACCTAGTGAACATAACTCTTCCAAGATAGTTGGTAATTTTCTAAAGTTTTCTAAAGCAGACGTGAAGTCTTAACTAATCTGCCTTTCTGTTAAATTCACTAGAGCTCTCTTACTTCTAAAGGAATAATGTTCTCTTCACTACATGAAAACAGGGGGGGCAACTGTTTTATCCAAATTGATACCAGGGACAGCCAAAACAAAACAAACAAACAAACCACACACACACACAAACAAACAAATGGGTCCTAGAATAGTTCAAGCCTGAAATCTCCCTGGAAGCCAAGATGATAAATCTGAGGTTGTTGTACTTTGGTCACATCATGAGAAGGAATGACTCACTGAAAAAGACAATAATGTTAGGAAAGGTGGAAGGAAGTAGAAAGAAAGGAAGACTGCATGCTAGATGGATAGACTCTATTAAGGAGCTTACGGGTATGAAATTACAAGACCTAAGCAGAACAGGGGAACATAGGGAGTCTTGCAGATGTCTCATCTCCAGGGTCACCATGAGTCGGGGCAACTTAAGGGTGGTTAACAACAAATGAAAAAACAGTGGAAGTATTTATTTTTAGTATTTATATCCTCCTACATCCACAGAGGTTATCAGAGCATCTTACAAATTGCTGACAGTTCTCATTAACTCCAGCAGAAACTGCCTCTTCTTCTTTGCCTCAAAGGCCAGGGCAGTGAAGTAAATTTTGTAGGGGTGTTACAATGTAAACATTAAATGTAGTGTGGGCATGTTATAGTGTGGCGAATATACAGTATTATTGTATAGCAGATTTTAGTTCCCAAGTTCAAGTAGCCAATATCTAGACAATTATTTCAGTCAAATTAGAGCTCCCACTTCATGCCACAGAACCCCATAATATTAATAGCATTTCCAAACCATAATGCTTTTAGTCTCCTCCCTAACATAGCTATCATATAGGATGGACAAATCCAGTTCAAATATGTGCTCCCCCCCTCCATCTGCATAAAACATCCTCATCATAATGCTATGCAGAGAGCAGACAAATACGGTTGTGCCGATCATGTACCACTGAAGTGATTGGTTAATATGTGAAGCAGACTATAGTAAAGGGTAGAGGCCATCCCTAGATGTCTAGAGAATCAATGTAATATATGTCTGTCAAATAAAGCCATCTTGTATTTCACCATAAGATCTGACAAAACAAATGTCTTGTTGCATTCCACATCTGGGAATGGAAGGATTTACTAGTACCACTTCTCAAAACTGTTATTGCCATCATCATCACCATCATCATCATGTGTGCATGGCACTTTAAAAAACAAAAGCCAGCCATGCCAAAAGCAAACAATACAATACAACACACACACACACGCACACACACACACACACACACACACACAAAGTAGTAATACAAATATAAACAATAACATCCAATAAAATTGTAGAGCAAATTATCCAGACATAAATACAAAAACCATTAGAGAGTTGGACAGTGAGGAAAGTAGAAAGGAGGAAAATCAATTCATTTGAGATGTGGTGGTGGTGAAGAGTGCTGAGGACACCATGGATAGCCAAAAAGACAAACAAATGGGTCTAGAACAGATTAAGCCTGAAATTTCCCAGGAAGCCAAGATGATAAAATTGAGGCTATTGTACTTTGGTCACATCATGAGAAAGAATGACTTACTGGGAAAGACAATAATGCTAGGAGAGGTGGAGGGATATAGAAAGAGAGGAAGGCTGCATGGTAGATGGATGGACTCTATTAAGGGGCTCACGGGCATAAATTTATAGGACCTAAGCAGAGTAGTAGAAAATAGGAAGTCTTGGAGATGTCTCATCCACAGGGTCACCATGAGCCAGAATCGACTTGAGGGCAGTTAACAAAAACTAACAAATACCTATAACCAAAATATATGTTATTAAACAATATCAATCTACAATTCTAAAAAGGTTTGGTAAACAATAAAGTTATACATTGGGATTTAAAAAGAAGGAAGGAAGGAGCAGTCTGCAGATGTTCATGTAGGCAATTCCAGGAGCATGGATCAAGAAGTGAAAGAGGATGAAGCTGAGCTCTAGAAGAGAAACCCTTTTTTGAGCAAGACACCCAGAGTTTCTAGAACACAGATTCTGAGCAGGCCGGAAAAAAGAAATGAGGGCTACAAGATACTGGGAGCCAGGTGGTGTAGTCTTTTAAAGTTAAACCAGACGCTTGTACTGAATCCTAAAAGGAATACTAGTAGGCAACAAATGAACAGAAATCAGTGGGGACTGACATGATAAAATGATGGGCCAAAAAGATAATGAATGATGGGAAAAAATTACGGATGTGAGTGCCAGACAGTGCAGAAAGCAGATAAAAAGAAAATCAATGCATTTGAAATATGGTGCTGGAGAAGAAATAAGAACTAGGAATGGGAAGGACGGCCATGAAGGAATTAGACAAGATCCTAAACAGTAAAGATATACAACTGAGCACTAAAGTTAGAATTGCCAATGCCACCATATTCCTCAACACCACATATGGATGCGAGAGCTGGACAGTGAAGAATGCAGACAGAAGGAAGATCAACCCCATTGGCTTGAATGGCTGCGTGCTCCTGCACATGCGCCGTCGGCCTGTGCACCATTTTAACTAATGGGGCTTGATGGTCCGCAAAGGACCAAGACCATGGACCTGAAGTCTGCGAATATGGAGGGGCAACTGTATAATGCTAGGAAAGGTAGAGGGTCTTAGGGTCGCCACCTAGAGGGCATGTAACAACAAAGCTAGAGAAGAGTGCTGAGGATACTGTGGACAGCCAAAAATACAAACAAATCGGTCCTTGAACAGATCAAGCCTAAAATACCCCTAGAAGCCAAGACGATCAAATTGAGGCTGTTGTACTTTGGACACATCCGGAGAAGGCACAACTCATTAGAAAAGACAATGATGCTAGGAAAGGTAGAGGATAGCAGAATGAGAGGAAGACTGTATGTCAGATGGCTAAATTTGACTAGGGAGGTCACGGGAATGAATCCACAAGACCTAATCAGAGCAGTGGAGGACTAGGGGGTCGTGGAGATATCTCATCCATAGGGTTGCCATGAATCAAGGTTGACTTGAGGGCAGTTAACAACAACAACAAAATGAGGTAATCAAAAGACAAATCAATATGAAGACAAATCAAAAGAAGATAGCAATCAAGGTGGGAAATGACCAAGGCATGATCTAAAGCCTGCAGAGGAAGCAAATAGGAAAGGCCTGATTTTGGCAATTTGTTGTTGTTGTTGTTGTTGTTGTTGTTGTTGTGTGCCTTCAAGATGTTTCCAATTTATGGTGAACCTATCATGCAGTTTTCCCAGCAATACAGTATTATAAAATAAAAAGTGACACAAGTTCACTACAGCTTCAATGTGAAGAACGAAAGAACACGACGAGAAAGCAACAACAACAACACTTACACGTCTCCTTCACAGGATAAATGGGAACATTATTAACATGATGGAGAATGTACAGTGGACTCTAAGGTTAACCATTCAAGGAGTATTAGTTTTAATGCAGTTTTAAGACCCATTTCAAGTACTCATGAAAGACTGAAAAGAAACACATTAGATGGGGCTTGGTATCTCCTGGGGTAGATACCAAAATCTGTGGATGCCTAAGTTTCATTATATACAATGGCAAAGTGAACTGATGTGTCTTATTAAAAAACAAAAACAAAAACAAAGTTTGCTTTCTGGAATCTATATTCTTTTTTGAATATTTTCAAGCCATGGATGATTACATTTGAGGATACAGAATCTGGGGACATGATGGGCCGGCTATGAGAAGACGGTTTTGGAGGTAAAGAAGGTTTTGGAGAAAAAATAATTCTGTCTTTGCCTTGCTAAGCTTTAGGTGATGATGAAGCAACCATGCTCAAAACAGCTGAAAGACATGGTTTAATACAATGTTCAATACCAGATGAAATTTCTGGAGTGGTGAAATATGGCTGAGTATCATCAGCATAGAGATGATATTGAAAACTGTATGAGCAAACAAGCAGCCCAAGTAGGAAGATACAGGGGAAAAATATTTGCACACTATTCTTAAACCTACCAACCAGATGTTTTCTTGGAAATTTAAATCAATCTTTCACCCTCCCAAAACTACAATGCCAGAGAATTGCACAGTCTATTCTTCCAGAATACTGCCTCAAATATGTAGTTGTCTTATTTCCAAACCGAGAATAACTTAGTCTCTATGACACGTTTAAAAATGAAAGCCAGAAGAGAAGGTTATTTGCTGTTACAGCAATTTGGGGGCATAATTCCTACAGAACTATCCCTTTTTTCTATAACTCCCAAATGCACGTTACAAGAGAATTAGTAAACAATTTGAAAAACTTCAGTCCCTTGGCTTTACTCTTCAAGCCCCTAACCAAATTTCTCCAATTTTGTGCTGAAATTATTATTGCAGGCCATCATAACTTCTGATTCATTCTCATAACAGGCATTTTACAGTCCCACAGAGACAACAAAAATGTGGGGGTGGAGAGGGGCGGCAGGTCAATTCATGACTGGTGTACTATGTTTGCACTGGTAAAATGCAAATTTTGTAGACTTGTGCATGGCAAAGAATTGTAAAAATGTTTGAGGCCCAAATTGTTTCTGGTCACAAAATTATACAAATGTAAAGGCTTCAGATGTCAAGGTAAAATGTTATTAATCATATTGCTTTTGTGGGAGGGGGGAGCTGTAATACAGATGATAAATAATCCTTATTCCACAGCAAGGAAAATGCAACAAAAAGAACGGCATGCTATGTGACTCCACAAAGAGTCAGTTGGAAATATTAAAAATAAAGCAGTGAGAGGGAAGATAAAAAGACTGCATCAAGGGAACAACCAATGAGAGGTCCCATAACATTAAGAGTTTGACTTTCAATTTCCCATTTTTTATTTAGGAACTGTAGCTCTATGTACAATAGTGGTCAATTATTGGAAGGTAGGAAGGCAAGAGCATCAATACTGTAGATATAAAAGTAATTAAGGGCCTTTATAGACTGCCAGGAATAGTGCAACTTGAGGCCACTTTAACTGTCCTGGCTCAGTGCTAGGGAATCATGGGAATTGAATTTTTTTCTGGGACACTGAGCCTTCTCTGTCAGAGAGCTCTGGTGCCACAATAAACTACAGTTCCCATGATTCCTTAGCACTGAGCCAGGACAGTTAAAGTGGCCTCAAGTTGCACTATTTCTGGCAGTCTGCAAAGGCCCTAAGACTATCACTAAAAGTCCCATATGGCAAAATACTCTTTAGATATTTCCACATATTAGAAGACTGCAACCATGCTGGATAGGAAAATCAGAAGAACAAGGGATCGATGGGAACCTCAAACGAACCTATGTTTAAAAACCACCACCATCATTCCTAGCATAGTAAAATCAGCAGGTGCTGTCTTCTGCTTTTCACTTGCTCTCATGGAGCAGAAGAGAGAGCAGTCTACACCACCACAGAATACTGGGCCAAGCAACTTTTATTTTATTCAGTCTCTGGGCTCAGTTATGTACTGCTGAAATTGTTTATAAAGTGTGAACAATGCACCCTGTGCAGTGTTTTGTTTTGCTTTTAAAATCAACATGTGATCTGAATTGTATCAAAGCAGATTCCTCACCCCCAAATGCAAGGAGATCCACCAAACTCAGGCCAAACAGAGAAGGGATTGAAGGCAACTACTCTGCCTAGAAAAGGTGAACATAAATATAGTCATTTCTTGTGCCCCTGTCTAAGTATTAGAAATGAAAAGGGATACATTATGTAACTAATGTGAACAATACCAACTTTCATTTGAAAAGGAACTGTTCCTAGTACTGGGGGTGCATCAATACTGTAGAAATAATGCAGTTTGACACCACCCTATGGAATTCGGGGATTTGTAGTTGTTATACAAGGTCTTTAGCCTTCTATGCCAAAGAGTGCTTGTGCCTCACAAAACTACAAATCCCAGGATTCTATAGAATAGAGCCATAACAGTTAAAGTGGTATCAAACTGCATTATTTCTACAGAGTAGATGTACCCTGGGATAATGTACGTAGAGAGATCTTGTAGCACCTTTGAGACTAACTGAAAGAAAAAAGTTGGCAGCATGAGCTTTCATAGTCTTAAGTCTACCGTGCATTTAGCATCTGAGGAAGTACTTTGTCTACAAAAGCTCATGCAGCCAACTTTTTTTTTCCAGTTAGTCTCAAAGGTCCTTTAAGATCTCTCCACATACTGATTCTACAGACTAACACAGCTATATCTTTGAATTATGGGATAATGGTAAGAGATAGTTGTTGTTCTTAATTGCCCTCCAGCCCCGACTCATGGCAACCCTGTGGATGAGCCATCTCCAAACCCCTGTCCTTCACTGCTCTGCTCAGGTTCTGCAAATTCAGGCCCGTGGTCCTCCTGGTTGAGTCTATCCATCTGGCATGTGGTCTCTCTCTTTCTACTGCCCTCTACATTTCCTAGCATCATTGTCATTTCTAATGATTCATTTTTCCTTGTGATGTGACCAAAGTATGACAGTCTCAATTTAGTGATCCTGGCTTCCAGGGGAGAGTTCAGGTTTGATCTGTCTAGGACTCAACTGTTTGTCTTTTTGGCCATCTATGGTATTCTCATCATTCTTATCCAGAACCACATCTCAAATGAGGACACTGACACTATGGTCCAAAACACACCACAGTTTGAGACCATGTTAACTGCCCTGGCTCAGTGCTAGAAAATCTTGGGAATTGTAGTTTATTGTGGCACCAGAGCGCTCTGATAGAGGCAGCTAAATGTCTGCTAAATTCCCTAGCATAGAACCAGGGCAGGTAAAGCTGTCTCAACCTGGATTGTTTCTGCAGTGTGTTTTGGACCTATATTAGGAATGTGTTCTCTAAACCCAGGAGGGGAAACAATGAAAGTACTCATGCCACACTTAATGCCCCATTTCTTGCTCAGAATCCCCTCATGCCTGTCCTTTCACACTTGGGCACAGCAACAGAGTTGGCATGACTTTACACATCAAGAAAAGTGGTAGGATTCAGAGCCACAGCTGTTAATCTAGAAAATCAGGATGCAAAGGGCTCTTGCAGCACATTTGAGCCTAAGTGAAAGACAGAAATGGGTAGCTTTCCTAGACTTGAGCCTATTTCTTTAGAGGCATGTGAATATGCATGCAACGGGTTCTTGCAGCACATTTGAGACTAAGGGGGGTTGCAGACTGCCAGAAATAGTGCAAATTGAGTCCACTTTTAGAGTTAGAGTTAGTGCTAGGGAATCATGGGAATTGTTTTTTTTCCTGAGACATTGAGCCTTCTCTGTCAGAGAGCTCTGGTGCCACAATAAACTACAGTTCCCATGATTCCCTAGCACTAACCCTAACACTAAAAGTGGACTCAATTTGCACTATTTCTGGCAGTCTGCAACCCCCCCTAAATGAAAGATATGGCTTGGGTCCAGACTATTTGAACGATTTTATCTCCCTTTATGAGCCCACAGAGTATCGAGATCATCGGGAGCTCTTCTCTCTGTCCCACCATCTTCTCAGGTGCATTTGTGGGAACAAGACAGAGGGCATTCTCAGTGGCTGCTCCCAAGTTTTGGAACTCCCTCCCTAGGGAGGCCAGGATGGCTCCATCCCTGCTGTCCTTCTGATGGCAGATAAAGACATTCTTGTGTGGGCAGGCCTGTGTAAATGGATAGTCTGGGAATGTTGTGCTATTTAAATTTTGAGATTTGTATTTCTAACATTTGATTTTAACTCATAACTGTTTTAACTTTTAAAATGGTTTAATTGTTTTGTAAATTTTATATTTAAACATTTTAATGTTGTATTGTTTTTAAATTGTATTGTTTAAAATCTGCTGTTCGCTGCGTCGAGTCCCTATTTTGAAAGAAAGGCGGGATATAAGAAAATAAAATAACAACAACAATAGTAGTAGTAGTAGGTAGCCTGAGCTTCCCTAGACTTGATCCTACCACAGAAGTAGGTTCAAGTCTAGAGGTGGTTATATTTCTATATTCCACTTAGGGCCTTTACAGACTGCCAGAAATAATGCAGCTTGAGTCCAGTTTAACTGCCCTGGCTCAGTGCTAGGGAATCAAGGGAATTGTAATTTTTTCTGAGACATTTGTCTTTTCTGTCAGAGAGCTCTGGTGGCACAATAAACTACAGTTCCCATGATTCCCTAGCATTGAGCCAGGACAGTTAAAGTGGACTTAAGCTGCATTATTTCTGGCACTCTGTAAAGGTCCTTAGTCTCAAATGTGCTTACAACGATTCCCAAACTCTGGCTTCCAAGTGTTTGGGACTTCAGCTCCCAGAATTCCAGACCACTGGCCAAGATGGCTGGGGCTTCTGGGAGCTGGAGTCCAAAAGGACTTGGAGAACCAGAGTTTGGGAATCACTGTGCTACAAGGTCCCTTTGCATCAAAAAGGGGAGCCTTCAACTGAAAGGCGCTAGTTTTCCCGTGCAGGCAGAGGGAGGCTTTCACTTCAGGCTCTTACTAGCCCTCCAAGTTCTTAACCCCCAATACCTTTTAAAAATACACGACAAAGGCACCCTCCCCCTTGTGCACACCGCGTTCTCCCCTTCTGCCAGGCTGACCCACTAACACACCTCCCTTCCAACATGGCCGCCCCACCATCAGCGCCGAAACCTAACGAGGGAGTTGAAAACAAAACCCCGCCCCTTCCCACTCCATTGGCCCAACGAAGGCCAAGCCTCGCCGCGATTGGCCCCCCCGCCATCACTCTCACTTCCCAGCGTCCCCTCTCAAGCTAGAGTGAGGCGCCATGTAAACAAACGACTTTTGCTGGGGGTTCCCAAGTAGAAGGGAGGCCCCCTGGCAGCCCCTCCAGGCCCAAAGGGAGAGGGGACCCCCTGCCTCACCCGAGGGGCCATTTTGAATACACAAGACAGCCTCCAAAAGCGAGAGGCAACGAGAACACAGGGCAGCGGCCGCCTGATTTACGGGGCGGATGGAGAGGAGGAGGGAAAATAGGGGAAGGCGAGGGGTTAGAGAGAAAAGAAGAGCAAGACTCTATCCAAACTGCAGGAATAATCCGGGTTGACACACTTTAACTGCCAGGGCACGATGCTATGGAATTCTGGGAACTGTAGTCTGTTAAGGCACCAGAGCACCACAACCCTCTTTCTTTAAGGCAGCATCCGCACTGCAGAAACAATCCAGGTTGACACCGCTGTAACTGCCATTCTGTGGTTTTGCGAGACGCTTGGCCGCGTACTGGTTTGAGCGTTGGACTACGGTTCTGGAGACCAGGGTCCGAGTCCTAGTTTGGCCACGGAAAACCCCTGGGTGACCTTGGGCAAGTGTCACACTCTCTCAGCCTCAGGGGAAGGCAATGGGAAACCTTTGAACAAGTTTTGCCAAGAAGTTCCTTTTGCATAGTTGATGCAAACCCCCTGGGTGACCTTGGGCAAGTGTCACACTCTCTCAGCTTCCTCTGAACAAGTTTTTGCCAAGAAGATCCTTTTGCACAGCTGATGAAAACCCACTAATGGGTGACCTTGGGCAGATGTCACACTCTCTCAGCCTCGGGGGAAGGCAACCAAAACTTGACAAGAAAACCCCAGGACAGCTTCGCTTGAGGCTGGCCATAAGTCGGAAACGACCTGAAGGCACACAACAACAAGAAGTTAAGAGAGCTCTGGTGCCCACAACAAACTACAATTCCCGGGCTTCCATAGCACTGAGCGACGGCAGTGTCGAAGTGATGTCAAATGTGGACGCAGCAGACCCACACCGGCCACCCGCTTGGCTTGCCTCTCCCTTTCGCCACAAGGACTCAAACCTGGGGCTCTGGCTCCCCTTCCCCTGCGGGCAGCCTCAGGCGGAGGCCATGAAAGGGGGCCGGCCACACGTGCAGCAGCCCCTGGAGGCCAAGGGGGCTTGAAGCAGCCGAGGAGGCTCTCCCAAAATCCCAGGCAGGACCCTCATCCCCGAATAAGAGACGGAGGAGCCGAAATCTGGCCGAGGCACCGCGCTGCTGCCTCCCATCACATGCTTCGCCCCCCCTTCCCTTCGCTCCCAGGCAGCTGGGAAACGAAACGGCGCCCGCAAAGAAAGGGAGCAGTATCCATCCCTCAGGCGCTTCCCGACGGTCTTGCCCAGAGACACACACACAAGCCCCATTTCGGGAGTCAGGGCTCCCCAAGCTCCCACGCTGAGCTTACAGTAGAGAGAGAGAGAGAGAGAGAGAGAGATACAGCATGGCCACACCTCCCACCAGCTACACCTTGGCAAGCACAGGGTCCCTCTCTCTGCCTCTTTCAAAAGGCCAGGGCAAAGCCTCTCTGAGGAAAGTTACCAAGAAAACCCTGTGATCCTGAGCCGGAAAGGACCTGAAGGCACACAACAACAACAGCAACAGCAACAAGAAGCTCCTCTACAGTCCTAGAAGAAACGAAAGCCTCTCCCTCGGGCAGACATGGAAGAGCACACACCCCTTTCCTCCCTTATCTTTCCCCACGAAGGCAGGGCGACCAGGCGTCCTCCTCCTTTTACCAGGACACGTCCTCCATTTCAGCCTTCTGTCCAGGAGGAGTTCCAAAACGTCCTCCATTTCGAGCAGGACCAAGCAGCATGGATTTAATATTCCTAAGAGTGTTTTCAGCTCTGATTTGCTCATGTCCTCCATTCTGAGCATGACTAAGAAGCGTTCATTTAATACCTCTGTGAGTGTTCCCCCCCCCTTATCTGGTCATGCTCTCCATTTTTCCTCAATGCCCTCCGTTTTCTTCTTTCCCAGGGCATGTCCTGCACCTCAACCTTCTGATTCAGAACGCCCTCTATTTCGAGCATGGGTTTAATATTTCTGTAAGTGCTTCTGTTAATCGTTTACTTGGTCACGTCCTCCATTTCGCGGTGCCTCGTCCTCCTTGGCGGTTGGGAGGACCTCTGGCCGCCCTGGCTAGGAGAGGGAAAGCGGGGTTGTCTCCCTGCACCTCCCTCCCTTCTGGGTTTACTAAAGGCAAACCTCCCTGCTGGGTTTACTCACAAGCGCTTCTACTCATCATCATCATCATTATGTTGCAAAGACTTGGGGGAGCTTATCATCACCATCATCATTGTTATTATTATTATTATTATTATTTTGCAAAGACTTGGGGGAGCTTACACGTCTGAACTAATCCTTCCGTGCCAGAACAGAGCCCTTCCTCTTCCTCCTCCTCCTCCTCCTGCTGCTGCTTCGGCTGCTCCTGCTTTGGCTGCCTCCACGCCCCCTTTCCGAGGAAGACCAACTTTCCCTCCTTCCTCTCACGCCCTCCGCTGGACAGACACAGTCTCCCTGTCCTTCGCCCCGCAGAGGCTGAAGGGAGACGGGGGACCCCCAACGCCGTGAGGAAACTTAGAGGAGCCCTCGTAACGATGGGTGGACCTGGGGGCCCCGGCTCTTCGCAGTGGAGGGCTCCCGGGACTTTCTCCCTCCCTCCTTCCTTCCTTCCTTCCCTGCCTTTGCCTTTCCCTCCCAAACCCACCGCGCGGCATGTGACCCCCCCCAACGCCGCCGAGTTTCCCTCTCTTCCTCCCCCCTCCCTGCCCCCCTGGCCTTACCTGCCGCCCCGGCCCTGCGGGGGGAGGTCGGGGCGCCTCAGTGGGGGGCGCCGCTTCCGCCGAGGCTCCTGCTCCGGTCCCCGTCGTCGTCGCCGCCGCCCTGGCCCGGCCCCTCCATGCCGCTCTGGGGTTTGTTTTGTTTATGTCCCTTCCTGACGGGTTCCCGGAAATCGCGTGACTCGCCCCCATCACGTGGCCTTTAAAGACAGAGGAGGCCGAAGCCAAGAGGCGGCAGGGCGCGAGGCAGCCAAAGTCGCCAATCGGAGGGCTGGAAGGAGGGACCAATCACCGGCCGAGGAATCTGTGTTGTGGGTTTTTTTTTTTTTGTAAATGCTCGTTCCCCCTCACGTGACCTCCCAGAGGGCGGGGGGGGAAAGCGGAGTAGGGACAGAACGTTCTGTTCTCACCGCCGGGAAGAGGAGGAGGCGAAGGCTGCATCCGCACTGGAGGAATAATCCGTTCCGATACCGCTTTAACTGCCATGGCTCAATGGTATGGAATCCTGGGCATGGTAGCTTGTTGGGGCACCAAAGCTTCAGACTACTATGCCCAGAATTCCACAGCACTGAGCCATTGGCTTTTAAAGCGGTATCAGCCCGGATTATTTCTCCAGTGCAGGTGCAACCAAAGGCAAAGGCGGGCTTGGGGCAGCAGAGCAGAGGAGTGAAGGGCTTGGAAAGAAGAAGAGGGGATGAAACATTAGGAGGAACTTCCTAATAGTAAGAGCTGTTTGACAGTGGAATACACTCCCTTGGAGAATGGAGGAGCCTCCTTCTTTGGAGGTTTTTAAGCAGAGGCTGGATGGCATCTGTCACAGGAGGTGCTTTGATTGAGAGTTCCTGCATGGCAGAATGGAGTTGGACTAGATGGCCCTTGGGGGTCCCTTCCAGCTCTATGATCTCTCCTTCCAGTCCCACTAAAGCTCTTCAATATCATACCACAGTTACAGCACTATTATTCCAGTTTAACTGGTATGGCTGCCTCCTGTGGAATTCTGGGGTTTGTAGTTTGGCCAGGGGCACCAGAGCTCTCTGGCTGAGAATACTGAAATGCCCTTCCCTAAACTGCAAATCCCAAGATGCCACAGGAGGCAGGCATAGCAGTTAAAGTGAAATCGGGGTGACCGGATGTCCTAATTGCAAAGGAGAAGGCACCACAAAATGCGGGACATTCAAGAACAATGTGACCAAAGAAAAGTCAAAAGCTCATATCAATGTAAATTCATGCTTCTTAGGATGAGCAGATGTCCTCACAGCAAAGGAGGACAAGGCACCAGAAAATGTTCGTCATTCAAGATGTGACCAAATAAAAGCTACAAACACCTTGATAAATGTAAATTCATGCTTCTTGGTCATGCACAAAATGGACGTCATTTTGGAATTCCTCCTGGACAGGAAGTTGAAATCAAGGACATGTCCTGGGAAAGGAGGACATCTGGTAACTGAGCGGCATAATAGTGCTATAACAGCGGAACGTGATACTGTGTAAATTGCCTCTCCGAATATTTAACCAAGCAGGCCCACTTCACTCATTAGACACACTTCCTGAGATGCATGGTCTCCAGGTATCTGAAGAAATAGTCTACAAAAGCTTTTGCTACAACTTCTTTCATTCAGTCAGTCTCTAAGGAGCAACAAGATCCCTTTCCATACTGATATTCTTGGCATTCTTGGCTCAAGAGTTTACCACAAGAATGCAACCGTGTATGCAATGCTGCAAGGCTTCATGATGGTACCCCCCCAGTCCACACTCTTCTGCTGGAAAGCTATCAGTCGCGGGCAACGCTGGCATGTCCAGCTGCGTTTCACCCAACACTGCAAGGGCTGCCAAAAAGGTGTGACAACTAATGACTACAAATCCATTTCTGGCTTAGAAGAAATGGGTATTTTGCCTGTGCAGGACAGCGATTACTTTTTTAAAGGAAAGAATGGCTCTTGGAATGGTTCACAAGAGGCAGTTTACTTTTTGCCAGGAAAAGGGTGGTCTGGGGGAGTCTGGACCACAAAAACAGCTGGCACAGACACTCCCAGGGCTGCACTTTGCCCACTCCTAGTTCCACCCTTCGTATTTCTTCTGGGTAGCTTGCTATTCAGACTATTAAAAACACCGCATTCTTGCTTGCTGGAAATCATACAAACATGCATAGACAGACAGATACATAGAGTAGATAACGTGTGTGTGTATGGAAACAGTAAATAAAATGGAAACAATAAATAACATGCTACGGCCATCCATATATATCCAAACATATATGGATGGCCGTAGCATGTTATTTACTGTTTCCATTTCCCTAAGCAGAGAAGGGCTGTGTCTTCTGAAAAGATGAGTGCTCATAAACAGAGCACACTCCTCACATTCTTCATCCACATGACTTTTGTAGAGTGGCAGTTGAGGAACCAGAGCTTACAGCACTCTAACAACTGATTTTACAGATACATACTTGAGGAGTTGCCTGTGCAAATGAATCTTCGAACATAAAACATTTGCACAGAACTTTCCTGTGATCTCAAACCATGCTTTTCTGCAGAGCCTGTTTGCACAGGCAGCTGCAAATAAGGGTCATGCATTTATCCTAAGATTCTGTTCATGAATAGATCTAGCAGACACAACAGTCCCCAAGTGATATTTTCACATGAAGAGAAATTTATACATGGCTCCCAAAATACCAACTTTTTATTTGAGGAACACAAGGTAAACACATTGTTGTCCTCAGGTTATCCAATATTTTGTATTTTTTCACAAAGAGTTCTATCTATCCTGAATTTTAAGCAAGTGATAGCACTTCCTGTGGCTTAACTCTGCAGTCAGAATGAAGGATTTTGAGCAACCCATTCAAACACTAGTAATCTAAATGATTCTGTGACAGCGTCTTCTCATTTTGAATCTACAGAACAATTAGGGCAGTGTTTAATCAATTCTATTCTACACAGAAACATAATGGGTGTACAGCACGCCCACGCAATACGCAGGCGCATCATATGTGGACTCAGGGTCACATGGGCGGCAAGACCTGGTAGAATGAATGGGGTGCATGCCACAGGGACATGCCCCATTCAAACAAAGGGGAGGTCCTGCACTTTTTTTGCTTTACGCACTGGGGGTTAGAACGGATCCCCCACATAAAAGAAGGGTCCATGTACTTTAGTTTAAGCAAGTGGTACCTATAAACAAAATCTCTGTTAAAAAAAAAAAGAATCTGGAAACTAACAGGCCTGAAAAAGGTTGAAATATTGGAATTATAATACTAGATACTTCTTATATTACACACAACATTCTCAAGTAAAGAATTCTAGTTACATTCTTTCAAGGGATCACTAAATTGCCCCATGCAGAGATATTCAAACAACTCCACAGCATACGAATTATCACATTTTTGATGTGCATAACATATTGTAAAGAAAACCAAAAACACAACATTAAACAGAACAGAATTTTATTCCAGATCTTAGAAACAAAATAATTTTCATTTAAGTTGTCAGACAACATTCCAACTATGCTTTAAATAATCACTAGGCTGTCTATTATGAAAATTGGTAAGGCAAAAAAAGTTCAGGTAGGCAGTGCTTGGTTTCATCCAGCCACTGTGGCAAGGAAGCAAGTAGAGATGGAATGTTTTGCAACATCTGATACTCAAGTACAAAGTTATACTGAAGATGCACAGTATATCCATTAGGCACTTCAAAGAGTAAAAAAACAAAAACATACCCCACACAGAAAATGTTTTAGACATCCATTCTCATGACAGACAAAACAGTAAGGCATTAAAGTAGACTTGGTTGAATTCAGAGTACATAAGGGATCAATGGACAGTTCCATAGAGAAAACCTCTTCATACCCTGCAAAGTAAAAAAGCAGTTTAGTCTCTCTCAGAGGCATTTAATTAACAAGTACTGAACTACTAGATTCTTGGGGTTAATATGCAAGGCATCACTGTTCTAGATAAATGTCCAAAACACACTGCAGAAATAATCCAGTTTGAGACAGCTTTAACTGCCCTGGCTCAATGCTAGTGAATTCTGGGAACTGTAGTTTTGTGAGACATTTAGCTTTGTCTGTCAGAGAGCTCTGGTGCCACAACAGACTACAGTTCCCAGGATTCCCTAGCACTGAGCCAGGGCAGTTAAAGTAGTCTCAAACTGGATTATTTCTGCAGTGTGTTTTGG
Organism: Phrynosoma blainvillii; assembly: GCA_026167975.1. Classification (NCBI taxonomy): domain Eukaryota; kingdom Metazoa; phylum Chordata; class Lepidosauria; order Squamata; family Phrynosomatidae; genus Phrynosoma; species Phrynosoma blainvillii. The sequence continues at coordinate 267,871,969 of JANUYF010000002.1, read as the reverse complement.
ACCAAAGGTTTGTATTAACCATTTCAGGAGTAATTTTGGATCTTGAAAGATCCTGTGCTTTTAAGCAATAGAAAGCCTGGTTAAACTGCATTAAATGCTATAGTAAAACCTAAAGTCAGCTACACTCCACAAGCATTTGCTGTATTCGTATATGCTATTTTAAGAGTGAGAAGTGGGAACTGAGTATCTTGTTATCAGTATTTTCACTTCTGACTAGCAAGATTAAGATCCTATTTCTCTAAATCAAGTCCAATCCCCTGGCAGATACACACTACCTCTTCCACGTCTAAGTCAAGATTCCAAGTCAAGGAAACAGTGTACTGCAACAACACACACATATCCATGCTACTGTCTTGCAAAACACAGAATTACAGGTGACTTATTAAAGAAAAGGAAGTCAGTCCTCTTATGCTCACTAGAGTCTGACACTACTCCCTATTCATTTCAAGTTTGATCTGCAAATAATGGAGCTTTGTCATGAGGAAGCTTAACAGCAAATAATTAAAAAGCATATCAACCATCACTTGTTCTGCCATTCAGATTTTTCAAACAAATAAAATTACAGTTGTGAAGGGGAACCAGAACAAAAAGATAACAAGAAAGAAACATTTCTGAACTGACTGAGATTTGTTATTACAGAATCCAAATCTATGGATCTGATGCTTCGTGTAATCATCTGGATAGCAAAATTCTCAATTTCAGTTCCAACACAGTGAAAGAAAACAAGCATCTCAGTTCAAAAAACTAACAACCCTGTCAAGCCTTAGTCAGCATTCCCACAGCAAAACCTAACTGCTGAATTAGATTAGATATATTGTTTACATCATTATAAAGCACATTCTGAGTCCAAAAGGTTTTGGCATACATCTGTCATGCCCAATACTAAAATGGTAGACAGGAGAACCATAACAGGTTTATTCTAAACTTTTTTCTCCTACTGCAGAAGAAGCCAGAAGCCTTGATCCAGCTGGCATCACGTATTATTTTGCATGACTATGTTCCAGTTTATGGCACATAGTGACAGAGACAGCCTCAGCTCAGGCAATAACTGAGCATACGCTGGCACTGTCTCCAAGAAATAATAGCACTGATTGACTGAAAGACCAGACAAAATGTATGAAATATTTAGTGATGAACCCAATAACTTTCTAGCTACCAGCAAACCATTGTGGTGTAGTGGTTCAAAGGTTGGACTATGACTCTGGAGACTAGGGTTCAATTCTCAGCTATGCCACGAAACACAATGGGTAACCTCGGGCAAGTCACATGCTCTCAGCCTCTGGGGAAGGCAATGGAAAACTGCCTCTGAACAAATCTTGCCAAGAAAACCCCATAATAGCTTCTTCTTAGGGTTGCCATAAGTCAGAAAAAACTTGAAGCACACAACACACACACAGACCCTGTAGCTATGGTGAAAAAATAGTGCTGCAAGCTGTAAGATCACAGTTGGATCCAAAGCAACTACATATATATCCTTCTTGGCCCCAGGTGGAGCAGTCAGCCTGTTCCCTTATAAACTTATAGTCTACTAAAACAAGGTTATAAACACTGACAGACAAATGTTCTATCTTTTTCTTGTGTACTTGTTTTGAGAAACAACCTTGTTCCTATTTAAAGACTGTACTGCCAGCTGCACAAAAACCTATTTCCTATTGCAATTTTTATTTTCCTACTACATAAAATGTGTCCAGGTACACATTAGAATAATGTCTGCACCACTGTCGCAATTAGTGTCCCAAACAGCTGTGAAAACTCTTGGATACCAGTCAATAACTGGAATGTGTCTGCTCATTTAGAAATGATTGCTACTCAACCCAAATAAGCAGCCAAATTGTATTTCTGTATAAAAGTTTGTTAATTTTTAGTTTTCTCTGGTAGTTTTTTTTTTGTTCATTCAAAGTGTTCTATACAAATTTGAAGTTTAAACTTCAGTTAGGGCATGTCTCTTTAATGGTCAAACAAGAGGATCCCTGGTAGCTATTGGGAGGTTTCTGTTAACATGTAAGGAAACTACCCATTCTTCTTTAAAGTGAAAATGCAGTATATTTAAAGAATACTAAGTAGGAACGAAAGAGCAGTTTAGCATTCAAAACAAGAAAAGCACTATAATCTCTTAGAAATCTAGAAACACAGAGAATGTGGCACTGACAAACATCATGCAGTGCAAGTCATACCCATTGAACCAACAATTCATTTTACAGAGAATTGTAGCAATAGCGGGAAAAATGCAGGCAGTCTAAGTATTAATTCCACTAGTTACTCTTAACAATTATTAGTCCCTTTTCTTGTCCTTCATCTCCATCTTTCCCTATTCCTCCCAGCTTGATCTCCACCTTAGTGACTACAGAATTCCAAGCTCCTTGAAAATTTAGGCTAAATAGCCTGTGTATGCATGAAGACATGTGTCTTCAAGTCACTTGTCAACTTATTGCAACCCCATGAATTTCATAAGGTTTTCTTATGCAAGGGACACTCAGAGATGATTTTGCCAGATCCTTCCCCTAAAATATAGCCTGAAGAACCTATTTGTTGGCAGTCTCCCATAATAATAATAATAATAATAATAATAATAATAATAATAATAATAATAATAGTTTGTATCCCGCTTATTGAAAAGACAATCCAAGCGGCTTACATAAATAATAAAAAAAAACCATACAATATATCCCCAAAAACCAACCCACCCACCCCTTAAAACAGTATTAAACATCTCGTGATTAAAATGGAAACACTACATATAAACAAAACAATAAAAATATTTAAGAACAATAAAACCCGGCCAACCGCTAAAACATTCCTCATCCATCAAATGATGGGGCCACGAGAGGAAGAGGGGGCCAAGTAACCCAGGGGCCGGGGGCCCAAGGTTGGGATAATTAGTCTGGAAAGGCCATCCAAGTACTAACCAGGGCTGTCCCTGCTTAGCTTCCACGATCAAACAGGATCTGGTGCCTTTAGGGTATTTAGGCCCCAAATAGCCAATGTACTACAGCCAAATTCTAAAAGGCAGTGTCAGGACTCTAAGACATACACTCACACAATATGTTTATGGCAAAAATATGTTTTGTTGTCACAATCAATATTGCTTGTTATTCCCAGAAAAGCAAATTGTTTTTTTCTTGTGAGAACTGCCCTGAATTCAACATTTTCCCAGTTGGCAGTTCATGTTGTATATGTAGGGATGAGGCAGAGTTGTTTTCACAGGTTGTTAGGAGGATAAAAGGAAGGGGAATAAACTATGTCCACCATTTTGAGCTCTTTGGACAAAGTATGAAAAAGAATGTGAAAAATTCTTGTAATTAATAATAGAAACCAACAATATTTACCTAGTCCACAAGGCACAATAGAAGAGGGCATCATTATGGCCAATGCTCTTTTAGATAAAGGATTATTTCACTTTTTAGCTGTGGCCCAAAGAGTGGGTTCAACTGAGCCAGGATTGCAATTAGCCAGCTGAAAGACAAGAGGGGAATGTTAAGAGAATACATAATGGATGTGTGGCTAATACACAACGTGAATTTTAGGTGAAAGAGGAATCTAAAACAACTGATATCTAAACAAAACACAACCAAAAGAAATGACAGCCAGAAAAAATTGAACCCCCATCTAGAAGGCATGTCTTAACTAGAAACTGTCCTGTTCCATTTCCAAGTAATCTTGGTCATCTATATTCCATTTATGATATCTTCCATCTTATCAACAAGGATGTTTAAATATCATCATCCCCTCCAGCTTCCAAAATTCTGAGTGCAATTATTTGAGTTTTGTTCCATACTGGGAGCCAGAACAGTACCACTCCCCCCACAGAAGGGAGTTGAGAGAACCTTTTTTGAAGAACTACAGAACATTTTTTAGCACAATTCTGATGAAAATAAAAAATACAGCTCCATGGAAACTGAGCATTCTCAGTGGCCACAAAATGCTGACTTGACTTTTGGGAGGAAAATAATGGAAAACGGAGGGTAAGAGAGAACGAGACATGAAACAGAGTATTATAGGGGAGGGCACAGCTGAGTGGAACAGTAAACAGAAGCATTATGTACCACAACATTTTACTGCAGATACCCCCTTACTCCTTCCAATATGAAAGGCTCTTCTAAAAGGGAACATACAAATTAATGTACTAACCTGGCAACCCTATTTGTGTGAACCATAATTTATCTTGTACTAGCTCTAGTTTTTGCTAGATTAATATTTTCTGCTTTTAGGGGTATCCGTGCCATTCTGATATTGGCAGTGGATGCCGTTTCATGCTTTAGGCATGAGAGATAACTGCTGCAGAAGTGTTTGGTCAGATCAGTCTCTTATACAGAAAGAGCTTGCATCTTCAGCCCACATATCTTTTAATGATAGTCTCATACAGAAGAACTGCTAATTATCTTTGAACGTATTAACAATGGCTAAATAACAGAATATACACATGGCCCTGTCAAAGCTACAGCTAGGACAAAACACATTTTACAGTTATGGAATATACTTCGGAAAATTAAACACACATATTTTGGTGTTACAAATCTGGTTTGACAACAACTATAAATAAAAAAAGTCTTCTGATCCCTTTAATTTGTATGGAATTTATAGCAGAGTTAAATACCCTGTACACAAAACATTTTGTTAATGCACAGGCACATTTAACAGCTATTTCTAGAATGCTTTGGAAGGAGGAGGAGAAAGAGCAAAGCGGCTTTGTAATGAGAGCTGCTACAAATGCAGAATGCTTAGGCAGTCATGGAAAATTCCACACAAACCTGGATGCTTGGACCAGAGAATAAAACGCAGGTCAGCTGGAAAAAGAAAAGCCATAGCAGTCGCAGACAAGCAATACAAGATTAATCCTCTTTAGATTTTGTCCATCATAATTCACAATGACAAATAATATTCCCCACTGTTCATAATTCATTAAAGAAAATACTAGTTATAGCAAAATAAGTACAGATCTCTAATACTGATAGTTTTGTATGCCTTTCACTAAAAACAAGCAATTTCAACATAGATTGCTACAGATATAGGATGACATTCCCCTCAGAATGAACGGCAGTTTTCCTTGGAATGATTCTACAAATATCACAATTTAAATTGGGAGTTTGGCTGCCAAAATGTGGATGAGAAAGAAATTCTTACCCAGACCATGTCAGTGTTGTTGTCCTCTACAGCTAAAGGACATTCCCGCTTGTTCACTTACCACTTAGTCTGCTAGCAGCACTACCTGGTATGAATGCCTTGCCAAAGGCTTCCTGTGTGCTATCAGTCTGAAAACTGCATTCCAGAAAACCTCTGGGGCATCTTGAAAGGTAGTTTATCTAGTATTTCCTGTCACCCTAAAATGAGCAGTTTCAGGGACTTTTAAATGGCAGCCTCCTCAGCTCACACGGGGCAACAGTAAAGCTCAATAGATTTGTCCAGTTCCTCTGTTCATACCAAACATGAAATGAGTTCTCTGCAAAACCCAGGGATACTATGACAGACACAGCAAAGTGGAAAGTATTCCCTGAAAGCAGACATTCTGAAAACAAAGGAAGATGCACTTCTCTAGATTTGCTGGGATGATGGGGCCTGAAACAGATAGCCCCTGCAGGGCTGGGTATTTTCTCTTCAAATCAGATTACTATTTAGTCTTGATTAGTTACTATAAAATGCCAATGAAAAGCAGATATTCACTTCTAGTAAGACAACACATCTTATGGCAGGAGCAGGAACAATGAAAACCCCTAGATATGGCTACACTACAACTTCCAGGATTCCTCACCACTTGGTTGAGCCATATAAGGCAAATGAGATTACATCCCAACATCAGATGGAAGCACATGATTCCCATCCCTGTTCTAAGAGGTCAGTTTATAGAGCTGCCATACTGAAATTCTCCAATGAGAATTCTCCAATGGGCCTACTCTGTTATTCTAAGATAGGTCAACCTATTTGCAGCATAACCTTGGTGATCCTAGAAATCCTGATCCCTCTAAGGCAGAGCTACTATTCCCAGTGGAGACTAAGATACCACCAGTATGAAAGTCTCCCCATACTATAGTCCAAGGTTAGTCACTCGCATCCAAAAACCATAAAGGTGGGTTCTTCGAGCAAGCTCAGGGTAGCTTTAAGCAGTGTCAACACTAACCTCAGCAAACTGCAGGTAAGGTCATCACATGCTGTTATAGTTTCAAAAGTCCTATTGGTGGAACATTTAATACAGAACCTACCAGGCAACCAGAAAAATGTGTATCCAGGTTCCAATGTGGTTACTTCTAGGTAGGCCCGAAGTTCCAGAAACCAAGAGCAGAATAATAAATGGACAACCACAAATGTGTTTTGTTTGCAAGACTCATTGACAACTTCATCCACCCTCACATATAAAGGTTATGCAGTTTAATAATTAGGTATCAGAACAGCAGGAACAAAAGTAACCCTGCATCAGTACTCTCACAAAACTCTCAGAAGTTTCTACATGGAAAACTACCCATTGCTTTTGGGTCAATACACTTTTCACCCACAGCAAACTACTGGAATTATTTAGAACAGAGAATATGTCTTGAACAACATAACCTTTTTGTTAGTCTATAATGCAGCTGGATAGGAAATGAGGGAAAACACCAAGCTTGACTAGGTGAAGATTATATACTGCTTTTGCTTGAAAACTAGCTGCAAAGAGATAGAACCTTTCATGGCCCTTGACATTCCACTACAAATATGGCATAGTGCCCTACATTATACTATGCTGCTGCTAACTGCTCCTATGGGTAGGGTTAAAACAAAGTTGGAGGAAGCACAGATAACAACAGACATTTTAGGTTTAAGTACCTTCCCTTATCCCTACTTTATTGAAGCATACTTCCTTCCTCCTCCCTTCCTATCCCTTATTCCTTGTATGTCATGTTTTAAATTCAGACTGTAAACCTTAGGGAAGGGATTGTCATGTTACTTATATCTGTAAGCTAGTGAGAATACGTTTGGACTGAAGGGTGGAACAGATAAATATTACAGTGGCACTATGTCCTCCATCAATACAGACAGCCATTCTTAGGTTTGTTTACAAAAGATAATAATAAAAATATATGACCTGGACAAACTCTTGACTATGCCCTATGTTACTGAACTAATTAAAACTAACTTGCATGCTGCTTATGCAAGAGTATTGTATGATATGTTTAAAAATTAATAATCTGATTATTTTTTGAACTATCAGTCAAATAATTTAAGATGAAATCAATTTGTTATACAGGTATTCATATGCATAACCCAGAATGGTTACTGAAGGTGGATTTACAGATGTTCAATCTTATCCAGATGTGTAGATGAATGACTGTGCTAGCCATTAGATTCTTGAAAGTGTTTACAACATCCCCACCTCCCACAAAATGGCTTAATTCAAGGACAGGTGATGGCCCTGTGTAACTGTATCATATAGCCTCCCATAACTCAAATCACAGCTACAATCCTGCTCCATCTTTTGGTTTTGTCATTGCCCTCATTCACCAACTTTTCCTCCCCCTTCTTTGTATATTTTCAAAATCCAACAAAAAGATCCTGTGTTTTTATCAGTCTGCACAAGGGGTGGGAAACCTGTAGCCATCAAGATGTTGCCAAACTTTGTTCCTATTGGTACCTGCCAGCCTGGCCAATGATGGGTGGGTAGGTGGGTGGGGTTGGACAAACACGTTCAGCAACATCTGGAGGGTTGGAGGTTCACTACCCCTGTCCTGGGTCATCAATCCTAGAAGTACATGAAGTTTTTATATCAAGGTGGAAATAATGAAACCCTCCCAATGTCAAGTCCTAGCATCCATCACCATTGGCTATGCTGGCTAGGGCTGGTAGGAATCACAGCCCAAGATACCTGGAGAGCTGCATGCTTGCCAGCCTGTATTATACAGATGTGCCTATTTTCTATCCAGACTAAATATACTGAAATCCTTTTCTACTGCCTATTCATGCTAAGGCAAATGTTCCAAACTATTCCTTTAACTTATAAAGTTGAATCAGCAATCCTCCCACAGAAAATTAAACCAATTTTTATATAGGCATGAAAGGGTTAGAGTGGTACTCCACAGCTACAAGTTGAAATTAATGTAGAATGAGGCTTTGCGCCAGGGTAGGGTTACCATTTGTCCCGAAAAAGCATGAAAGTCCCGGTTTGAAGCTTCTGAAAAATGCCGGTTCTAGCTGCATGTCCCAGTTTCCTGAAGGCAAGAATGAAACCTCAGGGGAAAACCTTATCAAGATCTCGTTCTTCAGGCTTTTGAGAATTTCCTGAGTTTTCACTCCTGCCTTCAGGAAACCAGGACTTGTGAAGGGAAGCAAAGGAGAGGGAAAGGTCGCTTGAAGGTATCTTTTCTCTCACTGGGCGGGGCATTTGCGGCTGCGGCAGTCTCTTCCGCCTGGGCCAATGGGTTTCTAGGATCTAGAAACACAAATCCAGGCTTCTTAACCATGCTCAAAATGGAGGACATTTGAAGTTCCCCTTGGACAGAAGGCTGAAATGGAGGACAGGTCCAGCAGAAGTCATCCCATCTAGGAAAGGACCCACCCAGCCACTCACCCCATGCTTTGGGGATAGAGCTGTTTTCTAAAAAGTCTCCCGCGAGGAAAGGTGCGGCAGCAACCCCTCCTAGGCATCCTCTTCCCCCCCCTTCTCCTCCAAAGGGGCAAAGCTGGGAGTCCGAGGCTGGCTGGGGGGCTGGAGGAGATGGGGAAGAGGAGAGGCTAGACCTGGAAGGTGTTGCACCCACTGCGGGGAGTGGGAGTGACATGGGTTGTGGGTTGGAAAAAAAGAAGGGAGAAGGGGCGAAGGAGGGGAAGCCACTGCAACCTCAGGGGCTAGAAGCACAGGAAGTTTCCTCAGGGGGCTCGGGATGCATTCGGCCTGCCGGTTGCTGCTGCTTCTAGGGAGAAGAGGGATTGTGGCATGGTGAGCATCCCAGGGCACCCGCTGCCCCTGGGGATCCGGATGGCAGTAGCCTCCCTTTGGCAGCTCCTCTTCTTCTGGCTCTGGAGGGACACAGAGGCTCAGAAAGGTGAGTTCTTTTTGGGAGGTGGACCCTTCTATGAGGCATTGGGAACAGAGGTTTTTCTTTTGTTTTTCCTCCAGGACCTCTTGACCAGATTTCAACCTATAACCACAAAGGAGGAAAAGGCACACATCCCGATACAAAAATGTAGGACCTTCCAAGAAAAAGAAAATGAAGGACATGACATAGGGCCAAAACACACACACACTGTTGTTTTTGTTACTTTTACCTTCAGGTTGGCTTTGACTTATATTATGACCCTATGAATGAAAGAAGAGCCAAAATACTTTGCAGAAATAATTATCCAGTTTGAGACTGCTTTAACCGCCCTGGCTCAGTGCTAGGGAATCATGGGGAATTAACTTTATTGTGGCACTAGAGCTCTCTGACAGAGAAGGCTCAAAAAACTACAGTTCCCAGAATTCCTGCACCTTCCTTGCCTGAATCATGGCCGGTGAGGCAATGCAGCAGCAGAGGCCAGGAGGTTTGTTTAAGCCTTTGGGAGCAGTGACAAAGGACAGTGAGGCACTGCAAAATGGATGACGTTTCAGAAAAAAGTGGGTATTCCAAAAATAAAAGTTTAAAAAAATCATTAAGGCTGCATCCACACTGCAGAAATAATCTGGTCTGACACTACTTTAATTGCCATGGAATTCTGGGGGAATGTAGTTTGTTTTTGCACCAGAGTAGAGCCCTGGCAATAGAGCTGTGGCAATTAAAGTGGTGTCAAACCAGATAATTTCTGCAGTGCAGATGCAGCCTTAGTGCTTGCACTTTTTATTTTGGAGTGTACTCCATTTTTTTGGGAATGTTCTCCATTTTGCGTTACTTTGTCCTCCTTTCCTTTGCAATGTAAATAATATAAATATAAATATACATTTATTTGATATGGTTTATTTACAGCTTTATGACATAGACTGAATTTTATTATGCAGTCAACCACATTTTTCTTTGTTAAAATGTCTTGTTGGCTTGCAATATACTTGCAAAACTGAGCAAGAAAAAGACTTAAAACTGTACTTTATTAGCCACCAACTCTTGAATCTTTGTTGTTGTGTGCTTTCAAGTTGTTTCCAACCTACATACACCCTAAAATGAACCTATCATGGGGTATTCTTGTCAAGATTTGTTTGCCATTGCCTTCCTCTGAGGCTGAGAGAGTATGACTTGCACAAAGTCACCTAGTGGGTTTCCATGACCAAGTAGGGATTCGAACCCTGGTCTCCAGTGTCATAGCCCAACATTCAAACCATGCCAGCTAGTGCAAATAAACCTAGGACCCATTACAATAATCCAACATAAAATTAAAAATATGTAACTTTAAAAGGCATACATTTCAACCTTCTGTCCAGGAAGAATGTCAAAATCTCCTCCATTCTGAGCATGACTGAGAAGTATGAATTCATATTAATGTTTTTTGCTTTTAGTTGGTCATGTCTTCCATTTTTCTTGAATGTCCTACATTTTGTCCTGGTTTTGCAGAAGCGAATTATGGCAACCCTATACCAGGGGACCCTGAGAACACATCCCTCTATATCTCAGAATGATGCATGGCTGTGGTATGCCGTCCCCTTTCAGTTGTAGTGAAACTGTTGCAGCCCACCCTCTCCCAGACTTTTCCTCCTGGCACTGGTACTACTGCTAGGTAAGCCTGATCACATTTGAGTGTGATAGGAATAGGCAGACACCAGGCTTTCCTCTTGTGCAAGCTTATCTCACATTACTGGTGAAATACCAAAAGCTGTCTTATACTGAGTCAGACCACTGGTTGACCCAGCCCTGTACTATGGTTTTCCAGGGTTTCAGAGAGGATTACTTCCTAGTCCTACCTGGAAATCCATGGTTTTCCTTGTGGATCTCACATACAAATAGTCATTAGGTCCAACCTTTGAACTCAAATGAGATTAAATATGTTCAAGATGGCATGAGACATGCAATTAGTTAGGAAATGAGTAGCTGATCTGTTTCTGTCCCATTAACAGTGCATAAATCTGGATAAACCCAATTGCCATTGAGTATGCAGGCAGGTGGCTGCAGAACACCACTACCTGAGTTCTCAAGTGGTGACAGAGGCTAAGGACTGGTAAGGTGCTAGCCCTGCCATGTGGGTCCTGGAAAATGCCCTAGAATAAGATTGGGAGACTAGGGTTCAAATCCCCTCATTTAAATCATGAAAACCCACTGGATGACATCGGCAATTCATACTCACTTTGCTTTCTGACCAAATCTTGCCAAGAAAACCCCTTGATAGGATTGCTGTATGACATGAAGGCAGACAACAGTAACAATGCAGGATACTTATACTAGGCACTTGTGTACCCACCACCAAAATGTTTTTTCTTCCCCATTATTTTTGTCTAGTTTAGCATCATCCCCTCTCTTATTATTTGCAAGACAACATAGCATCAATATGACACATGTTTTCCAGAATGTTATATTTCTGGATGCCTGTGCTAACTGAAAATTTAAATATCAAGCCATCTATTTGACAGGATTTTGAATGATACCCCAAACTACAAGTTTCTATTTTCTTTAGCTAGTTAGCTAGAAAGAAAAAACCAAAAAAAAAAAAAAAAAAAAAAACAAAACAAAACAAAACAAAACAAAACAAAAAACCCCACCCAACCTTATGTCTATAAAATCTTACCAGAATTTTAAGTTGTTAGTGGCTTCTTACACAGCAATGTTGTGCTTTAAGTAAAAACAAAGGAAAAACAAAGACATCCTGATCTCATGTGTTTTAAGTCATCCAAGTCACAGCTTCACACTGATGAGTCATTGGGTTTGTTGAGCCACAAACAAGCAGGATAGATTGCACAAAGCCTGTTTGTCCTAACACTACACCAAACACAAACAGGGCCACACACTGGGCTAGTCCAGGATACAACAAGACAGATCTAGTTTGAAGCATGCTGACTGTAAACTATGCAAGAAGCTCAAACCTGACTTTATATAAGTCACAGGTAGTCAATACTGCTGGACTCCAACTTCCAAGAGCCTCAGCCTACCCGACTTGTAGTCAGGGTTGCTAGTTGTTGTTTACATCAGCTTGAGGGCCACAGGTTCCCCAACTCTGATACAAGACAAAGTGGTGGGAAATTTAGAGGAAAATGGCAAAATAGAACTGTACTCTAGCTTAGCAGCTTACTAAGGCTATTTCTATTATTACAGGTTACAACACATCCAGTAAGTCCAAATACTTAGATGTTTGCAGTGCAAATACATACAACCAATTATATTACAGAAATGAGAATGTCTTAGTACAGGGGTAGGCAACCCAAGGCCCGGGGGCCAGATGTGGCCCCCTGAGGCCTTTGGACTGGCCCCAGGCCAGTCCTGCCGCCGCCACCATCGCTGCCCCCCCATGATGATATTGATTATTGTTGTTATTACTTGTTCTTGGGGTTTTCATGGCAAAATCTCCACAAGGGTTTTGCCATGGCTTTTCTGGGGCTGAGAGAGTGTGCATGCATATGTTTTTATTTATTTATTTTTGGTGCTTCGGTCCCCCAATTGTCTGAGGGACAGCAACCCGGCGCCCGGCTCAAAAAGGTTGCCTACCCCTGTCTTAGTGCAACAACTCAGAGCAATCCTGCTAACAAAGAACGACTAAAGAAGCAAGTATGAAAAGAGGCTTGCTGTACATTGTTCTTATTAAGTTATGACAATCTTGTTTAGGACTAAACTAGGCAATTTAGGGCCTTTGCAGACTGCCAGAAATAGTGCACATTAAATTGAGGCACTGCCCTGGCTCAGTGCTAGGGAGTCATGGGAATTGTATTTTTTTTTCTGGGACATTGAGCCTTCTCTGTCAGAGAGCTCTGGTGTCACAATAAACTGCAGTTCCCATGATTCCCTAGCACTGAGCCAGGGCAGTGCCTCAATTTAATGTGCAATATTTCTGGCAGTCTGCAAAGGCCCTTAGTTTAGGAATAAAAAAATGATTTACAGTAAGCCATGATTCATTCACACTTATTTCTATAGACCATTATAACTTCCTCTACAAGCCACTCTTCCCAAAAAATCTGGGTAAAAAATCAAAATGCCTTCACAGATACATCTGTGACTGGGGAAAAAAAGGAGAGACATTGATACTTACAAGAGATAGCAGCAGACAGCACATGTCACCAGCATTGTGTTGATAACACTGAAGGGGGGGGAGGGAAGAAGAAGGTTGATTAAATGCAAGCAACACTTACAGACTTTATAATAATACTTAAACACAAAAGTGCTTCCTGAATACTTAATATAAGTAATCAGTACAACCAACTTGTAATTTAGAGCAATATTATCTTTGCGCTGCAGAAAGGAAGCTGAGACAGCAGGCTGCAGAATGTCATCTAGTCAGAAAATGCAAGATCTGAACTAGAAATTTCTAGTTTCATAACTCCATGTCTCAGTCACTACAGTATTTACAATAAATTAAAATCCAACACACTGCAACTGTAGTGTCCTTGAACTCAAATGTAATATGAAGCCTACGACTTCAAATGAAGCCTATGACTTCAAATGTAATAATTTAGAATCAGTTCCTTGGAATAATCATCTTATTCCATATTCTGGGTGGGTTTGGAAATTATTTTTGGGATGACAATATCGACAATCCCCGATTCAGCACCTTCAGCTGCTATACTTGCTGGGAGAGTTTGAGATCTGTACTGCAAGAACAGGCTTTGGGAGATCTTAAGCAGTCTCAGCAGTTAAAGCAAGGGGACAGGGCATTTGTGCCCTATACAACTCCTCGCTCCTTCCTGGCTAGAATAAAAAAAGTTGTCCAAAAGTAAGAAAACATATAGTTTATACAAACTTTTTCAGATATTCTCCCCCCTCCTCCAAGCATGCAGTACTGAGCTTTAGTACTGCTGGTAAACCAGGAAAAAAGTAAGCTCACTAATTCTGTAGGATAGTTACCTGCAAGCTTAAAAAGCAAGATTTTTCTAAGAACAAAAAGTAAAAAAGTATTACCAGGGAACCACCATCCAGTCTGCTATAGCCACTGCCCTCATAATCTTCCTCAACATAACAACATTTTGGCAGGGAGAGGTGAAAGCTTCTTTTTAGTGCTAATTTTCTGGGCGATCAATACAACCCTGTGTAGGTCCTAAATTATCTATGCAGATTTAGAGGTAAAGCACTCTTCCCCCCCCCCCCCAAGAATGAAACTGTAAACACTGGTTTTCATCATATTTGCACCTATACTACTTATTTTCTTCTTCCCCATCCCCACATAGTAGGTTCTAACCCAATAAAGAGTTTGGGCACTATAAATGTGAGGCCTTGTGTTAGTGGATCACATTGAGAGAAGTCAGCATTGAGCATTGAGAGAAATCAGATGGTGACACTGGTGGGTCAATCAAGCTAAAATTCTGTGGCTATTTAAAAAGAAAATGTTTGGGAGCCACTGTTCAACCATTATTCTAGTCCTCTCTATTTTTATTAAAGAAAAATATTTTTGCTTTGGCATATCTGCTTGATACTCTAAAACAGGGGTCCCCAAACTACAGCCCACGGGCCGGACTCGGCCCATTGAAGTATTCCTACCGGCTCGTGGCCAGTCCTGCTGCCGCCGCTCGCATGCGCTGCCGAACACCATTTTGTCTTCAAAAAATTTTGTCAAAATATTAAAACTTTTGGCTGCCCCATGGACAGCCAAAAGTGCCTCCGGCCCCCCAGAGATCTGGGGGCCAGTGAACCGGCCCCCAGATCAAAAAGTTTGGAGACCCCTGCTCTAAAATCATTCTGTCATGCAACAATGACCAGCAATCAATACAGTTCATGAGTCTTATAAATGAACCATCAATTCAAGAGAAAAAGAAAATGCAGTGAAATAACTACCTTTAAATATATGAACATTTTTATTTTATTTATTGAATCTTATGAAGCCAGGAATAGGAATGTTGTTTCAAAAATGCTAGCCACACCATTTCAATTTGTTTAGATCAGTAAATACCATGAACAACAGCTTGGGAAGTTAATTTCAGCCTTAGTCTCAGAAACCATTTTCTGTGCTGGAAACAAACACTATTCAGGTCTGCTTCCTTAGCATCATCATGATGTCTATTGTAAGATAGCTTAGATCACACACACACAGGATGCTAACTGACTTGCTTACAAAGAAAGAGTTCAGGCACAGTATGCATGTGTAACCAAAAGACATCCAAATGTCTGAGGAGCTTACTCAAAACAAATGACAAAACATCACATGTAAATAACTGTTCTAGGGACTCAGAGAAAATAAAAGCCAGTTAACAAGAACAAGGCAATTGGAATGAATAGAAGCTTAGAAGTATTAACCTTAAATGAAAGGTAAATTACTTTGGGCATTTTATTCAGTTCCTAAATAAAGGAAACATGCTGGGACCTTTAGCACAGCCTTTGACCCATGGACTAGATGAGGCCTTTCTTGGAAATGGCAGATCTTTTCATTGCCACTGAGCTTTTTTCATTGTAATTATTTAGACTTTCCCATCACCTACAGTAGGGGTAGGCAACCTAAGGCCCGGGGGCTGGATGCGCCCCCCCCCCGAGGCCTTTGGACCGGCCTCAGGCCGGCCCTGCCGCCACCGCTGCCCCCTGCCATGATGATATTGATTATTGTTATTAATTGTTCTTGGGGTTTTCTTGGCAAAATCTCCACAGGGGTTTTGCCATGGCTTTTCTGGGGCTGAGAGAATGTGCATGCATATTTTTTAATTTTTTTAAAAAAATATTTTTATTTATTTATTTTTGGTGCTTTGGCCCCCCCAATTGTCTGAGGGACAGCAACTCGGCCCCCGCCTCAAAAAGGTTGCCTACCCCTGCGCTACAGTGTACTTAGTACTGCCTTTGAAGTGTATTAAGAAATTGCACCCAGGACATATAACTTCTTTGCTCTTCATTCTACTTTGGCTTCCAAAGTCTAATTAAAAGTGATAACCTTTAAAATCCTGTACAGTTTGTGTCCAGAATAAAACAGTAACTGATTCCATCTGATCTTACTCTTTCTCTCAGAAAGGTGAAGGAGGACTTGCTTGAGATCCTTCCTTTCTCTGAAATGTAGTTGATGGACATGATGGACAAAGTTCTCTCATTTGTGGCACCCAGGTTTTAGAACTACTTCCTGCAGGAGCCCCATCTAATGTCTTTTTTTTTTCCAATCTTCCATGAGTACTAAAAAGACGAGTCTTAAAACTGCATTACCTAACACCCCTTGAATGGTTAACCTTACTTGGTTCTGTTGTCAATAATATTGCTCTTGCTGCAGCAGCAGGCGACTTCTACAGGCCATATTTTTGTCCCCTGGGACTTCTCAGGGGCTGCACACCAGCTGCTTGGCAAAAGGAGGTTAAAAAACAACAACACCCACATTTCCTTTTAAGAATAAGAAACACAGGAGTGGGTGTCTTGTTTTCAAGTACAACTGTGCTTCCTGGAGGCTTCTAGAAGTCTAATTCTGATAGAAAATAAACTGCACCTTTTCAAGCACCTTGTTTTTAACAAAAACATGTTTCTCTGTGGCACATGAGGGCCACACTTGTTTTATAGTATTTTAATCATGTTGTGAACCTCTTGTGAGTCCCAATACTTGGGGGGAAATGAATACTCCACCCACATGTTGTACATTACTTTGGAATTATTGCTGAAAGGCAGCTTATAAAATAAATTCAATAAAAATAAATTTTAAAATAAACACCACTCCTACCGGTAATAATATTTTGACATTTAGCACTAGAAAAGTAGAATGAAAATACCAGAAGAGGACATTATGTGTGAACAAGAGGTGATAAGAACTGGAATGTAACTTGAAAGTATGTACAAACCCACAAGGACTAATAACCAAACTACTGTTAGGAATATAATCTATTATCTTAATGGATTATAGTTATAGACCAATCAGCACTGTCCATCTCATTTTTGTTGTGAACTGCCTTCAAGTCGACTCATGGCAACCCTATGGATGAGACATCTCCAAGATCCTCTGTCCTCCATTGCTCTGCTTAAATCCTACAACCCCTTAATACCCGTGACCTCCTGAATAGAGTCCATCCATCTGGCATGTGGCCTTCCTCTCTTCCTACTTCCCTCCACCTAGCTCTCTGATTATGAGGAAATAGTTACACACCCGGCAGAGAGATGGGAAAGACTGTCACAAGACTGTCACACGTTCAGCTTCTCTTTATGAAAAGGGAATAGCTAAGGGGGAGCCAGTGTGGCGTAGCAGTTTGAGCGTTGGTCTGCGACTCTGGAGACCAGGGATCAAATTCCTGATCAACCACGGAAATCCACTGGGTGACCTTGGGCAGGTCACACTCTCTCAGCCTCAGGGGAAGGCGATGGCAAACCTCCTCTGAACAAACCTTGCCAAGAAAACACCATGATAGGTTCAGAGGGGGGTTGCCATTGCCTTCCCCTGAGGCTGAGAGAGTGTGACTCGCCCAAGGTCACCCAGGGGGTTTCCATGGCCGAGCCAGGATTCGAACCCTGGTCTCCAGAGTCACAGTCCAAGGCTCAAACCGCTTGGCTCCCCCCTGGGGACATTTCCTTTGTCTTAAAGAGAAGCTGGATGTGTGGCAGTTTTCCCCATCCGTCTGCCAGGAAGAGCCTACGTCTCTTCCAATTGATAATAACAACAATAATAGTAATAATGGGAAAGCTTGACGAAAGAAAGGGCGGAAGATAAATGAAACTGTATCGAAGACAAGGATGCGCAAAGGAAGCAGCCATTTCCGCAAGGCCACCCTGGTAGCGGTAGCAGTAACGGCAACGGGGGTATTAGGAGGGGGCAGCCATTTTGTGCCTCCTCTGCAGGCAGCCGGCCAAGGGCCCTCCCCGGTCGACCGAGCCCCGCTTGGCCCTCCCGGCCCCCCTTCGCCAAGGCCAAGGCCGCCGCCGCCGCCCCACTTACCCCCGGTTGGGCCCCTTTGGGACGAGCCACGGCAGGACCCCGCCGACCACCCCCCAGAAAACGCTCATGACGACGATAGGCACCGCCAAGCCACCGTACGCCATGACCGGCTGCGTCGCAACAACTCGGCCTCCAGGCCAAGCAGGCTGCGACTCCACCGCGCCGGCCACGCCCCCCCTCTCCCGCCCGTCCAATCAACAGCCTGCCGCAAGCGCACGAGGCCCCCGCCTAGCTTTCGGAGGGCGAATCCGCAGCGGGGTTGGAGGCAGGGAGGGCGCATGCGCCTTCTTTGGAAGCGGCCCTTCTGTCGTCGCTTCTTTGCGCAGAGGCTTACGTCACCTGTACTCAATCGCCCTCTGCGGCTGCCTCGCTTGCCCTCTTTCCTGCTCCTTTGCTCCTTATCGTGTGCTGTTGCTGTGTGCCTTCAAGTCATTCCCAACTTGTGGTGACCCTGTCATGGGGTTTTCTTGGCAAGTTTCCTCAGAGGGAGGTTTGTCAAGCCCATCCTCTGAGGCTGAGAGAGTGTGACCTGCCCAGGGTCACCCTGTGGGTTTCCACAGCCCAGCAGGGATTCGAGCCCTGGTCCTCCAGAGTCGTAGTCAGATGCTCAAACCACTGCGCCACGATGGCTTTTAAGTAGATACAATTAGGAAACATATTCAGAGGTAGCGGTGTTGGCCATATTTGTTGTTGTGTGCCTTCAAGTCATTTCTGATTTGTGGTGACCCTATCATGGGGTTTTCTTGGCAAATTTCTTCAGGTTTGCCGAGCCCATCCTCTGAGGCTGAGAGAGTGTGACTTTAAGGTTACCCAGTGGGCTTCATGGCAGAGCTGAGAATCAAAGCCTGGTCTCCAGAGTACTAGTCCAACACTCAAACCACTAGACCACACTGGCTCCAAGTACAATATTATTCAAAATCCACACACAGTGATACCGTTATTAAGCCACTCAAAAGGCGCAAACTACACAATGCAAGGAACAGACACATCTGGGATCTCAGCAGAAACCACCTTTTTGCATTGCTAATGGCATTCAAATTTTATCTCCTGGCCTTTGGAAGCTTTGTTCCCAGTGCACATGGCCAGGAGGGACCTGTTTGCATAGATCTCTTTCCAAAGAACGCAACACCTTAAGAAAATGCAAGCCTCTGCCTAATTTGTCATTTTATATATTATTTTTCTCCTATGATTCTTAACACCTTTGGCTGATGAAGAAGCCAGTGGAACCTTGAAAGCTTGCAACATGTATTTTGTGAATTTTGCTTGTCCAGATGAAAGTATCACTGTTTTATGGTATGCTTAGGAAAGCACATTTAGGCCTAAATCCATTTGTTAGTCTTTAACCCACTGAATCAATGAGAACTGGGGACACAAGTAAATCCTATTCATTCCAAGGATCTGCTGAAGCTGGAATCAACAATTAGGTTTTGACCTGACTTTCTGCAAGTGGAGCTTGCGCGCCCACGCTGGGTGGAGAAAGTTTTCAAACTTTGCATTTTAAACGCTTCCCTATCAGGAGGCTTATGGAACCTGTTGTTCAAATCCCCAGGGTCCTTGTCCAATGCTCAAACCACAACCATGCTGGGTACTCCATTGCAAGTCATTTCTGACTTATGGTGGCTCTGAGGCCTATCACAGAGTTTTCTGGGATTGAGAGTGTGTGCTGTTCAAAGTCACCCAGTAGGTTTCCATGGTGGAGCAGGGAATCAAACCCTGATCTCAGGTTATAGTTCGATGCTACACCACACTGTCTCTCTTGCAGTGCAAATACCGTGTTGAGCTTTATTACAAGAGCACTTCCATTTTCTGTTCACCAACAGTGATGTTGTAGTACATTTTGAAATGCATATCTTCACTAGCAGTCTGGCACAAAGGGTTTCTAGATCATGGTCATCCCAGGCCCTGAGGTTTCCAAGACAAAACCCGAGACCTTGGGACAGCCCCTAGTTATGTCATTAAATGCCATGAATTAAGTACTAATCACTTTTTCTCATAGCTTGGAATTCAAACACACACAGATAAATGTGTTTGTAAGACAAATCTTAAGGGGTTGTTCACAGATGTGAAGGTGAAGTGAGAGGATTATTTCTTTCTCACTTGTTTCAGAGGAACTGCCAAATCCATCTCTTGAGTATTACTTGTCTAAGAAAATGTTATGAAATTGATAGGATCACCATAAGTCAACAGGCAACTTGGAAGACACAGACATGTATTTATACACACACAGGGCTAAGGAACATTTAATCTAGCCTTCTTGCTTCTACCTAACATGGCATTACCTTTCCAAGGTGGTGAGATTGTGTGCTCCTGTGAGGCAAGAGGCTATGCTGATGGTAGCAGTGCTAAAGGTAGGATTTCCCATATTAGACAGGCTTTTGCTGAGGAGCCAGACTAAAGGGGCCAAACAGCTACTGGCCAGCAACATGGGGGAAGTGGGAGAGGCTCTCTCAGAGACAACGGCAGTGGCACCCTAACACTTGTTAGTATTGTGTAGAAGGCAGCAATGGATTTTAATGGGGTAGGTTTAAGTACGTAGTGGACTATGACACTGGGAGACCATGGTTCAAACCCCCTTTGCCACAGAAACCCACTGGGTGACCGTGAGCAAGTCATTCTGCCAAGAAAACTCCATGATTCCCTAAGTCAGAATCAAAAAGCACAAAGATGAAATAGTTATTCCAAAAACATATGCCTCATCTTCCCCTATTTGAAAGGCCACAGGTGTTTTTCAGCTTCACTCTAGTATAAACTTCTAGCTCAGGTATTAAAATTAGATGGCAATTTCACATAAACTTAATTTCTTCCCTTCTAATATAATGCGACTAAAAATTATTATTATTTAGCTCATTATTAACTGAACACATTAGTTCCTTTGTACTAACTCTCCCATATTTGTGTGCTCACTCCAACTCCAGGCCATATATCAACACATTTAATAGTCTGAGACAAGAAGTCTCAGTATAGGCCATCAGTGGATTTCCACTGCTTATGCTTGTTGTAAGAACTATCCGTTATTTTTCACCTTGGCTTCCTACTTTTAAAAGTTGCTTATTATTATTATGTACTGTCAAGCCAACTTTGACTTACAATGATCCTATCAACGAGAAATCTCCAAGAGGCCTGTTATTAAAAGCTCTGTTCAGGTCTTGCAGATTCAGGGCCTTGGTTTCCTTAATCCGCATGCAAGGTGGTCTTTTTTCTACCTTCAACTTTACTAGCCATTTTTTAAAAATGAGTCATGTCATCTCATGAGATGTCAAAAGTACTATAGTCTCAGTTCAGTCATTTTGAATTCTAGTAATAGTTCAGATATCATTTGCTCTCTGACACATCTGACACATTCAAGTTATTAGACTGCTGTTTTTTTCATATTATGTTCAGATACAAAAATCAGCATACTCATTTACATCTCACTCGAATTTTAATGGGTTTCTCAAATGAGTCCATTTTATTCCTGCATCTTCTCAATTGTTTCTTCCTTATACTTTCCTTTTTCTTTGCCAACTTGGCGAGACTTTGCTTTCCGTTCCAAAATCTTTTTGCGATCCTTGTCCAGCTTTAGTCTTGTAATCACCACCTAGAGAATAAAAGTAAAATTTAGAAATAGTTGCATTTTCCCTCTAATGTTTGAAAAACAGGTTATTTTAAAAGTGACTCACAAGCAAATCTATTTAAACATGGGGGGAAGCAGGGCTGGGGAGTAGGAGTAAGGGGTTTTTACAAGAGTAGAAGTAACATTAAGAAAAACTATCTTGCTCTGGAGTAGGACAGGAATAACCCCAAAATCACCACTACTCGCCAGCAATGGGGGAAAGCCTGTCAAAAATTTACTAAGACTCTATATTGAACGAGAACAAATAAGGAGCAATTTTAAAAATGAGGCTGAATGCTAATTCCTCAATTAGTGGAACCAACAACACCAACTTGGTCTTCATTGTTGTGAGTCCTCATCCATCCTATTGCCAACACCAGACAGGTAAGAGATACATCACCCTTAAGCTTATATCAAGTTGCCAAGAATGAGGGAGAAAAAAGGTGGAGAAACTGGAAATACACATCTCAATTTGCTAACCTGAATTAAACGTAAAGTAAAACAACAAATATTTTTAATCATATCTCCATGCAATGACTGCTAATGGTGATTTACAATAAAAGCATGAAAAAAGCAGTGTCAAAATGTTTTACACAAGCTACAACTACGTACATTACAATAAACAGCAATAATTAAATAGCAATGATTGCTGAAAATTTAGAAGCCAAATAATGAGGGAGCCAAACTTAGTTGCTGCTACACAACACCCTGTCTTGAGTCTCTACTAAACTCACCCATTTAGGAGGTGAGGTATGCAGGAAGCCCTCAGATACAGAACACAGGCTCCAGACAAATACATAAGAGAGAAGACATTATTTTCAAGATCCCGATTGTTAGTGCTAGACTAGGACAGGAAGGAGACTCTGAATCAGAATCTCATTCAGCCATCAGCAGTCACTAATCTCTCAGGCTAACCTCATGGAGATGTTATGTGGAAACAAGGAGAAACCTTGAAATGTTTGGGAGAAAGGAGGGATATAAAAAACAACAATCATACACACCCCTTTGTAGATCCCAATGGTACAAGACCAATTATGTAGTCTATATCACTGGTTCTCAATCTTTGGCCTTCTTGTGTTTTGGACAACTTGGCTGGAGCTTCTGAAGGCTGAACTTCGGACGGCCCAGTCAAGTTGGCCAATGGTCAGGGATTTTGGTTATGGAAGTCAAAAAACATCTAGAGGACTGAAGACTGAAAACCACAGGTCTATATAAATATACACACCAAATAACTATGTGGATTAGAATCATAAATTGGAAGAGACCACAAAGGCCACCCAGTCCAACCCTCCCCTGCCATGCAGGAACTCAGAATCAAAGCACCCCCAACAGATGGACATCCAGCCTCTGTTTAAAGACCCCAAAGGAGGAGATTAAGATGACTGTAGCTACTCTGCCTTGCATAGGAAGAGAAAGAACAACGAGCTGACCATCCAGGAACAGCACAGCACAGGATGGAAAAACACCCCTGATTTGTTGTACAATACAATGGTTCATCATTTCCAACTTCTTGAAAAAGGAGAAATCAATCTGGTACCATGTGCAATAGGAAAAAGCAATTCTGGCCCTCACCCTGAAGCCATAATCTCAAAGCAGATTTTGCTGTTCAGTAGGAGGCAATTACATTTAAGGAGCTCGTTTTCTTTCTGAATGAGACAGAATTCTAAAGTGGCAACAAGCCTTACTCAGGTAGCCAAGATATAAAATGAGTGAAATCCAACTGCATACAAGTGGATTTCCACTCATATTATGGGACTTTCTCCTCCTCTGTTCTGGCTATTTTCTTCTCAATTCAACTGCTGGTTCCAACTGGAGCAAATTTAATTGAATCAAATACTGAATAGCAAGTCAACAATTGTGTAAATTCCACTGATTTAGTGGGCCTTTTCTAGCTCAGACTTGCAATAGTGAGAGGTGACATACATTGCCCTAGTATCTAGCACCCCCTCATTTTTTTTTACAATAATCTATAGTAATCAAGCTCATGAAACTGATGAAATCTAATATAACCATAAAATCTCTGAAGAACTGGTTAGAGCTGGCACTAAAAAATAAATGGGAGAAGTTATCCTTACTAGTTCCCCAAAGCCCATTTTAACTTAATGAGTTTCTATAGCATTATCTGCAGCAAGGGACTGGCTTTGGCACTGTCCATTTTGTAGAACAGAACCCAATTCTCAATGGTAAGATCCTATAATGCTTCAGTAAGCTTCTAAATGCCAGAGCTATGGCTGTTGCTAATCACACGCATAACACCTACACAATGGCCATAAGCTTATCGTTCCTTAATTCAACACTTTATTAATGGAAAACAGTTCCCACAGTATGAATGATTAGGTTTGTAGAATTCTAACCAAAATGTATCAAAAATGTAAACTATTTTTTTCTTGTTAAATACAAGATCAGTTAGTATATTCTTTTAAATGTACAAAACAGCTTCACTTTGGAAATAGCAGTATGTCTGTCAAATACATCAAACAATCCTTGCTCATCAAATTGCTGACAATAAGAGAGGCAATCTCAAGAAAAATCTAAACAAAACTAAAAAACAGGTCAGTAGTTGAACAATGAATAGAAAATTAGGGACATGATGAAACAAATACAATCAATAATAGAAGCCATGAAGAAAAGAAAAATAGTGATTTTATTGATTTTTGGAAACAATGTGTACAAGAGATGAAGACCTTCTTGAAGACAGTCAGGTCTGGAACTAACAGATCTCTAACTTAAGGGCATTCTAAAAGTTGAACTGAGGCAATAAACATGATTTGTCCTGTTTCATCTAAGGCAGTGCTATTCAAAGTGATGGTAGGCAGACCAAGGCTGTTCTGTGAGCCACTGGAAACATTCTAGGAAACTATGTTAATATAAGAATAAGGAACAAATATGGCACTGGTTCCTGGCACGTTGGGGAAAAATGCCAGTCCAGCATATCAGATAGGATGAGAAGCACTGATCCAAGAGAAAATATTTGGAGAAAATTGTCACTAAGGCTCTTCTCTGCTAACTCTCTGCCAGCCACAGACAGAACGAGTTGTGAGAGAAAAGTTTTCCAAGATGCAATGGGCATGTTTGGTTAATTGTAAAAAATACTTTCACATCTCCAGCATAAATCTATTTTGCTAGGGTAGCTAATAAGCAACAGGCAGTGTCCAAGTGTTGTGTTAAACTGGCAGAAAGGAATGCTTCATCAGGAATGGCAGGGAGGTACACCTAGACCACAACACAGCCCCTATGCATTCCCACATTTCTCTGCAAGTCCTCCTGGAACCTTGGATTTAGCCCACTGAAAGCAAAACACACATAGTAAAATAAAATATGCTAACTAACATAAGCTATAACAGCACAAGTTCATCTAGATGAAGTATCAAACCCAAATGGCTCCTTGTTAAAAATGCTATGATTAGCAGCTCTTAAAATTGTTGAAGAGCTAGTGTAGACCTTGAATCAGTAATTTATTGCTCCCAGCTACCCATCTTATGAAGGCACCAAGGATCATGAATACCATTAATAATCCAAAGTAATATGGTCTGCCAACCATCACCCTCTCACTCTTTTTTGAAAGCAACAGCAACAGATCAGTCAGGTTAGGTAGAATCAATTAACAATAGTAACGCACAAATTGTTATGCACTACTTTATCTAAAATGCTATGCAGTCTGCTTTCTACCCCTGGTACAATCACCTTGTACCAACCTCCAATATGCCTGCTGGTTGGGATAATAAATGGCTTGAAACAGCCAATATTAACAAAACATTTGTGACTACCCTTATTTTCAACAGTTAAGGTTGGAGTTTTAACTGCTGTGAGCCGCTCCAATTGTTTGACAGATTGTTTGACAGGCGGGGTACAAATAAAATTTATTATTATTATTATTGTTAACATCCTTTGCTTTTTTCCTAAACATGAATAAGCATGAATAACACATGAACAAAACCAGAAGCTAGATATACAGCAAGTCATAATTCCAGAACTTCAAGAAAGACAGGGGTAAAGTCACACATATTTTAACCAGATTAATTCTATTTTGTCAATTATACAAATAAGTTGTGCCACTATTTATTTCTATAGCTATCAGGGCTTGATTTCATACCAACAATCTTCTTCTGGAAGTGTGAGTGAGAATCCACCCTAAAAACGTTACAACATGGACCAAAATTACCTTGCTGGGGTGAATGCCAACATGTACGGTTGTGCCATTGGCTTTCTCACGTTGTACACGTTCAATGTAGATGACATACTTCTTTCTGTACACTTGGACTACTTTGCCAATTTGCTGCCCTTTGTAATGGCCCCGGACGACCTAAGAATGCAGAAATTATTTAGGATTTTTAGATCTCACTGTTACCCTTTCAATACCATTATCTCTGTTTCATAGCAGAATACAAGCTGAAGAAGGAGATCCTTCTGTAAATACATCAGAAGGCAAGATAGTTATGTGTTGCACGAAGGATGATACCACAGTTGAAGCTCTCTCTCTCGGACAGCACACTAGATTAAAGAAACCTAATTATTAGACAATATGTTAAACCAGTATTTACAGAAGTATGTAATATTTACGTAAGTCTTTAAACAGTAATTTACCCATACATCAAATTCTCAATACCCAGTCATGCAAAAAGCTATTTCAACTGAGGAGTCACTTCCATGTGCTTTCCTTCCAAATACTTCAGCATCAGATGCTACTCCTATGACAGACAGTAAGTTGCCATAAACTACTTGTTCACTTTTGAGGATAGTAAAGGGAGCTGAATAATTAGATTTCTTTAATGCTGTATTTTCCCTCTACAGCACCTCCTCTGGCTCAATTAAGATGACATTTCCAATCCTGAAAATCATAACCTGGCTATTAATCATAATCTGGCTACAATGACAGTACAGGCACCTTCCTCCTCTCAGCATGTTAAACTCATTTTTCCTGGTTTGTGATAACCAGCTCACTATGACATTTGAATGAAGCAAATTATAAATGTCTCCATATGGTTTTTACACCTATTTGAAAACAATTTCTGCTTCTGGTTTTCACTCACTGTAATTTGCCTGATATGTGTGTGATACACAGCTACAGGTATGAAAACCACAAGGCAGGAGACAGAAAGGAAAAATAAGAAGTGCAGACAAGGTGTCTTTGCAACACGATTTCTATGCAAATGTAACAGTTTGAACTATGACCTGGAAAGATGTATTGAAAAAGAAATGGCATAAAATTAGACAAAACAAAGATCACTTGATCCAAGTTACAGACTCTTACAATATTTAAGTGTACGCCTCAGTTAACAAAGGGCCTGTACAGACTGCCAGAAATAATCCAGCTTGAGACCACTTTAACTGTCCTGGCTCAATGCTAAGGAATCATGGGAATTGTAGTTTTTTCTGAGACACTGAGCCTTCTCTGTAAGAGAGCTCTGGTGCCACAATAAACTACAGTTCCCATGATTCCCTAGCATTGAGCCAGGACAGTTAAAGTGGTCTCAAGCCGGATTATTTCTGGCAGTCTGTACAGGCCCAAAGTCTCTGACAAAGAATTTTCATTCTACAAAGTCTTTTTTTTTCACCTTATCAGCCCAGCCCCCTTCTTAGTATCTCTCTTCCTGGAATGGGGAGAAAAGTGAAAGACAGGCTTTCCATTATCAGATTCAACAGTATGTCTACAGTTAAAAAACAACAACACAGTAAAGCTTGAGCTGGGAAAGAATGGGATTCTGTCTATCCAATGCTACTGTAGCTATGTGTAGCTGCCTAGAACAGGCAAAGTAATCAACAGCTGCCTCTAGAATCCCTTAATGAGCATGCATGAGGGGCAAAACAGAGAGAAAGGGGAAAAGCATATAAGGCTGCCTCATCAGTCCTGCTCCCCCATGTTAAAGAAGCAAAAAGCTGTAACTTTAGCCATAAAAATGCAAATAATAAATGGAGGTTGGTGAAAGAAAAAAAATATCCTTGGAGGCATTTTGGAAGAAACCTTGAAGTGGTCTCCAGAAAGTTAAAAATGTTTGTTTACTTATTAAAGGGCTTACCTAACCTGGTTGTTTCATTTCACATGTGCATATTGATAATTTTAGAATAAAAGTAATGCTTAGGAATACATCTGCTTCATTAACTGAGGTAAACATGTAGTTTGTTAATCTTCTGAAGTGCAACACATACATTTCTACGATATCTTTCAGTAGACTGGCACAGGACTCTTTCACACTACACAATTATAGCACTTTTAACTATCATGGCTGCATCCTATGGAACCCCAGGATTCATGTCTGGTGAGGAACTAGAGTGGTCTGGAAGAGATGTCTAAATATTTCACAGCACTACAAATCCCATTATTCTACAGAATGGAGCCATAGTAATCAAAGTGTTGTAACTATGCAGTGCAAAAGAGACCACAACAATCCACCTAGAACTCAAACAACTTCTAATAGAATACAGTACCCACACCATTGCACTACACCCAAAATGGCTGCTGTAGTAAGGAAGAACTCAATATATTTCAAAAACTAACCACCCATTTTATTGACTTTTATAGCTTTTGAGCTGGAAAGATAGCTCATTTTAATTCACACAAAAATAGATACTTAAAAACACATACCTGGACTTCATCATCCTTTCGGATGGGCATAGAACGGACATTGTATTTCTGCCTCAATTCCTTGGACAGAGGAGAAGACATGATCTTCCTGCGAATATGAGATGGTGCATTGAAGTGCCGTTTGCGATTCTTGCTGCGGTCTGAGGTCACAAATGGATTGAACTTCATTTTGACTGGAGAAAACATATATCAAATTGTTTATACACACACACTCATTGACAAAAACTTCTAAGTCCCATGCATTTGACAGCACTACAGCATTGTTCAACCATTATGAATGTAAGGAAAATAAACACATAAGGGAGAGAGCACTAGCTTCACTCTGCTCTACTGCCAGAGTGGCCTTTGGAGAAGAGTTTTGAGGAAGCGCTCAGCGATCCAAAATGCCAGAAAATTAGTTTATTGATCAGCCTCCTGAATCACATGTTGAGTGTCCGGCAGAAAGCGAGTGTCCCATTGTGCCAAAAGGAATGTTCATTTTCCCTACGTTCACAGCACTTGAATCAGGCTCGAAGGAACTAGTCGCCCCTTTGTTTTCGTGGGGATCTGTTCTGGAACACACACACACACACACACACACCCGCGAAAACAAAATATTGCACATAGGCCTGAATGGGTGTGTGCTCTTGTGCACGGGCATGTGCACACCGTTTTCAAGCTCGGGCCACAGACTTCAAGTCTGCAAAAACAGAGAGGTGACTGTACTCCATCATGAAAAGCATTTAGAACACTTCTTAAGACTTGATCCCACTGAACCATTGCAGTGTTTTGCACTGAAGAGGATAACAGTCTTCACTCTAAACTATGACAAAGAAACAACAAATGCTGTCAAATATCTCTGTACATCAAGCATTTGTCAACAGTACTATTACTAATATTGACAGAAACAAAAAAGCTGCCACTAGAATTTGTGCTTTGTATAATTTTCAACTAATACAATATGAGTTCATGAAGACAAAATATGAGTGCTCCTATGCAAAACAATCCATGTTAGACATGATTATTGCCAGGTTTGTGTTACCATTGTTGTTGTTGCCTTCAAGTAGTTTCTAACTTATGGCAACTCTATCATGGGGTCGTCTTGGCAAGATTTGTTCAGAGGAGGCTTGTCCGTTGCCTTTCCCTGAGGCTGAGAGCATGTGACTTGCCCAAGGTCACCCAGTGGGTTTCATGGCAGAGTTGGGAATCGAACTCTGCTCTCCAGAATCGTAGTCCAACACTAAAACCCCCTTGAAGTTCTGAAACTTCCCTTTAATGAATTGTATGCATGGGGCATAAGGATATGATGCAAGAAAGTCAGGCATACAAGAACTATACAATGGGGGGGGGGGGGAGAGGTTATAATGATGCTCCCTATGCAGTATTAGGATAATGTTGGGTTCCCAAAGGCCAAGGTAAAACAGAAACTCAGCAGAAGAAACTTTCCGGCTTAGCCAGGATAACCATATCCTAGCCAACACAGACAGGTTCTTAAAAACGTATGTTCTTAATCGTTTCCCTTGCAAAATGGCCAAGCTGCTCAGTTGTGAATTTAAGATGAGAAAAAAAAGATATTGATCAGTCCTGCGGCAAAATCCCATTCAGGTTTACTCTGACATAAATCTTACCATGTCCAGTATGGCTGAACTCTAGGTAAACACACACAGGAGTATTATGATAGCAAAACATTTTAAGGGCGACTTGTAGAATTGTCCCAATAGAAACAGAAACACCACATTGACAGTCAGAAGAGCTACAAAACTGGCATAATTCATCAATTCCCCAGCAAAAGCATCAAAGGGGAAAATAGGGTGTTGTTGTTGTTGTTGTGGGCCTTCAAGTTGTTTCCGACTTATGGTGGCCTTTAAGGTGGACCGACCTATCATGGGGTTTTCGTGGCCAGATTTGTTCAGAGATTTGCCATCCTCTGAAGCAGTGGTTCCCAAACCTGGGTCCTCCAAGTGTTTTGGACTTCAGCTCCCAGAATTCCTGGCTTTGGCCAAGATGGCTGGGGCTTCTGGGAGATGAAGTTCAAAACACCTGGGGGCCCCATATTTGAAGGAAAGATGCAGGGGAAGCCTCTCTCTTCAGAAGCCTCCTGAAGGCAAAAACACCTGTACAGAAGTCACGACTGTGCAGCTGATCAACGCTGTCTACACTGCAAAACCAATGCGGGTTGACACCGCTTTAAACTGCCGCGGCTCCATTCTGATGTCTACAGAAACGTACAAAAAGCTATGGCCAGAACTGTTATCAAACTCTCTGGGGAACTGAAACCATCTGAAACGCTGGTTTAAAAGCAGGGACTCTCAGGCTGCATCTACACTGTAGAGAAAATGCAGTCTGGCACCGCGGGCAAAGCGTGATGGAATCCTGGGAACTGTAGTTTTTATGAAACATTTAGGCCTTCCCTGCCAAAGAGCTCTGGTGCCACAATAAACTACAATTACCACGATTCCCTAGCATTGAGCCAGGG
The DNA here is from genome assembly GCA_026167975.1 of Phrynosoma blainvillii. Taxonomy (NCBI): domain Eukaryota; kingdom Metazoa; phylum Chordata; class Lepidosauria; order Squamata; family Phrynosomatidae; genus Phrynosoma; species Phrynosoma blainvillii. The sequence goes on along the minus strand of JANUYF010000002.1, from coordinate 267,841,456 downwards.
CAGATAAAGCGGTGTCAAACTGGATTAATTCTGCAGTGTGGATGCAGCCTGCGTCGCACACTGCAGCTGCCCCCCCCCCCCAGCGCAGCGCCGGCCTTTCATTCAAAGCCAGCCGCAGCCTTGGCTTCGACCGAGGCCTCCTGCAGCTCCGCCGGGGAGCCTTACGGGCCAGGCACGATCCCTCCGCCTCCAATACAGGCGCCCCTCCGACAGCCTCCCCGGCCCTTCGGCTTCCCCCGCTGGCTCTAGCCGCGTATCGGCCTCCTACGAACGGATGGAGACGGATTCAAAAACCCGCTTCTCCCCGGCCGGACCTTACCCGCTGTGCTACCTCGGCGATGGCCGCCCGGAAAGAGAGCTCCAGTCCACTTCCGCTCCGACTAGTGAGATCTCGGCTCTCGCGAGAACGGCTTCCGGAGAGACCGAAGGAGCGGGGCAAGGGGTGCTCGCCAGCGCCACCGTGCGCCCAGGAGGGTGGAATGGCAGCAGCGCCTGCAGGCTGAAAGGGAGAGAGGCCTAGAAGCCACCGACTGAGGCCTGGATCGAGTGCTGCATCCTCTTCCCATGCTGCATCCGCACTGCAGAAATAATCCGGTTTGACGCCACTTTATCTGCCATGGCGAGGGTGACCAAATGTCCTCCTTTGCCAAGATATGGCCTCCATTTCGACCTGATTCCATAATGTCCTCCATTTTGAGCAGGACTAAGAAGCATGCATTTACATTTCTATGAGTGTTTTTAGCTTTTCTTTGGTTATGTGCTCCATTTTCCTCGAAGGTCCTACATTTTGCAGTGCTTTGTCCTCCTTTGCAGATGGGACACCTGGTCACCCTGGCCATGCCTCAATGCTATGGAATTCTGGGATCTGTAGTTTTGTGAGCTATTTTAGCTTTCTGTCTCCTGTGCCACAACAAACTAAACTTCCCAGAATTTCATACCATTGAGCATGGTAGTTAAAGTGGTGTCACACCAGATTTATTCCTGCAGTGCAGATACAGCCCTAGTCTGCTGTCCCATCAGGGAAAGATAACAAAGGGTAGCACAATTCCATATACACCTAGGATGCATCTACACCAAGGGTAGGCAACCTTTCCCCTTTAAGGGCCGAGGGACTTCAGCTCCCAGAATCCCAGGAGCTATTGGCCAACATGGGACTATTGGCCAACATGGCTGAGGCTTCTGGGAGCTGAAGTCCCTCGGCCCTTAAAGGGGAAAGGTTGCCTACCCCTGATCTACACTGTCAACATACTGCCCCTCCACACCACTTTTAAACGACGTAGCTCCATCCTATGGAATCCTGGGATCTGTAGTTTTACAAGGTCTTTTGCCACCTCTGCCAGAGAGTGCTGGTGCCACACCAAACTACAAATCCCAGGATTCTGTGGGATTGAGCCATGGCAGTTTAAGTGGTATCAAACTGAATTAATTCAACAGTGCAGATGCACCCAGGGTGACCAGATGTCATAAACTTAAAAGGAGGGCAAGGCACCACAAAATGTAAGAAAAATGTCGGACGTTACAAAATAAAAGCTAAAAACACTCATATAGATATAAAGTCATGCTTTTTTAAGTCCCGTTCAAACAGGAGAACATTTTGGAATTCCTTCTGGAAAGAAAGCTGAAATGTGGGACACGTTCTGGAAAAAGGAGGACATCTGGTCACCCTGGATGCACCATTATCCCCAGTCCCATTAATTTCAGCAGGATTGACCCTCAATGTGGAGAGAACGGGATTTGTAAGCCTGGAAAAACTGCTTTTGGAATCACAACTGCCAATGCTAGTTGGGGGGCTCAAGGAAATGTAGTCCAAAGGAGGAGTCTTCCCAAGTTCTGCTCAAAATCCACTGCATGCGGCTGTTCAAAACGTTAGCTCAGAGCGAGCAGCAAACAGGGTCCTATTCTCCTACCTGTACCACTGAAATAAACCCAAACTAAGGTGCTGCCCCCCTTTGTATGGAACTGCTGTATTCACTGTGCTTTCTGAATGTTTTTTGGAGTGGCATACTGTAGTTAGAACCATACAAGCCATTGTATGCTTGAAAAGAGTGCTGAGGATCCATCCCATGGACAGCCAAGAAGTCAAACAAATGGATCATTGAACAGATCAAGCCTGAAATCTCCTTGGAAGCCAAGATGACAAAACTTAGGCTGTCGTACTTTGGACACACCAGGAGAAGACATGAAATCATTGGAAAAAACAATAATGCTAGGAAAGATGGAGAGAATCAGAAAGAGAGGAAGGCTGTATGCTAGATGAATAGACTCTATTAGGAAGGCAACGGGTATGAGTTTGCAGGAACTAAGCAGAGCAATGGAGGACAGGGCGTCTTGGAGCTGTCTGGTCCACAGGATCGCCATGGACTGAGATCAACTTGAGGGCAGTTAACAACTATGAAAATAGTGGAGCTAGGGCCATGAAATACGACATCTGCTGCCACCCACCTGGGACTCCCCTGTTCCTTCTCAGTTTGGCTGCAAATACTACTGTAGCTGAAATTAATTTTCTCAGCAACCTTTACCCCTGCACCATTGCTTCTACATCCTCACTATTTTTACACTTGAAGACACTCCCTTGTGTGGTTTTTATAAAGTTGGCTGAAGGAACTGTGTATTAACACTGATTTGGCCAGGTTTGGCACAGATGGAGTGAGACCTGACCAGTGGTAGAGTGTGACTGAGCAGAAGGCCCTCTTACTTTTGAGTAAAAACACCTTAAATTGGGCAATACACACACTTGTCCTAACTTAATCTGACTGTGAATGTTTGATGGCAATTGTTTGTTGTTGTTGTTGTTTTTAAAAAAAGGGGAAGAGAACATGCCATTGGCATCTGCTGTGGAGGGCTATTGTGGGAACAGATATTTCTTTTTCTCTGCAGGAACAAATCAGAAATCTAAAACTCATTGTTATCATAATAGATCAGCTATTTGACTATAAGATGCCAACACAAATTAGTCCAAACGCAAAATGCGATTAATCTGAAATTTAGCAAACTGGCCAACAAAACCCAGTTGGTGGTGACATTAGAAAAGAAACCTAGAAAAGTTCCAAAGTGAGCATGCTCTTCAATATGTCTGACAACAACAACAACAACAATAATAATAATAATAATAATAATAATAATAATAATCAACCAGAGGCTTGTATGTAGTCTGCTTTTTTCTAAACTATAATTAGAAGTGTCCTTTTTCAGTATAAAAAAGTAGAGCCATCCAGAACACACATGCCTACACAAGTATCATACAAATACCCAAATAAAACACTATACACAAATGTATTGTTTTCAACTTGATTTCTGCAAATGAAAAATGTATAAAATCCATTCAAATATTAAACAAGATACAAGGAGTTGTAAGATCCAGTTTTACACCAAGGTAACAAGTCATTTCATAAGAAAAATGGGGGTGGGGAGAATCTAGGGGTAAATCACTGTAAAAGAACAGAGAAAAGTCAAGAAAAAAAGGGATGGTGAGAAAATCCATACTAACTTTAATAGATAAAAAGTAACTATCTTTCCCACACCAAAACACAGTGAAATTTTCAACAGACATACCAGGCAGATTGAGGTCACAATCTGATATTTCTATGCCCAAGTAAGCCCCACTGAATTTAGTGGGATTTACTTCCAAATAAACATACACAGAATTTTACTTTGAAATACTTTTGGGCCAAAGTCACTTAGGGCCTTTGCAGACTGCCAGAAATAGTGCAAACTGAGTCCACTTTAACTGCCCTGACTCAGTGCTAGGGAATCATGGGAACTGTAGTTTATTGTGGCACCAGAGCTCTGACAGAAAAGGCTCAATGTCTCAGAAGAAAATACAATTCCCATGATTCCCTAGCACTGAGCCAGGGCAGTTAAAGTGGACTCAATTTGCACTATTTCTAGCAGTCTGCAAAGGCTCTTAATCACAGTATATTGATCTGAAATGTTCTTTAAAAAAAAAAAAAGACAACCCTTATAGGATGAGACACTGTTCAAACTAGAGAATACTGCATTTTCTCAAACTGTAACATGGACATTCTTAATGGTTTTTTAAGAAGTGCAGCAAAACTTGGAAAACACACAGCAAATGTGTATGCAATCCTAGGTAATATAAAACATACAAAGCATGCAATATTACCATTTGGTTCATATAACAAAGGACTATTTGAAGTCCATGAAAATTAACTGATGGATCCTGTTTTAGTTCCCTATGAACACATATGAACAGTGTTTTTTAAAAATATGTGCCTGGCATTGTTTCTGCCTTTCCACTATTCCTTGTGAGCTTGAACAATCTATTATTTTTATTCTTGAGACTGAAATACGCATATCAGCAGAAACATCTCTGTGCAGAAACTTTGTCCTGTTTCTCATAGCACTGTGCCAATCTCTTAGGCATCAGTAAATAATATGCCCTTGCCTTCGTGGCTGTCAGTTTGGTAAATGTTAGCAATGTACAATAATTTTAAAAGATAAGCAATCCATTGAAGGTGGTGTGCAAATACTTGGATTCCTCATAGCAAGGACTACATCCTATCTCTGTTCTGCATCTGTGTAATACACATGCCTTTCCTGTCCAGGTTACTTGAATTCTGGCTGAATACTTTCTCCTTCCCTTCCTCAAATCAAAGGTTCTAACCTGGACAGATACATGCTCCCTCTTTTATACAAATGCAACCTGTAATATTCTGATTCATTATGTTCATGCTTTCTGTTACTTTATGCTATCTGTAAACACTCAGACTGGATAGTCAGTTGCTGAAATAAAAATATTTGAATAACCCCAAAGTGTCAAAGAAATCAACCATTCTCTAACTTTGCTGGAGAATCAGGTACTGTTAACATTTAATTGATTTAATAGTATCACTCGGTGAGAACATCTATTGAAAGGGGAGCTTTTCCAGCACCCTCACCCAAATATTTGTACGTCAGTCCCCACAATGCATTTTTATTTCCCTTAACAAATCCTTCACAACAAATCATTTGATCTACTCTTTTTCTGAATTCATACCAGTTTGCTTTTTTCCCCATACAATTTAAGACAATGTGGCTGTTCAATTAGAGAATGTTCCAAGAAAATCTGATTTGCATAATTAGCCACAACTTTTTGCCATGGTTTCAGCACCTGTGAGTTTTTAGAACAGTTTTTACTAGCCACATCCATAGGATTTGGTTTTAAGAGACAGAGGTTACTTACATAAAAAATCATTTCTAAAGGATGGAACACAGAGAATTACATTCCCATCTTCAAAAGATATGGAAGAGGAGAAATGTGTTGAGGTACTTGGAAGACTAACAAATTTATATTAGCACATGTTTTCATGGATTACAATCCTCAGGTGCACTGACTGAGTACTTTGCACACAATGTAGCACTCCATGAATGCATCTGAATAAATGGATTGTAATCCACAAAAGTTAATGTTAAAATATGCTATTTCTTTCTTTAATTTATATCCGACTTTTCCAGCAGTACAGGACTCAAATATGTTAGCCTTAGAAATGTCATAATAGTGAAGGGAGAACTAAAAAGAATGTTAAAAGCAGAAAGCAGTAAAGAGATAAACTCCACGTGCTCTGAGATAATCAACTGTTTATTTGTTTAAAAAAGCTCAACACGTTCCAGTCTCAATGAGAAAAGGCCTTCTTCAGGGGGCTTCAGCAAAAACCACTTCAGAAATCAATGAATATATACAGTAGTCAATGGTCCTGTGTTTTGGAGTGTTCTCAACTTCAATGATTTCTTCTGAAGGTCCCTAAAGAAGGCATTTTCTCTTTGAGGTTGAAACATGTTGGGCTTTTAAAAACGAACAGAGTTGACCAACTCAGAGAACTGTGGAGCTTATCTTTTTACTCTTTTCTCTTCACAAATGCCACAACAGTTCCTCCATCTCCTTCTTCTCCCTCCTTCCTTTTAGACTAACATGGCTGTCTTTCTCTCTTTTTAAAAACACTTTGTTAATGAAGTGAACCTCCAAAGACTTGAGTTGGTTTGGGTTGGTATCGGGGTGTTTTGTTTTTGTTTTGTTTACAGTTTTAAAAAGCTAACTCAAAGTGACATGTATCAACTAAACCCATTCAGAGGAGGAAAAAACAGATGGCAGTGGACTTCTCATTCTTCACTTCTTCCCACAGAAGCTGGCTGAGAGCTGCCTACTGCATCTTCCCCAGCTGGATCTTCTTCCAGGCTTCAGAAGCAGTGAAAATGCAGGAGTCAAGAATCCCAGCAACAGTGAAAGTCCCTCCGATGATGGCACAAATCTGAGATGTGAAAGAAGAAAGAGGGAGGGAGGGAGGGAGAGAGAAAATACAATTAATGCTTGTCTTCCCACCTCCCCCTCAGGAGTGACCAAGAAGGTCCTTCTCAGTCAAAACAGCTATTCTTGGTCTTTGGTTTCTATTTAGCTATTTTCAGAAGGAGTGTAGGCAAGGATGAAAATAAGGTTACTAACTGAATCGAGTGGAGATTTGAACTTTGCTTTCCACATCCATGTCTAGCAATCTGAGCTGCTACTTCAGGAAGCGCCTTTTGGTAAACAGTACAGCATACTATTTTTGTACATCTGAGGAAGTAGACCAAGCTTACAAAAGCTAATGCTACAACTTCTTTCACTCAGTATCAAAGGTGCTCCGAGATCCCCTTGCATGCTATTTTTCTACATGTTCAGCTAAAATACACTTCTGGCTCAATTGCCCTTACCTTACCTCTAGATTTTCTTGATTTACTTCAGTTTTCTGCCCCTTACCTTTGCCCTCCTTACTGCTTTTGACTAGAATCCCATTGGACACATAACATATAATTTCACCATATCTATATGACAGCCACGTCTTGGATTAAATCACCATTCAATGGTAACATTGCTGATGTTCCTTCTGTACTGAATTGTGTCCTCTCCTTTTCACAATTTACTAAGTTGAGGACGTGTCAGGCAACAAATAATCTCAACACCAGTGACAAAGCTTCATGGAAACAACCTAGTTAGAGAAAGGGGGCCAGGACAGCAAGCTCCCCTTTGGCCCCCAGTATCTTACTTTTACAAGTAAACAAAGGGCCTTTGCAGACTGCCAGAAATAGTGCAAATTGAGTCCACTTTAAGGGTTAGGGTTAGTGCTAGGGAATCATTGGAATTGGGGTTTTTTCTGAGACATTGAGCCTTCTGTGTCAGAGAGCTCTGGTGCCACAATAAAATACAGTTCCCATGATACCCTAACCCTAACCCTTAAAGTGGACTCAATTTGCACTATTTCTAGCAGTCTGCAAAGGCCCAAACTCTTCAGAATAGAGAAAGACATCCAGCTATAGAGGTAGAAAACTAGTAGTGCAGCTACAGAGTTTCACACGTATATGTTTGAGGGGTAGAAGCTGTGGGGGTGTTTTTTATTATTATTATTATTATTATTATTATTATTATTATTATTATTATTATTTGTATCCTGCCTCCAGGGTGGCTTACACAATAAAACATACAATCCTGTTTCTCAATAACCCACTCCCCCTAAAATACAATTAAATGATTAAATTTGATGTAATGTTTGATGTAATGAGGCCAAGGCAGCTGGCTTGAAGATGCTAAGAGACACAGAGAGGAATATTAATGAGATCTTCAAGGATATGATAATGCTGCCCACTCACAGGCTGTCAGGGGAAGCAATGGTCTTGGGGACAAGGGACATAATTGAAAGGAAGAAGGAAATAAACCTTTAGAAAAACAGTATGAGCAATGAATTGACATCCTCTTCTGAGATCTGATCTGTCACACTAAAGACTTGCTTCTGAGGGCTCTTAGTGAGCAAACTAGTACAGAGAGACTGGTTTGTGCTCAGTGTGCTTATCTTCCTGGTTGATGTAAAGGTTATAGATATCATGTGCCATCAAGACTGGCTGGGGTGGGGTGGGGGGTATCAGCGATCATAGTGCACTGTGGCCAAGTTTAAATTGCTGGGTGGGATCTTGAAACCCAACATCTCCACAATTGCATCTCAGAAATACACAGCCAGACAGAGAGCAAAGGTGAAGGGACTCAAATGCATTGGTGATTTCTTAGGGGCAGTGGAATACCACGAGGTGGGATAAGGGAAGTCTGTATAAGGGTCCTGGTCTACCAGGATGAGAATGGAACCAGACAGTTAATGCTTATTATTAGGAACTGAGCAGCATCTGGTTCAAGTCTAATCACCCTTAGGACATGAGGATAAAGTGCTGCTGAGCCATGTACCCCCCATCCTCCACCTGTGCATTTGGTTTTTGTGACCTAATGAATTTCATTCCACTAATTTCTGCCCCATTTTCTAACTTATCTAGGACCTTTTGAATTCTGTTTCTGTCTTCTAACATCTTCTAATGCATCTGAGGAAGTAGACTGTAGTCTAAGAAAGCTCCTGCTGCCAAGTTCTTTCTTTCAGTTAGTCTCAAAGATCTATCTTCTAATGTGTTAGCCTCCCCTCCCAGTTTTATCTCAGCAGATAATATACAATCATATTGTAAAGCAGTTTTTCTTTACAAAGAGAACCGTCCTCTGCCAATTTTCCTGCTCTTCTCCACACAGATCTCTTAGTCCATGAGATAGCTACTCATGAGAACAGCAACCAAGCTGGAAAGAGAACTGGGCAATATGAGTGGACAAACTTTTAACAGCAAATAACAGAAGTAGCAACAAGGAAGGAACTGGTCATTTTGATGTGTATTTTTAACTCAGATATTTGTGTCCAGTGAGCCCAGTGAAATTGGAAGATGCTTCCATGACAGAAAGTCAAGGCAAATGCATCTCCCCCCTCAAAGCACAGTTGACATTCTGGTGAATGGAAGCAAACAAACAAACAAAAGGTACCAAGTCAACCCTTGTACAATTACTTTTTAAAAAAGAGCTGGGTTATAGCTTTCGTGATAACTCTGCCCTATCCTCCTTTTACCCTTTCTTCAAGAATGATAGAAAATGATTTTACAGGGCAAATGACGACAGAATGAGCTGGATAACCAACCCATACACGTCAGCTGACACAGGAGATTTTATACCGCAAGAAGGGGAAAGGAATGCATTTTGTGCATCAAGGGAAGGAAAATATGACCTCACAGCAGCAAACACAAGATGAAAAAAAATATGCAGTGGGAAAAAAAAGCTCTGTACTGCTGAGTGCTTATGACTCACACGTACCTGGCACCTACTCAGTCTCTACCTCCCCTTCACACACTTAAATCCCTATGATTTTGGTGTGAGCAAAAACTAACAGCAGAACCATATGGTGAGGAAGGGTGGGAAGAGGGAGGGACAGGCTTTTTTTGTTTTGTTTTGTTTTTAAAGGAAATTAACTCTTACCCAGTAGGTTAGCAATGAGTTCTGGTCTGCAGAAGCACTCCGCTTCTGCAGGAGAGTCTCCTTAGCACAGGCAACTGTAACCATACTGTCTCCAGAAAATAAGAGATACAAACTGTTTAATCTGCTAAAGTCTTATTAATCAAAAGCAGAAAGGCCCAATACATGGCATCACTGAACCTCAATTGGACTGCCACCGGCATGAAGTGCCCACTCCCATGTTACCCAAGGGGGATGTCATTAATTGCAGAAAAAATGTCCCTCATTCTTGGTTTAGGCCCTCTTCTCATTTTTCTCTCCATCAAGTAAAAAATAAAAGTTTCTCATAGAAAGAAAAAAAAATTTTTTTTGGGTCATGATTGTGACTCTGCCCCCGCCCCACGCAACCTAATCAGAAAGCAGTAAATACAAACGTTCCTGTCTTTACTATCCAATGTGGGCCTGAAAGTTTCCTCTCCAGATGATGGAATAAGTTACTCTACAATTTCTCTCTTGATCCCATTACTAGCCACACTGTTAAAAGACTGGAAGTCCTTATCAGCCTGTGTTTTTTTTAAATCTTTACATTTTGATTAACAAAGTTATGCACTTTGGGAAGCCCCCTCCCCCACATGTACAAACCATTCAGGTATTCTTTAGTAGTTCCTTTAGGGTGAAATGGAACAGTCATTATCCCATAACTGACCTGGCTGACAACAGTCTTTCCTGGTAGATAAGGGTTCAATGCTGCTCTGAGCTCTTTGCAAGAAAAACAGGCCACAAAAGTAAGTATCCTCTTCAAATCCAAAAGCAGGAGGCAATAGGGTAGTTAACCTCTCCTACTGTTTATAACTACCAGGTATGTGGAAAAAGAAAACTTTATTTTTAATGGCACTGCTCCTTACTCCACTGTTTTGCCAGCAGTTTTTTGCATGCCAAAATCCAACTTTTTGAGTGCACCTTAGAAGCATAATGGAAATTGCACCCAAGGTGGAAAATCCATACATTTCTGTTGTTCCTTCTATTACCAAATGCACACAAAATATCATATTAAGGTCCACCTAACTGACCAGACATACTTCTATTTCAATATTATTCTTCCTGACAGCCATGCTTCAAGCTCCCACAGAGAACCACACTAAAAAGTAACAGTCTCTTTAAGGTAATAATAGAAGCATTCTGCACTTCCAAACTGTCCAATATATTTCACAGCCTAGTTAAGGTCTTTTCCCACCTATGGCCATGCAAACTCACTAACAAAAACTTCCCAGTGTTTCTGTGATCGTTGCATGGGCACAGCCTGACAAACAAACTGCTTAAAAAGGAGCGGCAGGTGCTCCTTCCTTGGGCTCCTTTTGTAGCTTTTCAACCAAGCATCTGCTGCTTAACAAAATCGAGGGTGCTTCTGAGGCCTGCCCCACTTGACAATAACTCCAGCTGCCACAAGTGGATAATCCCTGTCTGGGCTAGAAAGCTGTAGCCTCTTCACAGCAATGATGACTAGTGAGTCTCCAGGGTAACCATGATGCAGAAAGGCACTGGAGATGCTAGCAAAGGCTGGGACAGCAGGGATGACGTCAGGCTAGAGTGCCACTCAGCTGGGTTGGAGGCATTTGGGACCAAAACATCCTGCTGTACAGCAGCAGCCCACAAACTATTGACCCTAAGGTCTTTCTTCATGCAAGTGGAACCAGTTTGTATCATTTCTATCACTGAGAGAGCTCTCTCCATCCTGGGCTCAAATTTGACACGTTCTGGAGTTCTATGATTCTATGATTCTATGATTATGCCTCTCTCAATATTTGGGTGGAAAATTTCAAAAAGAAATAGAATAAGGTTGCTTGCGTTAAGTAAGACTTATAACTAGGAGTGAGCCAAGACTCTACAGAAGGCTAAAGTCTGTCACCTGGATGAAGAACTTTGGCCTCAAAGTTGGGACACTATCTTAATCTGTTGGTGCCAGTTTGCAGAGTGAGGGCAGCATAAATGGATCATGGAGCTGAAGAAATATCAAGAAACAGCAAGGGCAAATGTTAGGTAGTAGTCATACAGACCTGGTATAATTCACAGCCAGAGATTCACAGAGGGCCAGGACAGAGCAGGGCTAAGAAAAGGAAGGGACAGACAAGGAGGCCCAGGGCAAGGCATGGCTAAGGACCTCTAAATTGAAGCTGCATACCAGCCTGCCCAAGGTCTCTTCCTGCTTCTTTCTAGAAAGGAAGCCTGGAGCCAGAGAGGTTCACCTGGTCTCTGGTTAGCTTGTGCTTCAAGGCAAACAATAGGAGAAGGATAGTTTGGCATAGGTTAAAATGATATATACAAACAAACATTCTGATATGAGTTTAAAAATTGTTTGACTCCTCCTAGGAATTCAAGTTTCTAGAAATCTCACTGCTCTACTCTGAAGGATGGAGTTAAACAGCTACTCCATTGGCTTATGTAGAATCTCTCCATTCCATAAGTAACAAACACCGAAACAGATCTTAGCCCTGTTTGAAGTGTTGGAAGGATATGTCTGTACCTACTCGTCTCACTTGCACATCCCAGCAACCCCAATTCCCTGCCACCCACACTCTGGGAGTAAGACCTGTAAGCAAGGGAAGCCTGCTGAATGTGCCCTGTGATCTGGTATCCAAGACAATAAAGTGTCCCTATCATGGAGAGAGTCTCGGTTCGTTCCTCAGGCTTCTCTGTTGCCGATCTTTTCTCCTCTCCTGCCAAAAGCATGGACAGTGAGAGGTGAGGGCAACAGCTATGGCCCTTCTCTTCCCATCATGTGAAGAAAGAACACCTGAATTGGGCTTTATTCACTTGCCTCCATACCTTCTCACACATTTGTGGTTCCAGAGATTAATGTATGAGGGGAAGTAACAACACAGAATTCTTTTATAGCCTGTGGTTTCTCATGATCGGTACAACTCATACAAATCTAGAAACCCTTAAAATGAAAGAAACAGTCAGGAAAAAAAATAAGTATCCCTCCCTGAGAGATGCTGGTCCTCCCAAGTGTATAGTGAAGCTATGGGATATGGCAAGAGTCATTAATTTAAACAGAGGTTTCCACTGGGATTTGCAAGAATATTTAGACCACACGTTATTTTCCCTAATGTAGGTTATGACTGTATTGTCTTTCAGTCTTGTCAACAACCTGGTTCTCTAAATGGAACCTGTAGCCTTTACCCTATGATAATTTCAATTTTAAAGCATCTGTGTTCCGCCCACCCCACCCCCACTGCTTGAATGCTATATAAAAGTCCTGAAAGAAAAAGGTGCACTTGTTGGAAAGTACAGCCTAGCTATTGTCTGCTGTAGTGCAGAATCCTGACATTCTGTCTTTCCTTGTATATGACTGCACACATGTCTGTGCAAACTGCAAAAGGGTTGATAAATGTCATTTGTGTGACCTTTTGTACAACATCACCACAAGGAACTAGTGAAAAGCATGAGGGCTGAAGAAAGCAAATTAGAGCCAGATTTAAAACCTGAGTGAAAGATAACAAACTGCTTCTCAGGGTCCTATTTCAGTGAACTGGAAGCTATCTCAACATATCCAAGTTTGCGAAAACATACAACAGACTATTTTATCAATTTCACCTGCAAGAGTCAAACAATCCCTCTAGGATTTCTTGTGGCCAACACAGGTGGTTATCATACAACTAGGGTGGATGAAGGGTGCTGGGAAGCAAAACAAATCAAGGAAAACCAGGGGGAACCCCAACTTTCAGTAATTAGGTGAGCACACAAAAATCCCTTCCAGTTCCCTTGGGTTTCTTTTGACTGCAATTGAGTGAGACCTCAGTGCTATGACTCTTTTCTGACACAGCTCTCACATGAGTGCCACTGAACACACTTGGGAAAATATGAGACCAAGGAGAGAGAGAAGAAAAAATGATGGCAACTTACTGTTGTGATAAATCTGTACAAGGGCTGTCGCCTTTCTGTGTATTTTACTGTGATGGGGCTCAGGTCATAGCGAAACCAGATTGCTGGAATGATGCGCCCTGTATGGCTATATGCTACATACTCCTGCAAAAAAGGAAGCAGGACAAGGGATGAAAGGCACCAGTTGTGAACATCCAATACCTAGGAATACTCCTTCAAATGAATTCCCCTTTACACCTGATTCTTATCATTCAAGACAATGGTTTGGATCCAGACTGTGCATACTTAGAGAAGACCCACTGCAATCAATGAGAGTCAAATTAGCTATCAGTTAAACTTAGGACCTGAACAAACTGCCAGAAATAATCCAGTTTGAGGCCACTTTAACTGTCCTGGCTCAGTGCTAAGGAATCATGAGAACTGCAGTTTATTGTGGCACCAGAGCTCTCTTACAAGAGAAGGCTCAATGTCTCAGAAAAAAACTACAATCCCCATGATTCCCCAGCATTGAGCCTGAGCAGTTAAAGTGGTCTCAAACTGGATTATTTCGGGCAGTCTGTTCAGGCCCTTAGTCTTAGTATGACTTAATCAGGATCCTACCTAATGAAGTTTTAAGTGCTGTTTTCCTCTCCAGCAAAATAGTGCTAATAAGCTTCTGGACTCAGAAAAGAGAAAAAGTCAGGCAGCCCTGTGAAATATGCACCCTAAAGTAGCACTTCTCTTCTTGACATTTCAGCAGCTAGAAGTGACAAAGATGTTTGCTTTTGTGTGTCCCCTGTAGCCAACCTGAGTTAGCAATCTGACTGCAATTTTTTGGACCAACAAAAGTTTTCTTGAAAGAGGTTAAGGTCCAAAACACACTGCAGAAATAATCCAGTTTGAGACCGCTTTAACTGCCCTGGCTCAACGCTAGAGAATCATAAGAATTGTATGTAGTTTTTTTCTGAGATATTGAGCCTTCTCTGTCAGAAAGCTCTGGTGCCACAATAAACTACAATACCCAGGATTCCCTAGTACTGAGCCACGGCAGTTAAAGTGGTTTCAAACTGGATTATTTCTGCAGTATGTGTTGGACCTCTGTCACAGGAGTAAAAAATGTACAAATATCTTCATGTACAGCAACCCACCCAAGCTTTTACTGCACATTGCTGCAAAATAAGAAGCAGGGATGGGTGAACATTTGGTTGGTATCATTTTCCCATTTGACATGTTTTCCCATTTCCCATCCTGCTTCTGCTTAGTACAGGTATTCTGCCCTTAAATCTACATGAAGGTTATATTTAAGTACACAAATAAATAAGCATGGCTAAACATATTTCATTTCAAAATGTGCAATTATAAACATATTTTTCTATACATTTTGATTTTGACTTTATTTTTTTTAGCAGAGCTCTGTGCTGGAGCATCTGTGAAGCATGAAGCCTGGTGGATAGATCCAAGATGGAAAGACTCAATATGCACAATAGTGCAGGACAGTGTGTGTTGGAATTTGCAAAAAGAAAAGAAAATCAAATTCCCAAGCAGCCCTAGCAAGCAGCTGTAGAAGCTCCTTTTTATTTTCATTTCCCCACTTTTCCAGCAGGGGCTGCTATTGCATTCAGTTCAAGCACAGAGGAAGAGAGACAATGGGAATGAGAGTTGCAATTGAAGACCTCTCCAGTTAAGATTTCTTGAATTGAACTGAGCTTTTCTAAAAAAGGATGTGGTTATCCTTACCTTATTAGCTACAGTATATTGGTATGAGTACCGTTGTTTGCCACTCATGTCTTCATACACAGTGGGGACAATCTTCAGTATATAATCGTGGGATGCAAGAGCTGTGTGAACAGGGAGAAAAAAATACCAGGCTATGTCTATATTAAAAAATAATAATGAAAAACCACACTACAGAAGCATGATTGGGACTATTTCCACAAAACAGATGAATCTGGAAGCACATGCCTTGAATCCAAATTGGCCTTCTCTGCCCTGTGCTACCCTCACCCTTGGCACTTCAATCTAGCAATGCACTTCAATCTAGCTGAATCTCAGTACAAAGAACCCATATCTGCCCTTTATTAAAAATGTTTCAAAGCAACCATAAAAACAAATGAAAATTTTGGTTGGTGCTGCAACCTTTATCTGGAACCTCCAATTGTTCCATAGCACTCATTGCATCTTTGCAGTGTACTCTTAAAAGGCTACTTTAGACAAACACTGAAAGAACCACTGTGATCTAGACCGCACATATTTCTACTTAAGTCTACCAGAAAGTGTTTAATGTTCATTTAAAATCCCCACAGTGCACAATGAACATGGAGCAGTGCATAACAACTTTCCATACACTCAGTCTTTTTGTCTGGGTATTCACATATTTAAGTATTAAATATATATTTCTGGTAAAGGTCAAGTCTGGAGCAGAGCTACTACTTGCTCTGACAGACAGAAGGGCGCTGGGATGCTTACGACAATGTCCTAAATAAAGGAGCTTTTGAAATAGATTTTCACCGAGCAGAGAGGGGAAATATTCCATCATAATAGGGGAACAGTGGAACTATACTAAGTACATGGAAGAAGGTGCTACATCCCCAGTTAAATCACACTCATGACAGCCAATAAGTGAACACAGAGGAAGGAAATGCCAAGGATTAAGATGTGTCTCAGATCAGGCTGATTTTCTGGCTATGACACAGAATACCTGAAAGCCCTTGCTGTTCAACTTCCCATTGCCTTGTCTGGTTGCTTTCTGCGTTCAGTTGATAAGTTTCTAATACTTAAGTGCTTCTTTTCTATTAGAAGTCTCCAAAGCAGTTAAAAGTTAAATACAGTCAAAACTGCAGTGCTAAACAACAATTTAAAAAGTGCAATTTTAAAAAGCAATTAACACAAAATTAAAAAGGATCCCAGCACGAAATAAAGTCAAGGAGCAGCACACAGCAAAACAAGTAAAACAGCAGGAGCGTAAATCTGTGACATACCTTGATGAATGCAAATCTTAACCTAGTACCCGAATAACAGTGAGGGTGCCTCACAAATCTGGGTTACTCCAAAGACAAGGTGCTACCACCTAACTGGTCTTCTTCCTAGCTGCAAATTCTCTGAGGAGCAGCCAAGCTTGTGAAGCTGATCTTAAAGATGGGACACACAGCAGAAGGCAGTGCTTTACGCACCTAGGTCTGAAGGTAGCTTAAGTAGGTTCACATCTCTATTAAGGGAATACATCAATAGTGTAGGACACATCTACATTTTGTTTTTGTTTCCTATATCTTTGATTATAGAAGAGCAAAATGTGGATCTTTTCAACTGGACCTCTCCTATCACTATGGAAAATGAAAAAAATCCAATTAATATATGCCAAGTCCCTTTGCTGCTATTACATTAGGATACAGGAAACTGCCCTATGCAGAGTCAGAGCACTGGTCCATCTAGCCCAGTACTGCCAACACTGACTGTCTGCAGCAATCCTGGGTTTCAGATAGTACTCTTTTCCTAACCCTACTTAGAGATCCATGGTGGTTTTCCATCCAAATTTTAATTGGCCCTGGCCTATCCAGTTTTCTAAAATCAGCTAAGATCAAATTTGTCAGAGTGATGCATTATTTTATTAACATTAATAGTATTACTACCAGGTATCCAAAGTGATACAAACAAAATTTAGCTTCTACAAGTAGCCCTGATCAAGGTTATTTATTTATTTTACAGTACCGGGGAGGGCCTTGAAAGAATAAAGAGGACACCTACGATTTGAGCTGAGTTTGTCTGCTCCCTCTAGTGCATTGAAAGCGCCATGAATATTCTGGACCTGGAGAGGGAAAGAGCACAAAACATACTTAAATGTGTAATTTCAAGGGTAAACTAGTTTGAACGCTGAATGCTTCTACATTGCAAATGGAGGCAGAAAATAGGAGAGAGAAGGAACCCGTTCAGGCCTCACTACACTGCATATGTTACTTTGATGTTATCACTCATCCTCACTGAGGAACAACTTTCCACATTTTACAAATGAAATACCCTAAATGCCAGCCTCTCAGCATAAGTATATGCCATTAGGAGATTACCTTCTTACCCTGCATCTAGATATTTAAAAATTAATACAAAGGTCAATCCTAGGCAAATTAGAAAAAACTTTGTTAAAGTTCAGTTTGATTAAAAGTAAATTAAAATTTACAAAATACCATATCACTCAGTAGGACTCCTATCATTCACACTTGGTCTCTAGCTTGCATCTCACTAATATCTTGTGTTATAACATTAATAGTACAAGAAACACAGGATGACAAATATAAAAAGAAATATCTTGTGTTATAACATTAATAGTACAAGAAACACAGGATGACAAATATAAAAAGATGGCACAGCTAGGTTTCCCATCCTATCATTCACTTATTAGCAATTCAAGAGACCTTATCCTGTACAAAAGTGATATAGCATCAATTGAAGGATTATGCAAAGAGATAACTGCAACTCTTGTCTTTTCAGAATCTCATGCACCAATGTTCCTTGTAAAGCTGCAGCATTTTTGCTTAGCTCTATGGGCTAAGAAACTCTACTCTGTGCTATGGAATCTATATCACTTTTGTACAGGATAAGGATTTGCATAATCCTTCAATTGATGCTATATCACTTTTGTACAGGATTAGATTCAAATCTGTATAGGCTTCAAATATTCAAGCATGTCAAAAACTTAAAAGGGTCCCCCTGCCCAGATCTCAGAAAAGCCAATTGTCTCAGGTGCATTTATCCAAGACAAAGCTGCATAATGCATCACGCCTACATCATTGGAAAAATCATTCATGCTTTATGGATATGAACACTTTAGGCTACACCATCCCAAATCCCAAATGAAAAAGGAAAGGCCATAGTTCAATGTTAGAACACAAGTCCTGCATGCAGAAAGTCTCAAACTTCTCCACATAAAAGCATGGATGAGATAGCAAATTATGTGAAAGCACTGAGAACTTAGAGAACCGATCAGTTGGAAGAAATAGTAGTAAGCTAGACAGACAAAGAGCCTGCCTTGATACAAATCACTACTGCAACAAGTTGGGAGGACTGGACTGTGGTTGCTTTCTTTATGTCATAATATTTCCAAGATGGGAAAACAAACAAGAGACCGTGATTACTAGGTATGGGAGGGTGGATATACAGGCATGAAACTTCAGGATGGTTCAGATTTAGAATGTGTACAGGCAGTATGTGTCCTCTGAAACCAATTTGGAAGGTTAAGACATTCAGGTCAACATCTGTTTCAGGGGTGTGTCTGAACATTACATAATGGGATCTTGGCTACTAATCATTTACTCTTGAGGCATGGAGGAAAACAGAGACTTCCAAATCTTGGATCTTGAAAGCTTCTACATAATGCTGCTGGTTCAGTAATTATATTTGGGCCTGTTTTACTACTTCTAACCTACTGTACTTCTGATGGTTATAGTATAGATGGTTCTTATGGTGCATTACTGTTATAGACTCCCTTGGGGGTGCAATGTTGGCCTCAAAGATGTGAAAAATGGATGACATTAATTTAAACTGGAGTTTTATGATGGGCAATAAGAGAAGTTTCTGGGTTTAAGATTAAAAGTTCTACAAATATATTTCTACTGCAGTCCTTGACCAATATTGATGATCAAACTTCCAATACTCATGGAAAAAAGGTAATGATTTCTATCCAGCCTTTTCCCCAGTTCAGGACTCCAATCAGCTTACACATTACAGCTTTAAAAATTCACAAGATATTCACAAGATACAAAAATTAAAACAAGATTAAACAATAAAATGTTTAAAAACAGATTAAAATATGTATCATTATGCACGCACACAGACAAAAAAGTCTTTGCTTGTCTGTGAAAAGAAAGTAGGGAGGGTGCCAGTCTAACTTTTCTGGGAAGAGAATTCCAGAGCCTGGGAGCAAACACTGAGAAGTCACATAGTAGTAATTTGCATGCAGAAAGTCCCAAGTTCATTTCCTGACATCCCTAATTAAAAGGATCTCAGGTGATAGGGATGGACATGATCTCTATCTGAGATCCTGAAAAGCTGCTGGTAACAGGAGTGAGCAGCACTGGGATCACTGGACCATTAGGCTTGACTTTGAAGCTGCTCCTTAGTTCCTTAATGTAAGACTACAAGCATTTCTAAACTTGAGAATTTCAGGGAATTCTGCCTCTTAAGATTGACAACCCAACCAACATATGGACCCTTCAGGTGCAGTCAAATAAAGATGTTTCAGAAAGTATCCACTCAACACAGGATGTTGATAAAGTGGTCAGTACACAGTTTGTCCCAAGGGCCAAATATAGTGGTAATTTTTTTTTTGAGTCATGGGTGAATTCTCCCCATACCTCCTACAACACTATTACTTTCCCCAGATAAAATAATACCAATCTCTTTCTCCACTACTAACAGAGAAGGTTGCAACTGTATAGTAAACATGGAATACTCTTCCTTTGCTTCCTTTGAGAAGATTGCCTGTGATTTCCTTCCTGCATCTTCCTCTCTGAAAAGATGATGGGGGGGGGAGGGTAGCAGATGGGGAGAGAAATTAGGGAATGGAAGGAAAAAAGAAGTGCCATGCGAGTTGATATAAAATTGGCGTATATGAGCTTGTGAGAGCCAAATCAGCAGGCCTGAGCTAAGAAGCACTAAAAATGCCATTACCTGTCTTCCATTCCCAAGCGCGCGTGCACACACACACACACACACACACACACACATATATATATATATTCATTAGGAAATTATTTTTCCAAATCCAGGCCTCAGAAGTTCACAATGAATTGCTTAATCAAATCCTTTCCATTCTTCCTTTGTGAAGGCAGAAGGCTCAGGAGGAAGCTAGCATAAAAACAGATCTAGTGAAGGAGCACTTGTACAGCAGAATCCAAATAAGCAAATATTTCATTGCATGGTATTGGTGAAACTAGGACCTGCAGCAATGAAGTGTTGCTTGCTTGTTTGATTGATTGATATAGTGAGGCAAATGGCATTAGTGGATCCCCTTAGCACTAGGTGTCCTCATTACTTAACACTTTCTGGAGAAAAAGCAGAGCTTGGAGATTTTATTTGGTCTGCTTCTGAATCCCTGAATTCTAGATGATTCCAGATAAGATTTTCCTAGGAAGAGCATATCTGGATGGAGTCTAGACTCTGGACTTTGGGTGCCCCCTTGTGTGCACACTTACAGGCAGTGCTCTCCACACAGTAACGCCTGGCTGTGGCCTCCTTTTCTCCTTTTCGTTTTGAATTTACTCTCATACTAAGGTTCCCCACCACCACTTCCCTGTGTTTCAGATATTGCATGAAGAAAGAAATTTATAACTCTCCCCTGTCTCTTTCCCAGTAGCTTCTCAAATTCTCTTCTACAATTCCTTCTACCTTCCCCAACTATTTTTTCTGGAACAACCTTCAACTCTTAACCACTGGGTTGCCATTTTGCTTATTATTAATCTCCACTTCAGGAAATATTCTGATTCTATCTCTTTTACTCTTCCTTCAAGTCATTCAGAGTGGCCATCTGTAACGTTTACATGTCCATTTCTGGAACAGCTGCTCTGGACAGCCAGTAATCAGTCCTTTTGACAAAATACAGTCGGGGGCACAGTTGGCAAAGGTTCCCTCAGTACATTTAAGCTATGTCCCTGCCTCACCACCCCAGTTATTTTTTTAGGAGTGACTGATTTCCTAGACATGTAGTAGTAGTTTAGAGAGAGAGAGAGAGATGCTTCTCGAGTTAGAGTGGTAACTGGTATGGGAGAGAAATCACAAACTTCCTATGCTTCAGCAACCATAGTTAATTGGAGTCACACACTAGCAGTTTTCTGTGGTCCAAGTGTATACTCAACTGAATTTTAATACGCAAAGGGATCTTCTAGCAACTTTGACATTAACAGCGTGAAAGAAACCGTAACATAAACTTTTGCAGATCTGGTCTACTTCCTTAGATGCTGAGGAAGTAGGCTCAGTCTACAAAAGCTTATGCTATAACTTCTTTCACACAGTCTCAGAGGTGCTTTAAGATCCCTTTTTGCATACTGATATTCCAGACTAACATAGCTATGTCTCTGAATTTTAGTACATAAGGCAGGGGATCCAGTCATAAATGTTCACACAGGAATACCACGTGCAGTTATCAAAGCAAAGCAATATAGTATATACATAGAAAAAAGTACCTACAGATACCTCCTACTGCATATAAGCAAACATTTTACCAACCCTAGTTGCATGCTTTTTACTTACGGTATTTAAAAACTTTAAGGCATCTCTTCTACCAGATGTCCACTAACATATGCCATTCCTAAAACAGCATGCGAGTATACGCTCACACAAGCACACATCGAGACCAAGAAGACATAGTGATGTACAAGTGATACACTTTGTCTGAAGATCTGAGAACTAAAGTATGCTCTGAAAGTAAACCTAGTTACCATGACACAGTGCACTCTTATGGATGTTTGGAGACAGTGTCTTCCAGTTCTTCAGTTGATTCAGAGTTTCCACCTTGTTTGTGAAGAAAACATAATGTACCTTTGCTAACCCACTGGTCTGGACTCTCCACTCACAAGGTGGTACAGTCCTCCCACTAACACAGAGCCAGAGTGCTTTCATCCTATTACTTATAGGTGTAGGAATGAATATGCTAATATGTTAATGTCTCTCAAGGAAACTGAGAGCAATCAAACTGGGTGGGGGGAGATTACAAAAAAAATATTTTGTTTGGAGACACAGACATTTGTGGAGGCAGGATCAAGTCTAATGAAATGCCTATGCAGAGGATCCAAGACAACAGAGATTATGGTTTAAGAAGCACAGCTATCATGCATAGTGAGTAGGCGTGGAGAGAAAAAGTATTACTCCAATTGCATGAAGTCTTTGAAAGTAGGTTATGAGAGGTGGAGTGCAATAATCCATCCCCACAGAGAAGGAGTTATGTAATGTTATGCAGCTCTTCAGATGACACCTATTACAGTACTAGGCAGTCATATGCCTTTCCTCAGCCTGTCCTGACCTAAGTGAGAAGTGCCAAATGAAACCTCTTTTCCACTTTGATCTCTCACTGAGGAGCAAGGATAGAGAAGGACTAGGAACAGCCTTCCCTAATCCAGTATTCTCTAGCTGTGTTGCACTACCTCCCTCATTATGCCTATGGCCAAGGAGGACTAGACTGGCAAGTGATAGGGTATAGCATACAATGGACAAATCTTTGCTATCCAAATCTGCACCACTGACAACAACAACTATACATGCCCATGGATACTACTTTTACAGGTGGTTAAGACACCACACACACACACACACACACACACAGACATCACTGGCTCTGCATTGTCAGGTAAGCTCAGATGTTCAGACAGAGAGCCCTTTTATACTACACAGTTATAGCACTATGATTCCATTTTAATGCAGTTGCATCCTATGGAATCCTGGGGCTGGTAGTTTGGTCAGAGGAACCAGAGATCCTTGGCTGAGGATTATAAACTCCTCACCCAAACTGCAAATCCCAGGATTCCACAGGATGTTGCCATGGCAGTTAAAAGTGGTAACAAAGAGCTATATTTATGCAGTGTGAAAGGGCCCAAAATCTCTACAACAAGGGTAGGCAACCTGTCCCCTTTAAGGGCCGAGGGACTTCAGCTCCCAGAATCCCAGGAGCTATTGGCCAACATGGCTCAGGCTTCTGGGAGCTGAAGTCCCTCGGCCCTTAAAGGGGAAAAGGTTGCCTACCCCTGCTCTACAAGGATATATGCCAAGCTGTCAGAGTTGGAATAGAGATGTGAAAATAGAGATTAACAGCACATTATATTACACCTGTTCTAGAAGGGCTATCCATTTTTCTACTCTCTCTTTCCACTTGACCATTTATTTCCATGCCAAGCACAAGCAACTGAGGCAGAAATAAAGGACTCATCCTACAAAAAGAGAGGGAAAGAGAGCAGATGGGGAAAGGCTGTCTGTATGTACTTGGCATGCGTCACCCATTGATACCTACTCTTTTCAGGAAAAGCAATAGCTCAATTCATACCCTAAATCCACAACTGATTAAGAATAAAATGTTACAAATTTCACCACATACTCCCATGATCAAAAATGAATACAGACCATATAAAATACTTACAAAGTATTCCTACAACCAGCCAGTATAATGCAGCTTACTCAAAGTACCCAAACATGTTATATCCAATGACTAAGTACATGAAAACAGCATGAAAATTATAGTCAGCTTCCACTGGCAAATGTGAATGAGCAGAGATGTAAACTGCATTGACTGAAACAAGTGCTTTCAACAAGTTAAAATGAATAATTAATGTACAGGATATATTCTTTGAAAAGATTCTGTTTTCTTCAACATGTTTCAATGTACATGCTTTTTTAGAATGCAGTCCCCTACATGACATAATTCTTTCCTAGATGAGACAGCTCGTTGTGTTTTCATCTTGCTCACCCCTACTTCTTTTCAGCTGTAAACCAGCATCCCAAATTACACTTAATTGCATAATAACCTACTTCAAGCAGTTGTATTTAACAGATAAGAGGAACACACATAAATGTGCTCACTCTAAAGCAGCTGCATTGTGCAAGTTACAAAGCCTGCTCAAGTCTACCCACATGCAAGTGGATTCCCATCTTACAATACACGTGTATGTACATGCTGATCATATATATTATTGTGTTAAATATGCAAGAGAGTGGATCTTTGCCCAATACTTTCACCTCACACAATAAATACTGAAATGACATATCAAGCGGCTAATGTAGCCTCTTCCTACTCTGACACCTTTCTTGCCACATAAAGCAATTCAGCAAAAAGACAGCAAAGGATTTTAGCAATCACGCTTCTCTTCTGCCCTCTTAAACTGTATCTTCCAAGACTCACCTGTAACTTGTCACCAAAGGAGAGTTTGTGGATGACATGTGTCATGTCAGGGTTCTGAGGCTGTGCAGTGGCACTGTGTGTTGAAACATGGAAGTTGCCCGGAACCTAAAAGCAGCCAAGAGTTCAACATTTGTTAGAATGAAAATTCTTAATATGAAATGAGTTGTACAATGGGAAACACACAGCTAAGACTGAAGACTTACATCATTTGGACCTTCTACATCTAGAGCCAACTAATAATGCCTGATGTGCATGTTATGGACTAGACAAAACTATGATGCCTGAAGACCAAATCACATGTTAAAAAAGAGGTCTGCAGCAGACTATTATAGATGAGTACTTGAAGAAGGGCCAGGAGAGGAAGTTAATTTTAAAGGAATGAATACACAAATGAACAACTATGCATATACAAATTATCAGACTTTAAGGGTTTTATTGTAAGCTGCTTGGATTGATTGTCAATAAGCGGGATATAAATAAATATTGTTGTTATTATCATTATTATTATTATTATTATAAATGTTATGTGTTACAGATAGAAGTTTATTATAAAATGTTTTAATACAAACACTACTACAAAAAACAGGCAAGGGAGAGGGAGCAAAAGAGTGAGAGTATGTGAGTGTGTATCTGTATGTGTAAAGATGCTTTCAAGATTATGGCTTCTAACCCAACACTGAGCATTTGCACTGTTCTGCAAATGAAGGAAAACTACACTGAATGTGGCACAGTTAGTATCCATCTTTCCAAATCATTACATCTGATTTCACATGCCTTATTTCATATACTTTATTAGTAGTACTTCTACTCCTGCTAATTACAGTCCATTTTTATTATAATACTGCATGCTGCTCTCAGTATTTTTTAGAGAAAACTAGCAGATACAGAATACTTTATTGTTAATAAAAAGAACAACAACTATAGCTAATTTCAGTAATTTTCCAGGTGCTAAGATCAAGTAGTCTTCCTCTCTAACCATCACAGTCATGACCAAAGAATTAAGTTTATGGCAGGGGTGGGCAACATCAGAGGGGGTAGGGACCATTGCCCCCCTCACCTGCCTGGGGAGGCCGCATTGGGACATTTCAGTGGGACTAAGTGACACAGTATCACTTCTGGCCACTGTTTTGGCTGATTTTTTTTCTTTTTCTTTTTTGGGGGGACAGGTTTGGGGGCTTGGGGTAGGAGAGGGGAACCAAATTGCTGCATTTTAAGGTGGTTCTGGTGGCTTTGGGCTTGTTTTGAGGCAAAATTAGCCTGAAGTTTAAAAATATGTATTTTGGGTCTGGGGGCTTTGGGGAACTTCAACAACCCACTAAGGGGTCCCACAGGCTGCCCTTGGGCCACAGTTTGCTTGTGCCTAGACTAAGGGACCTCAATTTATACTTCTTCCATCCTGAGCCAGCATTTCAACTCCTGATCCCACACAACTCCTGTGCATTTCTTTTCATGTCTAAAGTTCACACAGCAATGAGAAACACAGAAATTGCTCACAAGCCAATGTTCCCATCAAGCAGCAGATTATAGCCCTTGATCACACATTGATCTCCCAGTGGGGAAGGCTCCATTCAGTCTATCACTCTTGGCAGCTTTCTTTCTCCAAGGATCTACAAGTGGATCCTTGTAAGCATTAAAAATTTGGTCTGTTACTCTCACTCCTAAGTGCCAAACTGGCTAGTCAAATGGGTCCCCCCACACTTTGGGAATGAGACAGAAATTGTTTGTGAGGATAAGCTCAAAAGGAAGAGTTCCAGCCATTGAACACCAGCTTCCACCTTCCTGAGCAAATGCATGCTGGGCAGGGCCCTGAACAGCTTCTCACTTGACAGAATAGGGTGCACTGCCTATCTTGTAAACTCATCGACTCGTCATAAACATTCCATCTTGCCATTGTTCCCAGCAAACAACTCCTTGGGTCCATGTTACTCTCAATATCTGTCTACTTCTGCCTTACCATGCTTGGAAGCGAGTTAGAGAGGAGTGTTTTAATGTAAGACAGCAGCACATGAACCAAAAGTCTGTCTGGGCAAATAATGTACTTAACTGCATGACTGAACCAGGGCAAGGCTTTGGCTTTTCCCATCATAATGCAAGATACCTCCACAACCACATACCCTCTCACAAAAACCCAAATGATAGGAAGCTTTTTAATCCTATAGGAGCTTGTAGTGAACCTCTTGTGTTTTAAAGAGTAAATTCTCTTGATCTGAGAATTTCAAATTTTATCCACGGATTCAAGCATATATGGCATGATTTGAGCACCCGTGGATGGCAAGCCCATCTTGTCCCCAATGGCAGTGCAAGCACGCAGCCAGACTGCCATTTGGGACAACTGCACCAAAGTCTTCCCTTCTTCCCTTCCCTTCCCTTCCCTTCCCTTCCCTTCCCTTCCCTTCCCTTCTTCCTTCTCTCCCCCCACCCTCCCTTGAGGCTTCAGCCTCAGGCTTGGCTTCAGGATGATTTGGAGACAGAGGCTGGAGCCCTGGCTTGGGTCTTAGAGGAGTTCCAGGTATTGGACCTGGGAGAGGGAGGCTCCCAGACCCAAGCACCAGTGCCGGCTCTGACTCTCTCTGACTCATGGGGCTCCAGCCTCTGCCTCTGAACTGCCCGCGAAGCCAAATCCGGGGCAGAAGCCTCAGAGATGGAGAAGGAAGGAAGGAAGGAGGGAAGGAGGGAGGGAGGGAGGGAGGGAGGGTGGAAGGACTTCAGTGCATTTGTCCCTAATGGCAGCAATGGGATTGAACATCCGTGAATTTTGGTATCTGCGGTGTGTGTGTGTCTGGAGTGGATCCCTCACAGATACCAAAGGCTGACTGTATTCATTGGTGGTCTTCCATCCAAGTATTAAATCTACTTAGCTTTCAAGGTCAGATGGAATCTAGTGCTGTTGGCATATTTAGGCCCTTCCTCAATCCTCAATTTGGTTTTAGTCATCAGTTACAATAGCTAAGACACAATGCAATCAAAGCAGGGGAGAGAACTTTCTATAGAACAGTTGGCTCCCTCTATTCACAGATTCCTTATTCAAGCATTCACAGTTTGAAAATACTTTAAAAAATATAAATTCCAAAAAGCAAATCTTGCTTTTGCCATTTTATAGAAGGGATACTCTTTTACTATGCCATTGTATTTAATGGGACTTGAGCATCCACAGATTCTGGTATCCATGGTGGGTCCTGGAACTAAACCTCAGTGGATACCAAGGGTCCACTGTACAACATAATGAGACATCCACAGATGTTTTTACAGTATAGATTGAGCATGGGTAGGTCCAGTTTGTTATTTTTAGGTATGCTCTAACATGAATTAGTAAGAAGAGGAAGCAACATAATTTGGTAGCCTGTGGTATAAAACCGAGGTGTGAATTAGGGTTACATCTTTACTATGCCAGCAGCATTCCACACACTCCCTCTCCCCCACCCTGTGGAGTCATAAGCTGCATTACACGGCCTGATTAGCCAAAGCCAGACACACCCATCCCACAAAGTGGGCTCCCCCCAGGCCCTGTTTTAATT
The DNA here is from genome assembly GCA_026167975.1 of Phrynosoma blainvillii. NCBI lineage: Eukaryota > Metazoa > Chordata > Lepidosauria > Squamata > Phrynosomatidae > Phrynosoma > Phrynosoma blainvillii. The sequence continues at coordinate 267,813,936 of JANUYF010000002.1, read as the reverse complement.
CACTTCTGGGAGAGAAACTTGGGCTCTGTTGCAATGTGAGAAGCAAAGACTCTCCTCTTCTACATTAAGACATTTTCTCTCTGTCAGTCTGGCATTCCTTAATGGCTAAACAGCTCTTGGAACAGAAGGCAGGCTTGTGCAGGGCTTGGACCCGGCCCTGTTGCACTGCAATGACTCATGGGCTGGAAGCACAATGCTTTGGGAGGAAAGCAGAAAGCAACACATAGGATTCTGCGCTTATCACTCAAGCCACAAAGAACTCTAAGGCGCTTTCAGATTTCATGTTTACTCATGACTCTGGCATTCACACTACAAGAGAAACACCACCATGCCAGTCAAATGTAACTTTCCTCTTTACAGCATAGTCATCGCCTCCGAAAATATCCAACCTCCCCACCTTTGCTGCATTCTCTTCTAACTAAGGCTGCTGCAAGTATTTAGCCAATTAAATGGCTAGAATAATTAATTAAAATGTATTCAACTATTCAGCTAGTTATTAAAAGATATTCAGCTATACCCCAGCTATTCAGGCAACAGATATTTAGATGCTGTCTAAAACATATTATTTTAATGTATGTATAGTACCTATAAAACCTCAGAAAGCAGGGAGGGGAACTGGAAGAGGCATTTTCACTTCTCACAGAGAAGAAGGAATGCACTTATTGTGTTTGCTGGGACACCTACTGGGGCAGAGGAGGACTTTTATTTTCTAGACACCTGTTCTTCATATGCAAATTCATACAGATTTAATGGATCAATAATTGACTGGGTAACAGCCCAGCCACCAATACCCATGGTATATGTCTCCTGAACAGTTTCTTTTGTTGCTATATGGACCATACAGTCGGCCCTCTGTACCCACGGATTCTTTATCCACAGATTCATGCATATATGGCAGGAGTCCCCAGACTTTTTGATCTGGGGGCCAGTTCGCTGACCCCCAGATCTTCTGGGGAGCCGCACGTTTCCGGGCGCCATTTTGGAAGCCAAAATGGCGTCTGGCGGTGAGCGCGAATGGCGGCTGCGGCAACTGGCCGGTAGGAAGGCCTCGGTGGGCTGGGTCCGGCCCACAGGCCGTAGTTTGGGAACCTCTGATATATGGCATGAAAATACCCCCCCCCCCCCATGTAAAGAAACCTTGATTTTGCCATTTTATATAAGGGACACTATTTTACTATCCATTGCATTTTAATGGGACTTGAACATCCACAGATTTTGATATCCACGGGAGGTCCTGGAACCAAACTCCAGTGGATACCAAGGGCTCACTGTATCATGAAACTAATGATCCTTCAGGTAACTTACATAATGATAATAATAGTTGGTGCACATATAAGTGTAGCTGTTTCTAGCGTACTTCTAGCTTTTTCTAAAAAGGTAAGTAAGGCCACTCCTACATTAGCACTCCTTGCTATACTTCTTTAGCCTCCCTGAGCACAGGTGCACATACACACACACAGAGAACTAAAAAGGAGGCATTTTTGCAGATGCTTACACTATCAATGCCCCAGAAATATGGGTGTGTCCAATTCATGGGTCCTTACCACCTCATCACTGACTAGTGAGAAGAGAAAACACCCTCATTTAAATTAGTAGACAGGATACACATGAATCACCCATATGGTTGAACTAATAACACCTATACTAGAACCACAGGAGACAGTGCTGGGAGAAGAAGGACCCACTAATAGAGGAGAGGTATGGTGTTTTTAGGCAAGGGTGGACAAAGTTCAGGCTCACGGGATATAACTTACTTTTTAATAGCATGCTGAGGGCCACCAACTGGAGCTTGATACAAATACATACATAAGTAGAATGAAATTCTTTTGAGCCTAGGAACTGAGTAGCAGAAGTGAACTCATCTCACAGTACTTCCATACAATAATCTACTCATTCCCCAAACCACCTCCAGATTTCTTTATTTCAGGAATATAATTTAGAGGTTCTGAGGAGGAAAGTCATATTGTTCAACATTAGGAATCAGAAATCCTTTCTAATCTAGAGCAAACTACCACTAGATCCAGATCTACCTTCTGGTGGGTGGGATGTTTTCATTTTTCTCAATTTCTCTTTGTCCACCAATGACCATAGTTAAATCTGGACTTGCCACCTCATTTCCATACCCACAGAATTTTGAATTTCAACTGACATTTTCACACACAAATGACTTATATAGGTCTGTCCCTGGGCTTTCCACTCCACCAAATGCATCGGAGGAAGTACTCTCAAGTTTAAAAAAAGCTCATACTACCAACTTATTTCAGTTAGTCTCAAAGGTACTACATGATCTCTTTCCATATTGATTTTCCTGACTAACACAGCTATATCTTTGAATTCTTTGCCCTATTGTTATGCTAGCATTGCTCCTGTGTTATTCTTTGCTGTTTGCAAAATACACAAAGAACAGAATAAGAATGATGTTTAATAACTGGTAGGTACACCAACTTCTCATTTCAAGACAAAAGAAAATGCCATTGTCTTTCTAGCAGGTGCATCAGCTTGCAATTTCAAGGTCAGAATGACATGTTTATTTATGATCAGATTTATTCATGGGAAGGCATCTCAACTGGCTGCTTGAAACAGCAAGTCCTGCTTACGTATACTGTATTCCTCTTGCCATAATTGAGTAAACACTGTAAGAAATACTAAAGAGAAATTCAGATGATATTCTGATCTCTTGGACCAAACCTAAATGTTCCAAACCCAGATGTTAAGTGCTTTGGGTCCTGTATTAGGAGGAAAGGTGGGATATAGATAGATAGATAGATAGATTAGATTGTCAATTGTTTTATATCACATTGTATCAGTTGGCTGTTTGTTGTTCTTGTTTACTTTGTAAAGTACCATGCACACTGATCTAACTATATAAGTAGATGATGATGATGATGATGATTTAAATGAAGGAATAAATACTGTAAATAAATATGACAGAAGATATCCATCAAGAGGCAAACACTATTTTTTAGCTATTTCTAGACTATTCCAGGATGTGTTCTGGATAAGAAATTGCTCACATAGCCATGCTTTGAGACCTTGAAATGCTTGCCCAGCAACAATCCTGTTTTCTTCTCCTTAAATTAGATCTTCTCTTTGAATTTTCTTCTTCACAATTTGAGGAGCTAATTCAAAAGCTTTCTTTCACAGTGATGCAGCCTACAAAAGTGGGACCAGAGCCTGGGGAAAAAATTGACTCCAGCTCCCCAAAGCCCACAGCGTGTGTGTGGGCAGGAGATCTTGGGAGTTACAGTTTTAAATAACTGACTTTCTAAGTTCTGGGTCCTTTCACCCTACCTCTTATGGAATTCTGGGATTTGCAGTTTAGGGAATAATATTTAAAATTCTGTGCTAGAGAATTCTCAAACAACAAAGCCCAGGTTTCCATAGGAAGCAGCCATGGGAGTCAAAGTTGAGTCACAGTGCTGTACTGTACTTGTGAAGTATAAAAGAGCCACTGGGCTGAACACATTCCTGGCAGCCTATTAAACTGTATAGACACCCAATACCTTCTCATTGAAACATGCAACATTTCTCTCATAAGGGAATAGTATTGTAACTTGCCTTATTAATGCTAAAGTGGCCTTCAAACCTACATCCATCCCCATTATTCAAGGGAATTTTCATCGAGTTGTCAATGTGGCCAACTTCATGTCTTCCCATTTCATCTTGAATATCCAATCCAATCACTATAGGGTCAGATTGGGAAAAACAGGGAAAAGAGAATATACTTGTCAAAAAGCAACCTACTAGAAAGGGCAATCATGCAAAAAACCTTCAAGAAGTATTTGTGAAGTGTGTTTTCCCCCTCTCTGGACAAAAATGAAGTAATTTAATTAAAACTACAGTTCCACTAGTCAGACAAATTCATCATCAACAAGTCCCCCCGCCCCATCTTCAAAGTGTAAAACCAGTTGCATGGTCTCTGATGGGTGCCCTCCTAATCTGGATTCATATAATTCTAAATAATTTTGTAAATTCAGTCCCTTTCCCCACTGTCCAGTTGCAGCAATTTATTACAGAAAGAAACTAAAAGAGGCCATGTCTCAAGAAGCCAAGAATGCATATATTTTATTAATGGGAATGAACATCATGTATATAAACCCAGCATGTACTCTGGGGCTTTCCTCAAAAGCGTGAAATATCTGCAGAGATCTTTAGTTGACTGTTTGAAGCTGTTTAGAGATCTATTTATTTGTTTGTTTATTTTTAGGAAGGTCTCAGACACTGTTGGGTGTTTTTTTTTATTGCTGGCATCTTGAGACTTAATGACATTTCTTTTCTTCTGCTGGTGGATGCTTCCCACTAGTCTTCCTGCCTTAGCAATTTTATTTACATGATTTATACCTCTGCATCTTTAGTGAAAATATCCCCAGAGCAATTTAAAAATTATAGTCAATTTAGAAACAGTTTAAACAATAGAGTAACTAATCAAGAGCAAAAACAGAGAGTAAAAGAGCAGAAACAGGATAAAACATAGGAGAACAGAGGCAGATTAATCCAGTGAAAATTTTAAAAGGTCTCTGCCTGACACCACAAAATGACACCAGAGTAGGCGCCAGGCAGCTCTCCTCCCAATCCATGAAGGGGACTGTTCCACAAATGCTTTCATTTTATGTTATGAACCATGCCACTTTAGTACAGTGCCTAGCACACCATTGTCTGAGTAAGTGTTTAGCACTAGCAGAAAGAAGCCATTCATAAAAGCAGCAAGAATGCACTCTAAACAAGGCATCTTCCTTTTTTCCTAGAAAAGAATGGGAATTACTCATAGCAATCTGAATGTGAAACATGAAGCCAACAGAGTGGTTGGTTACTCAACCACAATTGTAACGCCAGACCCCAAGGAGGAATACTCACATTCACAGTGCAGGTTGGGCAAGCTGATGTTCAAATTTACTTCTATTTTGCCACCGCTGTCTTTGTCTGGATCGTCAACGTAGAGCTCATTAACACTGCAGGGGAGAGGAAGAGAGGAGGCTTCATTTTAGAAGGAACAAAACCATCATTTGAAAGGGAGAGGGAGAGATGGGGAGAGGAAATTGCTATAGAAGGAGAATAAAAACTTCTTTTCTCTAACATGGCTCTCAAACGCTTCCAAAAAGCCCTACAATGTTCTTCAAAAAGGATATGCTAACCAACTCCTCTCCAAGAGATGCATAATGTAGAACTGCAGATCTAACAGTAGCTTCAAAGCTATCTTGGTCTCATTTGAGATGCGAGGAAAACAGGCATGAATATGATTATACTAAAAGTAAATAATTGAAATCATTAGGGCCTCCCTACTAGCCCAAGGAAAGCTGAATGCTTTAAAATGAAATAAGTAAAAACGGAATATATTTTCTATCTAAATCCACAGCATGCTGAAAATAGAAGCAAGTTTCAAGCTTAAGATACCAGTTTCAGGTTTAAAAGAGCCAATATGTTACCTATATAGCGATTTGAGTGTTGGACTAGAGCTCCAGGTGAACAGGGTTCAAATCCTGCTTAGCCATGGGAATCCACTGGCTGACCCTGGACAAGCCATACTCTCTCAGCCTCATAAGAAGGTGGTCGCAACCTCCTCTGAATAAATCTTGCCCAGAAAATGTTATGATAAGTTAGAGTTGACACTAAGGCACAGAACAACAACCAACCATCCTTAAACAACTGTACCAAACATCAAACTGGCACACTTTTCCTAGCTCAGTCTTAAAAGTTACACCTAAAGCAGCTGTTACACATCACTTTGTGGCAAGATAACCTGCTGTGAGCAGCCTCCTCGGTGTCCGTCATTTTGGGGAATTTATTGCAGGATTCCAGTCAGTCATTTTTACACAAGGAAAATGGACTGCCCCGTAAATGGCGTAACTATTTGAATGCTCATGGGACAGCAATCCTATCTAACATTTCCTAGCAAAACCTTGTGCACTTGTCATATTTGAAAACCAAATACACAAATACACAAGGAACATTCACACTCAGATGCAGGTGGGGAGAGTAGAGAGACTATATAGACTTACCCTGTCAGCCTCTGCATAACTAGAATGAACAGAACTAACCACAGGTAAACAAAACTAATCTATGGACAGTAAGTGGGGCCCAGAGACACTCATCCACCTCTGCATATCCTGAGGTGTGTTACAAAAATAGGACTAATGTGTGTTCTTGATGTTCCAAGCATTGGATGCCATGTAAATCTCTCATTTTAGCCAAGATGTAGGCTTTAAGCATGTTATGTCACAAGCCTGTAAGTAAAAATCTATTTTTGATTTTAAAATGCAAACATTCATAGGCACCTGAAATAATGATATGAATAATAACTTCCTAACAACACATTTAAATACACATAATGCATTAAACACAGGGACTTACAATTAGAATGTTAAGGATAATATAAAGGATAAAATCTACCACAGTATTCCTGAGACCTATAAAAAAAAGAATAAAAGGAGAGCTACAAAACACATCAAAGCACATTGGGACTAAGATTAAGTGCACAAAAACTGATGAATAGGAAACAATTAGCTTTCGAGTAAAGATCTAAATGACAGTGCTCAGTTCCCATCACATTCATCCTGGTCACACCTATTTTCCAGTAATTCTTTCACCATTTCACTTCTGCTGATTGCTTTTCTCCCTCATTCTCTCAGTACAGTTTTAACTTTTTCTTCTGATAACTTAGATCATTTCCCTCTGTTTCTTCTACACTCTTTCCTGACTAAACCTTCTATTTATAACAGGGGCTTCCACATTTTGTCACAGAGAAACTGCAAGAATGAATATTCAGGCCAATTTAATTATAACTAAGGGGAATGAATTCTCTTAAAATGAATTCTCTTCTTCAGACAATCCGATATGGAGAGAAGTTGGGGCCATATGAGTACCAGGGAAATACCAATCAAGCAATCAAATAAATCAAAATATGAATTTCAGTAGGTTGTTTTTTTGTTTTTGTTTTATAGAAGACTGCTCATTTTACATTAGTTTCCACCATTGACCATCAATATGAGAAACATTGACTGGAACTCATATGTGAAACATCAATCTTCCAAACCAAGGAATATTCAGTGAGGGGGGGAAAAACAGGAAGAAGCTCAGACTTCTTTGGAAAATTTTCACACCTACTGAGAAGGTCCACCTAACATTTCCAGAAGCATTAAAACTCATGTGCTTGTGTATGTACTTTGTCTATCAACCTGTGGTGACCTCATGACTTCATGGGGTCTTCTTAGGCAAGGAATACTCAGAGGTTGTTTGGCCAATTCCTTCCTTTAAATATAGTTTACAGCACCTAGGATTCATTGGTGGTCTTCCATCCAAGTATCAACCAGGCCTGACCCTGCTCAGCTGCCAAGATCAGATGGGATCTCATGCATTTAGAGTATTTAGGTTGTGAATGACAAAATTCCTCATTGCTAAAGTATTGAAAATAGCATCTGGTAACTGTATAACTGAAGGAGATTTACCATGTTGGGAGCTTTCTGATAAAGAGCTTTCAACTAAAGGACAACCCATTATTCCAGAGGAGGGACAGAGATTCTGATGGAGCAACAGAGGTTGCTCCAAATTGTATCATCAATATCCATGAGTACCACATGGGTGGGGTCAGGCAGGACTCATTTCAAAGCAACACGCCACTCTTACTCCTCTTGACAACTTGAACTTCACCACCACCTCTCATTTTAAAAGTGCCTAACACCTATTGGCAAGCATTACTCAACACATTTTTCAGATGATTAATAAACATGACACAAAGGGCAGGAACATGTCTACTCATGGATGACCTGGTAAGACATTCCCTCACTGCAGCTTTTGTTTCCGAATAGGCAGAACTAAGCCTTCTGTATAGTTTATCACTGGCTGGTTATGTAGTCTTTAGGATTAAGTAATATGGTCCTCCCAGTTCCCAGGAGTGACCTCAGTCAGGAGAAGCATTAATTGTCAGCTGTGTACTATTTGCATCCAAGTAGTGCTTCCTGCTGGATGCCAGTTTGCCAGACAGCCCGTTTCATAACTAAACCTTGCTGCCCTCCTTCCCATCTCTCCCTGCATCTATGAGATCAGAACCCCACCCATCCTGTCAGTTATGCTCTGTTAAAACACACACACCCTTATCAAACTCAATCTCAAATGGTCAATTACACATACTCACAAGCTAGTGAACACAGATGGTCAACTAACATCAGGAGGGAAAACTTGGCATTGATTAACCTTGGAGTGCTATTTTGATGTTAGATCCACCTCCCCTCTGGTATACAAGCCTCTTTTAAAACTCTGTTGAGATAGCAATTCAACTCCACTGTCATTTGTTATTTTACTGCAGGGATTCAAACCTGTCTTGCATTCCTGTGGTTTACCCTGCCTTTACCGTGGCAGACTGTGGCACCTCTAGCTTAGAGGGCTTCTGTGGCCACAGTGCCTTACAGCCCCCTTCTCCTGCAGCTGCACCAGCTACCTAGCTTTCTCTCCCATTACTCTGGTCAATTACCCTTCCTATGCACACAGATACACCAATCTGTGTAGATAATACCAAGCTAGACAGTTATGTGACTCACTGTAGGCATCCTTCTATGTTCTCCTTCCTTAAGTGATAAAAGGAAAATCACCTCTGAATGCAGTGCAAGTCCCTCTGCTAGTTTCTCTTGAAGAATCAGAGCAAACAAATGCTGCTACTTGTGGGAAGATACAGGCATGCAAGAGCTTGCTTTAGATGAGTGTCTCTGCCTGACTGGCCCCAACCCAGAAAGAGAAACTGTCCGATAAGAGATCACATATTGGGGAGAATTACAAAAGACAAGCATTATCTCAGGAGCAGAGATCCTGCTGGGATCAAAAATTAGGTAAATTCACCAGAGACCTGAAAACATATTCAGAGGTAGCCATGTTGGCCATATAGCAAAGTACAGTATCATTCAAAATCCACAAAACAGTGATACCTTTATTGGGCTAACCAAAATGCACATGATACATGTGGCAAACTTTCAAAGCTCCACTGACTTCTTCATCAGGCAAAGGTGCTTAAAATGATACAGGAGAAAGAAAGAAAAGTGAAAATGTTAGTCATAGCTCTGCATTGGGCCAAGATATTGTAGTTGTCCTCAGTTCAAATAGTATGGAAGTACAGTGGGACCTTGGTAGCTGCTGGGGTTTGGTTCCATGACCCCCCATGGATACCAAAATCTGTGGATGTTCAAGTTCCATTAAATACAACAGATAGTAAAATGGTGTCTATTATATAAAACAGCAAGATCAGGGTTTGCCTTTTGAAATTTACATATTTTTTAAATATTTTCAAACCGTGGATGTGTAAACCTGTGGATAAAGAATCTGTGAACACAGAGGGCCAATTGTAACAGGTGACTCTTGGTGGTATTCATGCAGGTGGGCCCCTCCTCCTTCTGGCCATGTGGGTACTGGAGGATTCAGTCCAGGAAATAAACTTTAAATTCTGTTAGCAAGACAAAAAGTTACTGCCTTTGAGATGCAGTTTGTCTCAAATACTTTGTGAGGCTACAAGACCCTAAGTTACACACACCTAAAACCTGTGTTGTCCCTGTGTTTAGCAGTGGATAGACCAGAATGGAGGAGCTATGCAGAATGGTCCTGCAGAGCTCCACAAACAGCCCACTCTCCATGCTTCCTCCTCTGGAGATGTCCTCTCTTTCTGATTAGCCCTGCTAACTTCAAGGAACCCTCTTAGTCCCAAAGAGGCTGATTTTTTTCAGCTCCAAGGCACGTGCTTCATCAAAAGGTAGTGGGTCTTACTGGTACCCTCCAGCCCTGATGCTCTTTAGGACTGAGTAATCACTCAGCCTCTTTCCCTGATGCTAAAGGCAACTGAGGTTTCTCAGGAGAGCTTTAAGGTCTACTGTTTCCAAAGGACCTAATAGCCTCTCCAGGAGCGTAGGAGGTTCTGATGAGAGTACTAGAGGTGATGGTGGGGGTGTTTCAGGAGGCTCTTGTCTTGGAGGACAAGCCTAAACCTAGATAAGACATGACAGAGATACAAACCGTGAAACATATAATGTGAATGTACTATGTGCATATACAGATCATAGTGGAAGCAAATATAATCCCATAAGAAGGCTGTGCAGCCTGCCTCTCTAAGTTAGGATTTCCCCTTTCTCTAGTCTAGTCCAGTGTTTTAAGCACTGGACTATGACTCTGGAGACCAGGGTTCAAATCCCAGCACAATCATGGAAATCCACCAGGTGACCATGGGCAAGTAACTCTCTCTCAGCCCTAGATGAACATAAAGCCTAGATGAACCCCCTCTGAAGAAATCTTGTAAAGAAAAACGCATGATAGGGTCACCTTAGGGTTGCCATAAGTTGGAAATGACTTACCAACATAGACAGATGTGATTCTAATAGACATTACATTTGAAAAAGAAGGAGTATAGTTTTCCCAACCATCAAAGAACATTCAAAGCAATTCTTCCAAGAAAATTCATAGATCTGGGCTATTCTGCTAGGGCTGCTAAGAGCAGTGCTTCTTGGGCTATCTGATGTGGAGGACCAGCAGGGTGGTTCATCCCCTCAATATACCAGGACCAGTACAACATTTGGCACATTGGCTACCAATGTAAATTCACCCTCCAGGAACCACCACTGAACTGCACTGATCTTGAAGATTGTATGATTTCTGCCCCTGCGGTAAACCCATTCAAAGCAATGAAGACAGTTTGAATGAATAACACTATATTAGTTTATCACTGGAAGAGGTATTTTGAACTGAGGGTTACATTCCCTCCAACACTTGGGAGTTGATTTCAGTGAACTCTGTCCTGTTATAAAGACTATCCTGTTTCTGTGTACATCTGTTACTGGCTGACTGATAAACCTGTGCGCCCAAAGCAAAAGACAGCTCTCAGATGCAGCCAGACTTTACATTTTAAGAAATGGAGAACAGCCACTGGTTGTACATCCCAGAATGCATTGTCAGCTGTAATCTGCTACCCACAGCACTACCAATGTTTAAACAAACCAGTCTGCCACCTCCATTTTGCAAATGAGTCTAAACTTCATGGCTGCAACATCTGATTCTGGGGAGGCTTTTCTTCTTCTTCCCCCAACCAGTGTTTTTTGTACCACCTAGTCTGATGAAGCGTTGTGGAGAACCTGAAAGTATGCACACTTCTGTGGCAATTTGGCTGGCCCTGATAACAGTATTGCTTGCCTCACGAACCACCAGAGCACAGCTATTTGGGATATACTATTTTTAAAAAAAAACTGTTTTAGGGGATCACTTCCAGTCAATCCGCCTACTAAGCCTCCACAGGTGCCTCAAAGGAAGGGAGGAGGAAGGGAAGGCATAAGGGATAAACAAGCTTGACTCTCCCCCAGAACCTCCACTCAGTATTTTAAATAAATGAGGCAAACCTTCCTGTGTTGTAGAAGCTTCCAGAAATTATAAATACTTAAGATTCCTAGGCAGGTTTGAGCAAGGCTGGAAGGGGAGCTTTCCAGGACAGTCTGGCCAGATTTACAAATTACATAAGCAGCAGCTGCAGAGAGAGGTTTAGGTAAGTAAGGAGATCAGATCATCATCTCATAGATTTGCCCCAAGAAGGAGAGGCTGCCTCCTTAATCGAGGCCTCTGATATAGACATTTTGGGACAAGTCAAATGAACAGAATTTGCACATATTTTTCTTCATCAGTCATATTAAACTGTTTCAACACATATAGATATTATTATCTTTCAGTATCTGGTGTGTGTGGGGGGGGGATCAGAAAAATGCCTTGCATTTTTAATGTTGCAAACACATTTACAGTACATCCTTGTTTGGCCACTTTCTAATTATATCCATCAAAAACTCCTCAGAATTTTTCTTTCTTTTATTCATGCTTGAAGGGGATACAGTAAATGCTTTCCCCATATAAAAAAGAGGCTTTGGATAACAAATGTTTCCAGCTATCAATACTTAAAATAAATGACCAGTTTACAACAGCTTCCATGATGGGTTTTTTTTAAATGAATTATTCATATATAATATATATATATATATATATCCTGGCTTCCTTCACTTGCTCCAAAATCCAACTTCATCATCCGTAGTATCATCACAGACTCCAGAAACACAGAAACCTGCCCATATATGTTTTTCTATGCAAAATGGTATGACTGCTTTGTCTTGTTTGTCTCTCCTGCATAACAAACACCTCTATGAGTATGTTGTAAACAGATGTCTCTTGCCTCAAAAAAAACTATAGGTCTTGCAAAATATATATATATATATATATATATATATATATGAATGACCAAACAACTTACAGGGCACTATCTGGACAACTACACATGTAACGTAGAGTTTGGACAGATGTGATTTTCTTCATTTTCCTCCTTAAAATCAATACTTTAAAAACGTCATTAGAAAGAGCCTTCCCACATGCTACTCCTTTTGGAAGTTACTGTAAACTGGGTTGCAAACCTTCTGGTAGCCCAGGGAGAGGAAGGTCCACATCTGGAGAAGAACCATCATCACTGGACACCTTGGAAAGCTCCATGGCCACTACTTCTTCTCTGGGGCTGTGCTGGCAAAAAGAGTGGGCCAAAGAAGAATCAAGAGAAGCCTCAGAGCTGCTAGATCCAAAGCATTCTCATTCCCCCTGGAAAGGAGAAAACTGACGCCTACCCTGGAGTTGCCACAGCAATTTCACTCCCAATCAAAGTTTAGGGCAGGGATTGGCATAATGCAGCCTATGGTCCAAGTGCAGCCCTTGGGACCTGAAAGTGCAGCATCTGAGGACCTCCAGAAGCCCACATATTTCAAGGACCTCCATTTTTTTTAAAAAGTAATTTATAGCCTAAAAAGTAGTCAATGGACAGCCAAACTTTAAGGTGTGGCCTTCCGATGTCCTGCAGGGGCCCTATGCTCTTAATCAATCATTCATGGAGGGGTCTCTCAATCCCCCACAGTTGCCCACCAATGGAGACACATTTTTAAAAAGGCAACCAATGATAAGACAGAGAAACAAGGGTGGGGTAGGGTGAATAAAATCTGGAAAGGCACTTTCTCTCCTACTTGGCACAAGTCAGATCCATTCATCAGATCCATTCCTCAAGCCCCACAGGACTGTTCTGTTAGTGTTTTAAATACATTTCTCAACTCTCATAGTTATGGCATAGTTCTTAGTTTCCATGTTATCACTGTGCATCCCTGTATTCAAATCAGTATGAAAGGTTTAAACCTGACACAAAGCAGGGTTTTAGTTTCCAAAGTTACGTTAGGAACCAAGCAAATAAAATGGAAGTGCAACAGAGTATGATGTGGCTTTGCTATTTTAAGATTGATGATGAACCCACCCTCTTGGCCTTCTCCTCTCTGCTTAGATCAAGAATGTTCAAAACAGACTGACCAATTAAGGAAGGAACTACAGTTCCCGACTAGTATAAAAGAAAATGGAGGTTAGAGATGTCAACATTCCTTTGAGTCAGCCATTGTAATTGGCACCAATGGCACACAGCCTTCTGCTTCCTGTTAACCCACACACCTCGATTATGAAGATGAATGGCATAATCCCGGCACTTTGACAATCTTGCAACACCTTTCATTAAAGTATCTCAAGTGTTGAGTAAGCATTAATTAAACTAAGGAAGCAGACAGAGAGATACAGTTTATTCTCATTTTAAAGCCTGTCATAATAAGAAACAGGAGCAAAGTTACTTGTCCAAGGTCTGCCAGTCATAACATTAAGAAAGCAATTTAGGAGCTGAATGCATTGTTTTCTTTAAGCCCTTAAATCACACTCCCTCTATTAGAACAATTAACAGTTGCTCTGAGGCTGTAGTTTTCAAATCATGTTCCTGGGAACAAAAGGATTCTTCATAGGCTTCTCAGGGTTTCTGCAAAAAAGCAGCACCAGTGGATAAGCTTCTTCAAAAGGCCATTCTTGATCTATCCCTGGAAATTGAGGGTCTGTACAGACCGGCCACAAGGGCCAGCCTGGGGGTGAACTTGGGGCAGGGCAACCACACACTGGCCACCCCAATTGTGCCCCAATGCCGCCGTCAGGCTGCTGAAGCAACCACACGGCAGGCGGCAAAAAGGCGCGTCTGAGGCACAGGCCACTGCAAGTAAGGCACCCTTTCTAGAGCGCAAAAAGGAGCCACTTTTTGCGGCTTCTTTTTGCACTGCAGAAAGGCCAGATTGGGGCCACAGAGCGTGGTTGCCGTGGCCCTGATCCGGCAAGGAAAGGGGAGGCGTCCTGCCGCCCCTTAGGCGCCATCTGTATAGCCCCCAAGTCTATTACAGAGGGTCAAGTTCTGTTTAATAAACTTTAGACAACATCAGCATTTTTGAACAATGTGCTCTTATCCCAGGCAATAGAGGCAGTGAAAGTAATATCAGATTATGGAATTTTGTTCCCATAGCCAACATACTATTTGAAAAATACTTTCCATATCATGAGCTTAGCTCATGATTCTCACATTCTCTTGTGAGAGAAGAAAACTCCCTCAAACAAAGAATTAAGCAAGCCTACATGATAGTGAAAGAAAAGATGAAAGAAGAGGGAAAAGATGCAGGCTCAGCTAACACATGAAATAAAACCAAAATTGGCAAAGCTGTTTAGATGGAAAGAAAGCAAAGGGGGTGGGTGGGTGGGTGGGAATCCTGTCTAGTCATATGGTATGTAGTCGAGGTGGGATATCCACCACAAGGCATTGCTGAGCTCTACAAGTTTCAGAGCACCTCTGAGCAGGTCCAGAACTACCCATATGTATGAATCACAGAAACCACAAAGAAGAAGGTGTAAGTAACTGGAATCCCACTGAATGCATTATATTTTGCTAGTATTCTGTGGGACTCCAGAAAGAACCAAAGTTTCCAGAAACTGTTGCACAACTCAACCCTTCTTTACCATGTACCTTAAAAGTATATCACAAAAACATCAGACCGGAGCTCCATGACAGACTAACTGGAGTTCTTTGAAAACTTATGCCACCACGAATTTGTTAGCTAGCCATTAGTGGGCCGTAAGACTCTTATTGTTTTTACCATAGCAACATTCACTAGTTTTTAAGGGTGAATTCACCCTTAATCTGCTACTAAGATTCTTGCAAAAAACAAAGGCAGTTCCCAATACATTCCATGATTTAAAAGTTGCCTTAATTCTTGCTTTTAAATGTGCAGAAGTACAAGTTCATTAAACATGATAGATCTGGAAAGCAGTCAGATTGACTTGGTTCTTGTCACTTCCTACACACAACCCAACCACATGAGCCTGTTTTCCTCCTTCCACCATAAAACTTAAGAATGAATCTGCATCTGTGCACCACCCATTCATATATTCTACATACAGTATTCTCTTTCAATTTATGAGAGGGTATCAAAGTTTTAATTATCACCTTTAAATTTTTTTGACAGAAAGTTTGTTTTGATTTGTAGTTGTTAACTTATTTCTACGTAGTCACCATCCAGATTTACACATTTTCCCCAGCGTTTCTTGACCCCTGAATTTTGTTATTGCAGAACTGTGCAGATTGTGCCTTATGAGGATTTTACACAGTCATTTTGGCACAACCTGTCACAAAAAGAAAGGACACAATGAGCTGATTTTCTCAACATCATGCACTTAGGGACCAATGATGACACTGACAAAATTTCATCAATATACTATAATAACCTCTGGGTGATAATTATTACTTTATGATACCCCCCCTTGTAAGGCGCACTCTGCCGACTTCTACAATATCAAGTATTCAGAGGGTCAAGAAATGCTGGGGAAAATGTGTAAATCTGGATGGTGACTATGTAGAGATAAGTTAACAACTACAAATCAAAACAAACTTTGTCAAATTTTTTAAAGGTGATAATTAAAACTTTACGATCCCCCCTCATACTTTCACAAAAGCCAAACTTTACGTTACTCCATAAATTTGTCTCATGTTTCTCTCTATCTCTCTCACACACTCACACATACTCCCTCATTCACACTTGCACAAGTTATTGTACATGCATATGTATCTGCCTGGGTGGATCTTGGCATTTATTCAAGAAACTGAAAACTGCAAAATTAAATTTCTAGGAAGGAGAACCAGTGCAAAAGTCAGTACAAAGACAGAGAAGGGCAAAAGTGAAATGCAATGTGATAACTGAATTGGAAATACCACAAATCTTAGTGATAAGGAGTTAGCAGAACTGCCACACCATCATTTATTTTATGGGGGGAGGGGAGGACTGATGCTAAAGAACTTGTATCCTTTATGTGTTCCTCTAACCCAGGGGTAGGCAACCTTTTTGAGCCGGGGGCCGGGTTGCTGTCCCTCAGACAATTGGGGGGCCGAAGCACCAAAAATTAATTAAATAAATAAAAATAAATATATATATATATGCATGCACACTCTCTCAGCCCCAGAAAAGCCATGGCAAACCCCCTGTGGAGATTTTGCCAAGAAAACCCCAAGAATAAGTAATAACAACAATAATCAATATCATCATGGCGGGGGATGGCGGCGGCGGGGGACGATGACAGGACTGGCCTGGGGCCGGTCCAAAGGCCTCGGGGGGCGCATCCGGCCCCCTCGGGCCTTAGGTTGCCTACTCCTGCACTAACCCATTGATAACTATTGATAATTTTTAAAATTATTACAAAGTGCACAGCAAGTACTAGTTCTTTAAAACAGATGTAAAACAGTTATACAAATTCCTCTTCCTTTTATGTACTGTTATAATCCTGGACTGAATGACATACTTACTGCAATTCATCTGCATTTTGTTCTTATTTAAGTACCGTAGGCTATTTTAGAGAGAATCATTGCATTTTAGGGTTTTTAAAAATCCCTGTTGCAAATACCAGATAGATCATAATTACATAAGAGTAGCAAGAAGGTGCCTTTGACATTAAAAAAAAATTGTGGCACTATTTGGTTTTTTGGCACCTCTATGGCCAAGTCTGCAAACACAGCCACATCCTTATTGTGTAGCTATCAATTAATTGTGGCATCAACCAGGCTAATTACTTTATTCCACCTTAATTGAGAAATACACACAAAGATTTTTAGCATCACTTCTTCAGAGTATTAATTAGGTCAAGACATACATGACTATCGCCTCACCACTTAGACTATTACAATAACAGCAGCCACCAGTTAGGCTACAGATCTGGGTTAACTATGAAAGAGGTTATTTGGTTTCTGATGTATCAGCAAAATGAGATAGGGAAGGTGGTTAGAAATTACAATGAGTGACTTCAGATGGATCTCAACCTGCCATCACTCCTGCCCAGGAAATACCAAAGGCATTTAACACTTGCAGCATAATTTTCTTAACCACTTGAGTCACTCACTTAGTAGAGCTGGATACCTGTTTGTGATGGTCAAGTTTGTAGAAATCCAAATATGGAACACTGACCTCATTTCCTTTAGCCATCCCTTGGGGAGCCAAAACCCTCCCCATCCCCTTTTGGGTGCTCTTTTACATGTCAATAGAAAGCTGTGAAGGATGGAGGTTACTCAGGAACATGCTCATCAACATGCATCTGGAAGCCTTTATCTCGCCGTGATTTTTTTTTTTTTTTAAAAACATGTATATTACATCTCAAGGGGTGGAGGGCAAAACATTAGACACAATACACCTTGCTGAAACTTAAATAGCCTTTAATATATTTAGTACCTGTAAAGGCACCAGATCCCATATGACCTTGGAAGCTAAGCAGGGCATCTCTGGACAGTACTTGGATGGGAGACCACCAATGAATAGCAGGTGCTGTAAGCCATATTTCAGAGGAAGGAATTGGCAAAAACACCTCTGAGTACTCCTTGCCTAAGAAAACCTATGAAATTCATGGGGCCACCCTAAGTTGACAGGTCACTTGAAGCCACACAGACACACACTACTTGTGAAATCTATGGGTGCTGTATTTGAGTTTCCTAGAAAAAAAGAAAATGAGATATAAAAGTAAATAATACTTAAAAATACAACAAAAGCCATTTTTGAAATGGATGTTAATCTCTGTTTCACCCGAGTCAGCTGTAAGGAATACCATTTCAGGTGTTCTTTCTCATCCATATATAAGTATGCCTATTCTGGGCACATGCAAAGCTTCCTGTGATTCTTTGTGTACACCACAGGTGAGAACATCCAAATACTCATAGATACTCTTAGTGTCAGCCACTGTTCCCATTTCTCACTGTTCCCATTACCCACATATCTACCTGTAATAGGAAAAGGAGGAGACCCATCAAGCATGCACACACACTGAAAGGGAAAGGAGTTGGCAGCATGTGGGGGCTAGGTAACTGCAAATGGAATGACCTGCTGATCTTCTCTTTCTTTGCTGCAGCCTGATAGAATGGCTGCTGCTAGGCTGCAACTGTGTGAGAGCCAAGGGGCAGTTGATCTCCTAGCAGAGCTCATGAAATAGCTTTCCTTCCCTTCTCTCTGGACACTTTCACACGGGAGGCACAGCATCCTCCTCCCGTCAATAAAATGGCTTTAAAGCGTCCAAATTGCGTGACCGGGATTCGCACCCCCACACAGTTCTCCCGTCCCTCTTCCGTGTGTAAAGCGTCCCCGTGCGCTTGTCCCATCAATAAAGCATGCATGGAGCCGCCATTTGGTAATAACCATTACTACTAAACGGCACTCCATGCACACTTTACTGATGGGACAAGCACACGGGGACACTTTACATACACAAGAAGGATGGGAGAAGTGTACGGGGGTGAACCCCAATCACGCAATTTGGACACTTTAAAGCCAATTTATTGACAGGAGGAGGACGCTGTGCCTCCTGCGTGAAAGAGTTCTCTCTCTGTTGCAGCTTGATAAAATGTCAACTTTTAGAAAGAATTTTCCAGACGGTCCACTTCTTTTTAAGGGCTGGCCTCATACCTTCCTACTTCAAGGCTTTTGCCACACTGCACCTCGGATTATCAAGTTTTTCTTGTCTGTTCTTTACATTAGAGGACATTATATATTCACAACACTTTAACCTTTTCCTACCTGCATTCCAGTAAGACTTTTAAACCTTCCATGTTAAGCCTCTGATCTCATAAAATCTCATTTTGGGAATTCTGGAAACTGCAGCACGCCAAAAGGAAGTTTTCTGAGCCCTACACAGATGTGAGGGCACTATATCCTGTTTTGGCATACCAGTGGTTCACTGCCATTCCTGTACATGGGCTCAGCATCAGAGCAACAGGTTCAACTGATGGCTGCTGAGTGACCACCACTGAATCCCTATGCTCTATTATAACAATACATCAGAGCATATGACTGTACCATACAATGGGATGAGATTGCCTGGACTTCTTTCCAATCAGCTCTTCAGGCAGTTGCAACATCACCAAGATAGGGCCCTGTTGCTGCTAATTATATGGATGAGACAACTATCAGTATTCCAAAGGCCTTTCCTGATGCTGAGATTTACCAAGGGGAATCTGCACCACTTATCCACCCACATGACACTTCAGCAGATGCTTCTGCTATGGCAGAAATCATTAGTTAACAGTTAAGGAAATGATCGGCCTGCACTGTACCGCAGATTATTCATTTATAGCAAGTATTAAATCAGGAAATGCTTCCTCCATCCTTAACAAATTCACCTAATTTAGTGTCAGACTACATGCAGTGTTAGTCATGTAAGCTCTACACTTAAGTTTGGTGGCTGGGAGAATTTCATTAATAGCCAACATGTGTGAGGAGGCTCATGTGTGTGGAGACCCTAGTCTGCAGAGTTAGGGGACTATAACACCCCTTCATCCAACCTGCCTCCAATCTGTACTGAAGAAATGTCTCCTTGAAGCAAATGGTACTCTTTTTGTTTAATGCAAATTACAGGTACAGGCTTCCCAGTCTACATCAGGCCCACAGTGGAGGGAAAGAGTCAAAAACCGCTAAATACCTCAAAGGCACCAGATCTCAGCTGCTCTTGGAAAGTTAAGTAAGATGAGCCCTGGTTAGTATCTAAATGGGAGAACACCAATGACTACCAGATGCTGTGGTTATATTTTAGAGGAAGGAACTGGCAAAACCACTTCTGACTACTCCTTGCCTGAGAAAACTCTATGAAATTCATGGGGTTGCCATAAGTCAACAGGTGATTGGAAGGCAAACACCCGCACACCCTGTATTAAGTCCAAGTGTAGATCAGTGTGCCTCACTGCCTATTTGTCAGAAAAAAAATCCTGCATTTATGGCAGAACTATGTAAGGGACTAACATAATCTTTGGTTTGGTCCTTGGTCCTTTCCTTAATATATTTCTCTTTTGCATCATGGATTCAAGGGGAAAGAAAAAAATGAACAGAACTCTTACTTTCTTATATATTGACAGATACAGTTATCAAGATAAACAGAGTACTAATGAGAATTTTTTTTTAAAGAGCACACACTATTTAAAATATTTCCTTGAGCTCAGACACTACTTCTTTTAGACTGTAAAAATGTGTTTATTCTGAGATGCTTTAATAAAAGTAAAACCTAGAACAACTAAATTTCTTTTTGTTCCCATGACTTTCAAGCAAGAAGAATAATGTAAATTCTAAAGATTAGGTCATGTAGATACAAGGCTTGGATGGAAATAGCAAAAAAGCAAAAGGGACTATCATCTTCAAAATGCCCTGTAATACCAAGACAAGTCAAGGCAGCAGTTCAAAGCCAGAAGGCAAGGACCATGCCAAATTTTCTCCTATGTACTTCAGCTATCATTACCTCTCATGATGAGTAGGATCTCTCAGTGGCTTGACATCACAGTTTATTCATTCAAGTGCTCTCTTCTAAGAAAATTCATTCCTGCCTTATACTGAAAGAATTGTCTGCCAAGGGCAACACACTGAGCTCATCATGATATGGACAGGATGCCAATGAGTAACTTGTTAACCAGGATGAATTTGTTCATATTAAGTGTCAGTAATTGAAGCTGATTTCTGTTTAATAATAGGAAGAGAACCTCAAGAAGGAAGTTAAAATTGGTTGTGTCTTGGGAATTCACATATGTCGTTTCATGTTTTGAACAATAAATTTCAAGTAATTTATTTTTTACTGCTAACATTGCTAAGAACCATATTTATTTATCTGAGTTCATTTCTATCTGTGAGGACAAAGTCCTCAAACAATAAATAAATAAAATGTTGTCCCATTCCCAAAACAAATGAACATATTACAACATTTCAAATCCAAGGACCAGCATGAAAATAAAACTACTAAAACCCTACAGCTCATCCAAAGGCCTTCCGGAATACTTCCATCACTGGAAGCTTGATAGCAACCCAGCCTGATAAACCTCCACTAGAATATAATCCTTATGAAGGCTCATCAGGCTTCCCCCTCTAAAAAGAAAAGAAAAAGAAAAACTCTCTGCTCCAGAGAGCTATGGCAATGTGTACTGTGTCATATCATTTGTATGTGACTTTAAGCCTATCCCTCAGAGAACAATAATGAAGGAACAGCTTTACTGTAGAATCAGAAAATTATTACATGAAAGCAGACATTAGGTCTTAAACCTTGAGTTCTAAAACTGGGAGACATCTCAATTCTCAAATGTACTAGCAGGCTCACTTGTTCCAGGGTTGTGGAATGGTGGAAAGTAAAATCAGACAAAATCTGCCAACTAAACCACCTACTTCTCCAATGCCTTACTTTCTTCAAGGCCACTACATTTTCTTCCTTCTGCACCTTTTACCTCCTATCACCACCAACTTCTTCAGAGTAGCCCCACTAGCATAATTCACCAATATGTTTCCAGCCTATGTCTTAAAGTAAATAACAGATCCTAGTTCAGTGTGCATTTCACACTTCTTAGGGCCTTTGCAGACTGCCAGAAATAGTGCAAATTGAGTCCACTTTAAGGGTTAGGGTTAGTGCTAGGGAATCATGGGAATTGGTTTTTTTCTGAGACATTGAGCCTTCTCTGTCAGAGAGCTCTGGTGCCACAATAAAATACAGTTCCCATGATTCCCTAACCCTAACCCTAACCCTTAAAGTGGACTCAATTTGCACTATTTCTAGCAGTCTGCAAAGGCCATTAGTTTTACCAAGAGCTGTCTTCATGTAGCCTCATATTTACAAAAAGCTTAACCTAAAAAT
The DNA here is from genome assembly GCA_026167975.1 of Phrynosoma blainvillii. Taxonomy (NCBI): domain Eukaryota; kingdom Metazoa; phylum Chordata; class Lepidosauria; order Squamata; family Phrynosomatidae; genus Phrynosoma; species Phrynosoma blainvillii. The sequence goes on along the minus strand of JANUYF010000002.1, from coordinate 267,791,931 downwards.
AAATAAATAAATAAACATAGCAGACATGAACAGAGAAAGTAAGTCTCTCACTAGGTTATGTAGAGTTCCAATAACATCTCCTACTTAATCCAAGTAAGACATTTGGTGTTTGTTAACTCTAGGGGGAACAAACTGCACTGAATCCAAAAGAGTTCCCTGTATTATACTTTAGTGACACAGACTAGAGAGGCCTGGGACAAAAAGCTCAGAGAACACCAAAGGGCAGTATCATTTGTTCCTTACATACTGCAACATCTAAACACAAAAACAATATGGGTTATACTTCTATCTGCCCATTCTCCCATAAAGCTAAATAAAATGATTCTTTTTCTTCTGCCCTTCTATGTAAAGAAGCAAATTCAGGCTTCCAGAGATATAAATGACCCATAGATATTCCTTCATGTGGGAATTTGCCATTTTAAAAAAGAGATTACCCATGTACTTGGGAAAGGAATAGGGAGAAGCCATCAACCTAAACATAAACATAGATTTTTATACTCGCCAATGTTGCAGAATTGGTGAATTGACCACTTTTGAAAAGGAAGGGAACTGCCATTAACAAGGGTTTATACTTACACTTCAGTGGCAATGAATCCAGTAAGCTCAGACAGGAAGAGAAACAGTATGAAGAAGCAGCAGCAAACAGAAACTAGAAAAGACATAAGCAGATAAAGCTTAGTTCCAGCTTGCTGACAGAAAATTTTGAAGATATCCTCACAGTACCCATATACTTCACATTGGGGGTTTGCAGACTGCCAGAAATAGTGCAAATTGAGTCCACTTTTAGAGTTAGGGTTAGAGTTAGGGAATCATGGGAACTGTATTTTATTGTGGCACCAGAGCTCTCTGACAGAGAAGACTCAATGTCTCAGAAAAAAACCAATTCCCATGATTCCCTAGCATTAACCCTAACCCTAAAAGTGGACTCAAGTTGCACTATTTCTGGCAGTCTGCAACCCCCCATTGACTCCACAATTGTTCTTCCTTCCTCCACCTGTCTTGGATGTTTTGAGGAGAGCACGAATCCAATCAGATCTAGCCCTATGAAATACCCCGTTACCTTCTCCCCTAAAACCAGGGCCATTTCACAGTACACAATTATAGTACTATGATTCCAGTTTAACTGCCATGATCACATCCTATGGAACCATGAGGTTTGTAGCCTGCTGAGGCACTAGAATACTCTGGGTGAAAATTGTAAACAAAAAACTGTAATTCCTAGGTTGGAACTATAATACAGTTAGGTCTCTGTATCCATGGATTCTGCAGCCCATGATTCAACAACCATCCATGGCTTAAATATATATATATATATATATATATATATATATATATTTAATTCCAAAAAGCAAACCTTGATTTTGCCATTTCATATAAAGGGATACCATTTTACTACATTGTATATAATGGAATTTTAAACAACCACAGATTTTGGTATCCATGAGCAGTGTCATTCTGGAGAGACACACCAGTTTGAAATTTCCAAGGGCTCTTTGCAAATTTCATTCTGCTTTCTTGCTCTCTGGAGAGTTCCTGCTGCAGTTGCAAGATGCCTGCCCTTCCAGCAGTACTCATTATAGTAAAGCAAGTATCGCAAAGCAAGATACCCCAGCATGTATTGCACAGCTCAAGAGAGTTCATGAGCAGCAGTACATTCTGACTCCTAAATACAAATCCAGAGGAAGTTCCTTTTCCTGTAATAACCCCGTATAAACAAGCTGCTAGCAACTGTCCCAAGAGCCAGTGTGGCATAGTGGTTTGAGTGTTGGACTATGACTCTGGAGACCAGAGTACAATTTCCAGCTCAGCCATGAAACCAACTGGGTGACCTTGGGCAAGTCACACTATCTCAGCCTCAGAGGATGGCAATGGAAAAACCCCTCTGAAGAAGCTTGCAAAAAACCCCGCAATACCCACCCATGATAGGTTTGCTTTAGGATCGCCATAGATCAGAAACTACTTGAAGGCACACAACAACAAGAATTGTCCCATAAAATAGCATGGGAACAGATGGTCATTTAAGGTGGCAGTAAATGCATTATCTAAAATTGAAACAAAAAAATTAGCAGTGGAGAATATAACATTCAAAGTCCAGTTGAAAGATCACCACCTTCTGTCACCCTGACTGCTCAAGGTAAGCACATATGGTGACATTTGAGTACTTCCTTTAACAATAATCCTGTGATGTAGGTTAGGCAGAAAGGTAGCAGAAGCCCCAAACTGTCCAGTGAGATGCATGACTTAGCAGACTTTAGAAGCCATCCAAATCCTACCTTGTAGTTAATTCACTCTGTGTGTGTGCTTTCAAGTCACCTGTCAAGTTATAGCAACCCATGAATTCTTCATAGGGTATTCTTGGGCAAGGAATACTCAAGAGATGGTTTGCCACTAGGTGGTTTCCTTCCTCTGAAATACAGCATTCATTATATTCACCACTTTTCAATTTCCCCTTCCACTATCATCTTTCCCTCTAATGCCCCAAATAAGAGCAAAGGCACAACTTGCTATGGCTTGAGATGTTGTTGCTGTGTGCCTTCAAGTCACTTCTGACTTATGATGACCCTAAGGTGACACTATCAGGGGGTTTTCATGGCAAGATTTGTTCAGAAGAGGTTTGCCATTGCCTTCCCCTGAGGCAATATGACTTGCCCAAGGTTACTCAGGGGGTTTCATGGCCAAGCTGGGAATTGAACCCTGGTCTTCAGAGTCATAGTCCAACATTCAACCACTATACCATGCCTGAGTACCCAAGTTAATATCAGTGGTATTTTCGCCATAATGGTAGGCTGAACAGAGGCCATTGCCTGCACAGTCTTGTCAATGAAGAGAAGTCTATAACCACCTGGTGCTGTGTTGGCGAACCTATGGCACATGTGCTATCTCTGGCATGTGAAGCTATTTTGGAGGGCACGCGAAGAGGCAGGAGGGCAGGGGAAGAGAAGGAAGAGGCATGTGCCTGCTGCTCCTCTTCCCCCACCCTCCTATCACTTCACCTGCCTTTCTGGAGACTGCTGAAAGCCCGAGATGGCAGGGAAGAAGAGGAACAGCTGTGGGCCTTCAAAAAATTGGAGAGACAACTGAGGGCCTGGACAGGGGGAACAGGAGGTCCTGCCCCCCACAAATCTTGTCCCCCCGGAAGTCCCACCCACCCCCCCGGCACAGGGTAACACCGGGTGCTGGAACACCTTTAAATTTGGGCACTTCATCTCTAAAAGTTTCTCCATCACTGACCTAGTTGCTCCTAGTGTTAATATGACATTGCTCTCTCACTGCAAACTACAAGTGGAATTGTAGTTGCCTTTCTAGAGGTTTGTTCATTTACTGTATGTATATCTCAACAGGTTCCATATACACCAGTGCCCTTAGCATCTTTTTAAAATGATTTGGATTCAATACAGATAGTGACTTACAAGGCAGTTGAAACCATTGCATCTCAACATACCTTCACCAGCTCTTTATAGTGGATACTACTTTTATCATCCATTTTCCCATGAATTTTCCTCTTTTGTTTTATGTCTTATTTGTTATTAAAACACATTTCTAATATTATGAAAGCAAAATGCTACTTAAAATCTGCCACAACACTCCATCTCTGTAATGCTTCCAACACACAAACAGAAAACAAAAACAAAAACAAAAAAAAACCAGGCTCCCTCCCAACTACCTGTTGCACACATGCCAAATCTAATCCAGAGGGACCTCTCTCCTACTTGTCAGTCACTGCTATGCTGGAGCTGTAAGAGTTTAGCACAGAACTTAACCCTAATGCATTAAAAACACTTTTGAAAATTGCTCTCTGGAAAACCCTACCCTTCTCATCTACTGGAGCTACAGAGGGAGGGCAGGTGAGAAATATAAAAGAAAATGTACATCACATTCATCACAATTATCTGATGATACTTTATATCAATATAGTGCATCCCTGGTATCTACTGGGGTTTGGTTCCAGGTCCGCCAGTGGATACCAAAATCCGTAGATGATCTAGTCCTATTAAATACAATGTCACAGGGGGGTTGCAGACTGCCAGAAATAGTGTGAATTCAGTCCACTTTTAGGGTTAGGGTTAGAGTTAGGGAACCATGGGAACTGTATTTTATTGTGGCATCAGAGTTGTCTGACAGAGAAGGCTCAATGTCTCAGAAAAATAACAGTTCCCATGATTCCCTAGCACTAACCCTAACCCTAAAAGTGGACTGAATTCACACTATTTCTGGCAGTCTGCAACCCCCCACAGTAAAATGGTGTCCCTTATATAAAATGGTAAAATCAAGGTTTGCTTTTTGAAATTTGTATATTAAAAAATCTGTGGATATGGAGGACTGACAGTATAATAAATAGAATAAACATGACACAAGTGAATAATGAAACTAGTAAACAATATGAAATGGGTTGCTCTACTTACCCCTCCCATGTGTTTTTAAATTGTTGTGAGTCTGTTTAACTAAATGCTTACTATTTTTAAAATGTAATATCTTGTTTTGAAATCATGTTGTAAACCATTTTATGTTACAGTATTGGGAGAATGACAGGAGAGAAATTTTATATCAAACAGTTTTATTGATAATTTAAAAGGAAATAAAACAAAATACCAACATAAACAACTAATTGTAAAACAAATAAAAAAAAAACAAAAACAAAAAAGGAAACAAAAACAAAGAAAGGAAAAGAAAAAGAATCAACTAACAAGTACAAACAAATAAGAATACCTAACATATAAACACCCCACAACCTCCTCTCTCCTCGGGGGGTGGGGGTGGGTATGGGCAAGAGAGAAATTTGTAAAAAATGGAAAATGAGTGGGGAGGAGAATGGAGGCAGAGATCAGAAATCACTAGGAATATATGGAAGCAGTTTTGTGATTTCAAGTACCTATCTCAAGTCACAAAAAACATAACAATGACAGGCAGATTCAGGTTTCATAATGGCCAGCTAGATATTTCTGGGGCAGGAGTTGGGCACAACAGCTCCCTTTCCCTCCTCTGCAATTTGTTCAGTGCCTCCAATAGTGGAGGCAACATATTGCCATTATGACCAGCAGCCACTGCTATAGGGCTCAATAAATTAATACCAGCACTTTGAAATGAATCAACGTGGAAGGCAATTTTATCCTAATCAATATTTTCTCAAGAGCCTGCATATTTAAAGAATGTGTGCACTTGCCTCTGCAAGTAATCAAGCTGCAAATTGGCTGTTTTTCCTCATAAAATGAAGATTAAAAATACTCATAAGGAAACTCTAAAACACTTTCCCATACCACAGTTTACCATATACAGCATGAAGATCATTGTAATTCTGTACACTGTATTAATGTAGTCTCTCTTTCCAGACTTCGATTTGGTCAGGCTTTCCTAAGGAGGAAACTGTAATCGCTGCTTTTCTGAGTGGTTTTATTATATTATTAGAGTGCTACAGATATCCCTGCAAGAAAGCTTGAAATGACTTTCAAAGACCATCACCAAAGCCATGATCTGCTGTGTGTGAAGGATATGGGATGAGATGCAGTGTGGGGCAAAAGAGTGAAAGATACTGTCCTGAGCAGAAGGGACAGGATTGGTATTTACTGACGAATTAAAGCAAACATTCTCTACATTCTGACTCCATGCTGAATCATCAAACAGGCAGGAAAAAGACATTTTAAATCACAAACGAACAGTATGGGAGTTGGGGGCTAAGGAGAATATGACCTTATTTGTTTGTTCTTCAGTCATGATGACAGGACATTTTAACATCCCGCTTGCCATCATAATTATAACCTCTTTTCCTGAACTTTGTTCTATGTATCATCATAGCAGTGCTGTATTTTGTTTCATTTTAAACAAAATAAGCTTGCAAGAAGTGATGGATATAGCTGTTCACTTCAGTGGATCATGTTTAGATTTAAGGATGCCTATCCATAGGATGGGATGAAAGTTTTCTTCAGGGTGGAGAAAGCTGAAGTTGCACCCTGTCTATTTGCAACTCCTGTACAATGTGGGGGGGGGGATCTAGGATACAAGAGGGCAACTCTTATGTGCCTTCAAATCAACTTTGGTAACCTACCGTACCATAAATTAGTTGGCAAGATTTATTCACAGGAGGTTTGCCATCACCTTTCTCAGATGCTGAGATGTGACTTTCCCACCATCACCCAGTGAGTTTCCAAGACTGAGTGGGATTTGAACCCTAGTTTTCCAGAGTACTAGTCCAACTATACCACCTTGGCTCATATAGCTGTAGCACTCCAGATGCTGATGGACTGCAACTCCCAGCAGTCTTAGCTGCTATTGGCATAGCCAATGGTGAGGGGTCATGAGAGCCACAGTTCAACCAAGTCTGGAGGGCCACAGTTGCCTAATCTACTCAGTGCCTACAGCAAGTTGTGATCTTGGACCCCATTTTACTGCCACGTGACTCACTCATAGCTGAGGCTTATGCCAATCACCTCTGTTTGAAATGTGACAGACTGCTAAAGGAAGAGGAAGTGCATTGCTCAAGGGCTGAGCTTTCCTTCCCTACCATATCCCCCTTTATGCAAAACTGGTTTGTGCTTATTGGGCTTGCCCTGTGGTCATAGGAAGAGGAAACATAATAATATAAACCCTGGATGTGTAATGTATGACTGAGGGAGGCTGACGAGAATATAAACACTGTCCAAATAATTCATTCCATTTCCCTAGCTATTTCAATCCTTATTCCAGAGCTAGCTGCAGTGTGTCCATACCAGAGAGTATAACGGTGTCTTGAATAAGATGGATTACTTTGATCCGTTTCAATTTAGTTTTAGGTCTAGTTATGGAATGGAGACAACTTTGGTCACCCTAATGGATGGCTGTCACCAGAAATTGGACTGGGGAGGAGTGTGTTTTTGTTGGTTCTACTTGGCCTCTCATTGATTTCAATACCATCAATCATTGGTATCCTTTCAGACAGTCTTGCTGGGATGGGACATAGATGCGCTATTCTTCATTACTTTCTGAAAAACTGACCTGATAAAGTGATGCTAGGGAATTCTTGTTCCAACATCTTGGACATTTGCCTATGGGCTCCTTCAGGGGCCTGTTTTATCTTCAACAATATTTAACATACACGTGAAGCTATTGGAAGGGTCAACTGGAATTTTGGGGTTCAATGACACTGAAATCTGTTTCTCAGTGGCATCACTAGCGTTGGTGTCATCCTAATGCGATAACATGCTATTACTGCCAGGCTGCCTGACACACACATAAACACACCCCAGCCAAGCCAGTGGTCTTTCAGGAGTAGATTGGGCCTCTGTTCCCTTCTCTGTGGAAGAGAAAAGCTGGTCTCCTTGCTGCTGATGTGGAGGTGGACCAGGGCACCTGAAGGAACTGTGTCCTGGGCTGTTTTAGTTCTATCTACCATGTTCGCAACCCCAAAGGGGTCCAGGCACCATTTGGTGATGGGACAGGACTCCAGGAGTTTGCCATGGTGTGCTGACAGTGTCCCAGCCACCGTCCTTGCCACCTCTGGGTAGGTGGACCAGGTCCTTCTTGGGATCTTCAGTTTCAGGGAGTCCTGCTCTACTTGTGGAGAGGCAGTATACTCCATACTGGAAAGCAGCTCCTTCCCACCAGCACATTGGATGACACTCCTCTATGATATGTCACCCAGTGCAATCTGCACATCCCTAATGACATCCTACTGTAACTCCTTTCTACCAAAGTCCAGAGAAGGTATTTTTGTCTTAAACCAGTGTTGGCAACAATAATTGATTGGATAGGAGTAAAACAAACTGAACAAAACAAATTTTAAAAAAAGAAAAAAGCAAAGGTGCTCCTAGTCACTCAAAAGTCAGATCAGGGAACAGGGATTCAGCCTGTCCTGAACAGGGTTATACTCCCACCCTAAAGGCACCAGAACTTGTACTTGGATGGGAGAGTGCCGGTGAATACCAGATGATGTAGGCTACACAGTGGAACCTCAGTATCTGCAGACTTGCTATCCATGGATTTAAGCTCTGTGGACGGCAAGGCCCCATTGTCCCCAATGGCAGCGTATGCATGTGGTTGCACCACCATTAGGGACAGCCCCCATTGTCCCCAGTGGTGGCACATGCACACAGCCGCGCCACCATTAGGGACAACAGGACTTCACTTGAAGTCCCGTTGTCCCTAATGGCAGCACAGCCATGTGCATGCCTTTGGGCACAACGGGACTTGAGGTCCCACAGATATTGGTATCTGCAGGGGTGTGTGTGTCCAGAACAGATCCTCCGTGGATACCAATGTCAGTGTAAGGAACTCCTCTTCCTTGCCTAAGAAAACCGTATGAAATTGATAGGATCACCATAAATTGACAGGCAACTTGAAAGTGCAAACACACACATTCACAAAGAGGTACCCTCCTGGAGTTAACCCTGAACTTGGAACCTCAGGCTCTGTGGTGGCTACATATGTGTTTGCATAATTAAAGTTAATGCACCAGCTGCAGCAAGTCCTGGAGATTTTAGATCTGGCCACACTGACATCCTTTACTTACACCAAGTTTGGATTATTATAAAACACTCTATGTGGGACAGCCTTTGAAGAATATTCAGAAACATTAAGTCAACCTGTCCCCTTTAAGGGCCGAGGGACTTCAGCTCCCAGAAGCCTCAGCCATGTTGGCCAATAGTCCCATGTTGGCCAATAGCTCCTGGGATTCTGGGAGCTGAAGTTCCTTGGTCCTGAAAGGGGACAGGTTGCCTACCCCTGCATTAAGTGTTCAAAGAGCTGCAGTCAGACTTTTGACTAGGATTGGCTATGGGGAGTACACAACTCTCTTGTTGTTAAAGTAGCTCCACTGGCTGCTAGTCTAATTCCAGGCACAACGCAAGGTGTGGCTTTGACCATGAGACAGGGCCTTTTTGGTGGCCATTCCTAGGAACTGCTTAACTACATTGAATGCCCCTGGCCTTGCTGTTCTTCCCTTGGCGGGCAAATACTTTTTTAAAAAAAGAATTCCAACAAGATTTCAGGAACTGGCTGATTTTAAAGAAAGGGCTATTAGTAGGAAAATATTGTTAGCTATCTTTGAATCAGCTTCAACTCATGGTGACCCCATGGATGAGACACCTCCAAAACCCTCTCTCCACCACCACTCTTCACAGTTACTCCAGGCTTGTGGCCATGGCCTCCTTGACTATGGAATTTATCACACAGGCAGGATCCCATGCACAAATGGGATTTAAACTGGAAAAAAATCCACAAAAGTGGATTGTTTTTTAGACGATGTCTGAGATTAATCCATACAGAAAGTGGAAAAACCCCCGCAAAAGCAGGTTGATTTTCAGACAACATTGGGGTTAATGAGCAATAGCATGACATTAACCCAGACAGGATTTTCCAAAAGTAAAAAGAAGTACGTTTTGTCGCCTTTCTGTCCGGGTTAATGTCGTGTTATTGCTCATTGTCTGAAAATCAACCTGCTTCTCTCCTCTGAATGAATGTCTTAAGGTGGTAATGGACTGGATGAGGGAAAGCAGACTCAAACTGAATCCAGATAAGACGGAGGTACTTGCTATAGGGACCCCTAACCCGGGAATGGAGATATGTCAACCAGTTCTGGATGGGGTCACATTTCCCCTGAAGGACTGTGTTCACAGCTTGAGGGTGCTCCTGGACTTGTCTCTCTAGTTGACATCTCAGATAGACACGACGGTCAGGAGTGACTGTTATCAGCTTCGGCTGATACACCAGCTGCAACCCTTCCTGGAGCCAGGTGACTTAGAAACAGTGGTACATGCACTGGTCACCTCTTGTCTTGACTTCTGCAACGCATTCTACATGGGGATACCCTTGTGCCAAGTTCGGAAACTTCAATTGGTGCAAAACATGGTCACGGGTACATCTAGAGCCGACCATATAACACCTATTTTAAAATCTCTACATTGGCTGCCAATTAGTTTCCGGGCACGGTACAAGGTGTTGGTTATAACCTTTAAAGCCCTACATGGCCTAGACTACTTGTGGGAGCGCCTTCCTCCATATAATCTGCCCCGCATACTTAGGTCCTCTGGGAAGAATTTGGTGCAGCCTAAGACTAGATTGGTTGCGATAACCCAGAGGGCCTTTTCATCTGCCACTCCTGGGTTATGGAACGGCCTGCCAGAGGAGATCCATCACATTACCACTCTAGAAGCCATTAAAAAGGCTGTTAAGACGGATCTCTTCCAGCACCTTCCAGCGCTCCACTGATATTGATATCCCCCGTCTACCCCAAAAAAGATAATGTTTTGCTTCTAACTACCTCTAATTTTAGCTAATTGTTATTTCTTTTGCTTTTAATTAGTATTTTATATTGCTATTCATTTTATATTGTTATTGCTTTTAGTTTGTTTCTTTTTCTTTTTTATGATTGGGAGCGGGGTTGGGGTAAGGGTTATTTAGAAGTCTGGTTTTAATTGCATATTGTATTTTATTGTTATTTCTAATTGTTGTAACCCGCTTCAATCTACAGGGAGAGGCAGGCTATAAATAAAATGTATTATTATTATTATTATTATTATTATTATTATTATTTCCAGGGTTTTAAATCCCATTTCTGCATGGGATTTGGAGACTTTGTCTCTGTGTGATAAACTCCTAAATCTATCATCTGGTATGTGGCCTCCTCCTACACTCCATCCCTCCAAGCATTATCGTCTTTTCTAGTGAGTTGTGCCTTCTCATGTTGTGTCCAAAATATTGTATTTCAATTTAGTCACCTTGGCTTCCAGGGAAAGTTTAGACTTGATCTGTTTCTGTAACCATTTGTTTGGGTTTTTGGCTGTTCACGGTATTCTCAGCACTCTTGTCCAGCACCACATCTCAAATGAGTTGACCTTTTTTTTATCAGCTTTCGCTGTCCAGTTCTCACATCCATACATGGTGACTAGGAATACCATGGTTTGGATTATCCTTAATTTGTGTCCAGTTTTATATCTTTTCACCTTAGGATCTTGTCTAGTCTTTCAAAACTGCCCTTCCCATTCCTAGTCTTCTGATTTCTTGACTGCTATCTCTGTTTCAATTAATTATTGATACAATGTATGAGAATTCTTTATTTTAATTTCATTGTCTTCTAGATTGAATTTATGTAAGCCCTCTGTGGTTATTATTTTTGTGTTACTGCCTTCACACTTTCTTCCTTGACCTTCTTCAGTAATTATTCCAATTCTCTATTGTTTTCAGTTAGTAGTATGGTGTTATCTGAATATTGTTGATGTTTCTTCCTCTGATCTTCACTCCTCCTTGGTCTGAGTCTAAGCCTGCTCTGCATCTGATATTTTCTGTATATACGTTGAACAAACAGGGTGATAAGATGAAACCCTGTCTGACCCCTTTTCTGAATGGGAACCATTCTGTTTCTCCATCTTTGTTTTAACAGTAGCCTCTTGTTACACTGTAAATGTAAATGGAACTGTATTGGCATGGGTTTTTTTTTAAGTTGCTTTCTTCTTTTTCATGTCATTTTAAATTGTTTAATATTATCATTAGTTTAATTACATTTATTGACAATCTTTTATATGTTTTATTTTAATGGATCTGTCTTAATACCTAAGTCTTCTTGAATACTGGTTTAGGGTAAAAAAGAAAAATAATAATGACAATGAAAATAATAATAATAATAATTCAACAGTTATTTTTAACTGTGTATATCAAAAATTAAAGCTATGAAACAGTTCTCTCCTTCCCAGTGCCCACCTGTTTACACATGAAGTAGAAACTGAAGAGTAGGTGGGGAAAGCTGGAAAGGGAAATTATTTCAATCTCAGGAAGTTCTCTCTTTCTCATTTCCACAGATCCCAGAACTTATATTCACACAGTATGCTTACTGCACTGATCATCACACCTAGGCTCAGACACAGAGAAATAGGAAAGTCTGTACTGTCCAATACCTTACATTTTCTACATTTTCCCTCCATCCCAAGTGATACCATCCCTCCTTGTTTCCCATGGTCTGCTCACTCTTTCTCTGCACAGGCAAGTGAATGTGGGTGATTCTCACTGTTTAGGCTGAGTGCTCTGATCTGCTCTAGCTGCACTTTAAAAATTATTTGCATGTGACTAACTCTGCCAGAATGTGGGTGGGGATGCACATTCAAATGTGCCTTAGAAGACATTAGAAGACACATCCAGCATAGCAGAAATTCCAAGAGCTCACATCTTTTGTTCTGACAATTTAGCTCTGAATGCTTAGTTTTATAAATATGTATTTCTCATTTATTTATTATATTACTATTGTATCTTTCTTTCATGAACTCAATAATGTGTGTATGTGGGATTCCCAGGAGAGTAGATCCCAACCTACTTAGCTCAAGCAAAATTTTGGTATCAAATACTGAACCTCTTCTGTTGATGTTCTAGGAGAGACAGCTTTTGTTGTAATAGCATCTCAATAAATACCTTAAACCAACAAATAGTCTAGTCTAGGATTGGGCAACTATGTCTTTCCACATGTCTCTGGCAGTACCTTCCACCATCCCTCGCTACTGGCTATGCTGGCTAGGGGCTTATGGAAATTGTGAGCCCAAAAGGTGTAGAGCTTTTAAGTAATGCGTAGAAGGCCGAAGTTACCCATCCCTGGTTTAGTGCCATCTTAAAGACTAACAAGTTTTATTTGGCATAAACCCCTGTGGGCTGCAGTTCACTCCATCAGATGTATGGAGTGTTGCCTCAATTGGCAGATATTTATACAATATGCTTGGGTGGGAGGGTTATGAAGGAACTTAAATGCAAAGAGTACAAACCTCTGTGATTATCTTTACTGTTGTCATTAACAAAAAGTATTTTGGAGGTAACATGGACCTCACACTCAAGAATGTGTATAAATATCTACCCACTGAGGAAACATTCCATACATCTGATGGCTACAGTCCATAAACCCTATGCCAAATAGCACTTGCTAGTCTTTCAGGTGACTTTAGACTGTTAGTTTGCTGCAACTGACTAACATGGCTAAGCCCCCTAGAAATCTGCATTTATGCTTTAGGTTTAATAAACTAAAGCTAGAACTTTGCCAACTTTTCTGTTTTCTATGACATTTCATTCATCAAACATGGACTAAATCAAACTTTTATGTAACTGCCAGCCTGTGTTTACATCCATTTTTACTCATTTTCACATTTTTCTAACCTTTTCAGCTAAACTGACGAGACTATTATTTTCTGGGATATCTGTAAACTAAGTTCTTTAATGTAACGTTTCCCTCATGTATCATCATAACTATATTTAACATGTGTCCCAAACAGAATTCAAGTTAAGGCATAGAAACAGGTACTACCCTTGTGTAATGCTGGTGGCATATACCAAAATACCACAACGCCACAAAGAAATAAAAAGTAAGAAAAGTATTGTGACCTGGCAAACTAATAGCCTTCACAAGTCACACAGCACATCAGAGTTTGGATTTATGAATCCCGGAGTCTGGAATACCATAGAAATCAAAGCTATGCCTCAGGAACTGCCTGCCTGAGGGAATGGACTCTCTGTGCTCCTCAAGTCATTGCAACAGCCAGAATCTGCTGTGAATGCCCTTTAAAAGGAGCCTACTAAATAAGATTAATGTGTCAGAACTTTCAGCTAAATAAATACCTCATCCATAGCATTAGAATTTGTGGTAGCTTTTTGGGGCAGGAGGTAAGGATATAATGAGCAAAATACAAACAGATTCATGAGGAAGGAAAAGTTGTTTTATAGTGGCTAATCCTCATAAATCCACAGAAAGAAGGAACTAAGAGGCATTCAGTGACATTCTTCTAAGATTTCATCTGTATACCTAACTGAATAGAGGGATTATTTGAGGCTGGTTTGAAGCAAAACAAACCAGTTCAATGCAGCACAAACCGGTTCATCAAGATCTTTGCAATTCACAATTGACAAGATCAGAAAGATTGGGTCTCCAATCTTGGCAGCAATATGGAGAAAAATGACACACTGTCTTGGAAAAAGCCTTGGCTAGCACCAATATTATTTGCTTGATTATGCTTGATATGATATCATTTTCCTCTTACGACTGCTCTTTTTGTTTACTACCTAGTACTCCTCTGTTCAGTTTTATTTTAGAGCTCTTTCTCCTTAGAATGCAATGCCAACCTGTGTCAGTTAGTTTTCCAGGACTGAACAAAGCATCGCATATTTTTGGCTTTTACTTTCACACCACTTCTCCATCCAGGAAGAATCTTACTTCCACTGTTCAAGACTGGAAAGTACATGTTTTGGAGCATATATTTTGAGCCTTTACAGACTGCCAGAAATAATGCAACTTGAGACTTTAACTGCCCTGGCTCGGTGCTAGGGAATCATGGGAACTGTAGTTTGTTGTGGCACCAGAGCTCTCTGGCAGAGAAGGCTCAATGTCCCAGAAAAAAATGCAATTCCCATGATTCCCTAGCACTGAGCCAGGAAAGTTAAAGTGGACTCAAGTTGCATTATTTCTGGCAGTCTGTAAAGGCCCTTTTCTCTTGGCACCCTATGGGCTTGTCTGCATGGGCTATTTTCTTTATTTTTCTTTATTTTTTTATTAATGAAAATGTTCTTATTATGTATTTCAATTACAGTAATTACATAAAGTCTCTTTACTTTTGAGAATATTCTGTAGTGTTCATTAATGCTGCTTCAAAATATATCTACTTAATACAAAAATAATCCTATAAATTACTTAATATTATACATTAACACTAGTGTTTATAATTAGTTTGATTATAGTGCTTCTTTTTGAATCTTTGATTTTCTGTTTTTTTCTTTTATAATAACTTCCTTGAGTTTCTCTGAAGGGTGAGACATAGGTCTAAAACAACTGCAGAAATAATCCAGTTTGAGTACACTTTCAGTGCCCTGGCTTAATGCTAGGGAATCCTGGGCACTGTAATTTTGTGAGACATTTAGCCTTCTTTATCAGAGAGCTCTGGTGCCATACTAAATGACAATTCCCAGGATTCCCTAGCACTGAGCCAAGGTAGTTAAAGCAGTATCAAACTGGATTATTTCTTTAGTGTGTTTTGGACCATAGTTTCTTATGCTTGACTACTCCTTTACTTCATAATGTCATTAATGTATTCCTTCAGTGTTCCATGCTTTCTTATATTCGGTTGATATCTTAAAGTCGGCTACTTAATATATTTTGATGTTTTAACTATTCATTATTCCAGTTCATTTCAAACTGTTTTTACAGAGTTTATTACCATATATACTCGACTATAAGCCAACCTTGTGTATAAGTCGAGGTCAACTTTTGGGGACAAAAATGTGGATTTTTATATGACCCGTGGATACGTCAAGGGTCAGACTTAAGGGGGCAGCCCAGCTGGGGAGAGAATTATTCAAAGTACCATGTTGCCCCATGTATAAACTACCCAGGATTTTGGAGTCCATTTTGGGGCATACAATTCTTGACTAATAGTAGAGTATATAAGGTAGTTGTTCCTTTTCTTTTTCTACTTTTTCTGAAGATTTTTTGTTTATTGAGCATGTTAATTTATTTATATCAATGACTTCCAATAGGTCAATCAACCATTCGTCAATACTTGGGGTTTCTTTCTCTTTCCATTTTTCGGTAAAGTTGATTCTTGCTACTGAGGTCATGTATAGGATTTGTTTCCACTTTTTTCTTGCTCGAAAATTGTTTATTTTATCTGTCATGTTTTAACAGGCATATTTCTGGAGTCATTTTATAGCTTATTTTTCGGATCTTGCATATGTTACAGTGGATATTTTTCCAGAATTCTCTCATTTTCGGGCTATGCCACCATATGTGGATCCAATAACCTTTTAAGTTTCCACATTTCCAGCACTTGTGTTGATTATTTATATAGATTTTTGTTATTTTTTGTGGTGTTAGGTGCCACCAGGAAGCCAATTTGAGATAGTTTTCACAAATTCTTTGACATTCTGTGAACTGAAATGTTCTTAGTCTTGCTAGGTGCCAGCTTGGTAGTTCGAATGGTTTCCCTATGTCTTTTGCCCATGATACCATGAAATGTTTTATAGCATCTTTCTCTAATTTCCTTTCTGATTAGTAAAGTTTGGAAACTGTAATTTTTAAAAAGGGCTATTTTCTTCTAATTCCCCACAGGCTTGCTGTGCCAAAACCCTGAATCGGGTACAGATTGTCTTCATGACACCTGCACCTGATCTGGCCTTTCCTCCCATTAACCCAAATGTAAAAACCTTATCTTTTGCTAGATTTTTGTCTCTCTCTGCAGTGATGATGGGCATCACTGCCTTCCCATGCAGTCCCTGCAAGCTGCCTATAGCCACTCCCATGGGTGCAAGTCTCTCTGAGGTTAAAATTAAAAAAAGGCAACAAGGATTGCTAACATAGCTAGGCACCTTCTTGTGACCTCAGTGAAGGCATCATACAATGAACGGGAATCATATGGGAAGGCAGTCGCCTGTTGTCACATAGAGGGGGCATAGGCAATGGGGAATTTGGAGCCAAAATACTTCCAGGGCAACCCAGAGTATGCTGGCTAGTGAAGACAAGCTCTAAGTCTACATCATCCATATCTGTATCTATTTTCTTCGGAAGAGGTCTATTCCTCACATGAAAAAGAGCATGTAGGAGAGAGCTAAAAGAAATTTTTCAGATCTATGGAAACACAATAGAAAACTAACTTGGCGGTGCAGATAGGGCTTTGCTCTGTGTGAAAGAGAGGCATTTTGTTTGTTTCATTGACAGATCCATCTCACAAAACATATACATTCCTATTTCATCTGTGAAAGGGACAGGAAGATGGCTAAAACACATGTTGCTCCCCCATCAAAACTAGCATGAGTGCAAGAGAAAAAATTTAATGACCTATGCTTCAAGGTCCTTTGCAAAGCATTTGATTTTGTTTTGAGATGAATTTGAGGAGAAAGAGCTGAACACATACTCTTTAATAGTAAACTAGCTTTAATAGGGTGCCACAAGTTCCCTAATGTGGGAGTGGAGAGGAGAGCGAAGAAGTTGTATGTTCCTAAGATACACTGTTATTAGAAAGTTATTTTGGTTATCTCATAGGAGAGAACATTTCATCCTTTTTAAAGCAAAGCCCATTTAGAGGCAGTGTACCTGCCAACTTATTAAAGACAGATCTTTCTAAGGAAAAGGTAAGAAGAAGAAAATCTTATGTACATGAATGTTTGTTCCTTCTGATCCAGGACAACAGCTCCAGGAACAGAACACAGGTCTGGTCTAGCTGATGCATACAACTAGCACAAAATGTACAACTCCCTTTAGTTGATCATTTCATATGAACAAATTCTGGCTACCTTTGTGGATGAACATGTTGTTACTTCAGGAACACATCTATAGCATGCTGTAGAGCAGAGGTGAAAAGGTTAAGACAAATTAAGAAACACACCACTGCAACATTTAATATCATTGTAGTAGCAGGCACGCTGCAGTGCTCTCACAAGGAGTGGAAGCACAGCTCAGACCAGTTTTAGACAATCTCCCTACAGAGCATTACACAATTTATCACACCTTACAAAGTTTATAATAAATCACTTGCTACATAACTGAGGGGCAAAGCAAACCACCCTGAAAGGCTGGTTCTGTGGTGCCCCTTTGAGTGCTGGATCAGGGCCGCAGCAACCGCACGCCCTGATCCGGCATTTTTCCAGCCCAAAAAGAAGCAGCAAAATGCCACTCCTTTTGGGAAGCAGAAAAAAGGTGCCCTTTTTGCCACTGCCATAGCTTTTTCCTGTTTCTGTGGCATGGTGTGTGTAAACGCCATGCCACAGGAGCACTGCAATGCTGCCTGCCATCTGGCCAGGCGGGGGAGGGGGGGCATGATGCTGACTTGGGGGCAGAGTTGGGGCATGCACCATGCATAAGCCACACACCCCACACCACCCCAAAGCCAGCGTTTCTTGCCGGTCTGCTTTGGATCTGAGTTGTATAAAATAATGCATATTGTGGAAAAATTAATAGGGATGAGAGTTTTGGGTTTTTTAACCTTCTCTCATAATACTAAAAATTGAAAACAACTGATAAAACTAAATAATTAGATAGCAAGGAGAGACAAAACAAAGTACTTCTTCTCACAGTACAGAGTTAAATTATGGAGTTCACTTTCCCACAATGTAGTGATAGCTGTCAACTTTAGACTGTTTAACAATGGAGCAGACAAATTTGTGGAGGACACACCTATATCAAGGGTTAGTAGTCAAGTGATCCATCAGGGCTTTTCTTTTAGGTGGTTCTTAAGATGGTTGAGAAGAGCAAAGCCTTCAACTGCCAGTAGGTCCAAAAGATTAAAGGAAGTCAGAGTCCAAAATGAATGAAGTAAACAAAAATGACACCAGAGCCATTGCTGAAGGCACTGAAGGAGATCAGTTTCACAGATGGAAAAAGACCCAGCCCTCAAGGCCTATGGATGCAAATCTTGACTGAAGGCTGACTTGAGGACTGTATGTGGACAGACATTTTTCTGGGCAGCTGAAACACCTAAATATAGTGAAAGAAGAATGTTTTGATAAAGATTCTATGTGGACAAAATTTAGCACTATTTTTCCTCTGGTGTGTTCTTTTTTTTTTTTAAAGGTGATCCCATAGCTAATAGAATGTTTTATAGTCTCTTTGAGGGAAAAGTAAGGAATATAACAGGCCAGTATACACAGTGCCTTGTGTCTTTTCACATCACCAAAAAATGACCACCACCATCTCACCTTGAGTGGAAGGAGGGAGCTATACACAGTATATGATAGAAATATGTGATTAATCATGCTGGCTGAGGGGGTCTGGGAGTTGTAGTCCAACAAAGTAACTTTTCAAAGCACTGCATATTAAGATTTCAATGCAGAACACAAGTTGCTCTACACCTCTAGCAGTGTTTTTGAACCCCCTCCTCTGGCCGCAGTCTCCTGTGCCATTCAATAAAGAGGTGTTGAAATTTGTGGAACTTTGGGATTGGTTTCTGACTCAGTGGAATAGGCTGAAGTCCAACCAAAAAGGCAAATTAAACTGAGGCAGTCCTGGAGCAGTGCAAAATGATTCTGCCTGAATCAATGCAAGGGTACTGTCTAGAGCAGGGGTAGGCAACCTTTCCCTTTCAAGGGCCGAGGGACTTCAGCTCCCAGAATCCCAGGAGCTATTGGCCAACATGGGACTATTGGCCAACATGGCTGAGATTTCTGGGAGCTGAAGTCCCTCGGCTCTTAAAGGGGAAAGGTTGCCTACCCCTGCTTTATTGTGTTAATTTGCTTCTTTTATTATAAAAGCACCCTGAGAAGGGGATGGAAGTAAGTGTTGCAAATAAATGGTATTTAATAGAATACGCCTAGAACTAGGTTCCTCTGCTGCTTCTCAGTATTTTTGCAAAATGTTGTCATGGGTATGTATAACACATCCGCATGAACTAATTATTACACTGTGGGACTGACAGAACAGCTGTCAGCTTGCCCTTGTCAATATGTCATATAGTTCATGCTGTTGGGATGCTAATTTTGTCACATGCCAGGGCATACGTCATTGCAACCTTCATTCCCAAACATGGGCAGCTTGGCACAGTGATACCCAGCAATCTTAAAACAGCTACTAGGAGGCACTAAATGGTATAGCACAAAACCTGGAAGGCATTCAGCAGTTGGCATGTGTAAGATAATAAAACAGAGAAGGATCCTTAATGCCAGTGGTTTCTTGACTCAGGAATGCTAAGGTCTGTCAGAAAATGATATGAACAGAAAGCAGTGCCAAAATTTTACATTATTACTTGGATGGCTACATGGAACTTGTCCACCTACATTATAGGCCAGGACCCTTTTGGACCAGACTGATGGGTCTATGGTGAGTGGGAAAGCTGGCCCTTCTTCCATACTGTATAAGAGCAGCTGGGCAGTTCCTGGACAAAACCCTGCACCTCTTGACTACCAAGTGCACATAGAGATGTTCTAGGGCAGGGGTAGGCAAACTTTTTGAGCCGGAGGCCAGGTTGCTGTCCCTCAGACAATTGGGGGGGGGCGAAGCACCAAAAATAAATAAATAAATAAAAATTAAAAAATTAAATAAAATTTAAAAATATGCATGCACACTCTCTCAGCCCCAGAAAAGCCATGGCAAAACCCCTGTGGAGATTTTGCCAAGAAAACCCCAAGAACAAGTAATAATCAATATCATCATGGTGGGCGGCGGTGGCGGGGGGGGCAGCAGGGGCCGGCGGCTGATCCAAAGGCCTCGGGGGGCCGCATCCGACCCCCAAGGCCTTAGGTTGCCTACCCCTGTTCTAGGGCATTGTCCAATTGTCACGGCACAACAGGGGAAGAAAGAACTTAACCCTAGGTGGAAATGAAAAAATTAGTCCTTTTTCCACAACTATTCAGTGGCAGCTGCCAGCAACTAGGCACACCCCAGAGCCAAACATTGGAAAATGACCATTTTTTAGTCCTGCCTTTTTTAATAAAAGGGATATTGTATAATATCCTTATACAACCTGCCTCTATGCTGAACAGCTCCAACAGGCAGGACACTCTTATAACAGCCCAAGTTCCTCAGAATTAACAAATTATTGCCATTCTACTTTGTTCAGTGTTCTTTTAGATATTTGAAGACTATGAGAATATATTCCCTAGATTCATCTTTTAAAAAATAAGCTTCTGCTAGCCTTCCTCCTTCTATTTGTCTTTACCCTCTTTAAACTGTTCTCCTAAACCTAAACCCAGAATTCCAGTCACTCATCTGTGCAGAGCACAATGGGGCAACAGCTTCCTAAGCACTAAAAGTAGCACTCCAAAACTGCATTAACCATTGCTGCCTTATATTTTTACCCCTCTACCATGATAAACCAGAAAATGTCTCTCTTTAATTCTTCAGCTTAGCTAATTCTCTGTCCCTGAATGTATACATCTGGCCTGCTTTAGCTTCAAGAATACATCCTACATGTTATATGTCACATTTGGGTTTGAATTTGGGTTTTTTTGCCAGCTCTCCAGTTTATTACGATCATATCAAATGCTTAGTCTTGAGTCTTAGTATTTCCTCCCCACTTTATCTTATTTGTCAATGTAATAAGTATGTTGCCCTCAACCTCATTCAACACAGAACAAGGAATGACAGACCTGGCTTTACCAAGGAACCTGAGTGTGATGTTCCTTGTGTATATTTGTACTGTACACATATACAAACCCTGTAGTTTTTGTAATCCTACAATTGGAGGAAGCAATTATGTCACTGAGAGAGAATATCAGCAGGATTGGTTCAGTTGTTCAGATGATGTTGCTGGTGGACTGCTGTTTAACACTGTGGCCACTGGCCTACATTGTCCTTTAGGCCCCTCTTTTTAGGCCACATTTAGGCCCTTTAACGCGACTCCACATACTCATTAAACTGTTGGGAGAAGCTGTTTATAGATTTTGGGGGGTTGGTGATGCCAGTATGCTTATGACACCCAACTCCATCTCTCCTTTCCATCTAAATCCAAAGAAGCTATCCTGGTTCTGAACCTGTGTCTAATGGCAGTAATGATACAGATGAAGGTCAATAAACTGAAAGTTAATCCAGACAAAACAGAGATAGTCCTGGGCTGTGGAAAGAAAGTTTAGGAAACAGTTAGTCAAGCTGTGTTGGATGGGGTTAGACTCCCCTTGAAAGCTGAAGGTCACTGTCTGGATATAATCCTAAATGTCATTCTGAACCTGGATGCTCAAGAATCAGTGGTGGCCAAGAGTCCATTTGCATATTTAAAATGAGGCAGTCCACACAGATGTCTGATCCAGTCTCAATGACACATACCTCAGTTGCATCCCATTTGAACTGTGCTCTGCATGTGGGTCACTTCTGGAAAATGTCTAGAGACGTCACCCAGACCAGAATGCTATAACCAGTTATGGTGGGGGGTGGGATTATAAAAGAGAGTAACTGGCTATTATTATTCTTCCAGGCATAATTAAAAGTGCTGGTTATTACCTATAAAGCCCCATCATGGCTTGGAACCAGGTTCTGTGAAAGAATCTATTTCCTCATACAAGCTTTCCCAAGTGTAAAGATCTTTGGGGGAAGCTGTTTTCTCACTCTTGCTGGCATGAATGGCAAGCCTGGTGGGGACAGAAGAAAAGCTTTACTTGGTGTCTGCGCCTAGGCTGTGGAACTTCCTCATAGGTGGTAAGAGTAGTCCCCATTTATGTTCTTCCATTAGCAGATTTTTGGTCTTTCAGTTATGGGGTTAATTCAAGGGGGGCGAGATGAACTGGTTGGTTACTGTTATGTCTTTCTGTTGATGTGCTTTTTAAAATCTATTGTCATATCTCATTGTATTTCTGTTTTTACTTTGAATTTTATTATGAATACCTTGAATACCTTCTTTGGGACAAAGGAATGATATGAAATAATTATGTAAATAAAACAACAACTGAAGAAGCTCCTTTTTTATTCCTGACTTAACCTGGGTGAGGGAGTACTGATACATTAAGGTTTTTGAAATGTTACACCGTGCAAATCAAAGGGATCATCAGCAAGATGCCTGTCTCACAAACAGCTGACAAGCTAAGAAGCATTAACACAAAGTTGAACAGGGTCATGATTTTCAGAACATTCAATAAGCAAAGGCACCAGAGAATCAAAGATCCTCCTACAATCAAGATGAAACGTGTGATTTCCCCTTCCTTCAGCAAAGAAAGACCAAATGCATGGAGGGTCTTGTCCTTTAAACAGGACTTTTATTGTGTAAATGGGCATCAGTAATACTGTAATTCTTGCATTTGTCTTTGTAACCCCCAGTGAGCAGGTTAATGGAAAATTGCCACTTCTTTTGCTGCTTCCTTCTCCTACTCCTCATGACTAATATATATATATATATATATATATATATATACACACACACACACACACACACACACACACACAAACAATTGCAGCATGGTGACAGCAGTAATTTGAAGACTAGATGAGCAAAACGGGGAAAGGGAGTAGGCAGTGACAGTTTAAAGTAAAACAGCTTATCATCACTAAATGCTTGGTACGGCCTTGCATCTCCGATTAACTATCTCCTCTCAGTTACTTTGTATTGGATCCTAAGTGACTCAGGAAAACTTGAGTTCTAGGGGTGTGACACTGTCCACAACAGCAAAGATATACAGGGCCAGTGTCCCAAACTAAACTGGGATTCCATTACTCAAAGGAACCTAGTGTGCAACAAGACAGGAAAGCAACATTAGCATCTAATTAAAGGCCTGGCAAAATCTACTCAATGACTCTACAGAGCACACTCACTAGCAAAGACAGTGTGAAGTTGCGTCACTCAGCCAACCAATCTTGAAAAGAAGAAAGGAAGGAAGGAGCCGAGGTACCAAGTGAAAAAATGATTAAAACCCCAAACTGTGCTAACATGCAGATAACATAGACTGAGGATAAATGTGGCCTTTGTTCACCACTTTTTAGTGATAGGTGGGAAAATGATATTTATTAAACTTGTCTTCTTCTTCTTCTTGTTATGTTCTCTCATTTCTGACTCATGGCAAACCTAAGGTGAACCCACCATGGGACTTCTTGGCAAGATTTGTTCAAAGGGAGTTTTGCCTTTGCTTTCCTCTGAGGCTGAGAGAGTGTGACTTGTCCAAGGTCACCCAGTGGGTTTCCATGTCTGAATAGAGATTCAAACCCTGGTCTCCAGAGTCATAGCCCAACCCTCAAATAACTACACCACACTGGCCCTATGAATTTGACTTCTACCTTGGGTTTAATCTCCTGGAAATAACTTTCTATGCTTTCACCACTGTACCCACTGCCTTAACCTGGAAGAGAAAGACTTACCAGCATGGGAGAATTCAGCAAGACCTCCCAGGTTAGAGATCAAGATGTTCCCCAGGCCCCCCAGACTGGTGCTTCCCTTCATCTTTAAAACCATTTAGTACAAACCACACAGCAAGCTGTTGTATTATAGCCTAAAAAGGTTTACTGTTCTTTTGAACAAGGATGGGACAAATCTCTCAGTATCATTTGATTTTTTAAAATCATATTCTTTTCATCTATAAATACATTTATTCATGGTGATAAGTTTTTATCAAAGTGAAATGAAGAAAATGTTCAGCCACCTGCACTTGACAAAGTTAACAGGTACAGCTATTCCCTTTATGGAGAGGATCAGCTTGTACCTACCTGTTATTCACCTGTCTAAGATGATGAGCCTCTATGGGGAAAAAGGCAACTCTAATTAAGTACTCACATGACTGAACACACAAGGACTCAAACCCAGAGCTAAGCACATAAACCCCTGAGCAAATCTGTCAGTTTTTGGTTTCATCCAAATTGCATTTAAAAAGAAAAAAACCCACAAGTTCTTTCCATTTCATATATATATATGGAAGAAGGAGCAAGCTTGTTTTCTGCTGAAGTCATTTTCAAATTAAATTAAACAACATCCTCATCCATCTCTACTTCTGAAACAAAACCATGTTGTTTTAAATAAGGAGCCAAAAGGACTCCCATTTTAGACTGAAATATATAAAGAGAAAGATGCACACACAGATACTTACTAATGGCTCCTGTAAAAGTTGGCTGTGTAAGGTCTTTTGGCACCTTCCTGTAGATGTCAAACCTGAAAAACACACCAAGTGGAACAATTTCACTATTCCCAGTCCATAGAGCTAAATGATGCTGTGGATTTTTCCATTAAGGTTGCCAACAACATCATTTTTCATTTTACACGGGAGTGCAAAAAACATCATTTTCATTCAGTTATGCAAGTGAACTAGTTTTCTGTATGATTACTCCTAGCTAAAAGGCCAGTAAAGTCTGAAGGGTGGGTTGAGGGGGGAGAGAAAGGGAGGAAAAAAATTTCAGTTCTTTTCTCTCCTTCTCTACTCTGACTCACCAGAGCTCACTGAATTACTGGTCCAAGATTGAATCCCATTCATTTTTGTCCCACAGAACTCAAAAGCAGTTACAGAGAGCTCGCAATGTCATCTCTCTCTGAGCAGCCCACTCCACTTTAAGCACCCTGCCCACAGTCCTATTTCTTTACTTTCTGCGTGGAAGTAAGACTGTTTTTGGTCTCTTCCACTTCAAGTGCAGGATTACATGTCTGAATGTATCTCAATACCAATAAATCAATAAATAAATACCCACCTACCAAATGCTAGCACAGTTTTCCGTTAACATCTAGAGGGCTACAGGATCCCCAGACATGGCTTAAAAGTCGAGTCTACCTTTATCAGATCCTATGCTAAGCCCAAATATCTAATTAGATACTGTTCTGCATTTCCACAGTAATGGAAGCCATGGATTAATAACAGAACCTGCAGAGTGCTGGCCCTTAAGGATGTGGAATGATGTATTCCTTTCCCATCCTCTCTCCCAAGATATAAGGCTACCATTTTTTTTGTTGTTTTTAGGAAAAGTTGCAAGCCATTCCTAGCTTGCCTCAATTTTAGCCTAGCCTGTTAAAGCCAACCAATTATCTTCTGTTGATCTGAACAGGTCTCACATGTTTGGAATTTATTCTGCTGTTTTTAGCAGTACGATACTTATTCTATTGAAAGCTACAGAGCTTGTGAAAAAGCAACCAAGAGACTCACAAATATAATAGCAAAATGGACATCTAGAGAGACTGCTTCCACTTAATGGTGGTTTCGAATTCCTTTGAGATGTCAAATGTGGGGGAATCTGTCTTTGAAGGGGAGGATATGATAAGGGAAAGCTTTCAGATTTTAATATGACATAGTTTCCAAGGAGGAAGAGGCACAAGTTATAATTAATCCCTGCATGTCCAAAAAACCTAGTGTCCTTTGCCACAAGAACAAAGCCTGTCACAGCATTTGGTGTTTTCAGAGTTATACTTCTTATAGCTTGATTCATCTTTCCCCTCATTTTTAGTAATATTCCCGAACAAAATGGCCCATTTATGGACTGACAGCCTCCCTGGGAACATCTGGAAAGCACTGTTTACATTCTTTCCACATCGACCACAGCAACAGCAGCATATGATAAAGAGCCCCATAGCAGATCATGACATCATGGCCTCACAGGCAGAGGAAATAGCTAAACTTCCTGCTCACAGCCCATTAAAACCTCAGCACTGGCGTCGTCTCACTGAAATGACAATAATGCCTTGGCAAACCTGGCAAGGAAGCCAGGAGGAGAAAGAGAGGGGCTTTGGAGGGTAACTAAATAATTGGAAACAGGAAATAGCTTTAGGCTGAAAGCAGTAAAAATAACACCATGTGGATACTATAAAAGGAAGTGTATTCTTAGAGGGTAAAAACTAGCTTTTGCAAGATTTTAAAATTTCTTGTCAACATTTGGGGGCTTGTGGTGTTCAAAAAAAAAAAAGATCTAGCCTTGTCTGGGAAGAAAGCAGCTTCATCTCAGTGAGTGTATATGTATGTCTTCAAGTTGTTTCTTGAATTATGACGACCTTATTAATTTTATAGGCAAGGAATACTCAGAGATGGCTTGCCCCTGCCTTCCTCTGAAATATAGCCTACAGCACCTGGTATTTCTTGGCGGTCCCCATCCAAATATTAACCCTGATAAGTTTCCAAGATCAGATGGGATACAGTGTCTTCAGGTTATTTTGGCTTCTTTATATTTCTCTTTTAAATTATCTAAAATGACTGACATTTGTTGAATACAATGGGGGGGGGGACTTGAGGAAGGGCAGGGAGAAGAATATACATGTATGAATTATGTTAAAATTACATATGAGAAAATTTTTCTTATTAAAATACAAGATTATTAAAGTATACTGTCTAGGTGGAGAGAGGTAAGAGTAACACTTTATTCTGCTTTGGTCAGACCTCACCTGGAATACCGTGTCCAGTTCTGGGAGCCACAATTCAAGAAGGATATGGACAAGCTGGAACGAATCTAGAGGAGGGTGACCAAAACGGTAAGAGGTCTGGAAACCATTCCCTATGAGGAGCTGGGTGTTTAGCCTGGAGAAGAGACAGTTAAGAGGTGACATGATAGTCATGTTTAAATATTTGAAAGGATGTCAAATTGAGGATGAAGCAAGCCTGTCTTCTGCTGCTCCTGAGATAAGGACACAGAGCAATAGATTCAAACTACAGGAAAAGAGATTCCAAATAAACATTAGGAAGAACTTCCTGATGATAAACGTTGTTTTGACAGTGGTATGCACTGCCTCAGAGTGGTGGAGTTTCCATCTTTGGAGGTTTTTAAACAGAGGCTGGATGGCCATCTGTTGGGAGTACTTTGATTATGTATTCCTGCATGGCAGAGGTTGGACTGGATGACCCTTATGGTCTTCCAGTACTATTGATTGATTCTATGATTCTAAAGTGACCCTTAGCCTATTCTTCTGCTCATAATGGTTCCTTTCAAAAGAAAGAAAACGGATTTGGAACCTGAAATTCCAAAACCTTTGATAATGTTTAGGTTTTAAGGCTGGGGTAGGCAACCTTTCCCCTTTAAGGGCCGAGGGACTTCAGCTCCCAGAATCCCAGGAGCTATTGGCCAACATGGGACTATTGGCCAACATGGCTGAGACTTCTGGGAGCTGAAGTCCCTCGGTCCTTAAAGGGGAAAGGTTACCTACCCCTGTTTTAAGGCTTTCAAGACTTTATTGAACTGTACTGAACTCCAGTCAGTCAAGACTAGGGGGGTCAAACAGACCAGCAGCTTGGAGCAGCCAAAGGCCGCTCCAGCCCTAATCTACCTCCGATTGGCATGGGACCACTGTGACTGGATGCCACGGTCCTGAGGCCGGCTGCTGCTGCGGTCCAGAAAAGACTGCCAGCGAGCAGTCCCCATCTCCCCCGGCTCCTTTTGTGGCTAGGTTTGGGCTGCATTAGCTGGACTTGATGCAGCTTCCGGCTGATTCAGGGGCATGTGTCATCTGCCCGAAAGCAGTGCTTTTCCCCCATCTGTTTTGGGCCTAGGTTGGCAACTGTCACTCAAAGGACTTCTTCTTCAGCCACCCCTAAACTGTGGAACAACCTGCCAAAAGAGATTCGACCGCTGAATACACCATCTGAATTTAAAATAGCATTAAAGACCAGTCTCTTCTGGCAGGCCTATTGAGAATATTTTTAAATTTTAAATATAATTCCCATGATTCCCTAGCACTGAGCCAGGGCAGTTAAAGTGGACTCAATTTGCACTATTTCTAGCAGTCTGCAAAGGCCCTAAGTCAGGGGTAGGCAACCTTTTTGAGTCGGGGGCCGGGTTGCTGTCCCTCAGACAATTGGGGGGCTGAAGTACAATAAATAAATAAATAATTTTTTAAAAAAATTAAAAATTAGAAAAATATGCATGCATACTCTCTCCGCCCCAGAAAAGCCATGGCAAAACCCCTGTGGAGATTTTGCCAAGAAAACCCCAAGAACAAGTAATAACAACAATAATCAATATCATCATGGTGGGCGGCGGCGGCGGCGGCAGGACCAGCCTGGGGCTGGTCCAAAGGTCTCGGGGAGCCGCATCCAGCCCCAGGAACTTAGGTTCCCTACCCCTGCACTAAGTAAACAAATTTAAGTAGAGGAACGAATATTGTTTTTCTTATCAAAAGTCTGGGAGGTGCTAACCTAATCATTGAGGTAAATGCTTGCTTCTCACCTTAAGTGTAAGATGGACACATTTCTTTTGTTCACCATTTACATACATGTAAACCACTAAGGGCCTTTGCAGACTGCCAGAAATAGTGCAAATTGAGTCCACTTTAAGGGTTAGGGTTAGTGCTAGGGAATCATGGGAATTGGGTTTTTTCTGAGACATTGAGCCTTCTCTGTCAGAGAACTCTGGTGCCACAATAAAATACAGTTCCCATGATTCTCTAACCCTAACCCTTAAAGTGGACTCAATTTGCACTATTTCTAGCAGTCTGCAAAGGCCCTAAGTTACTATTGTTAAGATGAGGCAACAGAAGGCCAAATTAAAGCTTTTGAATGAACTTGGGATCATACATGAAAGAAAGAGAGGGAATACTATGAGATGGAGGGAAGATGACTGAGTTGCCTGTGGTGAAAAACAGACTGTCCAGGTCTGGGAAAGGCCAACAGCCAATACCACAGCTTGTTAAATTTTCATAAAATACTGCACCCACTCAACATCATGTCTCCAAAGGCTATACACAATCTCCTCTTGCTAACAAATATGGTGGCATCTCATGACCTGTTCATTAAGGCATACTTCCCCCACACAGGTGTATGTGCAGTGAGGTGAGATTGACAGCTGTCAACAATTAAAGGGCCCCTGGGACTGTAAGTCTGCCACCTAGTCTTGACATTCAGAACACAACATTACACTTAACGGCTTCCCAGTGTCGTTTTTTCTCCCTTTTCTCCATCTACAAGTGATTCATTCTGGTGAGTCACTGAAGAGACATAAAATTCCTTTGCCACCTACACTCCACAAGTTCTCAGAAAAAGTTGAGATGCAGAGGGCAGAAGAAAAACAGGAAGGATTTTACAGCCGAATCTAAAAAAAAAAAATGCCTACTTGCATGCAGAAGTATGGAGGAGAGAAAAAGTCATTCAACAGAATTTATTCAGGCTACTCATTTGAGGCCACAATTTACTCCCCCTGCCCCAACACATCACAGGTTTTTAATTAAAACATCCTCAAATCAAGACAAAGTTCAGATGAAAAATACTGCTGAACATGGCACCAAGAGGTGAAAAGAATGAATTAACAGAACCAGCCAAGTCAACATTTTTTTTACATTATGTTTTATGTATGTATACGTAAAGAATTTGACATTTAAATTCTTTTTGTCACGTGCTTCTGGACACCATCCAGAGTCCTGATACTGGTGAGTCCACCACTACTTTTTACACTTGGAAATCCATTCCCACAACTGAGCAAAATACCAAAATAGGTACAAAGCAGGAAAATAGCTAGATGATACAGACTACATTCACTCACAGCAGTGAAAAACCAAACCTAGGATCTTCCTCTCAAACAGGAATCCCAAGCCATCAACAAGCCAGGATCCTGGGAAGAGATGGACAGGGTGCTTACCTGTAACTGTAGTCCTGGGAAGAGACTGAATGTTCAGATACTCATTCTTTGTTTACTTACTTACTTATCTGAAAAGCAGTAACAAATGCACTGTATGCACCAGTTTGTAAAAGGAGAATCTTGGTTTCTTGTTATATGCAAGTCCATTCCCAGTCAGAGGAAGGCATCTTTTTAATTCCACCACTACCGAAACTGAGGGCAAAGCAAGGATG
This sequence comes from Phrynosoma blainvillii, assembly GCA_026167975.1. Taxonomy (NCBI): domain Eukaryota; kingdom Metazoa; phylum Chordata; class Lepidosauria; order Squamata; family Phrynosomatidae; genus Phrynosoma; species Phrynosoma blainvillii. Next base: position 267,761,862 of record JANUYF010000002.1, on the reverse strand, counting down.
TTTCCTCTAATGTCAACTAGTCAAACACCACCACCACCCCATTTACAATATATCATTAAGACGAATGAGACAGTAAGCATATGTTTGGGCAGCACAACTTCAGATTGCAGATAGAGGGTTACATGATAGTAAATCTTACATACAGAGAAATCTAGTATGTCAGGGGAATGGCTAGGCTAGAACTCTTCTTCAGCACATCCCATATCCTATGTACCACATGCAATTCACTATATGGTGCAGCATTTGTTCATGTGAACATCCCCTCATGCCAGCCCAGTGACATGTCCCTGGCACACACTGCTGTTGTGAGAACTAAGACTGATCTGAGGGGTGTTTGGAAGTAAAATGTTGCAACCACTACTTTACCTGTAGCATATTACTTTGGGGAATAACAAGGATTTCTGAAAGCCACTGTGCAGTGATTGGTGAGCTGTTATTTTGTTACGAGTTTTTGTTATGAGTTTTTGTTACGAGTTGATATTATTTCTAACAGAAGTTTGTCTTGAAATAACACATACCGGTATATGGAAACATGTGAACAGACTGTCAACTGGCAGCTGGATGAACGAAATTTGGACATTTCTCTCCTTGAAAAACTAACTCACAAAAACAGAAGCCTATAGGTATAGGTTTAGAAGAACCAGAATACTTTTGTTCTACTTGACAGACATTTGTTTCCTTTTTTTAAGAAAAGCATCCCATTTTGTAGAGACACATTTAATTAAGTCCAACAAAAACAACACTGATATGTTCTTGCCACATTAGCTGCTCAGTTGTGATTATGTTTCTATTTTTTAAATTTGCTAAGACTTTGGAGACTAGGGTTCGAATCCCCATTCAGCCATGGAAACTCACTGGGTAACCTTGGGCAAGTCACACTCTTTCAGTCTCAGAGGAGGGCAATGGCAACATCCCCCTCACCCCGAACAAATCTTAACAAGAAAACCCAGGATAGGGTCAACATAAGTTGGAAATGACTTGAAGGCACACAACAAGAAACAAAGTTCCAATAATAGACGATAAAACATTTTTTAAAGGTTGATGAAGCTTTTACTTTATTAGTAAAAAAGTTCTGTGGCAGGTCACCTGGGAGCATGTTTGAATTTTTAAATGTCAATACAAAATTAATTAAAGGGTAATTTAAAAAGTAACACCCTAGGAGCATATCACTCTTCGATTAACTAATGATAAGCAATTACTTTATTAAAAAACAGAAAATAATGAATTATTTTAAAAAAAAGTCCAAGCTCTTAGACTGAACAAACTATAATCCAGAATTATGACTGAAAAGAGCATGAAGACATCACCCCATCACACACAGACTTATTCTTATGAGCGTAGCAAAACATTTCCATATATAAAGTCTTAATCTTTAGAAAATGTCTTTGAAATTGCTCCAAAGACCACAAATTATCACTCAAACAATATAACTTTAAAACACCCTCCAGGCCAGGAAAACATCTAGAAGTTTGTAATATTCTTTTCAGCATTATTCTTAGTACAAGGAACCTAAGAAATGAAACTTAACCTAAATGTGCAGCCCAAACATTATACTATAGCTCCTATAGCAGTATAAGTGGACACAGTTTGCAAGATTCAAAAATGAAATTATAAGCATGTCTACTCATAAGTAAGCTTCACTGACTTCATGGGAACTTGCTCCTAGGTAAGTATGTACAGATTTCAAGCTAAGGCACTCCTTGACAAACCGACCAATGATGATAGCCAATAACCACAAAACTAGTAGCATCTAGTGCCTTTTTGTTGTGGTTCTATGCCTTTAAGTAATTTCCAACTTATGACAACCTTAAAGTGAACCTATGATGGTATTTTCTGGGGCTAAGAGTGTGCGACTCAACCAAGGTCATCAGGTAGGTTTCCATGGCCAAGCAGGAATCAAACCCTGATCTCCAGAGTTGTTGTACAACACTCAAACTATGACACCATCTCCTACTGCCTTTTACTGGAGGGGATTTGGAGCTACCAGACTGATTTCACACAATAGTTGCTGGTTAGACACACACACCTCTTACACTGACCCCTGTCAGTATATTTGAACTTGCAGCCTTCTGTACATCCATATACAACCAATTCTGGCTTGCAAGTATTTGACTTATCACCACAGCACAACAGTACAACAATTGCTGGAGAAAGCTAACACCAAGATTCTGAATCATCATCATCTCCATGAACTGAGAAGGGTTGTTTCAGCATTTTCCATCTCTGGAACAATGTTCTTCGGACAGCACAAAGTAAAAAATCATTCAGTACACGTATCATGCAACTGACACAAGTTACAAATCTAAGATTATGAAGGTTATATTGGTTCTGAAGAGACTCAGTAATGTGGAACAGGACAGAAAATAGCTCTAGCTATATGTTTATAGAGCATTTTCATGATCCATAAGCAGTGTATGCCACTGGCTCTAGCTACTTTTTAAATCACTGCTGGGATCAACTCAAGAAGTTCAGTCAAGAAATGCAGTGGGTTACTTGGCACATCTGTATAAATATCACCCATGTGCTGATATTTAACAACAAAAGAATACACACACTGCTACAGAAGGAAATACAATTGTCAGCTCCTGGATCAAAAACACAGGAGCTGAGTCATGCAGTATTATTTGGTCTGCAAATACCTTTGTGCAATGCACCTGCTCCCAACATAATATGATTAGGTTTGTGTGGGGTTATATGGGGGAGAATGATGACTGAATGGCCATGCACTGTGCCATATACATGTAAGGTGGGGGTGGTATTTGTATACTTTCTGTTCTTAACTTATGATTCTATGAAAAGATCCTTTCAAACAAAGTAAATTAAGCTTTTAAAAACTCCAAAGAGCAAATTAAGCTTACTAAAATCTGAAGTTGTCCTTTCATTTTCAATCCCTATTTAAATTAGATAAAATAATTACTGTCACTAGTTAGATGAAAGAGTGGAAAAGACATGGGGTGCAGAAAGCTTCTTGCACCTATTTTTCCAACTCCTCTCTCTAATTCTCAGAAGGAGGTGTTCCTGCCCTGCTACTACAGTCCAACCCAAAGACTGGCATCTTCTTTGGGTGCTGAACCAACACAACTAAGCTGGCATAGGCAATGGCAGCAAGAGGCAAAAACCCACGGCCAGGGCAGCTAAGAAAGATGAAAGGCGCTGAGGGAATAGATTGCTCAGGATTGGGTGATTTCATCTGCCTTTTTAACTTTTTGTATGTTTTTATGTTAATTTTGTATGTTTTTAATATCAATTTAATTAATTATCTTAATTAATTGTTTTAATTAGATTATTTTAACTTTTAAAATTCTTGTCGTAATGTCCAAAATGGCGGCCGCAACAAGCATGCCCGAAAACTCTCCCCGGCAGTGGCGTGGCGGCGGGGGTGGCGCGCGGCGGCAGCGACGGCGGCAGCCTTCGGACGGGGCCGGTAAGTCCGGGGCCCGGGGCCTTAACCGGCGCCCGGGCCGTAGGTTGCTGGTCCCTGCTATAAAACCTTTAAGAAAGGAGAACATTTAATCACATCTAACATTGCTCAGGCTGAGAAGCAAATAATAACCAACAAGTTCCAGCATTTCCCTGGATCACTGCACAGAAACAATGGCCATGGGATATTTTACTGTTCTTTTAAAAGTCAGCAGGACTCACTTCTTAAACAGTTAGGACAACCAGAAACAATATGAAGGAACGAGCAAGATCACCATGCTCTGCTAGTGAGATGGCTTACAATTACACAAACTTAAAATAAAACCTATACTTTGTTGCAACTGCTGAATCTCTGCTCTCTTAGGCCTAGGAACATCACAATATTAATATAATCAGCGATTTACCATTTGATAGCTGGCAGTGCTCTTACTGATTGGGTGCGTGTGACAGCAGGGCCATGTTATCAAATGCAACAGTGCACCAGCTCCCTGATACATGCATAACAGGTAAAACAGAGGAGGAGGGAGAAAGAAATGTGGCAGCACCTTTAAGACTAACCGGTTTTTATTTTTGCATGAGCTTTTGGGGATATAAACCCATTTCTTCAGACACAATATATTCAAGCAAGCCTGATTTTATTTGTGGGGGTTGCTTTAGATTATGTTTTTAACTTTTGTATGTTTAAACATTAACCTTGTACTGTTTTAATTAGGTTAAAATGTTGTTTTAATGTGTTTTATATTGTAAACTGCCTTGGGTCCCTTTTTGGGAGAAAGGCAGAATAGAAATAAAATAAATAATAAAAATAAATAAGCATGTGGATTTATATTCATAAAAGCTCATATGAAAATACAAACCACTTAGACTTGTTAATGTTTAGGTGGAATCTCTTGTCTAGTAATTTGAATCTATTTGTTAATGTTCTAGTAAAGTACAAGATAATAAAATGTGGGCTAGACAATACAACTGTTAGGTGGATTAGTAACTGGTTGACTGACCGAACCCAAATGGTGCTCAGCAATGGCTCCTCTTCATCCTGGAGAGAAGTGACCAGTGGGGTGCCACAGGGTTCTGTCCTGGGCCCAGTGCTATTCAACATCTTTATCAATGACTTGGATGAAGGAATAAGGGGCATGCTTCTCAAATTTGCAGATGACACCAAATTAGGAGGAATAGCTAATACCCCAGAAGACAGGATGAAAATTCAAAATGACCTTAACAGATGAGAAAGCTGGGCCAAAGCTAACAAAATGAATTTCAACACAGAGAGATGTAAGGTACTGTACTTAGGGCAAAAAAATGAAATGCATAGATATAAGATGGGGGACACCCGGCTTAATGAGACTACGTGTGAAAGGGATCTAGGAGTCCTAGTAGACCACAAGTTGAACATGAATCAACAGTGTGATGTGGCAGCTAAAAAGGCCAATGCAATTTTAGGCTACATTAGTAGAAGTATAGTATCTAGATCAAGGGAAGTAATAGTGCCACTGTATTCTGCTTTGGTCAGGCCTCATCTGGAATACTGTGTCCAGTTCTGCCCACAATTCAAAAAGGATGTTGAAAAACTGGGGTGAAACAGATGGCCCCTTTGCACCAGCTTCCCCATGGCTTGGGGGCATGTTGTTTAGATTATGCATGCCCTCAAGCCCTCAGGAAGTTGCTGTAAAGCCACCCAGCTGTTTACATCGTGGCAGCTTTGCGGCACTCCGGTGGTATGGCTTTTACACGCCACATGTTGCAGGAGTGCCGCAAAGTCATGGTGGTGGCAGTGGCAGAAAATTTATTTATTTATTTGGAATATATATACCCTGCTCTTCATCCAAAATGGGAGGACTCTGCTTCTTAATCTAGGCTAGGCCTGATGGATCTGGCCTGCCACTCTCTCCCTCTGGGGCCAGATGATGGTGGATGGAGGGAGGACCTTCTTGCTCTGGCTAGGCTTGATGGAGCTGGCCTGCTGCTCTCTCCCTCTGAGGCAACTTCTTTTTGCTCCAGCAAATAGCTGGATTGGGGCCACGGCATGCGGTTGCTGTAGCACGCAACTTTGCAGTGGCCCCAATCTGGTGTTTTTGGGCTATCTGTTTTGGCCCTTAGTTTTCTCTAAACTAAACATGCCTAAATAAGTCATTCCTCTAAGGCTTGGTTTATCCCTGTTAAAAATTATTTTTGTTAGTTTTGGCCCACCTCTCTAATATGTCAAGGTCATTTTGAATTCTGATTCTGTCCTCTGGGGTATTTACTACCTCTACTAATTTGATATTATATGCACATTTGATAAACATGCCCAATATTACATCATTTAAGTCATTTATAAAGGTGTTAAACAAAATCAGACCCAAGTCAGAACCCTATGGCACCCCACAAGTCACTTCTCTCCAGGATGAAGAGCAACTCACTGGGTTCAGTCAGTCAACCAATTACAAATCTACCTAACAGTTGCATTGTCTAGCCCACAGTTCACCAGCTTACCTGCAAGAATATCATGGGAATGTTGTCAAAAGCCTTACTGGAATCAAGATATACCAGATCCACAGCATTCCCTTAATGTCCCTTTTTTGTTTGGTTTTGTTCATATCTGAGCATCTGTATTAACCAATGTGCAGCTATGATAGAATTTTAAGACTCGTGGAAAACATTTGCCTGTTAACATAGGTTGAAACTAGCACCCTGTCAGACCACTAATCTGTTTCCTTTTTGAAAAGGAGAGGGAAGGAAAGGGGACACATTTTCTCATAATTTTGTTAATCCTTCTTTCCCTATAGGGTGGAAAACAAGTGTGCTTCCAGATGGTGGCAACTCCCAGCATTTCTCACCACTGGTTATGCTGGCTGGGGCTACTTGGGACTTGTCATTCATCAACATCTGGAAGACCACATGGTCCCATTAAGAAGTCAAACCTAAAATGCTAAATGCGTTCTTCAAAGTGGTGGCATGGCCAGCACAGCCATAGCACTTGTGAAATCAGCAGGGCATTAAAAATAGTAATTATGGGCCAAAGAGATAAAGTTACTTTCTTATATAATAATAATATAATATTTATTTATTTATATCCCGCCCCTCTGCAGAGCAATCGGGGCAGCTTACAACATTACAATTTCCATACAGATATATTAATACAATCTAAACAGAACATAAAAATCCCAAATCCCACCCGTCCTTTAAGAAGTAAGGGCTCTTCCTCTTATTCTAGGCCCGATGGTGCTGGGCCTGGTGTCTCTCCCCCAGATGACATCAGATGGAGATACACTTATCCTTCCACCCTGGGGCTCCTGCTTTGAATAAAACAGGATACAGACAAGCCACCACTGTCCTCTCTAGAAAAAGATATCACCAACAATTCACAGATGAAAACTGGGACACATGTGGCCAAGTGAAATTAGTGTGTAGTAGTCAAGATGGCAAAAGTTATTAATGCGAAAGAACATACAAGGCAGGAGAAGCTGGAGGCAGTTTACCTTTGCCTGAACCCACTGGGAAGGACATGATTCTGTTCTCTCCTGTCCTTACTGCTAAGTTAATTAAGGGTAAACTACTAAACCTACTAAACTACTAAATAAACTAACTGGGGGTAAACTGGGATGTTTTAAAACCAGCTGAAAAACTTGGACAACAGAGGATTAATCAGGGCAGTTGGAATGTATAGATACGCAATGCCACTTATACATGTTATGCAAGGCTACTCATACATTTTACTGTAGTGTCAGGAGCATCAATGAGTACTGTCAAAAGTAAAAAATATATCTTACATTTCTTATGGAAATGAAATCATGTAATAAATGCACAAACTATTTCTGTGGCCATCAGCTTAAATCATCTTCTTGATCTCAACCATACATACTATCATAGCCCAGGCGTTACTGGCCATGCATCATCAACTGGTCTTACTGTTGCACTAAAATTGCCTCCTTTTACCCAACATATCTTTACAGCCAGATTATTGTAAAAATGAACTTCTCCTAAGTTACTCAACAAAGTTGGAATGTATGTTCTGACATTTATAGCAGGACATTAAATTAGGAAGATGCTCCCATTCTCATAGTTAAGCTATGGAATTCATCTCCACAAGATGCAGTGATGGCAACTTGGACAACTATGGAAGGCAAAAGACAAATTCATAGAAAATGAAGCTATCAAGGATTGTCTTTAGGGTGATATTTTAGAACCAGCATCACTGGTGGTATGCCTTTCAATACCCACTGCTACTGAGCCCCAGTTTGCCATTGTGGAAAGAGAATACCAGATCCAGCACAGTTATTTTTATGTTCTTATTAGTTTCTCAGTCTTTTGTTTGATATATTACTGGCCATTAAGCCTACATCACACTAATGATACTCATCATTCTTATCACAATAATCAGGAATTAGTGTTATGTTAGAACTGGGGTGGGAATCATGTGGCCTACCAAATGCTGCTGGTTGACAATTCCCACTGTTTCCTTCAACCAGCCATGCTGATTAAGGCAACTGGGAGTTGCAATAAAACAGCATTTGGAGTGGCACAACATGCCACTCCTGCCCTAGAATAAAGAGCCTTGTGATCCTTTCAAGAATATTAAATTTGACATACAGTTTTGTGGACTACAGCTAACTTCATTTGTTGTAGGTTAACAAAATGGGGATAAGAATAAACTAAGAACTATGAATGCAACAGTACAGCGGCTAATGCATAAAGATAAAGAAAACTACTACAATGACCAACACAGAGAAATAGAAGATATCCACAAAAAGGGAAGAACAAGATTCCACAAAATTCGGGAAATCAAAGGAAAATTCAAACCAAGGACTGGGACACTTTATGACAACAAAAATAACATAATTCAAGAACAGGAAGGAATAAAAAAACACTGGATGCAATACACAAAAGAGTTATATAAAAGAAATGAAAACATGAAGGACACGTGAAATGAAGAGCCACATGAAGATGAACCTCAGATTCTAAAAAGTGAGGTGGAAGCTGCAATAAGAGAAATGGCAAAAACAAGTCTCCAGGAACAGATGATATTCCAATCGAACTGCTGCAATCCACACTGACAAAGTCAACTCTAAAGCCAACTAACATATGTCAACAGATATGGAAAACAAAACAATGGCCAACAGATTGGAAGCAATCAATATACATCCCCATCTACAAAAAGGGAAACACAAGAGACTGCAGCAACTATAGGACCATAGCACCGATCTCCCACACAGGCAAAACCATGCTCAAAATTCTGCAACATAGGCTCCAACCATATATGGAAAGAGAGATCCCAGAGGTCCAAGCAGGGTTCAGGAAAGGAAGAGGCACTAGAGACCACACTGCAAACATATGATGGCTAATGGAGCACATGAAGGAATTCCAAAAGAAAATTAGCATGTGCTTCATAGACTATAGCAAAGCCTTTGACTGCATAGATCATGAAAGGCAATGGAATGCCCTTAAAGACACGGAAGTGCTAACACATCTGATAGTCCTGATGAGGAATCAGTACTCAGAACAAGAGGCTACTGTCAGAACAGAACATGGAGAAACAGAATGGTTCTCAACTGGCAAAGGGGTCAGACAAGGCTGCATCCTGTCACCCTATCTGAACTTATATGCAGAACATATTGTAAGGAAAACAGGCTTGGACACAGAAGAAGGAGGAGTAAAAATGGGAAGAAGGACTATTAACAGTCTGAGATATACTGATGACACCATAATACTAGCAGAAAATCTCACAGACCTCAAACACCTACTAAGGCAGCTCAAAGAAGAAAGTGCAAAAGCAGGCTTACTGTTGAATATAAAGAAAACAAAAATAATGACCATGGAGAACTTACATAAATTCAAACTAGACAACGAGGAAGTAGAAATAGTAAAAGAGTTATCATACCTGGGATCAAACATTGATAGGAATGGGGACTGCAGCCAGGAAATCAGAAGAAGATTAAGAATGGGGAGGGCAGCTATAATAGAACTAGATCCTAAAATGCAAAGATATACAACTCAGCACAAAAGTTAGAATCATACAAGCCTTTGTATTCCCTATTACAATGTATGGACAGTTAAAAAAGAAGATAAGAAGAAAATCAATTCATTCGAGATGTGGTGCTAGAAGAATGCTGAGGATCCTGTGGATGGCCAAAAAGACAAACAAATGGGTCCTAGAAGAGATCAAGCCGGAAGCCTCCCCGGAAGCCAGGATGACAAAACTTAGGCTGGCGTACTTTGGACACATCATGAGAAGACATGAATCATTAGAAAAAACAATAATGCTAGGAAAGATGTAGGGAAGTAGAAAGAGAGGAAGGCCACAGGTTAGATGCATGGACTCTGTTAAAAGAGATCATGAGTATGAGTTTGTAGGAATTGGGCAGAACAGTGGAGAACAGGGATCTTGGAGATGTCTCATCAGCAGGGTCGCCGTGAGTCGAGATCGACATGAAGGCAGTTAACAACAACAACAAAGGTTATGCTAGTTCTTGCTTCCTCTAGAATTCCAGTATGAATATTTAGTTTGTGCAACTCATAGATCAATCAATGCTGCCTTTCAAACATGATTAGTCTCTTGGAAATCTTCAGCTATTCCAGGACAAGCTGTCTTGACACTCTAGTGCCCCAGTTGAAATATTTTGTAAGTTTGGTTTATTTTACCAGCAACCAACAAAAATAGTTATGTTCTCTCACACAAAGAGGGGAGAGACTAAGCTAAATTAATATCCTTCCCCCCCCCCCAGCATTATCCACAGCAGTAGTGTACCTTTCTCTCCCAACACTAAAGCAGCACCATATGGTAGCATTACCTAGAACCAATTAGATTATTCATGATCTTAAAATATCCACTTTATTTTTCACATTTCTCAACAATGACTTTCTAGACTGACTCACATAGAAGAAAAGTGTGGGGTTAAGCTTCAGCAAAACAACCCATCTACCAAACACAATTCTGTTTAGATAAACTAGTCATTACCAATTTCCGTCCTATTATTGTGATAAACAATGTGCAACACTGTACAATGACTAAAACCAAGAAAGAAAAAGTTACTCTGTTGAGGAGTTTAAGTATGCAAAACATTTCACACTAGCTGAAGTTCCATGTTACCAAAAGAGCCAGCATGGTGTAGTGATTTGAGTGCTGGACGATTTGAGGGCTGGATGAGTGCTGGATCTACCATGCAGAATTGACACTGCTTTATTTGCTATGGCTCCATGTTATGGAAGTCTGGAACCTGTGTTTTGTGAGATTTATTATTATTATTATTATTATTATTATTATTATTATTTATATCCCGCCCCTCTGCAGAGCAATCGGGGCGGCTTACAACATTACAATTTCCATACAGATATATTAAACAGAACATAAAATCCCGAATCCACCCATCCTTTAAGAAGTAAGGGTTCTTCTTATTCCAGGGCAGATGGTACTGGGCCTAGTGTCTCTCCCCCAGATGACATCGGATGGTAATGGAGGGAGGGTTCTTCTTATTTTAGGCCCAATGGTACTGGGCCTAATGTCTCTCCCCCAGATGACATAGGATGGCAATGGAGGGAGGGTTCTTCTTATTTTAGGCCCAATGGTACTGGGCCTAATGTCTCTCCCCCAGATGACATAGGATGGCAATGGAGGGAGGGTTCTTCTTATTTTAGGCCCAATGGTACTGGGCCTAGTGTCTCTCCCCCAGATGACATCAGATGGTAATGGAGGGAGGGCTCTTCTTCTTATTCTAGGCCCAATGGTGCCTTCTCTGTCAGAAAGTTCTGGTGCCTCAACAGACTACATATCCCCAGATTCTGTAGGATGGCGCCATGACAGTTAAAGTAGTGTCAAACTGCATTAATTTTGCACTGTGGCAGCAGCCTATGACTCTGGAGATGGGGGGGGGGTCAAATCCCTGCATGGGTAAGTCACACACTCCCAGCCTCAGAGAAAGGCAACAGCAAACCAGCTCTGAACAGATATTGCCAAGAAACCCCGTGATAAGTTTGCTTTAGGGTCATCATTGCTCTGCAGAGGGGTGGGATATAAATTATTATTATTATTATTATTATTATTATTATTACTATTACTATTATCATCATCATAAGTCAGAAACTACTTGAAGGCACATGACAGCCTAATACAACCAGTGTGATCATAGCATTCCCCAGCAGCTCAAACTTGAATGCTCTTTCTCTCCTTGTATGGTAGCTCCAAGGAGACCAGAAACTTCTGCTTCCTTTACTGGTTTAACACAATTTAGCAAGCTGCTCAAACATTAAAAGATGGTTGATTTTAAGTAGAGTCAGTGAAAAAAAACCAACTGCCTTGACTATAGTTTTCACTAACCACAGCGAAGAACAACAGCAATTTGTCTTGAGTTCAGACAATACAGCAAATTGTGATTAATCTAGAATGGAAGTAAAATGTTCCAAAACTCCTCTCATGATCATATTGCAGCAAATGAACAGGAGAGAGGGAATACAGACGCACATGGGAAGGCTAAGCTCCTGCTTGCAACCATATTTTGGTATTTTTTGTCTTGAAGAGTTAGTTGCACACTGTTTATCACTGCTGCTTTTGTGATCTCCTGCTTTCACATCCCCAAAATGAACACTAATATTAAAAATGTAGTGGTAAGAAAGAATAAAGTACCACTACAGTCCAACACAAAAGCTGGCATAAAGTGGAGAGAGAAAAGGGGGAAAGGAACATGAAGGAATAAAAGACAAATTGACCTTCCTAGAGTGTAATGTGATAATATAAAATGTAAATACACTCATTGTTTCTCACGGATCAGAGAAAGAAGAGAGACTACCTTAATATTTTGTAAGCCACCTTGTGTCCCAGCACAAGGAAAAAGTTAAATATAAATGAATAAAGCAAAAAAGAATATGCTTGCCTCAGCTTTTAACATAATGCTAGCATCAGAGTTTATGTGGTGAATACAGATAAGTATTTGTGGAACATGCAGCATTTTTCTGACACTTGTTGAACTCTCTCTCTCTCTCTCTCTCTCTCTCTCTTTAATTAAAAAGTGATTATTAAAAACAAACCATCCCTTATCTGCTAGAAAGAGAGGTTGCTTCTCTCCAAAGTCATAGCTGGCAACTATTATTTAATATGCTGCCTTTCTCCCCAAAGGGACCCATGGTGGCTCACAGATTTAAAAAGCATTACAATAAAAATGTAAAACAGTTAATAGTGGAGAACTCCAACACAAGTGGGACAACTTATGGACAAATGCATCAAAGTAGCACTTTTACAGCTGCAGAGAAAAAGTAACACAAAGTCACTTCCAAGCAGCAGATTGCAGGTTCAATGACATGGCTGTCATGCATTAATTTTGCTATTGTTGTTTGTGCCTTCAAATAATTTCTGACTTATTGTGACCCTAAGGGAAGCCTATCATGGGGTCTTCTTGGAAAGGTTTGTTCAAAGGAGGTTTGCCATTGCCCTCCTCTGAGGCTATATGAGCTGCCCAAGGTCACCCAGTGGGTTCCATGGCCAAGCTGGGAATCAAATCCTGGTCTCTAGAGTCATAGTCCAGTGCTCAAACCACTATGTCAATCTGGCTCTCATAACTACTAATAAATTCATCGTCTATGATGTTGTTTTGTTTAAGTACACCCAAACAAGGAGTTAGCAGCAGAACATGAGGTAACAAGTTTGGCAATTGGATCATATAGCATGTGAAGAATACTTTCAGCTGGGCTATGGGAGGAGATGTTGCTCTCCAGCTTCCAAGATCATTGGGGAATGGAAGTGGCTCTCCACCTCCAGTAATGCCCAGATCTCAACCTCAAGGAAAGGAGGCTGCACACTGAGGTGTGTGTTGGTACCTCCCCTCCAACTGACCCCAGCTGTCCTCATCTGACTCAAAAAAGGCCATGAGTCCCCCTGCATTACCTAGCTGCATTCCTTAGAACAACATTGTAAGATAAGACCATATTGTGATCTGGAACACAGCAGATAGGGTAGTGTGGAAAGAGAGTGGCTTGCCATCAAGTCAATCACGGCAAAAATGAGATTCAAAGTGGAAGCATCCTCCTTCATAGTTTGGTCTCCTCTCACTATGGTGCATTAGAAATGTGACCTGATTTAAAGTATCCCACGTTGCAAACTTTATCACAGGTTTGACTTGCTTAAGAATGAAAACAAACATAGGAAGTTGTTCGTTGAAAGTTTGACCACAAATCTAGATGAAGCTAAGCAAATACATATCCAAAGCAGGATGAATAACGTGTTTGTTATACATGCCAGCTAATTATTAAGTGACTAAGGAACTAACATCCGTCCAACAGATAGAATGGAAAAAAGTGCACCTTTTCAGTATGCTTATCTCCCTCAGCTTTTTTATTAAGAGGATGGCCTTCCTCTAAATTCCAGGATGAAGGAACCGGAACACCTTTCATTGCCAATCAGCTCCACCCTCTTAATTCCAGATCCTAAATCAGACTGAAATTAACAGAGGAAGCTTCTGAGGCAAGGAAGAGTGCTGACTATGGGTCAACAAGACTACAAAGCTACAGGGAACTGTCACATTATACTAGTCATCACATAAGTAGAACAGAGAAGAGTCAAGAAGGTAGGAGAGGTAGGGGGAATCACTCCTCTTTTGGACTAGACCAACCAACAAAATGCCTTTGGGTGATTTCACAAAGTTGAGCAGCACTGCTACAGACTGTCTCCAACTCAAACCATGAAGCCATCTCACTCGCCCAGTAAAACACAACCTCCATGTCTATCAAGTGCACATTTGTTGCTATGACAGGAGTACCACATTTGCAAAGGAGCCTCCTAGAGTCCTGATTTTGCACTTGGAACCTGGAAATGAACAGTCCTCGTTTTTTGATTTCCAAAGAGGCAATGGTACATTAATGTTCCTGCATCCATGCTTGGTGCTCACCAAAGTGGGCATCCTGAACCTTCAGTTTCATATACTTACAGTGTAAAGCAGTGGCCATATCAACACAGACAAAGTAACATTACTTGAAGGATGGATATGCTGAAAAGCTCAACAGCAATGTGATCTAAAGCACATTCCTAGGTTACCTCTGCACTACAGAAATAATGCAGTTTGACACTGTTTTAACTGCCATAGCTCGATGTTATGGAATCCTGGGATTTGTAGTTTGTTGTGGCACTACAGCTCTCTGATAAAGAAGGCTAAATAGCTCACAGAGCTAAAAATGCTAGGATTCTGTAACATTGAACCATGGCAATCAAACCGGCATCAAACTGCATTTTCTCTGCAGTGAAGATGGAGCCATACTCAAAGTGATGGGCCATGGACAGTGGCAGTCCATGAATCATTGGCTGTCAGTCCCTGGAGCTTCCAGGAAGAAAGAAACAACTGTAGCCAATGGGCACAAACGTGATACAAACCCTTGGCACATGAGAAAAAAATAATGACCAGTGTTTAGAAAGCACCGATCTAAAGAAAAATGCAAAAAAATTGCACGAGAGCCAGCATTGTGCACTGGTTTCATTGTTGGACTAGGACAGTGGGAGACCAAGATTTGAATCCCCACACAGCCATAGAAACCTAATAAGTAACCTTGGGCAAGCCACATTCTCTAAGCCTCAGAGGATCATATTGTATTGTCATATCATATTTCCACAATCATAATTAAAAGAGAAAAGTATTTATTTGTACTATTTATATACAACTTAACAATAATAAAATCTCTAAGTGGTTTACACTAAAATGTATGGGTAATTCAATGTAAGAACAAAGTTAAGAACAATTTAAAAATATGAATCAGTTAACAACACTAAAAAGACAACACAAACACGAAACATTCTTAATCTTCACCAGCTAGGGCAGCTCTGTAGAAACAAGTAGGTTTTCAACAGGTGTTAAAGCTAAACATGGTTTCTGCCTCTCCCACCATATGGAGGAGAGCATTTGAGAGTGTGGGTGTCACCACCAAGAAATCCCACCTTTGTGGTATCAGCCAACAGCATTCTATAGGTTGCAACTAAAAACAAGTAAAAAGGCTAGCACTAAGGATCTCAGGGGTTAACTACACATGTCAACCATGTAGGAATCTGTCCACGCAAAGTTATAGGTATTCATGTTTTCAAGGTGACATGTTAACCGTCAAATTCAAAGCTATGGCCATGTTAGTCTGTAGAATCAGTACATAAAGAGATCTTGTAGCACCTTTGAGACTAACTGAATGAAATTGGCAGCATGAGCTTTTGTAGACTTCAGTCTACTTCCTCCGATATCATTATACTTTCTCTAGCATTCATACAATTTCACTTACTTAAAGGTTTGTCTATACTAGTCTTTGATCGTCTATACTCCTAGACATAAGCCTTGCTATTAGTGTTTCTCGGCCATGTCAAATGAGTTTCTTCCATTGCCTTATCTTCCAAACTCACTATGAATTTAAAACTAGTTTGGAACAAGCAGGGCTATTCCTTTAAAGGAAAAATAACAGCAAACATATTTGATTTTCTAAGGGAAGCTTGAAGCTTTAGTTTATGCTCAGTGCCAAAACTCTGCCCTTTCATTTAGGCAGCAAAAGTGTAAGAGCAAATAAATAAAATACGTAAGATGATTGATTGCCCCTCCCTGTGCTTTAAAGCCAGACAGCCACTTGGTTACATCATCAGGAGAAAATATGTTCAATTAACAGGAGCGGCATTCAACTCATTTTTGGACTGAACGCTAAAAACGTCATTGAAATTAAAGCAGTGCATGAATACTGTGCAACAAGCAAGACCCATTCCTGGATGGTTCTTAAAAATAAGGATTGCAAAGCCATAGGCAAGACAGCTCACCAGCATCATACTACACCAACCTGACCTCTCTTGAATGTTACTACTCTTATAATTCAAAGTTGTCACACAATTAATGTTCATGTGATAGTGAAATTGAAACTAAGGGCCTTTGAAAACTGCCAGAAATAGTGCACATTAAACTGAGGCACTGCCCTGGCTCAGTGCTAGGGAATCATGGGAACTGTAATTTATTGTGGCACCAGAGCTCTCTGACAGAGAAGGCTCAATGTCCCAGAAAAAAATACAGTTCCCATGATTCCCTAGCACTGAGCCAGGGCAGTGCCTCAATTTAATGTGCACTATTTCTGGCAGTCTGCAAAGGCCCAAAGCCACCTGTTCTGGCCCACCGCTCGTGTGGCTATTTTTTGAATTAAAGAAACTAATATACCGTACGTAGTTGTTAACTGCCTTTAAGTTGCCCTCAACTTATGGTGACCCTGTGGATGAGACATCTCCATTTACAGACTCTGGTGGTGCAATACCATTTGTTTTTGAAAGATACATGATTTGCAAAGATACTTCAAATACTAACAGAATGAAACTAGACATGGCAAGTCAGAAGTAAATCCCACTGAGTTCAGTGGTCCTTACTCTCAAGTAAGTGGATATAGGATTATCACCTAAGGCAGTGGTACATAACAGAGGAAAGGAATCTCAGGTCCCAGAACCAAAGCTTGCCCTCCTTAGTCCTGCCATCCAATTCCAGCTCCTTGGAGTTAGTTCTTCAAATGGATGCACACCCCACAAAACCATCTTTGGGTGTTTCCCAGCATTTGTACAGGGTTGATTTCATATGTTTTCATATGTTTAATATGTTTCTTCTGCAGGTTAGATAGTTCTAATAAGTACTTTAATCTAAAATTTGCCAATATCTTTGGTCCTACTCTTTGTGCCTTTGTCCTGCCCATCATCAGAATACAGCCCCTGTGGAATTCTCTGAAATGAAATTCGACCCATTAACTGAAAGAGATTTCCTTCTTTGATATATAGGATCCAATCCAGGGCTGTCCTTCCACATGTGTAAATAGCAAATATTCTGTTTATGATAAGATATGATGAGATGCTGAGCTACACAATTTCATTCTTGGATGTATCATTTGAGAAACATCAGCCACAGTATACATGTACTGTGTGCATTTTTTGTGTAGCGTGTGTGTGTACCTACAAGTTGCCTGTCTTACTGTGACCCTATGAATTTCATAGGGTTTTCATAGGCAAGGAATATGCAGGGATGCTTTTGCCAGTTCCTTCCTCAGAAATGTAGCACTGTGGTTTAAATAAGATTTGTGATAATCAGTTTAGGCATGGATACTACCCATGTGGAAAACAGTAATGGAAAATATCCTTAAATACATATACACTCCATTACCTTAAGTCAGCCATAACATCTGACAACAACGAACAGCAAATTTATAGCGCTTTATAAATAAAGTTTAATAATAATAACAACAATAACAACAACAACAACAACAACAACAACGATAACAACAGCTGGCTTTTAGACATATCTTTCAAGTTGGTGTCACCCGCAAAGTGCACAGCCAAAAAATGGGAGACAGTCAACTCTTTTCAGTTCTCACCAATCAATAATAAAACAATACTCCATAATTGAGTTCATTTGTCTCTTTCACTACAAAGAAGTTTCTACCAAATTAACACTTTCTAAGTAAGAGTATCAGGTCTATAATTCAAGACTGAACAAGAAGTGCAGTCAATCTCATAGTTACATTCTCAAACTGAGATAATATTTTTAGCAAGTGTGTGCCATCCCAGTTTCAAAATAGCTGTCTCTAGCCTATAGTAAGTATAGCAAGTTGAAAGCCTGATAATTCTTTAAAAACAAGTATGTAAGAGGGAAAATATGAGATGGTGCTGTTTGTCATGAATCACAGTAATGCTGTCAGCATAATCAAATCTGACAACACTTACAGAGCCCATTCAAAGAGTCAAGTGGTTTCTCATCCACACCACTATTTCTTGCTAGCAAAACCAACATATATTAGGAAATCTCCCCTATCAGATTTCCACTTCAGCAATCAGATTAAAAGATTCAAACCACCATCATTCCAACAAGTGCCTTTGCAATAAATTTCTGGATTTTACTGATGAAATTCAGTAAATTTACTGATAAATTTACTGATCTGATGATATCAGGTCAGCAGCTTACGCACCAGCATTAAAGGAGTGATCCCTAATCAAAGTGACTGTTTAGAAACAAAATAAAATTAGCAACATAGTCATGAAGAAATTATTCTAATGCATCACTGTTGTGTATTGGATAATATCATTATTAAGTGACATTTTGCTATTTTCCATGAGCAATCTCACATTCCTATATATAACACAGATAATCTCTTAAAAATTCACACTTGTCTTCACCCACAACCTTTCTACAATGCCTCACTAGATCCAAGAAATGTAATTATTTATTTTACTAATTTAAATCCCACTTTATCCCCAACATGGAACCCAAGTCATCTGACAGAGGTTCAACTAAAAGTTTATTACCGTATTTTCCGGCGCATAAGACGACCCGCGTATAAGACGACCCCCCCCCCATTTTCCCAGTCAAAATATAGAGGTTTAGCACCTCTATCCTCATTATCCTTATATCCGGCATATAAGACGACCCCCCCCCACTTTAGCCACAGATTTTGCAGCTAAAAAAGTAGTCTTATACGCAGGAAAATAAGGTATATAAATGTTAAACAATTAAATAATCAGTTTTATTAAAAGCACTAAGTTAAAACTGTTTCAAATCCAGTTTCATATATCTTTAACACATATAACACAGCACACCACATTAAAAGGACCCTTTTGCTAGGCAAGTTAAGAGCCAAAGAACTACCTAAATAAAAAGGTATTTGCCTGCTGGTGGAAAGAAAGCATTGAGTCAATTGAACCTCTTGTGGTATGGAGTTCCACAGCTTGGGAAAGAGACTGAGAAAGCTCTCGTGTCTTGTCTGTAATGATGGGGTCTGTGATGTGATGTGAACGCAAGCCCTTCTGTGAGGATGTTCATATTCAATCAGGCTTGTACAGCGAGTTAGTTTTTCATCCAATCTGGACCTAAGCCATGTAGGACCATCACTTTGAATTCTGCCCAGAAACAGATTGGTAGCCAGTGAAGCTGATTCATCATGAGAATATGTTTCCTGTAACCAGTCCTGGGTGAGCACCTTGGCTACAGCATTTTGCACTAAAGTTTCCAAACAGTTTCCAAAGCCAGACCCACACAGTGTGTATTATAGCAGTAGTACTCAAACTTTTTACTCTTGGGACCCAGTTGCCTTTACATCTACATGTGGGTGTTGTGGAAGTGGAGTATAATAATTTTAAAAATTGTTTATTTTCATTCTCACATTCATGTATACAGTCCGCCTGCCCCATCTGCGGGTATTTGTGGATTTGAGCATCCTATACCATTCACCTCAATGGCAGTGTGTGCATATGGCTGCACTGCTGCAGCCATGCATGCAGCGCTCCACCATTAAAACCAACGAGACTTAAGGACCTGCAGCTTTTGGCATCTATGGTGGGGGGTCCAAAACAGAACCTACTGGATATGAAGAACCAAGTATATTTTAACATTTTATAAGGAAATAACATCTTTCAAATTAGAGCAATTTTGTTTAAGTAAATTCAATATTTAACTCAATACATGTGTACATTTTACACATAACAAAGTTTGGGAAGAGGAGGAGGAGGGACCAGGGCCCCCAAGTCTTGTTCCTCTCTTCCTGCCCCACCATTTCAGAACCACTGCATTATAGTAATCAAAATGGGAAGTAATGAAAGCATGTGTCACTGTAGCCACATCACTATGTCTCCAGGAAGCCACACAACTGACACACTAGTTTTAGCTGTGTAAATGTACTCCTGGCCACTGGTGAAATCTGGGCATCCTGGCTCCAGAGTGAGTCTAGTGAGCTTATTGCATGGCTTTTCAAATCGACTTATCTCTCCCGGCTTAAATTTTAATTTAGGTGGCATCCTGATATTATTGCAGCGATTTTGCACCGAAATGCCGCCAGGGTGCATTTCGGGTTCATCCCCACTAGTAGGGGCATTCAGCACCTCTTTTCAAAACCAGGAATTTTCCAGATTAAGAAAATGGCTGCCAGAGTGCTCCTGGGAGCAGGGATGGACCCAAGCAGCAGATTCGGCAGCAAAATTGCTGAGATAATATCAGGATGCTGCCCGAAATAAAATTTAAATCAGAAGAGGTAAGCCAATTTGAAAACCAGTGTGATAAGCTTCTTGGAATACACCCAAACTGCAAACCTAAGATTTTAGGAGACATGTAATTCCAGCCAGCACATGTTGAATCCTTATTCCCTGATTTGTCTATTGATTGACAAGTAGCACGTCTGTCTTGTCTGGATTCAGTTCACATTTGTTTATCCCATCCAATTCCCTACTGGCAACAAAGACTGCCTTAGTACTGGAACAGCTTTCTCAGAGTTAAGTGAAAGGGAGAAATAGAATTGGGCATAATCAGTATACCAGTGACCCTGAGCCCTCAAATTCCAGATAACCTCCCCCATTGGTTTCATGTAGACATTTAACAGCATGGGGGACAAAACTGAGCCCTGAGGGCACCTAGAGGCTAACAACCAGGGCATCAAACTGGCATCCCATAGCACCACCTTCTGAATTCACACACACATACATACACACACAGGACTGGAACCACTGTAAAACTGCCTTCAAGCCCTACCCAGAGGGCTGCACAGAAGAAGATTGATTGATTCAAACACAAAATATATGAAACATTTGTTTCATATCCATTGAATGGATGAATATGAAGACATATATCATATAGGCAATTAGCCACATTTTCCTGTGGAGTACACTTTGAGCCCTAAATCTACCGTATTTTCAAGTCTAAAGCAGACTCATTTATTTATTCATTTATTCCACTGAATAAATGGAAACTCATGCAAATTCTATTAATAATTGTTCTATTAAGGACCTGATTTAAACCTTGATGGCATACCTCAGTTTGTTTCTGTGTAATGTGTGAAAAACTGTTTAAAACCAGACATGAGTCCTACTGTTCAGAAACAGAAGAAAAAACATCAGGAGCGTATATGTTCTCTCTCTTTTTTCTCTAGATGACAACTGGAATCTTGATTTGTTTCTGCTATATCCCAACAGTAATGCAAGGCACTGTCAATATAAGAACCAGAACTTGGAAAAAATACCCTTTTGGACAACAACACCCAGAATCCCCTAAGAAGCATGGCCAATTTTCCAAGCTCTGCTTTCCCACTTAAGTTGTAAAGATCTGACAGACTCCAGTATTTGACCTATGCATACAATGTTAAGAATTCCACAGCTTGGCTAAAATTAAACTTTGATATTACCTGAAGACAATCAACAAAAGGTGCAGTAGTTAGGGCTAAGGAGCTTGTCTATCAGTCTATTATGTATTTGTGTCTTGAGCCATTTGTATAAAATGTTTATATAGTCTCTTTCATTATCCAATGACTACTTAATCATCCATCACTTCTTCAGCAAATGAGGAAAGAGCTATTTCCTCCAGATATAGCATGCAACAATGGTACAGAATTGTAGTTACAGAGTTTTTAAAATGTAAAGAATAAGTATAACACTGGGGGGGGGGGGGGGGTCTCACTCAGAACACAAGACCAGCCTGCTATACCAGACTAAAGATGTATCTTATCCACCAACCAGTTTTTCAGAGTGGTGAATCAGATGGGATTTCAAAGCCCAAGAATGGAATATGAAGACAACTGTCCCATCTCACTGTTCTTATGGTACTGAGAAGCATAACATCTCTGCACCCAGAGGCGCCATAAAGCCAATATGACTAAAATCCATTGAGGAGTTTTTCCTCCATATTATTACATCTCATGGAATCCTGGGATTGGCAGTTTAGGGAGAGAAGAACCAGCATGATATAGTGGTTTGAGTGCTGGACTATGACTGAAGACCAGGGTTTGATTCCCAGCTTGGCCATGAAACCCACTGGGTGACCTTGGGCACATAACATCCTCAGCCTCAGGGGAAGGCAAAAACAAACCCTCTGTGAACAAATCATGCCAAGAAAACCCCATGATAGGTTCGATTTAGGTTTCCATGAATTGAAAATGACTTGAAGAGACAAACAAAAACAACAATTTGGGATTCTCAGCCAGAAAGCTCTAGTGCAGTGGTACTCAAACTTTTTACCCTTGAGATTCCCCCCCCCCTTATATCAACATGTGGATATCACACACACCCAAAACTTGATAGAGTACATGAATAAAAATATTTTGTTTATTTATTATGCACATTTTCATTCACACAATAATGTATATTTATATTTTAACATTTTATAAGGAAATAACATCTTTAAAATTAGAACATTTTTATTTAAGTAAAGTCAATATTTAACTCAATGCATGTATAAATTGTGCACATAAAAAAGTTTGTGAAGAGAAGAAGAAGGGATCTAAACCTTCAAGTCTCGTCCTTCCCTTAAGCAACTCCTACTCCCTGGAGATCCCACCCTACTGTTTGGAAACCACTACTCTAGTGCCTCATCAAACTATACATCCCAGGATTTCATAGGATGCAGTCATAGCACTATGGCTGGAATCATAGTGCTATAATTGTGTAGTGTGAAAGGGCCCTAAGAAATGAGTCAGCTCTGCAGTGCCCTTCATGAAGAGCAGCCACTGAAGTACATTCAGAAGTTTAATTAAGTACAGAGTACAGCAACCTGTTTTCAGGGGACGGAGGACATGGAATATATAAGGATTATAGGTCAGTGGAAGAGAGCTCATATTCTGCAGGCAGAATGAATATGGGATGATCTCCAGTATCTCCAAACAGTGCTGGACAAGACTCGCATCAGAAATCTTAGAGAGCTTCTGCAAGGCAACATGGAACAACACTGAATGTGTTGAGGACAAAAGGTCTGGCTTGGTATACATCACCCTCTTGTCCTCCTAGAATTTAAAGTGCTTTAACTCAATGTACTACCTACTAATCTCTTCTAATTCCAATTTACAAGAGTTCTAAGTAAAAGTATTGTTCATCTGAAATTAGAAGCTACTGAATATCCCATGTTCTCTGTCCCACACTCTTGAAGACAGGGTAAGATGCAAATGCAATAAATAAAATAATAAATAAATAAAATAGTATTTAAAATTCAGAAATTAAGATGGATGTTCAAGAAAGGCAGGAAGAGTTTCTGCAATCTCAACCAAAAATTAGTTCCAAGGAGTATGGCCTATTTAAATTGCAAAAAAGCACACAAAATGATGCATTGTGCCCTTAGCGTTAATGCCTTTCAACAGGAGCAAACATTTTCTGGATCACTAAAAGCTAACACTTTGATACACTGCTTCCTCCTTTCACCAGCATTCATGTACAGCATTCATTACACACAGGTACACTGTACCTGGACTGATTCCTAAATAGATCTTTGTAAGCGATAATGAAATGTTCTAGGTTAGATAATATGTACACCACCAACTGAGAAGAAAAACACAACCTCTACCATTACTTCCCTGTTACTGTTTGTCTTATGGAAAATAGTGTTTCCTCACCTTCAATTTATTTTAGGTAATACGAATTATTAAGCAGAACCCTGTGGCTTCCTTCTGCAACACACCCTCATGCCCTGAAATATCTGGGACAGAAGAGTTAACATAACAACATTATATAATAATAATGATAGGTCTGAAGCAGCCTCCAGAATTTCTGCACACTTTCTGCTCCACCACCCAATGGACACCCTCTCTCTAAGCATTCTTCTTGTATATTAACTTATGTCATAAGGGCTTTGGGCAAGGACTTTATAAAGTACCAAGTATGTCTGAGATGTTATATAATAATAATAATAATAATAATAATAATAATAATAGCATGTTTTCCTTCACCCCCACCTGGATTCTTCCCATCTTCATGCCCAGGAGAGGTGAACACCCCATGCAAATGAATGAGGAAGTGGTGCCAGCACCCCTCTCAAGGTGCAAATTGGAGGAAATATTCTGGAAAATATATTACCCCATTGTGTGCAGACAACTGAGGCTTCAAAGATGGGTTGTGGAACCATGTGAATCAAGCAGTCTCAATGTTACACTAGCTGCTCATGCAGGGAAGCCTTGCTTTCTTTCTTAAAAAAAAGAACAACAACTGAAAAGTAACTGCATAGGGGAGGGGTAGGCAACCTAAGGCCCGGGGGCCAGATGCGGCCCCCCAAGGCCTTTGGACCGGCCCCAGGCCAGTCTTGCCGCCGCTGCCGCCGCCCACCATGATGATATTGATTATTGTTGTTATTACTTGTTCTTGGGGTTTTCTTGGCAAAATCTCCACGGGGGGTTTGCCATGGCTTTTCTGGGGATGAGAAAGTGTGCATGCATATTTTTTTTAAAAATAATGTTTATTTTTATTTATTTATTTACTTATGGTGCTTCGGCCCCCCAATTGTCTGAGGCACAGCAACCTGGCCCCCGGCTCAAAAAGGTTGCCTACCCTTGGCATAGGGGCTTCTTCAGGATGAAGAACACCACATGAGGATGGGGATAGAAAAGTTTAAACCTGCCCCCATACCATTTCCCTTTTAAATTAATCCCCCTACACACAGAGAGACAGAGAGAAATAGAGAAGCAGAGGGTTAAAAAGATCAAAAATTCTATTTAGTTTAATCCTGCAGCAAGGAACTGTTGCCTCTGGAGTGACTACTGTATCAATAAACTCGCCAGGGAACCACAATCACTCATCTTAATGCGTTATAGAAAAAGAACTATGTCAGGGCAGTACTAGCAAATGAAACTGTTTCAACAAAGAAAAAGAGTTCTGTTCAACCTAGAAACTTGCAACAGAGTTTGCAATAATACATTTCCACTGATTCATTTAGGAGCTTTCATAACAAAATGGACTGGTGTTTGGAAGATTACAAAGACGAAGGAAAATGCCATTTTGCCATAATAGGTATTTTTCAAAAGAGCACTAAGGATTGCATTGCATAACAGAAGTGATACATCAGTTGGAATGAGAGATGAAGCAAGAACAGCAGAAGGAAATGCGCGAGGAATATAAGGTATGGCAATAGGCTTTTAAAAAGCTTCTGAGGCTCAGAAAGCAGCATGGAAGGGGAATGACAAGACAAATATGGAAGAAAGGCATAATGACAGCACAGACTCTAGTCAGAATGAGAATGACAGAACTTTACTAAAAAATGCACAGCACCTCTCCAATATTACAGGCACTATGACAGTGCAGCCAGTGCAGGTGATACAACAGTAAGAACTACTTTGGCAAACAGCTGGTCTTGATAACAGCCATTGTTGTTGTTGTTGTGTGCCTCCAACTGGTTTCCAACTTATGGCGACCCTAAGGCAAACCTATCATGGGATTTTCCTGACAAGAGTTGTTCAGAGATTTGCCACTGCCTTCCCAGAGGCTGAGAGCATGTGATTTACCCAAGGTCACTCAGGGGGGTTGCAGACTGCCAAATAGTGCAAATTGAGTCCACTTTAAGGGTTAGGGTTAGGGAATCATGGGAAGTGTATTTTATTGTGGCACCAGAGCTCTCTGACAGAGAAGGCTCAATGTCTCAGGAAAAAAACAGTTCCCATGATTCCCTAGCACTAACCCTAAAAGTGGACTCAATTTGCACTATTTCTGGCAGTCTGCAACCCCCCTCAGTGGGTTTCATAACCAAGGTGGGAATCAAAGCCTAGTCTCCAGAGTTGTGCTCTAATGCTCAAGCCATTACGCCACACTGGCTCTTCTGATATTAGCATACCATTTAAGAAAGTGTAACTGTAAAACTTCTCAGCCTCTCTCCCATACACATCTCCCTTTTACACACTTGTGCAGATACACCATGAAAGCACTGTGTTTTCTTCACAGCTGCTTCTCCCCTTAGCTCCCTGTCTCCCCGCAATCTTCTCGGGAAAGACTTCCTATTACTGTGAGATGCTGTAAAGTCCCCAAACAAAGAGTCATTCCAGCCAGTCTTTCTTCTACAAAGACACTGCTGCCTTCCACCATCATCTTATCTTGGCTTTAGCCAACAAGGATCCAGGTTGCCCCCTCTTTCAAGTCACCTCTGGCCCTGAGTCTGCCAGCTCTTTCCTTCTGCCTGAAGACCATGCTTCCAGAGGGGGAATCCAGTATTTGTTAGAAGGATGTTTGTTGGTGCTTTATTTTTTAAAAAAATCTGAAATGTGAGCTTCTTCATCCCTGGCAAGGTATCCACCTAGCCGTGACCAGGGTGATCAAATGTCATAACTACAAAAGACAAGGCACTGCAAAATGTAGGATATTCGAGACTATGTAGGACATTACAAAATAAAAGCTAAAAACATTCAGATAAATATAAATCCATGCTTCTTAGTCATGCTCAAAATGGAGGACATTTTGCAATTCCTCCTGGACAGAAGGTTGAAATGTAAGGCATGTCCTAGGAAAGGAGGATGCCTGATCTCCCTGGGCATGACCATCCATTTCTGTGTTTGCCCACATTCGCTCCTTTCTCCCCATCCCACTGTGGACCACAGAGGGTCACTCTCCAGTCAGTGGGCTGCTGTGGCTCTGACCCCCCCCATCTTCATCCTCATCCTCATCCTCCCATGACAAAGATGACACTTCAGAAACATCTGGCAGAATCTTTGAGCTTAACCGAAAAAGCGAAGTTGGTAGCATGAGCTTTTTTAGACTTGAGCCTAGTTCCTCAGATGCATTCTATCTTTCAGTTAGTCTCAAAGGTGCTGCATGATCCCTTCACATACATATACACAAGATCCCTCACACGTCTCTAAGGAAGCAAGTCTATAAAACCTCATGTTATGAACTTCTCTCTTACAGGTATACTCTAAGGTGCTGCAAAATCCCTTTGAATGTATATACACAGGATCCCTCAAAGGTGGGATATGTATGCAAGATTCCTCAAAAGTGCTACAAGATCCCTTTGCATACCTATACACATGCCTCTGAGGAAAATAGGCTCAAGTCTACAAATGCTTACGCTCCCAGCTTCTCTCTATCATTTAGTCTCAAAGGTGCTGCAAGATCCCTTTCCATAAATATACACATGAATCTGAAGAGGTAAGCTCAGGGGTAGGAAAACTTATGCTACCAACTTCTATCTTTCATTTAGTTTCAAAGATGCTGCAAGATCCCTTTGAACGCATATACACAAGATCCCTCAAAGGTGGGATATGTATGCAAGATCCCTCAAAGGTGCTGCAAGATCCCTTTGCACACATATACACATGCATCTGAAGAGGTAAGCTCAGGTATACGCAAGCTCATGCTACCAACTTCTATCTTTCATTTAGTTTCAAAGATGCTGCAAGATCCCTTTGAATGCATACACACAAGATCCCTCAAAGGTGGGATATGTATGCAAGATCCCTTTGCATACCTAGACACATGCCTCTAGGGAAGGAGGCTCAAGTCTAGGGAAGCTCATGCTCCCAGCTTCTCTCTTTCATTTAGTCTCAAAGGTGCTGCAAGATGATCCCTTTGCATCTTGATTTTCCAGACTAACATTTGAAGGCTACTTCCAGAAACAGGCAAGCACACCCTGGGTGACCAGACACGTCCTCCTTTCCCAGGACAGTGTCCTCCATTTCAGCCTTCTCTCCAGGCCAGGAGGGATTTCAAAAGGCCCTCCATTTTTTATTTTATTTTATTTTATTTTTTGGGAGCAGGACCAAGAACAGGGTGACCAGAGCATCCTCCTTTTTTTTCTTTTTCTTTTCCAGGGCCTGTCCTCCATTTCCACCTTCTGTCCAGGAGGGGTTCCAAAAGGTCCTCCATTCTGAGGTCACGACTAAGAAGCATGCATTTGCATTGATGCACTGGTGTGAGTGTGTTTGGCTTGCATTTTGCAAGGTCCTCCACCACCTTTGTTTTTCCCCCCTGGACGTCCTCCATTCTGCGGTGCCTGGTCCTCCTTGGCGGGGAGGAGGCCACTCTGCACATCCTCAGGGGCTGTGGAGCAGGGCCGGGGTCCCTTGGGGCCAGCCAGCCTTCCTTCCTTCCTTCCTTCCTCCCGGCTGGCCCCCTTTTTCCCTGGCACTCACCTCCTGAAATCAAAGGGCATGTTGGTGGCGGTGCAGCAGCGCAGCCTCCCCGCCCCCTCCGCCCCGGACTCTCTCTCTCTCTTTCTTTCTCTCTTTCTCAGAGGCAAGGCAAAGGCAAGGCAAGGCAAGGCAAGGGAGGAAGTGACGGGCCCAGGCCGGCCAGGCCAGAGGACGCGCCGCACAAACCCATTGGGCGCAGGGACCGGCCCCCGCCCCGCTTCCGCCGCCCAGTTAAAGGGGACCGAGGGCAGGGGCTGGGAGGACCCTCCTGGGAGGGAGAGAAGGAGGGATGGGTGGGCAGCCAGGCAGGGAGTTCTGGCTGGAAGGAAGGAGCCCGAGATTTTTTAAATCAGGGATAGGCAACCTGTCCCCTTTAAGGGCCGAGGGACTTCAGCTCCCAGAATCCCAGGAGCTATTGGCCAACATGGGACCATTGGCCAACATGGCTGAGGCTTCTGGGAGCTGAAGTCCCTCAGCCCTTAAAGGGGAAAGGTTGCCTACCCCTATTTTAAATTATTGTCGTGTTGTATGTTGTTTTTACTTGGATTGATTTAATAATGTTTTAAGGGGGGGAGGGAATCTAACTTGTTTTGTATTATGTAATATTTTATTGTCGTTAGCCGCCCCGATTGACCTCAAAGGGGCGGGATATAAATAAATTTTTTAATTATTATTATTATTATTATTATTATTTCGCTCCCTCCATCACACAGAATCCTAGAAGCGTTGGAAGAGACCCCCAAGGGCCATCCAGTCCCACCCCATTCTGCCATGCAGGGACTCTCAGTCAAAGCACCCCCTGAGACAGATGGCCTCTGCTTAAAAGACCTCCTCCCAAGAGGGAGACGCCGCCACTCTCCCAGAGAGTGCCTTCCACTCTCAAACAGCCCTTACTGTCAGGTGTTTTTTATTTGTTGTGAACTGCCCTCAAGTCAATCTGGACTCATGGCGACCCTATGGATGAGACATCTCCAAGACCCCCTCTCCTCCACTGCTCTGCTTAATTCCTGAAATCCCTTAATACCCGTGACCTCCTTAATAGACTCCATCCATCTGGCATATGGCCTTCCTCTCTCCCCCTCTCCCTCCACCTTTTCCAGCATTATTGTCTTTTCTAATGAGTCTTCTCTTCTCATGATGTGTCCAAATTACGACAGTCTCAGTTTGGTCATCTTGGCTCCCAGGGGGGGGTTCCGGCTTGATCTGCTCTAGGACCCATTTGTTTGTCCTTTTGGCTGTCCATGGGATCCTCAGGACTCTTCTCCAACACCACATCTCGTTGTGGTGTCATGTAGTTCCTCCTAATGTTGAGGTGGAATCTCTTTACCTGTAGCTTGCATCCGTTGTTCCGATTCCTAGTCTCTGGAGAGCAGAAAACAAGCTAGCTCCCTCCTCAATATGACATCCCTTCAAATACTTAAACACAGCTATCATATCCCCTCTTAACTGTCTCTTCTCCAGGCTGATATGATAGCCCTGTATTAAGTATTTGGTGTCATATTCAGGATGGAACCAAGCTTGTTTTCTGCTGCTCCAGAGTATAGGACCTGGAGCAATGGATGCAAGCTATAGGAAAAAATATTCCTCCTAGAAGTTAGGAAGCACTTCCTGACAGTAAGAGCTGTTCCACAGTGGAACACATTCCCTCGGAGTGTGGTAGAGTCTCCTTTGGAGGTCTTTAAACAGAGGCTGGATGGCCATCTCTCGTGGATGCTTTGATTTTGAGTTCCTGCATGGCAGAATGGGGTCAGACCGGATGGCCCTTGAGGTCTCTTCCAACTCTATGATTCTAAACATACCCAGCTCCCTAGGTTGCTTCTCACAAGACATGGTTTCCAGCCCCTTCACCATTTTAGTCTCTCTCCTTTGGATACACCTCAGCTTGTCAACATCCTTTTTGAATTGTGGTGCCCAGAACTAGACACAGTATTCCAGGTGAGGCCTGACCAAAGAAGAATGCAGTGGCACTATTACTTCCCTTGATCTAGACACTATACTTCTATTGATGCAGCCTAGAATTGCATTGTCCTTTTTAACTGCCATATCACACTGTTGACTCAAGTTCAACTTGTGGTCTACTAGGACTCCTAGATCCCTTTCACATATAGCCTTGTTAAGCTAGGCATCCACCATCCTATATTGATGCATTCACCAACTCCTTTGAAATAGGATGCTGAGAAGACTATCATCTATGGGTACCAGGGTGATCAGACTTATTAAGTCCTCCTTTTTTCCAGGAGTCTTGCAGTAGTGGGGTCATTGTTAGCTATATCTATGGGGCTGATGGACTGTGTGTGTGTGAAGTAGCTGAACTTGTCACTTCATCTCCCTGTCCACAAAGTTTGGAATTTGAATTGACATTCTCACACACAAACAACTTATACAGGTCTGTCTCTGGATTCTCCACTCCAGACATGCATCTGCGGAAGTAGGTTCAAGTCTATGAAAGCTCATGCTGCCAACCTCTTTCTTTCAATTAGTCTCAAGATCCTTTTGCATACTAGGGATGAAGTAGTATAATTATGTGAATTGTGTTAATTGTGAGGGTGTGTTCTGAGAGTGCTTCTTCACCATGAATTTATTGGGGTTCTCTATGGATGGGTGACATATAGGTGTCATCTCCTGCACACTGATTCTTGGACTTGATTGTGTTTCCTGGGACACTAAAGTGTGTCAACCATGTTTGTACTCTCTTTAGGTTTTGCCAGATATACTTCTCCCCCAATCAGGCTGGGCAGAGATAGCATATGGTGGCCATTCTACTTGTTTGCCTTCGGCATCTCTCCCATTGTTTCACATACACACAGAAAGACATTCAACTGTAAGTAGCGTATAAAATTGCTCTGCTGCACTCTCCCATTTAAATCAGTGGCATTTTAAAGTTATCAACCTTAACTGGACAATTTTTTAAATTAGGGAGATTTTACTTGTAAAAATAATGCTACGGTACTTATCTTGGCATGTTGTTCATTTAATTATCTGGGATGTATTTCATGACGTGTGAAAGAACTATTTTTAAAAACTTCATATTCTCAGAAAACAGATAAGCCTACAACGCAGCTGCTAGAGCACTGACCCAGCTCCATGTTCTGTCCTGTCAAAGCTGCAAGACATTAATGCCCTAAGATAAAACCCCTCGTCATTACATTGTTTAATAACATGAGTCGTCTAGGAAGTATGAGATAAGAAACAGGAATCTGACTGCATTCTAGCCGGGTACAGTTCCTTAGACTTTGCGTGCCAGAAGGAGCGCCCATAACTAGAGTTTAAATGAGGTGAATGTAACATGATCAGCATGTTGGAAATTAGTTGATGTGGTGATTGGAGATAAAATTAATAATATTTTTGCTTCTAAACAACAAAACACAGTAGGCAGTAATCTTAGTAACTCAGTCTGTTCAAGGAACATTACTAAATGGCCCTCTCAAAATTACTTGGAAAGTGCCATTTTCAGATGGCGAAGATGAGGCAGTGAAGTGAGTCAATCAAAGTTACAAAGGGCTACTTTGCAGAGTCAGAATTAGTAATATGAAGTTTCTGTTTTCCTGGGGGGTTTGTTCATTCTGTTCTTGATGAAAAGGAACACATTTCAGATTCCTGATCACTTTCTATATTTAAAAAGATGATAATGACTGTACCTGCATTCCGAACTTATGCCTCATGTTCGCAAGACTCAGAAACACACAGGCTAATACATATGACTAAGGTTGAATTACTGGCTTCTCTTATCTAGAGTCAGGGTACTTTCAAGGAACTTGCTTTGATTTTATGACTGGTGCAAAAGTTACCTTCCTCTTGCTCAACTTTGACATTCCAAAATGTTAAACTCAATGTACACATTGCACA
The DNA here is from genome assembly GCA_026167975.1 of Phrynosoma blainvillii. Lineage (NCBI taxonomy): Eukaryota > Metazoa > Chordata > Lepidosauria > Squamata > Phrynosomatidae > Phrynosoma > Phrynosoma blainvillii. The sequence continues at coordinate 267,729,807 of JANUYF010000002.1, read as the reverse complement.
GACTAACGTGAATGAATTCTATAGTATCCCACTTCAAATATCAGACCCAGGATGCGGGAAGGCGTTACATTTTTAAATGCTCACTCATGGTACAATCTTCCTGAACTTGTCAAACTAGAACTTAAGAATGAAAGGTGAAATGAAGCTCAGTGTGCTGGTTTACTACATGCTAGGAGTGTGTGCTGGGGAGAGTTTAAAAATATAATATCCCACCTGCAATATGCACTGTTTGCCATGGCATCCAACTGGATATTTTTGGAAAGTATAGACACAAGATCTGGAAGAACTCTGGGAGTTGTGATCAGGAATAAATAAATAAACAAACAAACAAACAAAAGGTTATGTTTCTAGGCTCTTCACAGGTAATGACAGAGCCCATGGTGTCCAAACCCCCACCCTGAGCAGAAGCCACCTGAAGCCACACTAGTTAAGTCAAGGACAACAAGATCTATCACATCAGTGGCACTGGAAGCAGATGTATCAGATATTGATTGATTCATGAACAGCCCTGAGGCAGAGCCTATCAGTTCAAGGGCCACTGAGACAGGGACTATGAGATCCATACTATCAGCATCTGCAACCTTCTCAGGAACTAACAGCTTTTATATAAAAGACACCATGCCAATGCATCAATGCAGGCAATGACGCAGGTGGAAAACTAAGAGAAAAGGAAGAGTACTTGAATCCATACCACAAGCATGTCCATTTAAGGCATTCCACCCCTCAAGAAAGAAGGGAAACCTGAGAGAGGTAATCTGACTTGGAGGCATAAAAAACTTCTGTCCCATCCTAGATTTGATAGGACTGAGTTGATCTCTTGGAGCTTTCCATACTGTTGTAACTAGTGGTGTGCCTTGGACCTCATCTGTTCCTTATCAAGATCAGAACAGGATGTGCAGCAACAAGTATTCAAAGATATTGTGCCTCTCAGTCATGGTTCATGGGCCAGGGGGGTGCAGCCTTCCCATTCCACTGGCCACCCATATGGACTCTGATCCTGGAAGTTATATATAGCCATTGTGACTAGTTAGTAGCCATGGATAATGCTCCATGAATTACCCAAACCTCTCTTTAAGCCACCTAAAGCTGCTGCCACACTGCACAATTAATGCAGTTTTACACTGCTTTAACTATGGTAGTGCAGAGAAGGCTAAATATTTCACAAAACTACAAATCCTAGAATTCTATAGCAGTGAGCCATGGCAGTTAAAGTGGAGTCAAAATGATTTAATTCTGCAGTGTAGATGCAGCCTAAGTTGATGGCCATTGCTATATCTCATGGAAGTGATTTTACTATATATTGCATAAGGAAGCACTTCCTTTTTTTCAGCCCTGAGTCTCCCTTCTGCTTTATTGGCTGAAAAAGAACACTGAGAATATCCAATTAAGCTGAATGACAGGAGTCTGAGGGCTGATAAAAAGAAGTGCTTCTTCATACAACACATGCTATGTATACACATTCTAGCATGCCATTTACTTTGTGAACTAAAGAGCCACAAACATTGCAATCTTTCCTCATAGGAGAGTTATTCAGCTGTTTGCATAGTTTTGATTGCTTTTTTCAATCAGTATTTTTCCCCTAGATTTTTTGAGGTGTATATGGGATGACTAAAACCATACACAGTGTCTGGAATATAGAATCAAGGCCAGAGGGGAAAAGCTGGCAACCCTACCCTGCGTATCAGTTGGATTGTATTCATAGGTTGGATATGTGCCAATGCCTTGGAAAGAAGAAGTACCAGTGTGACCATGATGCTTGATGTCATGCTTCAGATGAACTTAAGCAAGCATTGAATCATTTTCCAGATATGCACCATTTTGTTTTTATTTTACTGTTTTCTGAACTGTAGCAATCTGACCTTGGAGTATGTGTCAGGGAACCTTGCGTTCACACTGCTCTTCAGGGCATATGAGTTTGCCTATTAGGTTTACATATTACATGGCAAGCTTCAGAACATGTCACTGCATACTGCATTTCACAAATTACATTCTAGGAAAAAATTAAGAAATCAGGGAAGCAAAAAAGAAGAGGCAAATGTTTTAACATCTGTTACTTCATCTGTAATTCAAAATGAATTCTGTGAGTCAGTACTCCTGATGGGATTGAATTTTCCTCTCAAATAGTCATTCTTCTAAAAGACTCAGATTTTCCCTTGGGTGAAGACTGCAGTACTAAAATATGGTTGCAATTGTCACTGTTTTCCTACAGCCCACAGGTACCAGCAATTTTCAGGGCTTCCTGACACAGTCAAACATCTTGGTTTTGTTTCAGAGGGAGTTGTTAATTCAGAATTGTTGTATGAATAATATCAAGTCAAGTTTATTTATAAAAACTTGGGTTTATCTCAGTCTGAGAGATATGGCAACAGCCTGAGATACAATTCTGCCCACAAATCACACACAATCCTACTTACTTTGTTACTTACCCTGTGGTAAGATTAATTGGTCCTTTTTAAATCATCTGATCAGGTTATATAGCTTTTAATTAAATGCTGAAGTAAACTGAAAAAGTCAACAACTCATAGCAACAAACTTCCGTACCTCTAATTCATTTTCAAATGTAAATTAACAGAGCTGTTTCTTGATATTTGAATTAATTACATTTTCAACACGGGAGGAGTTTGGTTGAAGAAACACGACAGAAATGAATGAAGGAAAGGAAATATCATGCTGTAATTCTTGGACTGTGGTATGTTAAAAAAATATTGAATCATAGTGAAGTTTTGATGTAACATTGGGTGACACAGAACTAAAGCCACAAATGGTTAACCCACAAGACTCCTTACCTGACTGATGTAAGGTTCACCCACTCACATTACTCTCTCCAGAGTAATTTTATGATAGTTTCACAAGTTATATCTAAATCAGGGTTTCTGCCATTTTCCACATCAGTCAAGTCAATTGCATGAATCAGCTACATTGACAAGAATATGCACTTGATTTTCAAGGGCACTTTTCTATTTGCACTGAAGTTAATAACCTTAGTAGGTGACAGTTTCCATACTAAAATGCATTCTTACTATCACTTGTGAAGTCATCTTCACTGAAACCAATGGCACTAGTCCCTCAGCAATATCAGCAACACTTGTGTCACGTCCCAAGAGCAACGGGCCCCTTCTATTAGCTGGACAGTTCATTTCCTTTACCAGATGAAGGTCTTCTGACTCAGTTTCAAGGGTGTAAAACAGACTCCTACGGTTTCCTCACTTCCTGGTTACTCCCACCACCTGTCCCATAGAATTTTCCAAGTGCACAAGGCTGAAGCTTGTAATTATTTTCCAAATGAGGAACAAGACTCTCCTTGGTGAGCTTTGCCTCTTTTTACAGATAATAAGGGGATGATCATCTCCCCTTTTTCTCATCAGGTTCTTCTTTCCGGCATGTCTCAATCCGCAGAAAGTTGTGAAAAAGCTTAAGAAGGAATATTCCAGATCCAGTGTAATGGAAATACTGTTGCAGTTTTACATGTTTTGCCATAACAAACCTGCTCAAAACATAAATCTGCACCAAAAAGCCACAATAGCTTTCATATTTAGATTAAATATAAGGAGGTCTTGGGTTTTGTTTGTATGTTTGTAACAAAGTGAAAGTATCAGTTTACTGTTTGTGTCCAAAGGCCAGGTCAAAACATCCATAATAAAGATACAAAAGCACTAGAAGATGAAAATTTATCTCCAAAATGAGAGCCAGTATGATGTAGTGGCTTCAGTACTGGACTACAACAGGAGAGCAGGGTTTGATTCCATGAAAACCTACTGGGTGACCATAGGCAAGTCACACACTCTCAGTCTCAGAAAATTCCATAATAGTTTTGCCTTAAGGTCATCATAAGTTGGAAACGATTTGAAGTCACATAACAACATATCCAAAATGCATATAGAGTATAAAAATATTTATTAATTTTGCCATCTGCAGCCCTGAAAATAGCACTTACTCAAACTATTAAACAACCCAAAAGATTATTGTGAATACAGAGCAATACAGTGAGATGAAATAGAGCAAAATGTGCAGTCTAGCTCATGAGCGTTCACAAAGCTTGCCCAAATTGCCCTTGCTTCAAGGGCAACACAAGCTACATTGTAAGAGGCCCTATGATCAACATTCCCACAGTAAATGTCTTCCCTCCCCTTGCAAAATACTAGTAACAACAATAATCCACCCAAAGTGGGAAATTATGAAAGAAAAAGCTCTCTCTGGGGGAAGTGTATAATTGGCAATGAAAGAAATAGTGAGGGAGTCCTCAGTATGAGCTGCTCCACACCCACGTTCCCTGTGGGCCATAGCAGCTCTTAGCTATCCCCAGTCAAAACTGCTGATGGTATTGTCTGGAACCACAATTCAGCAAATGTTTTCACAATCTATGGAACAGTTATTGTCTATAGATAACACAATCTAGAGTGGTTTTTCCACAAGGCCATACCAACTGGAAAAGTTCCTAGACTGGATTAAGATGTTATCAGTGGTTTTGTTATGATTGAAAACCTAACCTCATAGTATTCCCTGGACCTAAGATGATCAACTAATCAAATGTGAGCTGTCCATTCAGCCTCCATATATGCCTCATACACTTTCTACCACCTTTGTCTTTGAATAGCTAATCTTTAAAAAAAATTATATATGGAACTGGCCAAACTGTGATAACATCTATCTATGGCAAATCTGAGAGAGTGACATCAGTACTGTGTCATCAGTGTACAATGATGTTATACTTTTCTGTACCTAATTGAGTACAGAATTCTTTCTTTCTTTTTTAATTTCCTTATAAAATTAGCCAGCTTCCCCCCCCCCCTCCATTTTCCTACAATTCTGTTCAAACACCCATATGTATTGTAAGCAACTAGGTAATCAGATAACATGCCTAGGAAATGTACAGAATCTTCTATATATTTGTTTTTGTACTGACTATGATTTGTGTATTTTGTAGAATCAGTGTCTTCATGAATCTGATACTGATTCACGTGTTACAACTCCTTGACAACACAGCTAAAAACAATTGTGTGATAAATCTCAAAAACTGTCATGAACCTTTGACCACTCTTTTCCTCTTTCTTTTATCAGTAAATGATTACATTTACCAATAAACTGTACACTCTTATCCTGGTAGACAAAAAAATTTTCAGGTAAATCCTAGATATGAGAAGTTGAACCATTCATTCCAAACATTTAACAAACTTGAAAAACACTGCTTACTGTCAGAACAGTTTGTGACATCAGGCTTACCTGGACATTTACAAATCTTCCCTTGGTAAAAGTCAACATTTATCTGTAAAGAGAAATACATCCCATCTCAGTCAAGGTTGAGTTCTGCCAGCAAATATGAAAACGGACCTTGTTGTGTCTGGCAGATAAAACAAGTGAATAAAGAAAAAACAAAATACACAAATCTAACAGAGAACTGAAATCACAGAGAAGACCAAGCAGCATTAAACAGAAAAAAGTTTGAACTGTTTGGTTAGCAACCATAACCAGGGAAGGAGGAAACAACGGTAGTGAATGTAGATAGACGCAGTCCTAAAGAACTTCCTTGGAACAATTAATGATTACATTTATTATTCTGAGGTACACTAGAATGTTAACAATAATGGGCATCAGTTTAAAGTACTGGACTTCCTAGATTGGTCTGTCACTCTGAATGAAATTTACAGGTATGGCCAGAAATGGTCCAGGAGGTGTTTTCCTTATCCTCAGTTACATCTGTAGATCTGAGATAAATTAGCATGGTCATTTAAATATATCTCAGATCTGCAATGGTCCACCAGGACAGGTAGTTCTTAAAAGCTAAAGCATTAACTCAATATATCTTCCCCAAATACATGCCTCAGAGGTTATTGGTGAAGTTTGACAAGGTGAGGGACAACAAAATGGGCTTGAGCAAGTTTACAAGTTGTCAAAGATGCTGGTTTCCAGGTTTAGCCATTTGACATACAATTGAACTTTTGATAAGGTTGACCCTTAGGACAACAAAATAATCTCAGAACTACTGAGAGGGCAGAGAGAGCTTTCTGTAGTGTTCCCTCCAGCCCACTGGCCTCAGGCCACATCAGAGCTGCCTACACAAACAGACCCATTCACCATTTTTTTAAAAAAGAGCCTTGCAGTGCATATATACTATAGTGCATATTTTAGTGCATAATTTAGCCTTAGTTGGGGGACATGCAACTGCACCTTCCAGATAGGTTTACAACTCTGCCTTGAGTCCCTGTACTGGGAGGAAGGTGGGATATAAATAAACATAATAAACATAATAATAATAATAATAATATAAGGGAGTTCAGTTAAAAAAAATTGAGGGCTACAGTTATCCACCTCTCCCCCAGATTTTCCTGTTTTTGTGCTCACATTTTAGAGCCCTAGACATAAAATGGGGAAAATCAGCTCCTGTAGTAGCAAAAAAGGAAAATGGAGTGTGGGGAGGGGAAATTGCCTACCACTTTGATTTGTGCCTGGAAAGCAATATATCCGTGATGATCCAACTGTTACTCTGTTCTTGGCAATTTGGTAATAGACAGTATACGGTACTTTGTGTGTGTTTGTGTAGTTTAATTAAGGTTTTTGAATCACAAAAACAAGTAAAACCCTATGACAAGAACACACATACCAAATGAAAAGAACACTGTATTAATAAGAAAAGTCAATAAATTGGTATTCTTTCTCAGAGAGAACTTATCCAAGATAAGATACCATTGACAGCAGAAAAGAATTAGAAAGATTTCCAGTTTCATCAGGACAGCCTACTTTTATAGCAATTCATGCCTCAACAATAATTCTGGAGTTCCCAACCATGTCATGGAAGATTCTGTGGCATGCTTGATCCCCTACCATCCTCAAAAATGCTTGAAGCTGTTTGTGTATGTTGGGTTGTGAATCAGGCAGGACCCACGATGTCACCCTCTTGTTTTAAATTAAATCTGGTTTTAAGTCTGTTTGGAGAATTTCAAGAGCAATGGTGCTGAGCAATAACACAATTCACAGCAGCTATACATATTTTCCTTCAATCGTAGGGAAATTTTCTCTTCAAAGTGCTAGTTTATTTTCCGGATTTAGACAGTAACTGAAGTCAGATGGCTGCCATAAAAGTATATGAGTAACATGTGATGTATATGTCACCCAAAAACTTATAATGGCAGCAAGTTAAATATATATAAAATGAAAGGAAAATTGGGCAGAAAAGGAAGTGGCAAAAATCTATATATAGAAGAAAAACCTGTATTGTCGCTTCTTATTTTCTCTTCTTATCTGGATGTCAGTTGAATTTCACTGGGTTGTGCTATCCTTTTCCACATAGTGGTAATGAATTCTTGTTCTTCAGGTATACATTTATACCAAAGGAACTGAGCAGATATACAGTGACAAAATCTCCGACATATCCCTTGTGAAGCCCAGAATTAATAATGCTAATCTGTTAGGTGATGCTCAGGTCAGACTTTGCGGTCAGGTTGCAAAATATATACAACGTAAGAACACAGATATTGAGCTGGGGTTACGAAAAGGGGAAGTTGTGAATTGTGGCCACACTATTCTGTATACTAGGAACCAATTGCTCTGAGGTCATTTTAAAAGTTTATAACATCTTCATATGCCTTGTACTGCCCTAAGGTTGAGTCCCCCAAAGCATTGTATGCCACCTTATAATAATCCTGGCACCTTACCCTGGAAGGCAAGCAACAGAAACAGCTGAATCTAAAGAGGAGTGAAACACATAGCCATGAGTCTGACCTCACTGATATCATTCAAGACAAAAGACCCAAGTCCCATTTACCCAGTACGAGTGAAACTTCTCATTCATTCATGTCTTTAGGTTTATATTAATATTGCATATAGAAGCAAGAGACACATGGAGCTTGAAGACTTTGACCCTCCTAGCTGCCCTTGTTTCTCTTTATGCATCATCACAGTGACTCATGCTTGATGCATCTTGCCATCAGATACAGGGGAGAAGCAAAAACTCTTGTGGGTCACTGAACTTTATAGAGCCAAAAGGCATGACAAACTCTTGGAAAACTAGAACACATTCACCTCTTAAAATCAGAATTAGCTGTAAAATTAGGGAAATGGAATATAGAAATGTTCAGAACACAATGCTTCTGTGGTTTGCTTTTTTAAAATCAGTTAAAGGTATGTTTCCAATTGGAATTCATCCCCTGGAAGTGTAATATGATAGTACTAGAATTCTCTTACAAATTAAAGAGTTCTATTATGGTTGTTTCAGGTTTTACAAGTTCTTCATTTTACCTTTCTCTCAGAAATGCAATCTCAAACCACAGAATAAATAGCTTTTGAAGAGCTTGTCCAGTTAGTACCGTAGCTATTAACTTCAAGGAACTTGCCTCAAAGGTTTGTAACCTATTGTCCCCTCACAAAAATTAGACTGACTTTGAAAACAAGTCTGGGAAAGGGATTTACAGGCAATAATTTCAGATAAGATAAGCAAGCCAAAGTCTAATGTTTTTAATGGATATGGCTTTAGCTAGTCAGAGTATGGGAGCCAGCATGGTGTAGTGGTTTGAGTGTTGGACTACAACTCTGGAGACCAGGGTTTGAATCCCTGCTCAGCCATGAAAACCCACTGGCCTTGAATAAGCCACACTCTGTTACAAGGGTCCATAGCCTTCCATTTTTAATATCAAGAAATATTGTGAGGGTCATCTCTCCATGACCCTGAATGTATCCACCATACTCCCAAGTAAGAGGGTCACATCAGTAGTTTAGGAGTTACTAGAGGGTTGATTCACTCACACACACTTCAGGAAGGCGAGGAAACCCAATCAAGGAATTTACACTAATTTCAGGTGTGATGTTTGTTCCTGTCTCTCACTCCTGCGGGTTACCTAAATTTGCTCATTTACACTATAATTTGCTCATTTACACTATACTTCTCAACTCAGAAGCCTCCACCCCAAGTGATTATCTTATACAATTTGGACCATTTGCCATGGGACCCTGGTTCCTTGCCCTAGGTGGGATTGAATGGCCGCACACCACGGGCACGCATGCCATTTTATCCCTTCCTGCTTGCTCGTCCACGATGGACCGAGACCGCAGACTCGAAGTCCATGAAGAGGAGGGACGACTGTAGTATTAATTCTGATAATAGTACTAACACTACCAATACTAAAGCTACTTAAGACAGGGCACACTAAAAAAAAATCAAACTCAGTAATCAAAACATTAGGGGGTGGGGGTTGTCTAGGCTTGTACATGTTCATCCTTAGCCTTGTGTTTAGATACTGCTGCCATGGGAACAATCATCATCATATTCCTCTTCCACTTGCAAGTTTCATTCTTTGGTATTCTTCAAGCAACTACCAGATATTTCAGCCCGATGTAGAGCTTGCTCTAGTCATTAATCAATGGTAGACTAATTTTTAGAATGGAAGTCCTACTGTGCTCCCTCTTCTAATTTAATCCTCTATAGGCCACAGGAAATATTAGGTCTTGAAGCTGCCTTGAGAGGAAGTTTTGCCACATTGGTATCATTGAGTAAAGACCATCATATATGGGTGCATCTTTTAATGGAAATCCTACTGACTCTCCTCCAATAAACACTACCCAGCAATCTGATTGCTGGTTCTTAATATTTTATTATGTCTTGGAACAAAATTTGTATTTACCATCATGCCATCAACTTACCATTTGTAGTTACCATTATGCCACCAAGTTACTATTTGTAGTTACCATCATGCCACTAAGTTGTTAGCTTGTACTACCATGTCACCCTGAACACATCTAATATTGTTTTGGAAGCTACATAAGATCAAGCCTGCTTATCAGATGTTTGAAAGACAACAAGGAAATATCAGGGATCTAAGCTAGGAAAGAATCCTGCCTGAAACCTCAGAGAACCCCTGCCAGTTCAAGTTGCTAGAACTAGACTTGAAGACATAATGGTCTGGTTCTTTATGAGCAGCCTCCTGTATTTCTATATAACAAGGTTTCTATAAAACCTTGCTCCAGTCCTAACCTCAAGAAAGTACACCACATTCAGGGAAGCTATCTACAGCAGCACCTTTCCTACTGCTCTTTAATATGTGAGGAAACTCAAGTAGGGAGAGGTGCTTTCTAAGCTGGCTTGAATCCAGACTGTTTAAGGTCTCCATATTTGCGGGCAAGAATAATAATAATAATAATAATAATAATAATTTATATCCCACCTCTCTGCCAGGCAATCGGGGCGGCGTACAGAATTCAAAACATCAAAACAACTTACATAAAATCAAATCCCATCCCTCATTCCCACCCCCACTCACCCCCCCAAAACAACTCAACAAAACAAATTAAAAGACAGTTATTAAAAATATACCAAACACAATATAAAATATGCAATATAACACCTGTCAAACTTACCAATGCTTCCAAAGTAAACTCATGCCCTTTGCAAATTCCTGTCCCTGGCTCTAATAATTTCATAATCCAATTGTAAGTTTATTAGGAAAAAAACATGGATATTGAGATATCTTACCAATTAGATGGGAATGGGGTTTGGCAGGGAAGTCAGTTGGGTGAGACCTCTGAATTGATGGCCTTCACACTTTTATGAAAAGTGCAATCTTGAGCAAGAATGTGTCCAGGCATACATAATCTGGAAAGTTTTAACAGAAAAAGACTAAGAGGGGGAAGTTCAGGGGTGAGGTGGTGGGAACAGAAGTTAAATGTAGATTTATTATTTTTTTAAATATTGTAAGTCACCTTGAATCCCATCTTGGGAGAAAGGTAGGATATAAATTCAATAAATCAATCAATAAGAATAAAATAAAAATAAAAACAAAAATAGATTATTACTCTAAAGACTATGTGTGCAGTTGTTGTTGTTGTTGTTGTTGTTGTGTGGTTTCAAGTCATTTCTGACTTATGGTGACCCTAAGGTGACCCTATCATGGGGTTTTGTACACACGTACACTGCAAATTTACTTAAGAAACCATAACTGTCTGTGAACTATCAGCAGAATACATGCCCTAAGTAATGACAACATCACATAATTCATAGGGCATCCCCATTTTCCCCTAAAACTAGCATGCATCCTATCTGGCTTGTTTTGTATGATATTTTAAAGTCACCTCAACATCAGCACCAGAAAGTTTGACGGCTAAAGCGAGGGCCGTGATGTGATAATCTTGAAACAATATGCAGTAAAATTGCATCAGTATGTGGAGATGCAGACATTACAACACTGTGGCATACTTTGTATGCTATTACATAAGGGAGAAAGAGTATGTGCAAAACATTGGCCAACTTGTGTTGCTGACAACCTGGTACTTCTTGTACTACTTCCTGAAGACCTCAGGGAAGTCTCCAAAATAACACTTGATGAAAACAAAAGTTCATAGGTTATTTGTCTTATTCTTTCAACCTGCAATATGTTTTACTTGTTATTGGCTGGTACACAAGGTAGGTTAGGTGGAAACAGTTTCATAGGCATGTTGTTACAGTTGTTTCTAATGACTGTTGTGGCTATGCTTGATCTCTGCTCTTCTACATTGAATGTGCACTGAATACTAGTTATTTCAAGATAATTCTCCTTGTCTGCATGGAATTTGTTTCTGGAAAAAGGGACCAAGAAAAAAGATGGAGTTGTTTTTTTCAACTGTTCAAAAACATGAATAAGGAGCAAGGCTGGTTGAAGATGTTTTGTTACCTGAGGGAGAACAGCAAATGGCACCCACTTCCTTAAAAAGTCGAAGTCCCTTCCTTAAGTCAAGTGAAGCCATGTTATTTTGACAACTGAAGGAGAAAGAGTCTACAGTTTCCTCTTGTTTACATTAAAAATACAGTAATAACTAACAATTTACTGTTCTGTTCTGAAACTCAAAATTACTTCCCGAACAAGTTGTTTCATTCTGCAAAATGGTAGGGCTACTCCTGTTAAAGGGAGCTTGCACGTTGACCTTTCTGCATCTGTACTGAAAAAGAATATGTATTCCACTTTTAAAATTCAAAACTTAGAATCAAAATCCTATATGCTTGTTTTCAGGCCCAAGGGTTAAATACAGATCTTGAGCTCCTGAGTCACTATGACAGCCAGAAACCACTTCTTCCAACCCTTCAATAAACAAAGGCTTTAGTTACCTGAAGTGACTAACTGCTTGCATGGCTAACCAAACCATGGTTTTCTTTTCTTTTTTTTAATTATTATTTTTATTACATATACAAACAAGCAGAGATATATCATACATTCCATATCTTCATTACAGATATATCTAAAAATCAATCTTTAAGTCAGGTAATTAATCTTATACTTGAAGAGAGAGAAAAGAACAAAGAAAAAAAACACCAAAAACAGATTAAGTTATATAAATATATATAAATCTAATCCATGAATTTCCAATGTAATTATTATAATTAACTTAATTTGGACCTTATCTTATCCAATTTTATTTTTATTTCTAACTGTTCAGAACTCTCTTTTTTCCTAAAGATGATCTTATGAGAATTCCAGTGAATGCATGCTCTCAACAATCTAAATGATTCAATAAAAGTTATTACATTTGTTTAGCTACTTTGCTTGATTTAACAAAACTATAACATTGTATAAAATTCCAAAATCAAAGTACAGAGCAGCAATGCAGAACAGCCAGTCCTATATCCATAACAACAGGATCAAATATGGGGAAGGAAAAAGGCAAAGGATTTACTTTATTGGAGTCTGAGACCCAGCCTTCTCCAGTTCCCAGTGTCTCAGCCTAGGTTGCAACTCTATAACCATGAGGAAAAAAATATGAGGCTAAATGGCAGGTTACTTAAGGATTTGTTTTTGTTGTTAGCTGCCCTCGAGTTGGTTCCGACTCATGGAGACCCTGTGGATGAGACATCTCCAAGAATCCCTGCAAGTCCTTGCCCATAACCCCCCTGATCGAGTCTATCCATTTGGTTTGTGGTCTTCCTCTCTTTCTTCTACCCTCTTCCTTTCCTAGCATTATTGTTTTTTCTAGTGATCTGTGCCGTCTCTTTAAGTGGCCAAAGTATGATAGTCTCAACTTGATCATCTTTGCTTCCAAGGAGAGCCCTGGTCTGATCTGTTCAAGAACCCAGTTGTTTGTCTTCTTGGCTGTCCATGGTATCTTAAGTACTCTTCTCCAGCACCACATTTCAAATGAGTTGATTTTCTTTCTGTCTGCTTCCTTCACTGTCCAGCCCTCGCATCTATACATGGTAACTGGGAATACAATGGCCTGAACAATTCTGACTTTAGTGCTCAGTTGTATGTCTTTGCTCTTCAGTATCTTTTCCAGTTCTTTCATAGCTGCCCTTCCTATTCCTGGTCTTCTTCTTATTACCTGACTGCAGTCTCCATTCTGGTCAATGTTTGATCCCTAGATGGGAATTCTTTAACTATTTCAATTTCCTGGTTGTCCAGATTGAATTTGTGTATTTCTTCTGTGGTCATTATTTTTGTTTTAGATATGTTCAGCATCAGACCTGCCTTTGCACTTTTATCTTTGACCTTCCTTATTAACTTTTCCAATCCTGAACATCTTCTGCTAATATTATGGTGTTGTCCACATATCTTAGGTTGCTAATGTTGCTTCCTCTATCCTAGCTCCTCCTTTTTCTGATTCTAATTCTGCTTTTCTTATGATGTTTTCAGCATATAAATTTTAAAAAATAGGGTGATAGGATGCAGCCTTGCCTGACCCCTTTGCCTATTGGGAACCACTCTGTTTCCCCGAATTCTGTTCTGATGGTGGCCTCTTGTCCTTAGTACAGATACCTCATTAGGACTATCAGATGTAGGGGCACCCCCATGTCTTTGAGTGCATTCCATAGTTTTGCGTAATCTGTACAATCAAATACTTTGCTGTAGTCTATGAAACACATGCTGATTCTTTTTTGGAATTCTTTGGTGCGCTCCATTAGCCATCATATGTTTGCAATGTGGTCTCTAGTGCCCCTTCCTTTTTTGAATTCTGGTTGCACCTCTGGAATTTCTCTCTCCATGTATGGTTGGAGTCTATACTGCAGAATTTTGAGCATTATTTTGCTTGCATGTGAGATTAGTGCTATTGCCCTATAGTTGCTGCAGTCTTTTGTATCTCCTTTCTTGTGGCTTGGTATGTATATCAAGCATTTCTAGTCTACTGGCCACCACTTTGTTTTCCATAATTGTTGGCATTTACATTAAGGAGAAGTAAGCATTTTAATCTGGAATATTGGTATGCAAAGAGACCTTGTAGCACCTTTGAGACTACATGAGTGAAAGAGGCTGTACCATACGTTTTCATAAACCTGTCTGCTTCCTCAGATACGTGGAGTGAGATGAATCCCATGCATCTGACAAAGTAGACCAAGGGCCTCGGCAGACGGCTTATTGAGCTGTCTCCAAGGCAAGGAAGAGGAGGGGCAGCCGCACGCGCAGCGCCCCTTCCTCCTCCCGAGGTCATCCTCGGAGCCGCCGGCCCTCCGCACGTCCGGCGCTCCGGGGACAACCTCCCGCCGCAGCAACCGCACGCGCTGCGGCGGAAAAGTCAGTGAAAGTGCGCCCGACGCTTTTAGGGCGCACTTTCACTGACTTCTGAAAGGAGCGCTATTTTTGCACTCCTTTCAGAGGCGCCGACGGTGCGCCGCGGTGCGACTGCTCCAGTCCCGTGGCGCACCATCGCAGGGCATCTTGGACGCCCTCGTCTGCTTCCTCCCCAAGTCTTTGAAAGCTAATCTTGCTTCATTCACTTCAGTTAATCTCAAAGGTGCTACAAGATCCTTTTGCATTAAGGAGAAGTGTTTGTTGTTGCTGTATGCCTTCAAGTCATTTCTGACATATGGTGATCCTTAGATGCTCCTGTCATGGGTTGTGTTGTGTGGTTTGGGTTTGTTTTTTTTAACAAGATCTGTTCAGAGAAAGTTTGCCATTACCTTCCTCTGAGGCTGAGAGAGTATGACTTTCCCAAGATTACCCAATGAATTTCCATGGCCAAGCAGGGATTTAAACACTGATCTCCCAGAGTCCTAGTCCAACACTGAAACTACTACACCATGCTGGCTCTAGATTCTTCCCTACCCCTAAATTGCACAGGGCAGAATTGGAATGATTACTGTATTTTTAATGGAAAGGTGAGAACCTTGTAGACTCTTTCCCCCTCAGGTGCCAAAATAACTTGGCTTATCTTCACTCAGAAATGGCACTTTGACTTAGGGAAATTGGTGTCATTAATTAAAGAGACTAAAAAATAATTGAATAGCTATTCTGTTAAGCTCAGCCATAGAATTAAATGTTTTAAAACATTTAAAAAAAAACAGCAAGAAGAGGAAACCATGCAACAGCCGCCATTAAAAGACTCTTACATAGCAGCTAGTTAGTGGCCAAAAGCATCTCTGAATGGAAAAAATCTTTGCCTGTAGGTGAAAGGAAAGCCATGAGGGATGCAGCCTAATCTCCACAGAATGATATTCCATAGCCTGGGAGCAGCCTCTGAGAAGCCCTTTCTCATGTACTCATCAAATGTCCCTGTGAAGGTGGTGGGACCAAGAGAAAGCCTTCCTGCAAATATATCAAAAATCATGCAGGTTTATATGGGGCGATAGTTTTTCAGATAGTCTTCTAGACCCAAGCTATAGGGCTTTGTAGGAAGTTGTCATAACAAAACAAAACAAAAATCTCTTCCTGTAATCAGCTCTGGTCAGCTGTCTGGTTGCAGCACCTTAGACCCACCAACATTTCTGAGTTGTGTGAAGTCGAAGGCTTTCATGGCTGACATCCATAATATTTTGTGGGTTTTTCAGGCTGTGTGGCCATGTTCTAGAAGAGTTTCTTTCTTACGTTTCGCCAGCATCTGTGGCTGGCATCTTCAGAGAAATGCCAGCCACAGATGCTGGCAAAATGTCAGAAAGAAACTCTTCTAGAACATGGCCATACAGTTCGAAAAACCCACAAAAAACTATTTCTGAGTTGTGTTTCCAAAGGCAGTCTTTGTTTATTTATAATATGCTTGGAGCCACATTATTAAACTAGAATAAAATGGAAATCAAAACACTGATATAATAATACCTTCATTAGGAGTAACCAAAAATTTAAGTTACAAAAGAGCCAGTAGTTTTCAGAGCAGCAGCTGTGTTAGTATCTTGCAGAATAAAAAGGAAGAAGATTGGGGAGGGGAAAAAAAAGGAAGAGATGCGGTAGTCTTGAAGAAACTTTTAAGACTACTGTATATACTCGACTATAAGTCAATCTCATGTATAACTAGAGGACAGGTTTGGGGGCCAAAATTATTGATTTTGATATGACCCATGGATATGTTGAGGGTAAAACTTAGGGACATGTAGCAAAGGATATAAAGGGTGAAGAAAAGGGAAATGATGCCAAAGAACTTACAAAATTCCAGCAGACATAACTGTTTGGGGTCACCCTAAACGCTGGATGGATGAGCAGGGAACTACAGTAAATGGTAGCTGTGTGATGTGTGGGGGAGGAGGCACAAGTGGGGCTAAGAAAACACACACATGTCATAAAGGTTGAAAAGGCAAAGCAAAGAAAATGGTGATGATGTTTGCAGTGATTATGCCTTTAACTTGAAGGTGATAAGTCCCTGATTTTATCCCAGAAAAACTGGCAAACATACACAAATGTCTTATTCATATGTTTCAAAGCCTGATTCCTCTCAGCATGCCTTTGAGGGGAGGTACTGAAGAGCTGCTATCACCACCATTTCCCCACCCAGACACTCAAAAAGGTCAGAAGCAACTCTGTGGCAGAGAAAATAGAGGGAGTTGGTGGATCTTTAGATTCTCCCAGGATGGACTAAGCTCTCACCTTTTGCCACTCCACTCAGAGGTCAACAGGTAACTTGAAGGCACATACACGTGCAAATACACACAAGGAGGCAAGGGAACTAAAATCTGATTTTTCCTAACAGAGTATTTTTCTTGACAGAGTACCTCCAGAGTCTAGGAGTATCTGGAATTTAGGGAGTCTAGGAGTATCTGGAATTTAGGGAGAGGACTGGTGTTTGAGGACTGTTGCCTACCTAGCTGCTTCTGTGAATGACAGCTTCTGTGTCCTCAAACCCACCTTGTTCTTACATTGTAAACAGACTGCAAAATAATATAAGTTGTTATTACAATAAAAATATGATTTTTAAACAACTGCATAATAGAAATTGCTGGATTAGGGGAGTTTCCTGATTTTGTTAGGATTGTGACCAGCTCAGTCAAAAGGCAATCTCCAGAGTTTTCAGAGCAATGAGCTGAAGCCTAAGACTAACTTTAGCAAAACACAAGGCAAACACAAGGCAAGCATTCAAAACAGATAATGAAAAAGGTGACTAGTTGCATTGAAACATATATTCTGAACATATATTCCTGGTGCTTAGGTCCTAACTAATAAGAAAAAAAAATTCAAGTATAGAAAGAGCTCAACAGATCTGTGACTCACCAACCTCTTGCCAAAAGGAAGGAACAGAGAAGAGAAAGAAGGTGGAGTCCCTGTGACATCTGGGAGTTTCTAGGGTCACATGATCTGGTTGTCTAGCTACATTGATCATAAATGACCATGCATTACAATCTCCAGTTGTGCAAACGAGGAAAGCTTGAGGAAGAGAAAGGAGGCAGCAATAGAGTTGCCTAAAACAATTAGGAAAGGAGTCTATGATGAGAAACGTTTGACTGGAGCAGGGTTTTTTTTTGCAGCAGAAATCATCAAGGGTCAATACCAATACCCTCCATTCTCATGGACTTGAGATCAGCGGACTCAAATATTAATGGGGGGGGGGCAACCTCCTTTAATTTCAATGGGGTGTGCACCAGTGGGCGCACACTCCAATCAAGCCTATGAAGCTTGAATATTGGTAAGTCTCTATTTTCGTTGGGGGGGGGGTCTGGAATGGATCCCCCATGAAAATTGAGGGCCAACTGTAGTCTGAAGACAGCTCAAACACATAGGACGTTATCACACGGGGGAAATCTGTTGGTTAATCCACACAAATCACAAACAAAAACTGAATTTGCACCTCACGATTTCACACGACGTCGCACAGAAACTGGACAGAAACTGGTATTATCCGAGATCTTTTTAATTTCGGGAGTTTAGAGAAAATGCATTTGCGAAATTACAGTAATTTCGCATTTAATGTAATGTGAAAAGCAAATACGCATGGACAATTCTCTTTTAAAACCTGGAGGAGGGCCAAGAGGAGGAGGAGGAGGGGCCTCCAGGGAGGGAGAGTCCCGGGCTCCTGCCATGCAGGCAAGGCAAGGCAAGGCAAGGCAAGGTGAGGGAAGTTTGGGATGGAGAAGTTTGGAATTTGGGATGGAGGGGAAAGGAGGGGAAAGAAGGATTCCCTCGCAGCAGCTGTGGGTGGATGTGGGTGCAAGTGTGGGGTGTGCTTGTAGAGCAACTTGGAAATCCATCTCACCATGAAGTTCTGCCCTGCAGGTCCTACAAAGGGGAAAGGCTTATGGGGGGGGCATGGGAGCTACCTCCAGTTTCCCCCTCTCCTGGGCATCATCTAAGGCTCTGACTCTCCCCAGGGAACACCCAGCCCTTCCTTCCTTCCCTTTCCTCCTCCTCCTCCTCCTCCTTCCCTGCCAGCTCTGCCTGTGATCCTACCCTCCTTGCTCATCTCCCCAGCAGCTGACAGCCTCCAATGCCAGGAAAGGAGAGAGAGAAAAGGGAGGCTGAGCCATCTCAATCCCTCCCTTGCCTCGGCTTGCCTTGCCTTGCCTTTCCAGCCTCCTCCTCCTCCTCCTCCTCCTCTGCTCTCTTGAGAGGTCCTAACCCCAATGGAAGGGGGTTAGGACCTGTGCAGGAGGACATGACCCCAAATGTAGGACAGTCTGACATTTCCTCCTGGGAAATGCAGGACCCGCCCTGGAAAAGGAGGAGTCTGGTCACGAAACACACCCATTTCCAGTACATGTACAGGTTCTTTTCACTTGTGTATGAAAGTTAAAAACGTCTTTTTTGCTTTTAACTTAATTCTGTTATTATTGTAATTACATGTGAAAAGCTTTTGCGCAATTAAGCTCTTTTTTCTCTTTCTTTTCGGGATGCTTCATTTCCACTTTATTATCTCTTTAACAACGAAACTGGCCCATGTGTGATAACGTCCATAGTCCCTCTGCATATGAGGAAGTAGGCTCAAGTCTAGGAAAGCTCATGCTACCAGATTCTTTCTTTCAGAAGAGGGTGCAAGAGAGGGTGATCAAATATCCTAACCACAAAGAAGGACAAAGCACTATAGGACATTCAAGAAAAATGTAGGACATTACCAAAGAATGAAAAATAAATAAAAAGAGGAAATATGGTGCGTATATATGAGGGATTTGTTAATAGCTGAGAACACCTTTGAGATAGGATATGATTAATTGTTGACTTCTAAGGTGAAATATTTATACAGTCATCCCTTCTGATTTGCAGGGTATCCGTTCTGGACCCCCTCCCACATGTGAATCGGGAAAATCACCAATATTGGCATCCCATTGATTACAATGGGGGGCACTCCTATGTGCAGCGCACACAACTTGGAGACACCTACCCACCACTATGTCCCTCCTGGCTTGCTGTCCGCAAAGGATCAAGACTGTATTAATAAACTCATATACGTAATATGTTTTTTAAAAACCAGCAATAATAAAATAGCTTTGAATTACCCATATCTTTTTCTCATAGCTGACCAATAAAGAAATCACCAGCAGGGCTGGCCGCCCCACATCTTTCCTGAATTAAGTGAGATTTATTCTATCACCTAAAGGCCAACAGAGTGGTGTGCCAAAATGTCTCTTCATCTAATGTCCTTTCAAAATCTAAGTTGCCTGTTGTTGCCTATTTCTTTCACTTATACTAAGGGAACAGAAAGCACCACTCTTCAATTATGATTTCAATGGACAGGTGGGTTCAAATAGGCATGAGACATCTAATGGAGATCATCATTGGTGTGAAGGTCTACAAATCTCTGAATATGATTTTGGGGTGACAAGCTATGTTATGGTTACCAGGTTTTTCATGCCTGCTACCTGGTTGGAAGCAAGCACTACCTGTGGAAAAGGGAAGAGGCAAACATTCTGAACTCTTAGCAGTGGTGCTTTGGGTCACCAGACATGCTGGAGCAGCAGAGAGATTTGGAGTAGTCCCTGCTTTGAAGCTACAGAAGTGCGTGAAGATCTATCAAGCAGCATCCTGGAGATCCCAGCCTCCCCAATACCAAGCTTGGGAAGAAAACTGGGAAGTTTGGGAGAAAGGAGCTTTGTTTCAAATGAGAAAAGGAACAAAAAGAGGGTAGGGCCTTGTAGGCAGATCCCCACAACCAAATAGTGATGGAGATCTGCCTCTTTTTCCCACAGGAGGGAAAGAGCTTCCAGCTATTTCCCTGTGGAGAGATGAAAGACAGAATGCCATTGCCAAACCCTCCATATCCCCTGCTTCTTCTTCCCATAGGAAAAAACTCATCAATCTGACTCTTCTTCCATTTTGAGTGTGGAGAGCCTACTCTAAAAAGGATTTTAGGTAGCCTCCATCTTTGACTGGTGTCATGGCCACTAGCTGTGACTACTGGCCATGGTAGATAAGGAATGTGGTTCAGTGTAAAGAACAGCGCTTGTCACCACAGATTAAAATAAATTCTTTGTAAAGATATTGGGTTATGTACAGAATGTGTGGGTATTTTGTTTCAAAGTTTTAAAAAGGTTTTTTAATGTGTCGTTGCAAGAAACAGAAGAGGCACACGCAAAACAACTGGGAGTGAAAATCTTTGAATATCTACTCTCCATCTACAACTAACTTCTTATTTAGAAAAGGTTAATTTACTTTTGAGGTGATTCACGGCATAGGAAAACAGAATATGACTACCTACTGTATGACCTGGACCAGCTGTTGCTGACATGGGATATGTCACGTAACACATGAGCAATGAAGGAGAGAAACGTTCAAAGTTAAATATAAATGATGTAATTTGGATAAGACCTTTGCTCAGCTTTCTCTGCTCCTTGGAGAACAAACAGGAGGCTGTGTTTATTGTGTACAGTCCAAAGTTCACTTGGACAGCCCTTCAGCATTACCAGCTTCAAATCCTGTTTCACTGTCCTGTTTCAATGACTGGAACAAAACAAATTGGCACTAATCTGTCAAGATGAGGGTGCATGATGTATAATGTCAACAGCAAAATGTTTGCACTTATGCTATGTGTCTAAGGGTTGAAATAAATATGGCATGGGAGGTTTGTGATCTAATTCCTCACTGCTTTTTCATTTTACAGTAGATATCTGGAAAGGACAGAAGCAGAGCTGGAACAAGACGGTGGCATGAGAGTGGGGTGAGAGCTAATCTTTTGCTCCCAGTGAGGTTTAACAAACTGAAAATTGTCCCAACTTTCCCCAGATTATTTGTCTTGTTTATTGGGGAAGGGGGGGGGGGAACAGCTCACTGTATTATGACTTGTATCACAGTTTAATTGCTACATTGGTTTGAATGGAATAGGTGGGCCTAATAGAGTTTAATTAGCCACAGTGAAATGGAGAGAAGAATAGCAGTGTTAACCTCCCAAAACATTCTATAGGCTTCTTGCTATTAACTGTTCCCATCCCATCTCTGACACCCAACTTGTCTTGGTTAATAAAAAATCATACCGGTACTGCTTTTTTTGCAGTCAGAAAAGGGGTAGGCAAATATAATGCCATCTTCAACCTGTTAGGAAAAGCTGCAGCAGTGTGTTTGTCTGTGCACTATAGAGGCTTCCTCTGGCTTGTATAGTTTTGTGCATAAAGACCCATCCTCAGCAGTTTAACAAGTCTGGGAATTACTTTCTTGTGAGTTCCTTGTAAATAAACCTGGGTTACATGAGGAGGGAGAAGCATTTCCTTGTGGGCTGACTGCTCAACAAAGCTTATATTTTTATGCAGTTCTGTTGTTGTTGTGTGCCTTCAAGTCATTTCTGATCTATGGTGTCCCTAAGCCAAACCTATCATGGGGTTTTCCTGACAAGATTTGTTTAGAGGGATTTGTCTTTGACTTCTTCTGGGACTGAGAGTGTTTCATTTGTCCAAGGTCACCCGAAATGTTTCTGTGACTATGGGGGGGGTTGCAGACTGCCACAAATAGTGCAAATTGAGTCCACTTTTAGGGTTAGGGTTAGGGCTAGGGAATCATGGGAACTGTATTTTATTGTGGCACCAGAGCTCTCTGACAGAGAAGGCTCAATGTCTCAGAAAAAAACAAAACAATTCCCATGATTTCCTAGCACTAACCCTAACCCTAAAAGCGGACTCAATTTGCACTATTTCTGGCAGTCTGCAACCCCCCTGAGTGGGGGCTTGAACCCTGATCACCCATTGTCCTATAAGTTTATCACTCCTCATTTCCATCCCAATCTGGGCACGGGCTGGGAACAGGATGGAATGGATGAGAACGAGTTTTACCGCTCAGGAAAATGCCGCCGATGCCGCCGGGAATCCCCAAGCTGTTCCCCATCCATGCTATGGCAGCTGATTTTGAAGAACGGTAGCTTTCCATTCTTCAAAATCGGCAGCCATGGAACAGCTTGGGAATAGTTTGGGGACTCCTGGCAGCATCAGCAGTGTTTTCCTGAGCGGTAAAATCCGTTCTTGTCCATTCCATCCTGTTCCCATCCCGTGACCGGATCAGGATGGAAATGAGGAGTGATAAACTTACAAGTCTAATCCTCAAACCACTATGCCATGCTGGGTCACCTCTATGCAATTTAAGTGACCAAATTTAATGTTATTAATTGTTTTCTTTTTATAATAATGTGAGGGCAACAGGGATTTTAAAAGATTAATTCTTGTTGCTGTCCAGCACTGTGTGGATAATAACACATTACATATTACAATAAAGGCCTAAATTCTACCGTTGGTTCCAACTAGACAAGACCCATTGAATCCAGATGGATTTACCCACATGTTGACTTACCATACCACAACTGATAAAAATGGGTCTGCTCTAGTTGAGGTGAACTAATGGAATTCTGGCCAAAATGCATCCAAGAATGCTTGTATGTTCTGAGATTGGAAATACTGTATGAAATTTAAAAACAAACAAACAAACTTTACAGCATTGCCTGTATCTGTACGTGTGTTTGCTCATGAGAATTTCTCTGGGGAAATAGGAAATGATAGAAAAAAGAAAACAGGCAAATAAAGAGAAATGTTATATTCCTTCCTGTTACCATCCATGCTACAAATTTCTCTTTGTTAAGATGGTAGGACACACAGGAATAGAAAACTGCCTCCAACCCTAACCTTGAAACACATTAATTTAAGTTGCTAAATTATTTTGGTTGGATCTAAGGGCTTAGCCTTATTTAAAGTAGACCCAGTGAAATCATAGCAATTGAAGTTAGTCAAGATTAAGTCCCACTGATTTCCATGGAGGCTCTGTCTCTGGATCCAACCCCTTGTCTTGCCCTATGCAAAACAAACTGATGGAGCACCTGCTGATGGAGACTGATGTATAAATAAATCTCTGCACTTTGCTATCTTGGCTGTTATGCAAGCTGTAAGGTGAGCTCACTGAGAGTACTGAAACGTATTAAGTCTTAATCATTTTTTTTAAAAAAAGAAAGTATTAAGCATTCTTGTGATTCTTAAAAGATAATAAAGAATTCAGAGAAGCAAATGTACACTATGTACTAAGACAATACCATTGCTGGAGCAAGTTTCCCTAGCAGGATGACTAACAGTTTATGGGACACTATTTGCATGTTTTTCAACCTCTTTCACAAGGCATTATACATTTGGTTCTGTACTCATACATGCTGGGAACAGTTGCTCATTTGTTAAACTGGCAGCATACTTCATAAAATCAAATACTTTTAGGGATGCAAGTGACATTTGTGCTGCTTCACTGGGAAGAGTAACTTATGAAGATTCAGGCCCTGTTGTCTGATTTATGTGTCAGTTTGAACAGACACAACATCTGTCCAAATGCACTGTAAAAATATAAGACCTAGAAATACCTCTTGTCCCTGCCAGCCACAAGTAAAGCAGGTTCCCAGTGTAGACATGGCACTTTTTCTATGATACTACTGATACTGAGCTACAAGCCCTATTCTGAAGATGGGCAAGCTTGATTAGAGCCAACCAATCACAGCTCATGAAATGCTCTGGAAACAGGGTGGGGGGGGGGCTGTGGGGAAAAGGATATAAACTTGAAGCGAGCGAGAGTGGAATCCTATTCTTTCCCTGCTCAAGGTTTATTGCATTTTATAATACAGACACACTGCTGCAATCCAGTACTAAAAGCCTGTGTTTCTTGAGTTCTTCTTCATCCTTCTCCCAATGCCGATGCTGCTAAGAAAGCTTCTAGCTAGACAGAGGACAAGGAGGAAAGGAGGACAAGCAAACATGAAGGAGCTTCTTTGCCAGAGGCTTTGTTAACGGAGGTATTCTTGTATTCATCCTTTATCCAGACATTTTAACTACCTCTCCCTCCGTCTTCTTGATATCCACTAACTCTATCAGCATGGGCTTTAAATACTCATCAGAAACCTACAGCCATTCATTTTACTAGTGTGTAGAATTCCACACACATCTTCCCCCACACAAAGGGCCAATAAATGAAGGGCCAGCAGAAACCTTTGGATTTGATTTCTTACATCTCTATAGAAGATATAAACTTCTGTTGCCTATAGCTAGCTTTCTTGTTTTGTGTGCATTCAAGTCATTTCCACCTTATGATGACCCTATCACAGGTTTTTCTTGGCAAGATTTGCTCAAAGGGGGTTTGCCTTGCTTTCTTCTGAGGCTGAGAGAATGTGACTTGCCTAAGAGCACCCAGTGGGTTTCCATGGCTGAATGAGGATTCAAGTCCTGGTCTCCAGAGTCATAGTCCAATGCTCAAATCACTACACCACACTGACTTTCATAGCTAGCTCCTTATTTACACAAATGATAAAATAGCAGTTTGACTGCTGCAGGACAGTCTCTCATTCTGGCATTTAAACACTGCATTTTTTTCACTCTAGAGGTCCTGGGCAGATTATGGGTCCAGATTGCAGAAAATGACATACCTCTTCTGATAATCTCACTACTAACCATCAGCTGCTATTAAATATAGTTTAAGATGTATGCATGGAAGGGGGGTGGACTGGATGGCCCTTGTGGTCTCTTCCAACTCTATGATTCTATGTAAAAACGGAATCCTCCCCTTTTTTGCTTCTAGGAATCCCCTCTTTTGGAATTTTCACTTGAAATTGGGCATTATAATTTGGACAACAATTGAAAACACTTGCATCAAATTTTGAAGCATTTACTATAATGTCTCCTTTTTGTTATTTCTTAGATCCTTATCACATGAGAAAAGAAAGCGGAAATGGAGCTAGAGAGTAGCAGCTTTCTCCATGCCTCACTATATGACATTGTAGAGCGAAAGCTCTATTCTCATGGGAGAGGGTTATAAAAGTGCATCTTTTGTCTAGTTGGAAAAATCCATTCAACAAAAGACATGTTTTTACAACTGACTCCTGTGGAAAGAGAACTGAAGAACTACGGTGTCATGCAGTAAAGCACAGAGAATGCTGCTACTCTCCAGCTCCATTTCAGCTTTCTTTTCTTTTCTTTTCTTTTTTAATAATTTATTTAAATATCCATAAAACATAAAAGCATTTCAGCTTTCTTTTCTCATGCAATAAGGCTCTTAAAATTATGGCTGCCTCCCCACCTAGGATTTCACACTGGAACTAAAATGACAGCCAGAGGTCACATTTAACTTTCTGCTCAGGTAACAATGAGATCTTTGCAGGATGTTTACAGGTTCTAACCAAAGCAGTACTGCTCCTCCCCACTGTACACCTGTCTCTCCTGTCCTGGCTGATGCTCTACACTCTCCTTTGCTTCTGGCATCAAATTCCCAAATGATTATTTCCCTTAAGCATAGAAAATGAAGCCTCAGTTGATGGACACAGATGACAGCTTGCTCTCTCTGTCCCACCAACCTGTCAGGCGCATTTAGTGGGAACAAGAGAGAGGGCCTTCTCACCTTTGCAGACTGCCAAAAATAGTGCAAATTGAGTCCACTTTAACTGCCCCGACTCAGTGCTAGGAAATCATGGGAACAGTAGTTTATTGTGGCACCAGAACTCTCTGACAGAGAAGGTTCAATGTCTCAGAAAAAAATACAATTCCCATGATTCTCTAGCACTAAGCCAGGGCAGTTAAAGTGGACTCAATTTGCACTATTTCTAGCAGTCTGCAAAGGCCAGGTGGCTGCTCCCAAGCTGTGGAACTCCCTCCTTAGAGAGGCAGGGATGGCGCCATCCCTACTGCTATCTTTCCAATGCCAGGTAAAGACGTTTTTGTGCAGCCAGACCTTTTAAGCTGATAACGACTGGGTTTTTAATGTTGTGCTATATAACATTTAATGGTTTGTATTTTTAACATGTTCTAATTTAATTTATAACTGTTTTAACTCTTAAAATTGTTTAATTATTTTTTAATTTTATATTTATATATTTTAATGTTGTACTTTTAAAAAATTCTATTGTTTTATACTTGTTGTTCGTAGCCTTGAGTCCCTATATTGGGAGAAAGTAGGGATATGAGAAAATAAAATAATAATAATAAAATCCAAGGAGGAAATGGAAATATTTTTCTTTAGCCTGGAATTGTCCCACGACTGCTTTGAACATTTCGTTCTATATGGTTGTCAGTGATGTTACCCTGGAACCTGCTGCCATGTGGGATGGTGCCTCATTTAATTATTTCCTGCCAGAAATGGGGGCCTCCCATTTTACAGCTGATGTAAGTTACAGGCTGAAGCGGACAAGTGAGAGGCTTCTAAATCAGGGGCTGAGTTATGCCGCAGATTTCAGCTCCACACAAGCATCATGTCCTTCAACATGAGCTTTTTTGTGGCCTGCATAAGCCTCTTGCATCCCAGTGGCAGGAAAGGTCAAGAAGGGGATGCAAATAAACCCAACTAACGTAGTTTCCTTTCGTCATAGAAAAAAATTACATATTAGATTATTTTAAAATATGCCCTGAACTTTCATTCCATTGAGGGAGAAATCTAAAGCCAAGATTAATGTGGCTATTTACTACTGTGCCCCTGTAAAAATAAATCAAATGTCAGCCTGCAAATACTTCTATGAATAATCCCTGGTGGCTGACAGGCTAAAGTAGAAAAATATAGTAGCTGAGCCAGCCATGATACTCCTTACACACTGTGGTGTGTATGTGTAAAAAGATT
Source organism: Phrynosoma blainvillii (assembly GCA_026167975.1). NCBI lineage: Eukaryota > Metazoa > Chordata > Lepidosauria > Squamata > Phrynosomatidae > Phrynosoma > Phrynosoma blainvillii. Next base: position 267,702,685 of record JANUYF010000002.1, on the reverse strand, counting down.
AAGATTTTAAGGGCAGAATCCTCCTAAGGCAGTGTGCAATATAAAGACAATACAAAACAAATTAATGTAATTATAATTCAATAAGAACACTCCACAGAGACTGTGAATTGTGGCAGTAGGGCAAAGCAATGCAAGCCTCAATATAGATTTCTCTTCTAAAGTGGTTGCCACTAGACATGGTGATGTAACCAAAACTTGGAATTTTAACTAACAAATGGGTCCTAGAAGAAATCAAATCTGAATTTTCCCTAGAAGTCAAGATGACCAAACTGAGACTGTCGTACTTTAGCCATATCATGAGGAGACATGATTCAGTAGAAAAGAAATAATGATTGGCAATGTGGGATGCAGTAGGAAAAGAGGAAGACTGCGTTACAAGTGGATAGAATCAATCAAGGAAGCCACAGTCTTGAATCTGCAAGACCTCAGCGGTTCTGTTGATGATAGGGTGACTTGGAGGTATCTCATTCATAGGGTCACCATAAGTTGAAGTTAACTTGATGGCAATTAACAATAACAGCAACAACAGTAACAACTCCAAAAATCCACTTGTGGCCAACTTTACAAGCTGTGGGAGACCCAATACAGGCACATGGGGTGAGGAAAGGAAAGGGAATACAGGTTATGTTGATACAAGAGGGTATTAGATAGCCAGCATTGTATAGTGTGTTGAGTGGTGGATTAGGACTCTGAAGAACATTGGCCATGTAAGCCCACTGGGTGACCTTGGCAAGTCAGAGGAAGGCAGTGGTAAATCTCCTCTCAGCAAATCTTGCTAGGAAAGCCCTGTGATAGATTCACCTTAGAGGTGCCATAAGTTGGAAATGATTTGAAGGCACACCTCATCATCAATGAATTTTATGATGGACAGTGAGTTGCACTCATAGGCCTTATTTATTTGAGTAGACCCACTGAAGCAATAGAACATATTTTAAGTGTTCTCTTACCTAAATCCCATACTCAAGTTAAGACTAACAGTTGGATTTAAGCCACAGTTCTAAATCTTACCACAGGTGCAGTTAAGTTGATAAGGCATTGCTACAGTTAACAATGTAGAAAGGTAGAATTCAAAGATATAGCCGTGTTAGTCTGTAGAATAGTATATATAGAAATCTTGTAGCATCTTTGAGACTAGAAGTTGGCAGCATGAGCTTTCGTAGACTTAAATCTACTTCATCCGAATGCATCTGAGGAAGTACACTTAAGTCTATGAAAGCTCATGCTGCCAACTTCTTCTATAGTCTCAAAGGTGCTACAAGATCTCTCTACAATGTAGGAAGGTGCAAGGGTAATAATGAGATGATATAAATTTATAGCAGTTTCGGAGAAAGATTATGGAGTGTTCCAATAAGCCTAGAGGATACAGCTGTGCTCCACTTCCTGGCATTCTTAGGGTGTTTTTTAAAAGACCTCATAGACCTGGCTATAGAATTATTCTCTTTCACAGGCTGGAGTTGGGGAGATAAACATATCTCCTCTTAGCTGGCCTTTGTGCCAAGTAAAACATGGATCTTTCCCACATGAACAACATGCAATTGAAGTCCTTTCTGATTCTGGAGGTAACTCAGGACTATAATTTCTTTTCATATGTTCATCCTGAGGTATTTTCTGTGTCATAGCTCCATTAGGATAGCTGTCACTAAGGCCTGTCAGCCAAGTAGATGTTGAATGTAGGTTTAGTCTTTTTGCTTATTCTGTTTATCTGGTGTATCTATGATGTTTGTCAGTATTCCTTCTTCTCCTGCTTAAAAGCTCCATTTGAATAATGGACAGTTGTCATGGAATGATAGTGTACACATATTTTACATAAATATGACAATTTCTGATGCCAATTGCACACATATTCTGAAACAATTAGGGAGGGAATGGGTTCAGCTGTGGTGTGGCTGTGGTGTAAGGGCTGGGATAATTTCAGCCACTCTCCAAGAAACATGACAAGCAACTGACTTTTAAAAGTCAGAAAAACATGAGAGGCAGATATTTTTAAGGAAGCAAAATATAAACTTAACCCAAGTCTTTTGAAAGACACAGCTGAAATATTTTTAGGTTTGGTGATCTTCTGACCACTAATAAGAACCTTCTGCATCTTGGGATGGGTTGACATTCCTTATAAATGACATTTATTGCAGTGTGTTCAAGTACTTGAGGCAGATATAGAAAAATGAGTCTTGTTCTCTATTCCCTGCTTCCCTTTTCTGCTTCCCTAACCCACAATGGCATTCGTGGCACTTATTTTTCTTGTTACAAACATCATATTCCTTAGTCTCAGTGTGAGACACACACCCCACACTGATGATTGTACATGTTTTCAGCTAGTTTGGGATGAGAGATTAACATTCCATTGTTCTTAAGTGATGTGGACCAAAGAGTTACTTAAGAGCACTGGGTCAACAAATTCCTATGAAATTCACTTGGCATCCCACTCCTACACATTCTTATTCCTCCCATTTTCTTGGCTTTTATCTCCATATTTTTATTACATTATGCATGGGGCACTGTCACAGCTGAAAACTCATTTAATCAGTCAGGAAATTGCTAACTTCGAGTCAAGGAGAGTGCTTGCTTTGCAATAGGCATAGTAAGGCTAACATGCAGCATTTTGCTGCCTGAGGTGAAGGACAAGATGCACATGTACACGTTATGTACAAAAGCCAATTGAACTGGCTGTGGACATCTCCTTTGGCACTGGCAATGGAACAGCATCCTCCACACTGCCAGCATCTTCTAGTACACTTCAACAAAACATAACACTTTTAGGGTAGGACTGCAACTCCCAGAATTCTTCACTATGGACTATGTTGGCTGCTGGGGTGCAAAATCAGGATGTGTAGCACCCATAAGCCCAAATTCTGTTGATAGTTCTGACTAGTGTAGACCCATCCAGTCAGTGGGATTTATCTATGTGTTGACTCACCATTTAGCAACTGTTTGAATAGATCTACTCAAGTTGAGACTAATGAACAGCATGTTACCCATATTTCTGTCCTTGAACACCTTGTCACCCACCCTCTGGCATCTGCCACCTGAGGCACCCACCTCTTCCAATGACAGCATCAGTCCTGATTTTGTTTTAAAGAGAACTGTTACTGATGTAGCCATCTATAAAACTGGCATAGTAGCCCTAAGTACCATTTCTAATTACAGAATGTATTCTAGAAATATTAATATTAAATAAACATCATCATCATCATCATCATCATCATCATCATCCACACAGGTTAGGCAGTTACTCTGTAATTAAGCTATATGATGAAATAAACTGGATACTTAAACACCCATCAATTTTGGGCCCTAAGATCCTTTCACACAGACCACTGTTCTTAAAAAAATGACACTAATAATACCCTACTTTGTGACAACACATTGGCATAATCCACTGCCAGTATGAGCACAGAAGTGATGAGAAATTTTGCTGTAGCCTGTCTTGGCCAAGTCTGGTGGTTATATGATGATGACAGTGCAAACCATCACTCTTTGTTTGAGAGGTGGCTACATTTTGAGTGTAGGTGTAGATATCCAGTATTGACAATGATTTTACTTTCCATCTGAACTAGGTATTTGAATGAAAGAATGGATGCAGAGGAGCAAGAGGAAAATTTTAAGCAAACACAGATCAGCAGGAGAACAGAAGTAGCAAAAATGAGTCACAAACTCTCCAGTTTGGTTCCTCCGAGCAGAGTTAACTAGCAAGCTGGAAACACTGCATCAACTGCTTGAAAGCAGGTGTCTGTTCCTCTTGCTAGCTGGGAAGAGAGAAAATAATATCTTCTACCCATTCGTTACCCTCCCTGACTCATTTTTGAGTCAGACTTCTTCTTTCTTCTACCCTTTTCTCCACAGTAGTCATAGAAAGACTGCAACAATCCAGAGAAATGTAATCATGCCTGAAATCAATTAGACAAGTTAGGAACAACTTAGGGCCTAAGCAGATGGCTTAAAAGGCTGTCTAGGGGGGCAGGGAAGGGGAGGGGCAGCCGCACGCTCGGCGCCCCAACCCCCTCCCGAGGTCGTCCTCAGAGCAGCCGGCCCTCCGCACGGCTGGCACTCCGAGGAGGACCTCCCGCCGCAGCGTTCGCAAACGTTGCGGCAGAAAAGTCACCGAAAGTGCGCCGCAGCCTTTTGTGGCGCACTTTCGGTGACTTGTGAAAGGAGCACTAATTTAGCGCTCCTTTCAGGGGCGGCGAAGCTGTGCCACAGGATCGAGGCATGGGGATGCCTCAGTCCCACGGCGCAGCTTCCCAGGGCGGCCCATTGCCGCCCGTCTGCTTAGCCCCTAACTTAACTCCTGTAATTTTAGTGGGGCCTGGTAACTTTTTTCTGGAGAGAAAAGAAGAAATACACCCAGGTCTTGTTTACAGAAAGAAAAATCCAGGTCTGTGATGTCAAAAGCTGTTATCTTAAAGCAAGGATGAGGAAAATGTAGCCTTCTAGTCCATGCTAGACTGTAATGCCCATAATTCTTCACCATTGGTTATATTGGATAGCCTAGGGCTGATGGAACTACACTCTAATGACATCTGGAAGGTCACATATTCCCCACTCCATCCTAAAGTAATAATTCACACATTGTCTTCTTGTTTGATTTATAGACTAAAATAAATTCTTGACCCTGACATTCACTCTTTGTCAAAACAATTGTGAATTCCTTTCACAGAAGATAAGAAATGTGCTGGGAGCGTTATTTTACAATACAATATAACTTTTATATGATCCATTAGTCAAGTAATGAAAGAGAAATGAATCACCCAACCTCACCAGGAAATGTTGACTTTAAAAATAAACTGCAGCTCTAGCTGTTAAAGTGAGTTCACAAGCTGCTATCCTAAAATATGTGAACAACATTATATCATTTATTGATTTTCTAACTGCTGTTGGCTACCCTGTGTAGGTACTGGGGAAATCTTACCTGAGATTATAAAATGGTCTTAATGAGCATTAGGAATAATTTTTCATAACCCAGAATACAATTGGAAACAATCTTAGACAGTAGGCCCAATACTAATGCTTAGGGCCACTGCTGAGCTTGAGGTTCATACTAGTTACTGCCTCCCATTAAGGTGGTACCATGGTGGTATCTGCACAGACCAGGATATTCCAGGAGCAACCTGCAATATCCTGGTGCCATTACTGTCTCAACCTCCCCCCATTACCTGGGACTCTCTGTTGCGATGCTGGGCACCTGTTTGCATGCACATCCCACCGTGGCGCTTGGCGTGGCTGCAACAGTGATGAATCACTTGTTCAGAGGTCAGAATGCATCTAGCCTCTATCACATGGCTGGGTGCCTCATTCTAACCTCGGAGCAAGTGACTTGCCACTGCCACCGCTGCCACCACAGGCAGCAGGCATCCCTAGGGTTGGTGTCACCCGGTACGGTAACTCATACTGTCACGCCCCACCATTGGCCTCCTCCCATTTCACACCATACAGAATTTTTAGTAATGCTTTTTTGCACTGATGTTACTTGTAAATCCTAATTCCCGTATATCACTGAATGTAATGCTAATACTTGTGACATATAACAATTACCAAAATTAAAATTATACCTTCAAATTACAATAGCATATGCACAGCCTAAATGTATTTACATATAAATAGTGAAGATTAGGTTAAAATATGATGTTTTTCAAGAAAATTTAAGAATTTAAAATTTTCATTTTTTAAAATTTTTTAAAATTTAAAATTATGAATTTTGACATTTTAATTTTAAAAAATCTGGGGTCTCTTCTTTTTCCTCCCTCACCCCACTCCCACCAACTGCTAAAACATTTTAAAGAGATACAGATGAATGTCACAGCCGGTTTCTGCCAAAAGGTAGGTATTTGAGGAGAAGTGGTGTCACTACCACCCCTTTAGGGTGTCACCTGGTGCTGTTTGTACCCACCCCCCACACCTCCCTAGTGACATCACTGCCAGTCAGCACAACAGGATGCATTTTAACAGGATGCCATCCAGTGTTGCAATGGAGGGTTCTGGGTCTTCCAGAAAGATCAGGAACTAAAAGGGTGTGTTAAAAGTTTGTCAAGGGGTTTGGCATTGAATGGGCTAGATGTCATCCAGGCTCTTTGCACCGGATTTGAGGATTGGGTCCTGAATTGTCCAAACTCCCCATGAAGAGGATGGGGGAGGGAGGCCATTTTATTTGCCCCGTGCACATGCCAAGTGAGAAGGACATGGTGGCTCACTGGTTAAGATGCTGACTCTGATGATTGCAAGATCAGTAGGTCAGCAATTCAAGGCCCAAGCACCGTGTGATGGAGTGAGCTCCCGTCACCAGTCCCAGCTTCTGGCAGTTCATAAGCATGTAAAAATGCAAGTAGATAAATAGGTACCACTTCAGTGGGAAGGTAATAGCATTCCATGCAGTCATGCTGGCCACATGACCATGGAGTCATCTTTGAGAACGCTGGCTCTTTGGCTTACCACTCCCTACAGTAGGACACAACTTCGTAACCACATCAAACTACTTTTGTACTACAGGCCATCAAGTTATAGCATTTTGGTGCCTGCTTTTAAAATATAACTAAAAATAACTAATTTAGCTAATTTTGGATAATGAGAAAATGATTTAATTCTTTTAAAAAATGGAACTATAATAGTAACTAACTTCACTGGGTGACCTTGGGCAAGTCACATTGTCTCAGCCTTAGAGGATGGCAATGGCAAACTCCTTCTGAACAAATCTTGCCAAGAAAACGCCATGATAGGTTTGCCTTAGGGTCGCCATAAGTTGGAAATTACAGGAAGGCACACAACAACAACTTCATTTTTCCTCAGAGCTGTAATGTTTTTTTAAAAAAATAATTTTCCAAGTTATAGACACCTTGCAACATAGTTTTGTACTAAAAAATGTTGAGAAAATTTATGATAATCTTTTCCCACAATACTGTTCTGTTGTTGCACACTCATGTACTCCTATATCTAGTACATGAACTAACCAGACAGTACACCATGTTTTGGAAAGTGATCACACCTTCCACCAGTCTTGTTTCATAACAAATACGGTTTTCTTTGCTTGGGACTTTTCTGTACTTTGTGCTGGTAAACTGATTGTGATATTCTGATGATTCATTCAAAATCCAGATAGTTTATGTTGCTGGTTAGAACAAAGCTTTTCATATTTCGTCCTTATTCGTCATTTCTGGACAAGCATGACTCATACGCTTCTTTTATTTACAGTTTCAGAATCGGCTCAGGTTTTGCAAATGTTCACTTCTTCCTCCCTTTTCCACACATACACACAAAATCAGCCCAGGAAAGAAAACCATCTGTTATCCTGTGACATAAAATGAGAATAGCAACAGCACAAAAACAGAATGAACAGATCAGAATAAAGAAGCTTTTGAGATCTTTTTAAAGATCTGTTTCACACATGAGGTTCAAGCCTCCTTAGTGCCACTTTCTTGTTTTTATATAAAGATCTTAGCATTGTTCCTGTGAAAGAAAAAAAGAGGCATTTGTCATTATTTTTATTTTGTTAAGTTTTAATCTTATTTAATAACATTTTATTTTATTTTATTTTATTTAAACTTCATGTTTCTACTAAAACAAGTGGTCAAGATTAATAACAACAATAATAAAATACAAATTTAAAAAGCAAAATCATTTCCATAAAAAGTGATTTAAACAAGATCTATTCTAAGCTGCATTATGTGTAAAACTGCCCAAAACAAGTATTCATAATTTTGTGATAAATACTGTGTGAAAAGAATCCATCTTTGACTATCTTGGATTGAGAAATCTGTTCATAGCAATGGGAAGAAGACCATACATCTAGAATCATCATCAGCAAAATATAATCTTGTGGCACCTGAAGTGAACAAATGTATTATCATTACAAATAATTTAATCAGATGCGCAAAGTCTGACTTTGAGTTGTAGGTACAGCATATATTAAATACACATGGGAAGGGTGGGAGTGTTGCCTGTGAGGTCAGGGGAAAATTAAATGCAAGAAAGCATTAAGTTACCATTACAAACCATTTACAAGACAGTTGTTGATAGCACAAACATCTGCTGTGAAAGAGCCACCTCTATCTTCTTACTCTTTGTCCCAATAGGTAAATAGTGTCTAGAGCAAATGCTTGGGTACCTGGGATATATTGAGATTAAAAAATATGAGGGGCTAATGCACAAGGATGTCTGAAAACTTGTTTTTCGTACCATCACCTTTCCTTATTCACTGCATTTTTACAGGGGCTTCAGATAACATCATGCTCTACTCTTGTTTTTTCCCAGTGCTTCCCCTCCCTCCCCGTCTTTTCCTCTGCTGTGCAAAAATAAAATGATAAATATTTAAGAATCAAAGAGAAAAGGACAGAATAGCTACACTGTTGCCAGAATCCTTTTGGTTAGTTCCAGCTAGAGCAGACCCATTGAATTAATTGTTCAGTGGGAGTCAACATATAGGTAAATCCAATGGATTCAATGGTCCTACTCAATAGGTTTTAGGCCTATGCCTTCTGCTGCCAGCATAAAGAACCTGCTATCTGGCAGGCTCCTGACAATCCTCTTTTTTGTCCTAGTAGCTCCTCAGACTCTGATTTTGGACGTTTTCATACACAAACGTCCAAATCCGCCTGGAGCCATTCCGAAACGGAGCCTTCCGCTCACTCCGGAATGGCTCCGGCGGCAGCGACCTAATTCCCTTTAAAAAAAAGAATTACAACTCTGGCGCTGATGCCGGAGTTAGAGCTAAAGGGGGCGGGGCTTGCTGCGACGTCATGTGAACACGCGCAGCAAGCCCCGGACTGACGCCGGCTAGCGCCGGGGATGGCACCAGAAGGGGCGGGGCTTGCTGCGACGTCGTATGAAACATTTGACATTTTGCCGGAGTGGGGCCGGACGGAGGCCGGACGGAGGCCAGCTAGCGTCCTCCAAAAGCCCGTGTGAAAACGCCCTATGTCTCCACCTTAATACAGTCATTCTAGCTGTGCTTTGAACATTTGTTAAAACAGAAGTGGACAACTTGTGGTCCTCCAGTAGTTGTTAGACTGCATTTCTCATCATCCTGCACCATTGATGAGGCCAGTTAGGACTAGTAGAAGTTGTACTCCTGTAACATCCGAATGGATAGAAGTTGGGTGTGGAATCAAGCTTCCTCCTGCTAGAGATTTTCATGGACCCAATAAGTAAAAAAGATGAAATAAAAATGTTACAGAATTAGTTCCAGAAGCCAAGTAAAGTTTGGAATATGCCTCTAACCAAACGTTCTTTGAAAAAAGCAATCTTTCATCAAATTCTGTTCAGCCAGATCTTTTTTAATAACTTCGGACTGCAGACTGCCAGAAATAGTGCAAATTGAGTCCAATTTAAGAGTTAGGGTTAGTGCTAGGGAATCATGGGAATTTTTGTTGTTTTTCTGAGACATTGAGCCTTCTCTGTCAGAGAGCTCTGGTGCCACAATAAAATACAGTTCCCATGATTCCCTAACCCTAACCCTAACCCTTAAAGTGGACTCAATTTACACTATGGGAGGTTGCAGACTGCCAGAAATAGTGCAAATTGAGTCCACTTTTAGGGTTAGGATTAGTGCTAGGGAATCATGGGAATTGTTTTTTTTCCCCTGAGACATTGAGCCTTCTCTGTCAGAGAGCTCTGGTGCCACAATAAAATACAGTTCCCATGATTCCCTAACCCTAACCCTAACCCTAAAATTGGACTCAATTTGCACTATTTCTGGCAGTCTGCAACCCCCCTATTTCTAGCAGTCTGCAAAGGCCCTTCATTACTTATGCATCCTTGTAGGGAAATGGTTTGTCACAGCACAGGAGGGTAAAAAAAGTAGAAGATAAAAAAATATTTGGAAAGTATTCTTGTGACTAAAGATTTCAGATTTATTTAAGGCAGTTTAAAATTGTGATTTTAGGGGCTCCCATAAAATTCAGACCTTGGAAAGTTGCTTTTAAAAGTCATGAATCCCAGTTACATTTCCAAAATAGTTATAAAGTTGCTAAACCCAATTTCAGTTACATTGTGAAGGATGTGATGTTATCTTCTCATTTAGTTTATAATGTAATTTAGCTCTGGCTCTTTCTTGAAAGACGTAGAAATTATGGCATTGTCTTTCATGCCTAAAGTCTACCTCATCAGATACAAGCAATGTGATTCTTAGTCTATAGTTTTATAGACAGACAAAAGTGCTTCTAGAGGATGTTTTTATGGTTACGATCACCCTGTCTCAAGTGCAGAATTTTACAGGGATGGATAGGTATCCATGATTTCTTCTGCCTTTTCATACCAGAAAAAAAAAAAAAAACTACCAGGGAAGGAAGCATAGGATAGCTCTAGAAGGCCTTTTGATTAATAGTGCTAGGAGATGTCTGTCTGAAAGCAACCTTGAATAAGGTGTGTATGTGTGCAGAAATAAAATGTAGGCTCAAACATCATGAAATGCAGAAAGTACTGCCTCTAATAAAACAACTGAAATGTATTTAAATTTAAATCTATGCAAATCACAATCATAGTGACCATTCACAAGAACAGTACTTAGTGATAACAAGAAAGGTGTAGTAAATCTGTTAAGTTTATAGTACCACTAGACCCTTTCTTGAACTATAATGTTAGAACAGTCTTAAAGTGATGTAGTGTCACAGTAAAAGGACAGTGGGACAGGTGATGGAAGGAAAACTTTGCTAGTGTATCACATGAGCAAAGCATAGTGTTAAAATGCACACTTCATAGGGAGGTACTACGCTGTTCCAGTACACAGAACATCATACTTTATGAGTCATTCAGTCTGTATACATTATGATGTACTTCTGGAACGGACACAGTGGGACAAGGTTTAACTTTCCACAGCCTAAGGGCTTTTAGATTCAGAACAGCCTAGTATTGTTCCCTTTTTTATGACTAATGCTATATTTTTGCTAGCTTCTCATTATGAAACACAACCATCACCTCATATAGTCACATGAGACAGTCATGTTCTTTTGCAAAGAGTTTAACATACTTAAACCACAGAGAAAATGAATAAGCACCTCTGTGTTTACTGATTGTGAGGTATCTTTAAATATAAAACAATGAGAAGGTATTTCCAATTTCCAATTATAGGAGTGTGCCAGTTTCTATGAAAAGTGGATTAAGTCTCAGTGGCTAACTGTTGTCCATAGCTTATTTTGAAGTTGATCTCCCACAAAACCCTTAAATCAAAGGAAATCTATATTTATCTCCTAAGCCCTAAATGATATTAACATAAGTTTTGACTTAACAAGTTCTCATTCATTCAGTGGGTCTACCCTAGACGTATCTTGACAATTGGATTTAGGTATAACTTCTCAGACATGAAACTCAAAGATTTAAAAATGCTCAAAGATGCTTTATACAATTGCACTCCATCTCTGAGAGCTCCCAGCTTTTATTGTGAAAATGTCCTGCTTCAAACATAGAATTTTATGGTGGGGCTAGGCAACATCATCTTCCATTTGTAATCTCCATGAGTTTTCCTGCTCCTTCTTCTCCTGTCTTTTCTCTTAGCACAGAAAATCAGCCAGCAAGGGAAAGACCCTATGGTTATACAATACCTTTTGATTGGTAATGTTAGGCACCGTTAGCCTAGAAGTATCCTCCGTTATATTTTCCAATTTCATTTTATTTAATAACTGTAAAAGAATTAAGTGACAATTTATCATAAGTGTTATTTGTTCTTATATTCCATCCTCTCAGCTAGTAGATTTTATGAGGCTCAATGGCACAAAAACTGAAGGTGGAACAGAAAATATGTTTAAAAGAACTATCAAGGAAAGGAGCATGGAATAGCTCCATTCTGTTGGCAGGTCAAAACATTTTTATGCCATCAGGCTTTTACATACAAACTGACTAGGGTTGGGATTATTATTATTATTATTATTATTTGTTACCTGTCTTTCCTCTGGATCAAGGCAGGGAACAACAACAGTCTAACAAATACACAACATCAGTGAAAAACACACATCAGTTTAAAAGAACAAGACACATACATATTAAAACAATTGACATTTAAAATGCATCATTTAATGCTATGTTGTGCTGTTTGAAAGGTTTGTATATAGTCTTTTCATGAATTTTAATATTTCTAAAGTTTAATGTTTTAACTTTATAAATTAATTGGTTTTTAAATATTTATATTTTTAATTGATGCTTTTGTATTTTTATTTATATTGTTTAAAATACGTTGTTAGCTGCCTTGACTCCCATTATTGGGAGAAAGGCAGGATGATGACAACGATGATGATGATGATGATGATGATGATGATAATAGGTTTTTTAAGGCTGACTCAGGATTACCTGAGATTTTGTGCAAGAAAAGGATAAAGATATTCTATAGAGATTGGTCCATATAAGAACCAACTAAATGTAAAACAACAGATCTCTGATGAATTTTTTTTTGACGTCAAAGTGGGTGGGATCAGGTTCTCTCAATGCTGTGGGGAGGAAGCTTAACCCTTTCCCCTTGTAGTGCATCTTCAGTTAAAATAGCTTCTTTCTTTGTTAGTAAAGAGGACACAAAAGAGTTTGAAATATGGATACTTTTCTCTCCCACCACCCTTTTGGTAACACAGCTTTGGGTGTCTGTATGAATGAGTGCCTCACACATATTCATGTCCAAAGTTTGGGAAATGGTTAATCCCCTTTCCTAGCTCTGTGACTCTCTGATTCAAACAGTCTGTGGCTCCAGCTATTTTAAACCAAAGACAAAGATGTCAGGAAATGTAATCATTGGTGATGCACATCACCTTTGGTTTGGCTCTCCAAAAGTTAAATTTAAATAGTCTAAATTTTAAATAAAAGCAATGCTTTCCTTTTGCCTCATGCCTTTACAGAGAAAAAACAGTATGTGTATGGTACTGTAGTTTCTGAAATGACACTTTTCCCCCCAAGTGCAGCAGCAGCCTTGGCCCCAATCCTCTGCTTCCCAGGGCAGCCCACGGCCGCCCATCTGCATCCTCCCTTTGTCTCCTCACAAAAGATGGCCCAGAATATAGAGCTATTTCAGTACAAACTTACCATAATTCTCCTGGAGCAGTCTTTTGAGGCCTCTGCTCAAGATCACTTGATAGAAGCATATTATCACTTAACACTATTTAGCTATCCCATTCTTGAAAATTAGATTTCTAACACACACACACACATGTGCACACACACACACACACCACATCAGTGTCAGTCTGAGGGAAACTTAATTATTTGTGTTAGTAAATACAATAACAATGAGGGGAAGCAATGGTTATTCTAAATTAATTCACATTAAATATGAGGGTGACTGTGTGCATAGACTTTGGATTAAACACACACTTGAAAATAAACTGTTCAGTTTGAATCTGAGCCCCAGTTTCCGGAAAGATGAAATATAGAAGTAAGTGTCCAGTGGCAAAATTAAAAAGAATTTATTCTGTTTCCATCTAATCAAATTCACACCTAATTCTTTTTATTACTCTACCGACTTGCAGCTGTGAGTGTAATAACAAAACAATCATTATAAAAAGGATGAAAGTCCTCTGAGAACCATTTTTCACTTCCATGCCCTGAAGGCAAGCTTCCATGGAACAGATCATGTTTTCACTGTTTAGGAACCCATGAACAAAAGCTGCACCCACAACACATGTCAGATGACTAGAGCACCATAGACCCTGTCCCTGACTCATGTTTCGGCATGACGTAGACACAACTCTTAGTGCTACCTGGTTACACAAGGAACATACTTGATCTGTATTCAAAGTGACTTCCCTCCCACAAAAGCCCAACCTTACTACATGGTTCACTTCATACTAGCTGTGAGTACTGCTGACACACAGCTATGGAGAAACGAGTTTTACTATCTAGCTGAGATATAATGTATGCATACTTACAGGCCTCAGTAAATAAAGGGTTGGTTATTGATTCTGGCATCAGGTGAAATAAATTGTAAACTCTAGGTATCTGACAGCTTTGGCTGCACTATGAAACTTGAACATAGAGTCTGGGAACTGTTATCATCCATTAGAGGTACACAAGGCATATATGTTATCTTAAAGACTTGTTGCTGAGTTTGTAAAACACAATAAAATAACAACCATAAATTCCTTTCCTTGGGCAAAACACAAATACACGCAATATACTGTGTTTGTAATGGCTTTAAAAAAACAGTATAGTAATACCATCGCCTAGGTATGACAACATTAAAAATACATATATATGAAGAGTTTGGGGCCTTTTGAAGGAAAGAACTGTGCTTATTCAGAATTCTGAATTCTCTTGAGAGGTCAGCTCCATCCTCAAAAGCAAATGTAACTTTATATCTAGAAATGAGGTTGTATATCTTTTAATGCTTTTAAAATGTCTCTGTTTCATTCTCCTCTTCCCACTTTTTCTTTTTGTCCTTACTCTGCTTCAATTGCGGCAAATTGGGTCAAAGCGCAAAAGTTTGCACCAAACTAATCTAGCAGGAGGGACAGGAGTAGGCAAAATCTTGCTCTTCCCAGGAGGCCAAGACAAAAGCAAACTTCTGCAGCCTCTCCTAGGTTGTATGTTCTTCCACATTAATAACTTTTGCCATCTTCACACATTCAGTTGCTTGACCACACCTATCCCAGCTTTCATCTGTAAAATGTTGTGGCAGTGGATTACATTTACTAGAGAGGTTAGCCTAGTACCTACTTCAACCTTACTTTGGCACTAGATGATCACAGGTGTTTAGGTTTGCTTCTGTACAAACCTCTCCTTTGCTGCAATGCTTGTGCAAATTTGATGGAAGATGTATGGAACAAATGGCATCTCAAGTGAGCCCTTTTTTTGCTTGTGCAGACTGTCTTTTCACTGTGAATCCAGTTGCAATGGTAAGGTTAGAATTTTTGGTTTGTTGTTGTTTTTAGAGGGGTAGCCATGTAAGTCCACTGCTACAAGAAGAACAGAGTCTTGTGGTACCTTAAGAGGAGTGAAACATATTATGACATAAGCTTTTGTGGACTAGAATCTGCTTTATCACATCTTTCTGTCTGGAGTGTTGAGGCAGAGTACCTGTGAGAGACTCTGAGAAGACAAGTGTTTTTCATCATTTGTCCTTCCCATATTTGTTTTTAGATGTGGCTATTTGCTGTTAGGCAAAGTCAGTGTCTACTCTCCAAGAGTTTCAATCATTCAAAACTCCCATTTGTTATGTTCTTCATTAGATAAGATGACACAGTGATACAGAGGTTTTCTGCTGTGCAACTTGATGTATAAAATGTATGTTTACTGGATGAGGGGCGTATATTTTTGCTCATGGTGTGCAATAAATGGCTACAAAGACGCCCACCTGACTGACTGATGTTTTTTATAGACCAGCCTATAACAACAATTTACTGGGGCAGCTGACAGAATCAAATATAATTTAAAATTATATTGTAACTAAGAAGCTTATCATACCGCTAAATAAAGTATTTTACCTGTCCCGAATTCAATCTTAATTCGTGCTGCATCTGGACCATATTGCAATGATTTTGCCACCAAAACCACTGCCCGTGTTCAGCCCTGGTCTAGCCCTGGTCTCAGGAGCACTCTGGCAGCTATTTTTTAAGTTGGAAAACCCCCCGTTTCAAAAAGAGGTGTGCTGAGCACCCCCAGGACCCAGGCTGGATCCCGGCTGGACGAGGGCGGCAGTTTCAGTGGCAAAATCACTACAATATGGTCCGGATGCTGCCCGAATTAAGATTGAATTCAGAACAGGTAAAATGCTTTATTATAGCGGTGTGATAAGCTCCATAGTAAGCACAATAAAGACACAACATTAAAAGAATGTCAAGCAAGATCAGGAACAGCCCAAGAAAACATACAGTAGAGGAGGAAAGAAACCCAGCAAAACTGTTTTTTACAAAGACAAGAGCTGCAAGCAGTGGTGTCACTAGAATTGGTGTCACCCCCTCATTGATTTCCTCCCATACCACACCATACAGAACCCCTAGTAATTAGTTTTTTGTACTAATGTTACTCAGAAATCATAATTCCTATATATCACTGAATGTAAAGGCAAAAGTTGTGACATAAAGAATTAGAAAAATTAAAATTGTACCTTTAAATTATACTATCTTGTGCACAGCCTAAACGTATTTACATGTACATTGGTTCATGTGGTTAAAGTGAAATTTTTGTAAGATGTGATGTTTTTAAAGAAAATTTAAAAGATTTTTTTTTTTACATTTTATGTATTTTTTTAAAACTGGCCTTTTTCCTTTCTCATCTGAGCCTCACCCTACTCACACCATCTCTTCATTGTTTTAAAGGGATGCAGGCAAATATCACAGCCCATTTCTGCTCAAAGATAGATATTTGGGAAGCAATGGTGTCACCCCCCCCCCTTAGAGTATCACTTGGTGTGGCCTAAACCCGTGCACCCCCCTGATGACACCCCTGGCTACAAGATGACTGAGAAAATAGAGAAAGGTTTTTGCCTCATGTCTCTCTTGATCTTTCTTCCTATCATTCGGGGAAATTCTGCACTGGTTTAACAATCCAGTGTTATGAAGTTTTCATGAAGTAAGAGCAGAGTCTCTCATAGAGAATATGAAACAGATTTACAGTATGGGAGGACCTGTTGGCCATGAAAACCCAGATTTAAAAAATTTTCACCAGTTGTATGGTGGTAAACGATGACAGTCACTTTAGGCAGTTCTCCAAAGAAAGTTTAAAATGCAGCCAGCTATGTTGATTAATTTCAGCAAAGCAGTTCTAGCCATTTTTATGTTCACCAAGCTGAAGCCTTTTGTAAAACTGGTGAGCTCTTCAAGATACCCCAACATAATGTGCACTACAGCAGGGATAATTCATAACAGTATATTATTGCTGGGAAACGTTATTACATAGACAGAACTAGTTGGTGGGAGGACTGAAATGATATGACTGGAACAAAAAAGAGTCTGGTGGCAGATGATGTCATTGTCCCAGCTCATCAAAAAATGCCAACATCTCAGCTTCACAAATCCTGCTTCTTCCATTGGTTCTTGTCACATGCCACTGAGAAATGGCACTGTTTGCCCCCTAGCTTCCCTCCCTTCCATTTTGCCTCTACTTATATCACAGGGCTCCCATTACTAGCCCATTGTGGAATCTCTGCATTTGGAGAATCCTCTGCTAAGAGGGATATAACACAGCGATTGTCACTCTTCCGGGGCATCTTGTCATAGGAGCTATCTGTTGCAGCTACATAGGAGCTACCTATGACTCATTACTGCTTCATGTTTCATTAGCCCCCATGGTTCTTTTACTTCCTATCCTCCTTCCAGACTTTCAACGTGCAGGTGGCAAACATTCTCCTTTCCTCCTCCTCCTGGAGTTGCAATAAACTTTTAAAATAGCTAGCAGCCGCCCTCCCCTCCACTGCTTAATATGTTTATAAAAACTGCTTTTTAAAACAAGAAGTAGACTTCCAGACATTTCCAGTTGGCGTGTTGCATTTTTGGCAATCCATACAGCTCCCAAAGGAGCCCCACACCCACCACCTTGGTTAAATGTTAAGGGTCAAGACACTTAATCAGGAGTCATTGGGTGTGAATGCCTCAAGTACAAGTAGATCCTAGGAGGTGGTGGAGCCAGTCCCTGGCCCTTCCAGAGTTGATATCGGCACCAGCTTCTGCAGTCCATGATCTCAGTCACAGGAAGCTACTTGTTGCTGCTGGACTCCAACTAATAGATCTGGGATTCTTTGGAGAATGAGGAAAGTCCTAACATGAAAACATTTGTGCAATTCATAACTGCAGTGTGAAAGAAATTAGATCCTTCGACTGCTTAGATGCAGCACTCAAAGGGTGTGGCTTCATTGGTGACTCTGTATAGGCCAGACTTCTCCAGCCTGATGCCCTACACATCTGCTGGACTGCAACTTCCATGATTCCCAGGCAGCATGGCCACAATAATTATAATTACAAGTAAATATAGTTACAGTAACTATAGTAACTACAGTGGTTACCACCACATCAACAGCCAGGCGATCCATGAATGGGAGCATCCGCAGCTCACCACACCCCATTTTATTCAATGGCAGCAGGACGCATGGATGCATGCACACTACCATCCATTGAATAACATGGGGTGAAGCTGTCCATGTTTTTTCTCACATGCAGAGGTGGGGTGGGGTGGGGTGAGTTGGAGCTGAACCCTTGCAGATGGGAAGGGCCCACTGTATAAAGGTCTGGCACTTGCAGGGAGCCACACCCTCATCCCTCTCCATTTCAGCTGAAGGATTGCTACCCATGGTCCTCACTTCTAGCCACTAGTCTGGCCTGAACGTCAGCTCTGAAACAACCTCTGCCCCACCATTCTCATCTCCCTTGAGCCCTTGCCATTTTTCAGCAACAGAAATTGTGACAGAGCTGGTTATCAAGCTCATTGAAAAGAACAGAGGCCTTGCAAATGAATGCCTTGTTAACCATGTCTTTTATGACTTCTCCTGCAACTAGCTATTCCACCCCCTCCAGAGTGGCAGGTGTGGATTCTAATCTGGCTATCTTCTTTTTTTCCCATCTAAGGATATTATTGCCCACCAGAAATGCCCACGTCACCCTGAAGACAGGCTTGGTCTCATGGCAACTGTACTCCTGTATTCCTGGAAGAGGAGTAATAACCTGTTTCTGTGTCTGATAGCAATATTTTGTGTGCCCAGTGATTCACATTGTCTATGGGGAATGCTTGGTCCACCCACCCGAGAAGCACCCCGGAAGCAGAATCCAAATTCTACCACCTTGGGTGATCTGTGCAGACTTCACTTGAGCCACTGGGCTATGTCGCTAGCCAGCTGGAAGGGCACTCCATCCTTCCCTCTGCAGTCCTGGCTGTTTCCATGGGAAAGGGGCTGCTCTGCTTGTCTTTAGTGTCTGGGCTCAAGATTGAGCTCAAGACTGAGGAACCTGCATCAGACCTGTGCCTTACTGTTCCTCCTAAACCTTGAGCAATGGCATTAGCTATCCTGGGTAATGTGCTGTCGGGACATCCCCAGGCACCCTGTTCACATGCATTGCATTGGAAGGGCATGTGTAATGGATTCAGTGACATCATGAGGGCATATGGGCTGCCAGGGTGCTTGGTGCTTTTCATTCACAGCAAATAGGGGACATTGTCTGAAGCAACAATGTCCTTGATGAGTAGCCACAGGGATCTGGAATTGACTGCCATTATTGCTTGGGCTGTCATTCCCTCCCTCCCTCCCTCCCTCCCCCCCACTACTGCTTGTGCTTTTGACTTTGCTGCTGGGAATGTACAGAATCCCAGCTAGTCACACTGGAGTCATGTCAGACTATTAGGAAAACAGCAGCTTCAACCACAAGTTGGTGACTGCGGAGGGCTCTGAAAAGGGCCCTTTTCATTCACAATCTGCCCCTACTAAATAATAAATACTATCTAACAGTGAGTGCTTTATATTGAGAGGGTTCTTATTACTTAAATGTCATTTCCCTCCCCTTATTTGTTGTTGTTGTGTGTCTTCAAGTAGTTTTTGACTTACAACAATCCTAAGTTGAGCCTATCATTCTTGACAAGATTTGTTCAGAAGTGATTTGCCTTTGCCTCCTTCTAAGGCTAAGAGAATGTGACCTGTCTAAGGGCACCCAATGGGTTTCCCTGGCTGAGTGAGAATTCAAACTGGTCTCCAGAGTCCAATACTCAAACTGCTACACTATGCCAACATGATGGAGGGATGTATGTGTACGTGTATTAATTCAGGTGATTAATTGCCTGAAACAAAGGTGGCTTTTATAAGACAGGGGGGGGGGGAGTAGTCTGGTCCTCAGATTGGCTAGAATAGAATATTGCACCCCATATGTCAAGCATAGTAAGGATGGTTGCAGAGACCTGAAAGAGAGGGCAGGGTCAAATAAACATGAACCTCATTTGCATGACTGTAATTTCATAAGGAGAAATCACTCAGACATTTTTACATCCATTTCCAATTTCCCTTTTGTTGTGTAATTGATATTGCATTGCCACATCTCCAAGCCAAACCTGCCATTGCTGGGTTAGCAACCAATTAAACTGAAGGGGCTGGAGATACAACTTCACCCACGCACTCCAGCCTAAACAGGGCCAGTCCTACCTTTAGGGAGAGTGAGGAAGTGGACCTAGGTGGCAGAGGACAGGAGCTACAGTAAAGGACATCAATGGAAACTTGATGTTTCCTCTCTAGTGGAAGCCAGAATTGTGTGTTCCATGTGCCCCAATCTGCCTCCCCGTCCCACTCCACCCCATCCCAGCCAGCTTGCTGTCCTAACATGACATGCATAATGGTGTTTTTTTTCCTCCATTAACAGTGTTGCAGTAAAATTGCAGTGGCCATTTTGGTTAGCTTATGTAGGTGGAAATGGTGACTGTGGAAGCATTTTGTTCTCTATCTCAGGCTGGCTCTTAGAATGAGTCCTAAGTTTGGCCCCAGCCAAACTTACCCTTCTAGGGGAAGGATAAAGTTTGGACAAGTAAGGAGATGTCGGGCCAGAGGTTATCTGTAAACGTCACTAGTTTGTTAAGCAAATAAGTCTGGAAGTTGGCCACTGCACCAATTTTCCATTACTAGTTAATTATTACACACATCTATAAATGACACAGTGGCCTTTGAAACTTTTCCCTCCCCCACTCTGAAATAATTAAAAAGCAAGGGGAACAGCGGGCCCTTTCTTCTCTGCTCTACTACTTGTTTGTACAGGAAAAATCCAGGCATGTAAAAGGCACCATAAATGTGGCTATGAAATCATGGTGAGGTGGTGGGAAATGAGTCTCCTTTCCTATGAGTGTGATGAGGAACTCTCCTCATGTGGTTTTCATGTCAGCATGAACTTGTTAATAATGTGCTGTGGAAGAACCACAAAGTCATAGTTCCTTGGCCCTCTGATTTTTCAGAATAATATGAAACTCCAAATAATTTAATTTAAATTCTGAGACTGTTGAGGAATTGCACTCTCCACATTGTGATGAGACTTAAAAATATTTCATTCCCCATCATGTTCAGGGTCTCTTTGTTTACATCAGAGATCAGGCGAGCATGCCACTGATGGGAGAGGGGACTACTCACATTATTGATAACCAGTTCCCTTTCCACAGCCATTTGTGGGTGTGTGTTTTTAAAGAGAGCACTCCCTTTGTCCTCAGAGGACGTTTTCACACTGGGCTTTAAACAGAGGCAAACCTACCTCCGTCCGGCCCCACTCCAGCTCCAGAACCTAAAAGTTCAGACGACGTCGCAGCAAGCCCCTCCTCATCCTGCGCCATCCCTGCCTCACTCCTGGGTCTTGCTTGTCGTGTTCAAACGACGTTGCAGCAAGCCCCGCCCCATCTTGCGCAATCCCTGCGCCATCCCTGCACCCTCCTGGCTTTAGCCCCATATTTCTAATTCCTTTTCTAAAAAGGAATTAGAGGGGCTGCTGCCGGAGGCAATCAGGAGCCCTTCCGGCGGCTGCTGTTTTCGCCGCCGGAGCGGCTCTTGATTGCTTCCAGGGGGCTTCCAGGCGGCTTTAGAGCCGCCTGTGTGAAAACGCCCAGAGAGTGCCCCAGGAGCCATAGGATATAGCAGACTTCCTCCTTCAAAGGGAAAAAGAGCACTTGGTCTCAGAGGAAGAGACCTGACCTTGATTTTTCTCCTCCTAGCCACTGTCAAAATCCCCACAGTGCCTTCTTTTCCCAGAAGGCCACCATCAGGAAGGGGAGAAAAGGGGCATGCCAGTGTGTGCCAATGGATAGAGAGGGCGCAGTTATGGATCTGTTAGATCCACAGCCTTTCCAACTCCTGCCAGTCCTGTCCTGGCAGAAGATGGAAACCCACCCCAGCATTGGATCTGGTATAGTCCATTTTCCATTGACTGTGGAAATTTTTTTCCAGTAATAGAGAATCCAAAATGAGGAGACCCCTGATCCCCCACCATCTCTTTTCTCACTTCTGTCTTGCTAGTAAGTGACCAGCAGCACACAAGATAGAGCAGAGGTTCTAATTTTGGAGGACTCCGAAGATCAAGAACTGTGTTCCTAAAAACATAAACCTTAGTTTTTAAAGGAGATGGATACATGTCTAGTTTTGAAAAGTATGTTAATATGGTTTTATACACACACACACACACACACACACAGTGAGCTAAACAACCTAATTAAGGTACTGGAGGTGGAAGGTGGGAAAAGATAGAAACTGACTATTGAATCCTGTGGTAACAGGTGGCTTCCATTTTAGTAGGGTGACAGATTCATTTTTGGCTCTAGCTCGAACTTTTAAGGTGCGGAAACTATTTTGGGGATCGGGTTTAGCACTTCAGTTCACGCCTTCAAAGTTCAGACTTAAATCCAGACTGGATTTATCACCCCACTACCATCAAAGACACTAGCTAACTCTCACTAAATCAGCATAAGATTTTTTTGATCAATATATCTGTCAAATCTGTTGTGACAGCAAAGGAAGCAAGGCTGAAAATAAAACAGAGGGAAGGGGGGGGGAAGAGAGCGAGCGAGAGAGTTTGTAGCCTGATTCAAATATACTGTACATCTGTATCAAACTCTAAAAATGCCCCATGTGCTCAGAAGAAACCGCCGTCACCATGGCTCCTGCTTCAGAATGCCATTCATTATGACTATTGTACAATTGTGCTGCTAATGTTAATGTCTTTTTTTTTTTAAATAAGCCAATCATTTGAAATACAGCAAATCAGCTTTGAATTTCCTGGCTTTTGTTAAGCCAGGAAGGAAGTCCAGCCCAAGCTCAAGTCACTTTATTTACGGTAATTGGGACTTTAACATTACAGTCTGGTTTGCTTTTTTTTTTACACCTTTCTTTCTCTGTCTAAACAACCTTTAATCAGAAGGAACAAAAAAGAGATAAAGTGAGAATTATTGCAAGAATGTCTCTGGCTTCCTCTCATTTAAATTTACCTTCCTTTTTCATTTCCATAGTCTGAGGGAGAGTGGAATCATGACCTCTGGAAGGTAACTCAGAGATCATCTAATCTACTCCCCTGCTGGGGTAAGGAATCTGCTGCTACAGCCTCTGATGGAAAACTTCCAGTTTAGGACACTTCTCCAAATTCAGAGACAGGCTGTTCCACTGCCAGGAAGGCCTTCATAGCATTCAGTTAAATTCCTCTTTCTTGTATATATTTGAATCCTTTTGTTTAAGTCCTGCCCTCTGGGATGTGAGATCAGAAACAAATATTTTTTATCACTAGCAGGCATTCAGCTTGCTCAAACAAGCAAACAATCTAAAGGGGGGAGATGCGAGGTAGGTAGGTATGCAGTGCCTCTTGCACCTGCCCAATCTCCTTAGTTTTCCTATACTGGAAAAGGAGGTATTACGGCAGGGACTTCTGCTTGCTTTTGCTTAGACTTGAATAGAGCCGTCCACGTGATCAGGGAATTCTGCTTTATTAGGGTTTCCAAACACAGAGGCTTTGTTGTAACTACTTTCAAATGAATGGGAGCAGAAGCCCCTTTCAGACTTTCTTCCTCAAAAGCAGATAGAGCCTCCAAGAGGCCTGAGAAGTACACGGTATCATTGCATTCAAAGGTCTTGTCTTCTGTGGATTCAAAATGCCAGCAATCTAGTAATAATAAGTCAATGACTTTTACATGAGTGATAACACCATGAACAACAGATGAAAGTTTTCAGAAATGGCAGCAGCCCATTGGCCCAAACTTAGATCGGTGGAGTAGTCATTCTCAATTAAGATTCTTCAGCTCACAACGGAAAGTTTGCACTGTATCTCCCTTCAGAAACAATTATGGAATGATAAAACATGCATATTCCCAGATTGTACCAATTCAGACTACAGGTGGAGATATTATTTATATTGATTGATTGATTAATATGTTACATTTATGACCTTTTCTTCTAAGAAGCTCCAACATGGCATAGATCAGGGTGGGCAAAGTGTGGCTCCCAAGTGTGGACTCTGAAACCACCCCCCCAAAAAAAGCCTGAGACTAAAACATAAATTTCTGCTGATTTTTTACTATTTTTTTGTTCAAAAACTACCTCAAAGAAGCTGAAAATATGGTGCTTTACTTACCCCACCCCTATAGTGCACCATGAAAAACAACCCTATTTTTTTAAAGAGTCCTGATCAGATAAAATGAGAGTTGGAAAAGGTGTTGCATCATTTTCAGCACACTGAAATGTGACTGTGGGCCATGGGGGCCCCCCATCCTTCCACAGTTTCCTAGTCCTGGCCTAGATGATTTTCCCACACATGCTTACTACTACCCTGTCAGTTGGGTTAGGCTGAGAGAGAATTACTGGTTCACTGTTAGCCAGTGAGCTTCATGGGTTAGTGTGCAGGATTAATCCTCAATGCTAATCTAACCCTGTGACACAGGAGTGGCTAGTGGGTCTGGTGCCACAGGGCTGGCAAATCCACTCTGGATTTTACTACTACTGCTGCTTCTGCAGCTGCTCCCAATGGTGCAGGATTTCAGCCATTCCTAATTCAGCAACAACAGGGCTCCCATTCAACTTGGAGCAGCTGTGGACGTTATCACACGGGGTCTAAAGCAGACAGAACCCCGTCCCATCCCCGTCCCATTGCGGTTCCTTTGCCCCTGTGTTCACATGACGTTGCACAGAACCCCGCCCACCCCCGTCCCATTGCGGATCCTTTGCCCCTGTGTTCACACGACGTCACAGAGAACCCCCTCCAATCCCCCTCGCATCCCTGTCCCATTGCGGCATCATCCCTGTTCTTTTGCATGCCGGTTTCATTATGGACGTTATCACACGGGGGTCTAAAGCAGTCCCATCCCTGCGCCATCCCTGCGCCACCGCAGTTCCTTTTCCCTTGCGGTATAGAAAGCTGCATCATTCCGGCATCAGCAAAGTAATTCCCAAAAGAACCCGGCATTCAAAAGAACGGGGATGATGCCGGGTGATGCCGGAATGGCGCAGGGATGGTGCAGGGATAGATGGGGTTTCTCTGCGACGTCGTGTGGAAACACGGGACAAGGATCCACGATGGTGCAGGGATGGCGCAGGGATGGGCGGGGTTTCTCTGCAACGTCGTGTGGAAACACGGGACAAGGATCTGCGATGGTGCAGGGATGGCGCAGGGATGGCCGGGGTTTCTCTGCGACGTCGTGTGGAAACACGGAAAAAAAACCGTGATGGCACAGGGATGGGACTGCTTTAGACCCCGTGTGATAAGGCCCATTGGGAATTACATTTGCGCGACCAGAAGCATACCGGAATGATGCTGCTTTCGTTCATTCCGGAATGATGCTAGTTGCTAGAGACCCGCGTGTGAAAACGTCCTGTGAGAGGAGTAGCTGTAAAGTCAAGGGTGGGATTTTCTGCTCTCAGGTGGGTGGATCTCCCCCTGATCTAAGCAGTGGCATCACTAGGGGGTAAGGGATGTGTGGCCTGCACCAGGTGACACCCTTAAAGGTGTGTGTGTGTGACACCACTGCTCCTCAAACACCTATTTTTTTTGGTAGAAATGAGCTGTGGCATCCCTCTACTTCCCTTTAAAATGCTTTAAGAGATGGTGGGAGTGGGGCAAAACTCAGTGGGAGGAGAAAAGAGGGCCCCCAGGATTTTTTAAAATTAAAATTTCAAAATTGTTAAATTTATTTAGAAATTTAAAATTGACATTTTAAATTTTTATTCTTTTTAAATTTTCTTTAAAAACATCACATTTTAACCAAATATTCCCTATGTATATGTAAATACATTTATGTTGTGTATATGATATTGTCATTTGAAGTTTTAATTTTAATATTGCTGGTTATTTATGTCACAACTATTAGCATTACATTCAGTGGTATATGGGAATTACGATTTACAAATAACATTAGTGCAAAAAAGCATTACTAAGGATTCTGCATGTGTGAAATGGGAGGTGGTCAATGGGGGGGGGGGTGACACAATGAGTTACTGCACCGGGTGACACCAACCCTAGGGATGCCACTGGATCTAGGCACTATACTACACTGACACATTTTTGCTTGAATGGCCCTCCATATTTCAGAAACAACAGCTGTGCATAAACACCATGGAAAAAAGTTATATCCTAGCTCACACTCTTATATGGTAATGTTATAAGTGTAGAGGTCCTCCAGGCCCATTGCCACAAATAAGGGAATGTCTAAACCTGAGATCAGCACCATTACTACTTGCTCTGAAGTGAAACAGTCCCATAACACTTCTGACACATCATCTATCTTTTCTATTGCTCAGTCTTCCTTCAGATATGTTAGACTACAACCTGTATTGTCTCCAACCAGCATGCTGGCTAAGAATGCTGGTAAACTTTAGTCCAAAACACCTAGTGGGCCCTCAGTTCAGAAAGCCCATTCTAGCTCAGGTTTGTGGGCTGAATTATGGATGCTGAGTTGCAGTTTGCCCTTATGAAGGCTTTGCCAGGGAATTGCTTTCCCTGTCCATCCCTGTTTCTATCTGAGCTGTTGGCCTAACTGAAATTTGGCTATTTTCCCAAGGGTTACATAAACTGGCCTTCATTTAGAGTCAGTATGTGGGAGGCTTTCAACAGTGAAGACAATAAACTATGTGTAGCAACCTCAGGATTATGCCTAGTGTTCAAAATTGGTTTTGGATTCAGTTCTGCACTAGCAGTTAGCTAATAATTCTTGCAATTGTTAATGCTTTTCTAAAAGACATCTATGTAGGCATGATTAATACTAAAGAATTCTAGATGTTCAGGCGTTCCAACAGCAGCCTTCTTGATAAAAATACCATTTATGATATGTGGGAAAGTCAAAGAGCTTTACTCACACTAATTCATAATGAGCAGAGTTATTTCAGAAAGCATGGTTAATGAGCCTTTATCACCCCACCCCAAAAGAATTAGTTCTCTTAGATATTATCCCCAAATAGTTCTTTAAGTACCCAGGATCATTATATCAGTTTAAATGCCTGAATGCTCTATGAAAATAACATTTGAATTATGGGTTCAGACTTCACGTTCAATTGCATAATATCAAAATGAATGCTGCTACATAACCTCTTCTTAAAAATAAATCATAGAATCATAGAGTTGGAAGAGACCACAAGGGCCATCCAGTCCAACCCCCTGCCATGCAGGAACTCCAAATCAAAGCATCCCCGACAGATGGCCATCCAGCCTCTGCTTAAAGACCTCCAAGGAAGGAGACTCCACCACTCTCCGAGGGAGTGTGTTCCACTGTCGAACTGCCCTTACTGTCAGGAAGTTCCCCCTAATGTTGAGGTGGAATCTCTTTCCCTGGAGCTTACATCCATTGTTTCGGGTCCTAGTCTCTGGAGCAGCAGAAAACAAGCTTGTTCCCTCCTCAATATGACATCCCTTCAAATATTTAAACATGGCTATCATATCACCTCTTAACCTTCTCTTCTCCAGGCTGAATATACCACCATTGTTTTATTCTTAGTTCTGTGATTTTTGATTTTACAGTACAAACCTCCTAAAAATAGACTTATACTGGTGGATTCTGGCAGTTGTAATCCAAATTCTGATCTCATCTTGCTCTCCTTTCATGGAGTCTAGTGGTCCAATTAGGGGAAGCGACCTGCTCTCTAACAACATTAATTTAAAAATGGACAACACTGCTTCCATAACCCATTTGGGGACGGAATGGGAGTAGAATTTATTCCTAGAACATATGGTGTTTTTGGTTCACAGTCTGTCATAATTCCTGGTGTGGTTATAATAATAACAACAATTAAAAAATGCATAAATAAATAGAAATGAAACAGTGTAAGCTTGGCCATGTTTATTTCTAAGAAAACAAAATCTGTACTGGCATTGAATCTAGAATCCTGGCACTGAATTTGCTGAATGGAGACAATTGCACAATCAATTACAGAAGCCTGCCAATTTGCATGTTAGAAGTAAATCTGCTCAAAGTTTAAAGTGAATGAAGCATTACAGTAAATTTTCAAATGTATCAGAATTGTTGAAACAAAAAGTACACCCTCCGTTCTCATGATTCAACACACATATTTGTGGTTCATGTAAGCTGTAGGATATGAAAAACAATAATAAAATGAACATTATCAAATTGATAGAAGATTCTGGAAGTTTATGGCATTTTAGATAAGATAAAGACTGGAAAGACACCATACATATGTGTGCTTATGCCAGTCGTGGAATATTGACTTAGAAAGTTGTTTACTATTTATGGACACACCAGGAATGTGGAGAATATTCTGGAATGTTCTAGAAAAGTGTGGCAGTTTGCTTGAAGGTAATCTAAACTAATTTGTGAATGGTTTAATGAATGAAAATATACTCTTGGGGGGAAAGGAATAGAACAGAAACTGAGGTGTGAATAGATGGCAGATAAAAATGTGAAAACAAAACTAGAAGAAAAAATAAGAGAGGAACCATGTAAGATTTCACAAAGCAAAAGGAAGTAATTAATCACCAAAAAGAGAAAGGAAGGAAGGAAGGAAGGAA
Source organism: Phrynosoma blainvillii (assembly GCA_026167975.1). NCBI lineage: Eukaryota > Metazoa > Chordata > Lepidosauria > Squamata > Phrynosomatidae > Phrynosoma > Phrynosoma blainvillii. Next base: position 267,674,354 of record JANUYF010000002.1, on the reverse strand, counting down.
GGAAGGAAGGAAGGAAGGAAGGAAGGGATTTCCTACACATATAGAAGCACTAAAGACATACGGTACTATAGTTGTTTAAGATAAGCAACTTGGCTTAATATGGCATAAAGGGAGATTTGAACTGCTTCTGGTCCAGTTACTTACTAGTTAAAGCTTGTGGTTTGTGGAGGGGAAACAGGACTATTGTTATTCCCATTAGAGTGTGGGAAAAAGGAGTTAGTGTGAATGGGCATTCCACTACATAGAACCAGTAGAGGGTTTCCTGGTCATATGTGGTCCCTCATTTCAAAGTCCCAATGAGTCTACACCAAATGAATAAGTCCAGTGGGCACATATAGATATAAAGGGGAATTGTTCACTACCACTGTTAGAAAAGGTTGGAGGAGAAATGTCTGAAAAACCTATTTGTCCTTTTATTAAAAGCCAAGAAAAAAATCTCTTCCCTAGATCACTTAAAAGGTCAGAAAATCTTTTGCACTGTTTGCTTTCGATGATATTAGTTTTGCGAAGGGTGTTATATTATCATTGTTTCAAATGAATGGACGTAGCTCTGCCTCATCTCAGCACATTAAATTGAACATATTCAGACCTAGTTGGAGAGTGATGCATTAGTACAATCAGTGAGTTCTTGTGAAAAAATCATGACTCCTTACGTAAGGTCTGTATGAATGGGCTGCTAACATCATAAACATCTGTAATCCTAAACACAAGTAGGGCAGGGCTGGGGGAACCTCTCTTTGGGCTATGAGCCATATTTCACCATGACTAACTGGGAGCAGGGCAATGATACCAGCAGTGGCTGAGGATGAAGCCAAAAGTAAGTGGAACTGCCTTACACATCTCTCTCAAATCCCCAATCACTCATCCATTTGTTGTTGTTAATTGCCCTCAAGTCGATCTCGACTCATGGAGACCCTATGAATGAGACATATCCAAGACCCCCTCTCCTCCACTGCTCTGCTTAATTCCTGCAACCCCTTAATACTCATGACCTCCTTAATAGAGTCCATCCATCTGGCATGTGGCCTTCCTCTCTCCCCCTCTCCCTCCACCTTTCTCAGCATTATTGTCTTTTCTAATGAGTCCTCTCTTCTCATGATGTGTCCGAAATACGACAGCCTCAGTTTGGTCATCTTGGCTCCCAGGGGGGGTTCCGGCTTGATCTGCTCTAGGACCCATTTGTTTGTCCTTTTGGCTGTCCATGGGATCCTCAGCATTTTTCTCCAGCACTTCATCTCAAATGCATTGATTTTTGTCCTGTCTTCTTTCTTACCTGTCCAGCTCTCACATCCATACATGGTAATAGGGAATACGATGGCTTATATGATTCTAACTTTTGTGCTGAGTTGTATATCTTTGCATTTTAGAATCTTTTCTAGTTCTTTCATGGCTGCCCTCCCCATTCTTATTCTTCTGATTTCCTGGCTGCACTCCCCATTTCTATCAATGTTTGATCCCAGGTATGAGAATTCTTTTACCATTTCTATTTCTTTATTGTCTAGGTTGAACTTGTGAAGGTTCTCGGTGGTCATTATTTTTGTTTTCTTTATGTTCAACAGTAATCCTGCCTTTGCACTTTCTTCTTTGATCTTCCTTAGTAGTTGTTCCAGGTCTGTGAGGTTCTCTGCTAGTATTATGGTGTCATCAGCATATGTCAGATTGTTGATATTTCTTCCTCCTATTTTCACTTCTCCCTCTTCCATGTCCAAGCCTGCTTTCCTTACAATATGTTCTGCATATACGTTGAACAGATAGGGTGATAAGATACAGCCTTGTCTGACTCCTTTACCAATTGGGAACCATTCTGTTTCTCCACGTTCTGTTCTGACAGTAGCCTCTTGTCCTGAGTGCAGATTCCTCATTAGGAATCTAGTGGGGTAGGGGAGCAGTGAGCAAGAAAATCATACTCACCACCCACCCACCCACCCATGTCGCTTGTGCTGCAGTTATGTTTGTAGAAATCCTCCAACAGTGTGAGTCTGCCCCCAGGCTCATATGCATAATGGGTATCTTTGGGGGAAGTTTGCAGCTCTCTCAAACACTCCAAGGTTGCATGGGATAAGAACCCTTGAAAATCTTCCCCTCACACAAATGCTGTTAAGATTTTAAAATCTTCTGTTGAAACCATTGCAGCCGATGAAGAGGGGTTAAGTCAGCAATAACTGGTCAACAAGTATTGGATAATATCCATGCCATCTTTTTAATAAATTGAAAGCTCCTCTCTTCCTCCAGTGTGGTCAGTGTTAAAGGGCTTTAAAGGATGATAAACGTTTTTCATTCTAGGCACTTTCACACAATTGTAGCACTATGCATCCACTTTAACTGCCATGGTTGCGTCCTATGGAACCTTGGAAAGTAGAATCAGAATGCTATAATCATGTAGTGTGAAAGGACCTTCTGTCACAGATGTCCTTGAAGTGTGTGTGTGTGTGTGTGTGTGTGTGTATTAAAGGAAACAAATCAACAAAATCCAAACTACTGCATTTTTTTAAAAAAAGCAAAGAGTATGAATTTCTTCACCCATATTAATATTCATATATTCAGTAACAAGAGTATAAAAGTAAGCCAAAGAGTTCTGCAGATACTGTGGACTGCTAAAAAGACAAACAAATAAATCCTAAAGCAAATCAAGCTTCAGCTCTCCTTAGAAGCCAAGATGACTAAATGGAGACACTCATACTTTGGCTGTATCATGCTCATAACAATGTCTGGTAAAATATAAGGCAGTAAAAAGAAAAAGTCAGCATGACATATGGAGAGACTCGATCAAGGAAGCCATAGCCCTGAGTCTGCAAGACCAGAGCAGGTCTGTGGATGATAGGGGCTGCATCTGCATTGCAGAAATAATCCATCTTGACACCACTTTAACTGCCATGGCTCAATGCTATGGAATTCTGGGATTTGTACTTTTTGAGATAGTTAGCCTTCTTTGTCAGAGCGGTCTGGTGCCACAACAAACTACTAATCTCAGTATTCCATAGCATTGAGTCATGGCAGTTAAAGAGGTGTCAAACTGGATTATTTCTGCAGTGTGGATGCAGCAAGTGTGATAGGTAGGGTTTGCAGGTAGGGTCTAATCAACTTGACTTATTGCATTTGTAGGGTTGTGGTAAGTCAAGTTGATTGGACCACAGTCAACAACAAGGCATCTAAAGGAATCCCCTTGCCACCATCACATCCAGAGTCCAAAAGTATTTAAGTGCATCTGTGCTTGCAGAGCCATTGCTCTGGCAAATGCTTCTCCATCCTTTTTCCATGTTGTTGTTGTTGTTGTTGTTGATAGTTGTGCTGGAGTCAACCTGGACCCATGGCAACCCTGTGGATGTGGCATCTCCAAGCCCCCGTTCTCCACTGTTCTGCTTAGGTCCTGCAAATGGAGGCCCATGGCTTCCCTGCCTGACTATCCATCTGGCCTGGGGTCTTCCTCTCCTTCATTTTGGACTCATGGCAACTCTAAGGCAAACCTATCATGAAGTTTTCTTGGCAAATTTCTTCAGAGGGGGGTTTGCCTTCCTCTGAGGCTGAGACTTTTCCTAGCATTATTGTCTTTTCTAATGAGTCCTGCCTTCTCATGGTGTGTCCAAAGAACACCATGCTTCACTTTGACCATCTTGGCTTCCAGGTAGATTTGTTGACTACAAAAGACAAGAATGCTTGGTAAAGGAGAAGGCATGAAGACCGCACTACAGATGGATAGAGTCTGCAAGGCCTGAGCAGTGCTGTGGATGATAGGGTGATAGGTCTCTCATTGGTAGGCTTGCGATGATAAGTCCAAGTCAAGAAGAAGGCATCCAAAGAACCCCCTGATTGTCCCCATCGCAGCCGGAGTCCAAAAGCACTGAAGCGCACCTGGGCTTGGAGAGCCATTGCCATGACAAATCCCAGCAGCAAAGCCTTTGACTTCTAGAGAGCCTCTGGCACGGTTTCTAGAAAGATGGCCGTGAAATGATGCAGTGCCAAGCAAGCGAGGGCAGCCACGCCAACCCTCCCCAAACCCTCTCGGTCAGCCAAAGAAGGGACTCTTGGGGTGGGCCATCCTCTGCCTTTTCCATCAGGGCAAGAAAGGCTTGGCTTGGCTCCTGGGGGAGCGGCTTGAGGGTTGGGCTAGGATCCTGGGGAGCGGGCTTCGATTCCCAGCTGGGCCACGGAAAGCCCCTGGGTGACCTTGGGCGAGTCACACGCTCTCAGCCTCCTCAGAGGAAGGCAATGGCAAAGCTCCTCTGATCCAAGCGTGCCAAGAAAGTCGGGAATGACTTGAAGGCACACAACAACAACAACAACAACAACAACAGCAAAACAACACACAACCAACAACCATCCCCACTGCCCCAACAAAAAGGCTGGGCTAGGGCTGGTGGGCGCCCGGGGGTCCAAGACTCGGAGCATCAGCCTCTTCCCTGCGGTCTTGTGCCTCCTCCTCCTCCTCCTCCGGAGCGACTTCGCTTTTGGGGCAGGGCGATGACGCTCTCTCTCTCTCTCTCTCTCTCTCTCTCTCTCTGGGTCTGGGAGGCTCCATCTGGCTCCCCGCCAAGTGACGTCTTCCCAAGGAGGGAGGGGGAGGGTCACGTGACCGGGCTCCATTCACAAAAAAGAGAGAGAGAGAGAGAAGTGGGAGGGGGCAAGCCGAAGGAGCGAGCCGGAGAGTATATAAAGCGGAGAGGCTGCGTCCCGCCGGCAAGGACAGCGCAGCAGCCGAGCAAAAGGGAAGGAAAGGAGAGGGACTGCTGGCCGGCCGGAGAGGAGGAGGCGGCACACAAAGCGCCCAAAGCTCCAGACCCAGCCTTCTTCCCTACGGCGTTTAAGGGGAAACAAACAAGAAAACAACAACAAAAAGGAGTGTGTGTGTGTGTGTGTGTGTGTCTAGAACCCGAGGATAATAAACCAAGGAAGGGAGCTTATTTTTTGGCAAGAAAAAGGAGAAGGCGAGTCCGTTCGCCCCGTCGTCCAGGGAAGGAAGGAAGGAAGGAAGGAAGGAAAGAAAGAAAGAAAGAAAGCAGTAGGCCTTTGTCCGTCGGTCGGTGGCTGGAGCAGAGCCATGGTGAACATGGAGGTGTGCGCCCTGGACTGCGAGGCGCTGCGGGGGATGCTCCAGGGCCAGGGCTCCTCTCCTTCTCCCTCTTGCCTCCTGCTGGACTGCCGCTCCTTCTTCTCCTTCAACGCCTCGCACATCGGCGGCTCCCGCAACGTCCGCCTCAGCACCATCGTCCGCCGGCGGGCCAAGGGCGGCCTCTCCCTGGAGCACCTGCTGCCCAACGAGGAGGAGGTCCGCCTCGGCCTCCGCCAGGGCCGCTACCGCGCCGTGGTCCTCCTCGACGAGCGCAGCCCCGACCTGGAGGCCCCCAAGCGGGACAGCACCCTCCTCCTGGCCCTCAGCACCCTCCGCAGGGAGGCCCGCCACGCTCGCCTCTGCTTCCTCAAGGGTGAGTGGGCCCCAAAACACACACACAGCCCGCCCCCGAGGAGAAGGGAAGGGGGGCTCAGGGAGACACACACAGAGAGAGAGAGAGAGATTGGGGGGCTCCCTGGAAGTGGAGGGCCCCAGACAAACTTGGCCAAGGAGGAAGCGGGAGGAAAAGAAAGAGACACCGGCACCAGGACTCTCTCTGTGTCATTCCAGAGAGATTGAGAGAGAGAGGTGTTCTCCTTTTTTCCCCGTTGGAAAACAACAAGGATGCTAGGAAAAGTGGAGGGAAGGAGAAAAAGGGGGGGGGGGAGAGAAAGGAAGGGTGGACTCTACACAAGAGGTCATGGGGATGAAACTGCAGGAACTAAGCAGAGCAGGCCTTGGAGATGATGCCCCATCCGCAGGGTCGCCCTGGGTTGAGATGGTTTGTTGTTTGTGGTTGACAACAGCAAAACTGTGGGTTTGGCAGTAGAAAGCCCCCTCTGAATGTACTCAGAATAATGACGTCCCTCTCCTCCTTCTCCTCCTCCTCCTCCTCTTTTTCCTTTCCTGGGATCTCCTTTCAGGAGGATACGATGCCTTCTCTTCTGTCTGCCCTGAGCTCTGCACCAAGCCCTCGGCCCCCAAAGGCCTGACTCTGCCGCTCAGCACCAACAACGCCCCTGGCAGCGCGGATTCAGACTGCAGCTCCTGTGGGACCCCTCTCTACGATCAGGTCAGTTGAAAAACCAAACCCTGGAGACCAGGAATATTTGCCCTCCTCCTTCTTCTCCCCTCGCCATTAGACCTACAGTGGGAGACTTGCAGATGTACATATCTATCCCGGTTGGGAAACTACATTCTTTAAGATGCAACAAATCTTTGATATAAAAAGAGGGCAGTCGTGTTGAGACGGTGTGGAAGGAATCTACATTTTTTGGCCTCAGGGGATTAACAGATCATGTTCTTCTCTTCCCCCATTTCAGGGTGGTCCTGTGGAAATCCTGCCTTTCCTGTATTTAGGCAGTGCCTATCATGCTTCCAGGAAAGATATGCTGGATGCCTTGGGGATCACAGCACTGATCAACGTTTCTGCCAACTGCCCGAACCATTTTGAAGGGCATTATCAATACAAAAGCATCCCCGTGGAGGACAACCACAAAGCCGACATCAGCTGCTGGTTTAACGAAGCCATCGATTTCATAGGTAAAGATGTTTTCTTTTTGCAGTCCACATGCTGGTAGTTCCTTAGGCTGCCAGCCTCATCAAAGACAACTCCAGCTACCTTTATAGTTGAGTTGAAGGGTGTTTCTTTAGAGATTAAGAACAGCAGCATGTGAAATAAGTTTATAGCCATGTTGGAGCTACAAGCTTATTCCTTGGAGGATAACTTTTGTAAAGAGGGACAAACTCTCAATAGCTTGGATGTAATGGAGCATTGCCTACTAATTTGAGCCAACCTTGTGCTAACAGCATTTTCTAAAATGCTAACTTTTCAGCAGACATTGACAGCTAGTAAGAGCAGGGAGCCATCCTCTTCAATGTGAAATGAAGCATCCATATCCAATTTTGCATTATTCTCTACTTCCAGCCAAGTGGTTTGCTACCTCAGATGATTAGGAAAGAATCTCCCTTTAGCATAGTAGGTTGGATGCAATTTCAAAAAAGGCTTTTGTAAAAGTGCTTGCTAACAGTGATGTTTTGCTCATTGGTTGCAGACTCTGTTAAAAATGATGGTGGGCGAGTGTTTGTTCACTGCCAAGCTGGCATCTCCCGCTCTGCAACGATCTGTCTCGCTTACCTCATGAGGACCAATCGTGTCAAACTGGATGAAGCCTTTGAGTTCGTGAAGCAGAGGAGAAGCATCATCTCTCCCAACTTCAGCTTCATGGGGCAGTTGCTGCAGTTTGAGTCCCAGGTCCTGGCTCCAAATTGCTCTGCAGAGGCAGGAAGCCCCGCCATGTCTGCCTTGGACAGAGGAGCATCCACTACCACGGTCTTTAACTTCCCAGTCTCCATCCCTGTCCACACTTCCACCAGTGCGCTAAGCTACCTTCAGAGCCCCATCACCACCTCTCCCAGCTGCTGAAAGGGCAGGTGCAAGCTGGCCCTCTGCACAAAGACTTGGCCCTCTTGCTGTTACCTGAGAAGTGCAATAACTGTTGGAGCAGGTATATTAGTTTGCAGGAGACCTCGCTCACTGCAGCTACAGAGCAATATAGAATCACCAGCACAGGTCAGCCTATCTGACTCCAGAAAGCAAGGTTATTTCTGCTAGATGATCCTGCTGAGAGATGCAGTGTTTTTGACCAATGTTTGGATGTCTACAAAGGAGACAAAGCTTAAAGGACAATGCTTTCTACTCCTGAAATATTCCTCTTTAACAGTTTTCTGTCTGTCTGTCAGTCTGTTTCAGTAGCAAATCCGACAGTATTCACATTGCCTGGGTGAGCTAGGGTGCAGTAACAGTGTCACTGTCCCTGTGTGCAAGGAAGTGTAGGTATTTATTTATTTTTTAAACAGTGTAATTTCCATTGTGTGTTCTGCCTTTTCAAGTCTGAAGTTTCATTTTCTTTCTTTTTTTTAAAAAAAGAAACAAATATACCTCAGTATTTTTTGGGTACTGTAAACCTGTAAATACAACTTAAAACTGTTTCTGAAGCACTGACATTGAAAGCACAAAAAAGTGTTTGTGTCTTTTGGTTGCCAACGGTTGTATGTTTGCAGATTTTATTTATGATGTGAAATAATATATTCTTCTAAAAAGAAGATATGGATTTTATGATTATGCCTTTTTATACAAACTTAATAAATTATGACATTTCTATTGAAGAAAAATAATTAATTCCTTTAAATGTTTCTCTCTCCACCCCCTTTTTTTTCTATCCTGAGAAATTGCAAAGACACACTCAAAAAGCAAGCACCTTATACAAAGTACCTGGCACACTCTTCTTAACAGCTGTCCACATCTGTGGGCCTCATTTATTTATATACCCCAGACAATCCAAGGTGGTACAGAAACAGAATGCCTCCCATCAATACTGTGAAATGACTATGACAGTGGGGAGGTGATCAAACAACCCCCCCTCCCCACACACACACCATGCTCAGAGGCACTTGTATCACAAAGCAAGATGATTCTTGATGAGAGGTTGGGTACAATGGGGAAAAGCAGGTTGCTATACTGCATCTAGTACAGCTACCAAAAAGAGTGGTCTACATTATGAGCTCAGATAGAGCACATCTGAAAACAAAGTCAGAGACAGACAGAAGATCCTTGAGCACAGCAAAGGGCACACAGTCTGTTTCTCTCAGTCAAGACAGCTCTGGATTGGTGCCCTGGTCTCCTGCAGTGCATTATAAGAAAGTATCTAGGCACACAAGCTTGTACTTAGCTAAGTTCATGGTCACCAGAGGAGAGTCAAAATGACATTTTGATCAAACAAATCTCACCAAACTGGATCCCTTTTCTTTGAGGAATTCTGCTTAGTGATTATTTTACTTTATTCTCTGCTTCCCAATGTAAGGCTATGGCTCTAATGAAATGGAAGGGGGAGTAGCAGAAAGAAACAGACACAAGCTGGACCTTGGAAACCAGAATTTGGACAGGTTTATTTTAGACTGTACCTGCTAGTTCTTACTGGCTGGGCAGTTCTGTGATCTGTAGTCTGAACTTTTTCAAACTGGTGATTGGTTTAAGCTGCATTTTCTGTCAAATGTCACCCCTTCTCCTAATGCTGCTGATCACAAATACGTGTACTAATGGTAGCAATGTATTCTTTTCCTGTTTTGTGGGATCAGAATCTATGATTGCAGGGGACTGGGGAGGGCAGGGATGAGTGCATCAAGAAACCAAAAGTGGAAGGCAATATGGCAAATCACTCCTCTCACTGCATGAGTAGGTGTTTACTGTTACTCCCATTTCACAGATGAGATGGCAAGTGATTGTGATTTGCCTTCAAGTTACAGAAGAAGGTGAGAATTGTGATTGATGCTAAAATCACTCCCCAGGAACTTTCGAAAGTATTGGAATCAATCACTGAGACACTTTGATACACACAAGATGCAATGTGGACCCATGCTAGGATCTGGCTGATGTAACTGGACAAGGCAATTAAACATTTTTGTAGCAATTACATCTCCAGAGCTGCATAGGATGGTAACCAGCATGCCCATGATAATAGTATCCATTAATCTTTAGCATATATCTAAATATCTTTATCTTATGGGTATTTTAGTCTTCTAGATTATTTCCATTTTACAGATAAGCAACTGAGGTAAACAATAATAACTCTGCTAAGGTAAACCAGTGAGAATTTAGCTAATCTAGGATTTGACCCCACACAAATTTTCATTTTGAGGTGAATGACTTTATAATGGAACTATGTATGTGATCCATTCTAGATCTATGGCAAATTTGTTACAGCCATTTTAGCTCTATGACTTCAAAGTCTTACGGCTCAAATTCTGCTTTTCTCTGCCTTTTGCAAGCCATTACTGCCTGTTTGTACGGGCCGAATTAGGAAAACTTAATGTCCCATTTTTTTCATCTGAAAGTTACTAAGCATTAATTCAGAGCCTCAGTCTAAGGTGGTGTGTGAGCACTAGTTACATCTTTATATACATGTGTGAAAAGGATCATCCAGGTATTTTACTATAATTTTTACTGTACACTGTGAAAATTATGTCCTAGGTTAAAAAGCTTTGTGCATGAACATTTCCACATGTATATCAACGCTAAAAAGCAGCATGAAGTAAAAAAAAACATCCCTGACATTCAGTGTGCACATGACAATTTGGATAATATTCACAAGTTATATTTTCTATACTCTCTTCCCATTTCTAGAGTTGGTAATATTCCTTTTCAGATTGGCAGACCATTAGGCTTAAATCTAATGGCTACTCCCAGCTAGAGAAGACTTACTGAACCAACTGCAGGATGGCAACTGGGTTTAGGCCATGGGTCCCAATCCCCACTTATCTACAGAGTTCTTGGATGAGCTTCTCTATCGCTCAGTGTACCTCGAGTGAAGACTGGTGTAACTTGAGCTCTTTAGAGGAAGAGTAGGATAAATATACCCTTGGGCTACCTTAAAATTTAGGAACTACCATTAGTACAAATGTAGAACATGTGGCCCAGAGGTCTCAGAGGAGCACAGTGGTTAGGTCAGATGACATTTATGCAACATCAGTTGCATTGGCTACCCCTTTGGTTCTGTAATCTAATAAAAATATAGTTATACGCAGGTCCTAGAGTTTGAACTGTTATCTTGGATTTTGCTGAAACAACAACACTGGCTGCCAATTCATATCTGAGGCAGAATTCAAAATGTTGATTATGACCTTTAAAGCCCTACATAGCTTGGATCCAGTCTATTTGAAAAATCATATCTATATGAACCTGTCTGTGCTCTAAAATCTGCAGGGGAAACCTCTTGGTCCCAACACTTTCCCAGGCACTTCTGCTGAGGACCCAAGAGTGAGCCTTCTCAGTGGCTGCTCCCAAGTTGTGGAGCTCCCTTCCCCAGGAGGTCTAGTTGGCCCCCTCTCTCTTATCTTTCCATGGGAAGGAAAGAGCTTTCTTTTAAGGAAGCTTTTAGGCTTTAGTGTGTTGCAGCAGACAATGCTTTTAATGGGGGGGGGGGTTGTTAGCATTTTTATTTTATTATTTTTGAGCATCTTTAATGCCATTTTTAAATTGTTTCTAATGCTGTTTTAACTTGTGGTCTTAAAAGAGAAATTTACTTTTATTGTGTTTTAACTTTTGTGTTAAGAGTTAAAATTGTATTGTGATTTTAAAATTGTATGCTGACTTGGAGCTTGTGCTGGGAAAAAGAAGGGATATAAATTAAATAAAACAAACAAATAAATGTTATGGTCAACCTTTCCCACAACCCAATCTAAGGTCAGCATCAAAGTCCTTGGTCTCTGACTCATGTTTACCAAAGATCTCATTGTTAAATACTAGGAGAGAGCTTTCTTGGTGGTGGCACCATAGTCAGAATGTGGGAGGGGGGGGGAACTACATTTTTAAGATACTTCACAGGATCCCTTAGCCAGGGATTTTGAAAAATGTAGTCCTACTTTTACCCCCAATGCATCTTCCTTGAATTCTGACCCTGAAAAGGTCAGACAAACTTCCTCCCTTCCCATTTTTAGATGGTTCATGCAGATGTTTATACCCTGGAAAATATTGAGTCAGCTGTTTTTACTGGGGTTTGCTGATTTTTCGTGCAGCTATGTATTTTAATGCTTTGTTTGCTTTTTAATATTGTGTTTTCTTGATATATGTTTCTTTTCAGATAAACATCTTGGGGAAATCAGTTGGAAAAGTGGGAAATGAATGAATTAGGCAGGAAATAGAAAAGTCCATTGTAGGGTTTATTCTTTCGCAGTATTGTTCCCTTTCCGGTTGTACCCCTTCCCCCACATTTCTTATGTGACAGATATTTTTGCTTGTAGCCCATGCAGTACAATCAGATTTAAACCAAAGCTCACTCAGTGGAAAAGTACAACCTTGGCAACACCATTTTACATCTGATTTTCACTCTCTCTTTTTAAAAAAGATTTCACCAGTTTAATTTGATTTCCAAAGGAATCCCATTCCATTGCGAGCTGCAAAACTTGTTTTTGTCTATTCCACAGGAGACCAGAACTCATAACCTGGCAGTCATCTAAGCAGGTAACACTAAGAGAGTGCAAAGGAGCAGCTTGAAGCATAGTTAATGTTCTTAAAAAAACCCATTTCAGCTGGTGGCAACTTGTGTTGTTTGAGGCACAAGGCCATAGAGTTATTTTTGAAGAGGCTACAGTTATTTGTGTAGAGTGATTTATTACAAGGGAGGCAGCCAAGGTTATTTTGAGCAGAGATCTTTTTCCATAGCTATAAGGGTTCCATAACTTCTCTGCTAGAGAAATTGTACTCTCTGTTTCTCCCTCTCACAACACTATGGATTGATCTGCTTGCTATACTTGCCAGTTGTTGGACTACAACTCCCGTAAATCACAGCCAGCAGTGCCAATGGGGGGCTGCACAGTGAGAATTGTAGTCCACCACCTGGAGGGCCACAGTGTGCCCACCTCTGCTATAGCCGAGCACAGTTGACAATGTTAATATGCCAGCCTGCTCTTTATTTAGCATTATTTTCTATCAGGATGTTCAAAAGGCTCTCAGAGTTACAGTTTTAATTCTTTTCCTATATCCCTGGTCTCTCTGTGTGTGTAACTTTAAGATTATATAAGTCTGTAATTACACAGTTGCCTATATTCCCATGGAAACCACTAGGAGTTTCCCTTTTGTGAGGAAGGCAATATCATCACTTCCTGTTGCTGACAAAACAGTTTGTCACGAAGAAGTGGTTGAAAAAAAGAAAGGCCCGCTCAGCGTTGACAGGAACTTGCTTCTGGATATGCTGGTTGCCATGCAGTTCTACAAATACATGCACACTTATCAATAAACACAACAGTCACTCTCAAAAAGGAGGGGCTAGGTAAAAAGATAAAATTTGAGTGTAAATGAGCAAGGTCTGATTTAACCACACAGAGATACATGTTGCTCACCTCCAATAAAAAATAGATTATTACGATTACCCAGCAGATGAATACCAACATGTAGCCCACACACAGGCTTTACACAAAGTTCCAACTATATACGTGTATATATGTGTACACACATGTACGCACACATGCACAGAGGATACCCTCAACTCTGAATTTTTGTCAGAGAACTATCTGTGTGCTTGAAGAACTTCATGAGAGAGAACTAATTGATTGTAAGAGCTCTTTAGAGTGGGACAGGCTACCTTAGAGGGTGGTGGACTATCCTTTGGAGATCTTTGAACAAATCTTGCCAAGGAAACCCCATGATAGAGTGGCCTTAGGGTCGCCATAAGTTGGAAATTACTTTAAGGCACGCAAGAACAACAAACAGAGGTTGGAAAACCATCTCCTGGGAGTGCTTTAGCTGCTATTCCTGCCTGGCAGGGGGTTGGATCAGATGACCCTTGTGGTCCTTTCCAATTCTAGTTTTATGCCTCTGTGTTATAAACTGCCACACATCAATCATGCCTTGGAATCCGCCTTGTAATGTACCTAACATTAACCATACAATACACAAACACTTGGCAGAAAGTAATCATGTCATAAAGGAGGTGAGCTAGTCTTGTTTAGTGGCTGTGGGTTGCTTCAGGGCAAAGGTGTAATCAAATCTTATCACAGTTTACCTGAGTTGCCAGTCATTAAACACACCTTTAGCTTAGCCAGTCATGATAGGAATAACCAAACTGTTTTCCACCCCATTTTCAACTGTTTGTGGTACCAACAGTCAAATTATCTCTATTAGGTTTGTTGGAAACTGGGAAAGATTTTAGTTATTGAGGAGATCTGTCATGTGTAAGCAAGCACTCTCCCCAAACCAATCCTTGAGGAAAGGGATATAATTCAACAGGAGGGCACATGCTTTGTATGAAGATGCTTCCTTGTTCCATCTCTGGTATCTTCAGTTAAAAGGAGTTATGGAAAGGAACACAAATATTCTTGTTTGAGACCTTCGAGAGTCTGGGGCTTTGCAGACTGCCAGAAATAGTGCAAATTGAGTCCACTTTAAGGGTTAGGGTTAGGGTTAGGGAATCATGGGAACTGTATTTTATTGTGGCACCAGAGCTCTCTGACAGAGAAGGCTCAATGTCTCAGGAAAAAAAAAAATTCCCATGATTCCCTAGCACTAACCCTAACCCTTAAAGTGGACTCAATTTGCACTATTTCTGACAGTCTGCAAAGGTCCTCTGTCAGCCAGTGTGAATGGTATGGACTACATGAACCAATGGTCTGACCTACTATCAGAGCATGAGAAAGTTACTTTCTGAGACTATAGTACCCAGAATCCAACAAAGTGGCAGGGAGATTCAAAGATCTGTATCCCCAAACTTTCTCAAGCTCAGCTTACTAGGAGGCAGCCCAATAAATCCATATAAAAACTAACACCCTTGGAAATGTGTTTGAAGGACAGAGTAAAAATCCCCACCATAAATAATTGCAATCACTCACTGATTTCATAATGGCATTTCCCTGGTTAACTAGCCAACGGTGAACTTGTGCGGATGGTTTGGAAAATAGGGAACTGAAAAGTGATGGGCTTTCCCCTTTGAAAATGCTGTTGATAATGTAAAGAGACATTGATTGTAATCATGGGTGTTCTGACCGAACTCCTACCAAGGTGTATGCCCCATTGAGGTCCAGTGCAGAGAAAGGGATTGGTTTTGAGCCATGATTCTCCCAATTAGTAATGAGGAGGAAGCTAACTGTGTGCTGTCTATTGTTTGAAGTAAGAGAACAAAAGTCTTATGGTCTTTTAATGATCAAAAGGTGGAGTATGCATTTAATTCAGAAGAAATGCATTTAATTCAGAAGAAATCTAATTGAGCACAATAAGCCTTACTCACAAAGAAGTGTAAATAGATGCATCCTAAACCTACCTTCCTGCGAGTAAGCTGCATTAAGCACAATGAAACTTGCACAGAATCACACTGTTAATTGTTAATAGACATATCCCTGAGTTTAATAAGCCCATTTCACTTTAAAGTGTTATTGCCATTAAAAATTATTTTAATTAGAATGAGTATATATCAACTTCATTTAGTCACTTCTTCAAGACTGAAATAAACTTCCAAAGCTGCTATCAAGGAAACATCAAATATATTCCAAAACAATCATAAATGAAGAATAGGAACAGTTGTTACAAATGGTCATTATACTTCATCAGTACATTTATTTTTGAAATATACAGTACTGGGTTAATTTAAACCAATCTGGGTAGTAGTAAGAAGTCCTTGGTGATGCCAGGAGATGAAGAAAATGACATGTGGATCTCCAAAATAAAACTGCTGTGTTTAGGAACAAAATCTAGGATGTCCAGAGACTGTTCTGATCAGGAGATGCTTTAAGCCCCATTTATTTTAATTACTCCACTCCTGGTAGAACTAGCAACTTCATTTAGTTCAATGTGACTATGGTGGAAACGTACCCATGTAGAAGATGTACTGAGCTAGGCTGTTCTGAATCAAGAAAAGTTGTGTCTTCTTCTTGTTTTATTTTTCTTTAGGTTTCATGGCTTTTACTAGCATGGCTGAGTTCACTGATGAGATGCAATGGATTTTAAAGAACAGTTGCCTGCTCTAGGCTTCTTGAATATGAGTCATGTACATCTTTGGAGGGTTGTCATTCATTTTCCTGAACTGAATCTGACAATGCTGCTGCTCCTGTGGCTGCCGGATCTGCAAGCCAGGGAACACGTCCCCCTGCAAGACCATTTGTGGGTGTTCTGGTAATGAAGGAAACAGCAAATAGGCCCATCATCATCACCTAGGCTGTCTGGGGCATGCCAGGGCCTAGCTGGACTGATTATGCTCAATGCAGCATCCTTTCTTTCTTCCTATTTGTAAATACATTTTATATTCAAGGAATATCTGAGTGGGTGTGCATCTGAATCCAAATGCTCATTTCCATATAAATGTGCTTAGCACTAGAGCAGCAGAAGCAAGCTCCATTTTCAGTGGCAGCCCACGTTCTCTCACCAGCTGAGGAGGGAGAAAATACATTGCACATCATCATCATCATCATCATCATCATCATCATCATCATCATCATCTTCTGTTTCACTATCAGAGCACAAAAGAAGGTGAAAAGGCTCTCTGTACAGCAACACTGGCTACACAGAGGAGCCTGTGTTTCCACAGACCCAACCAAGCATAAATGCTTGATTTGCTGAGGTATTTTTTCTGAGAACCAGGCATTGTGGATGGGCTGCCTTCGATCTATAAGACCATAATGCCCAGAGACTATTAAAACTAGCTGTGCCATGGCCTGCTGGAGTGTATGCAATGATCATCACAATAAATTCACAGTATGGGAGTTGGATTTGAGACAACTGGAATTTAGGTAACAAAATAACAGATTTGATGTTATTTTTTGTTGTCACTTCTTGTCACGTCAGCTTTGACTTTTGGTGACTCTATGAATGAGAGACCTCTGAAAGCCCTGATCAACAGTCCTGCTCATGTTATACAATCTTGCTTTATGGAACCAATCCATTACAGTCTCAGGACGTTTTCACACTGGGCAAAAGGAGGACGCTAGCCGGCCTCCCGCCGGCCTCGCTCCGGCGCCATTTCCCGTGTGTTCACACACACGCGGCGGCAAACCCCGCCCCTTCCGGTGTCATCCCTGCGTCCGGCCGGCTTTTGGCTCCGTGTGTTCAAACACACGGAGCCCTAAGTCCGGCGTCACTCCGGACGAACCAAAGATAACTCCGGCTGAAGCGGCATAAAGGTAATTCCGGCTGTCCAACCGGAATTAGCCTTTCGGCGGCGGAGCCATTCCGGAATCGGCGGCACGACCCGTTCCGGAATGGCTCCAGCCGGCTTTAGGAGGACAATGTGAAAACGTCCTCAGTTTAGTCTTCTTGGCTTCTAGGGAGAATTTAGCCCTGGTTTCCTCTAGGAACCACTTCTCCTTTTAGCAGTCTACAGTATCTGCAGTACTTTTCTCCAGTATCATATTTCAAATTAGTTGTTTTTCTTCCTATCAGGTTTCTTTACTCTCCAACTTCCACAACCATACATAGAAACTGGGAATACAAAGATATGGAAAATTCTAACTTTAGTATTCAATTTAGTATTCACTCTTTACATTTCAGGATCCTGTTTAGTTCCTTCATAACTGCCCTGTCAACTTCTAGTCCTCTGATTTCCTGACTGCAGTTTCCATTCTGATTAATGACTGAGCCAAGATATGGGAAAACTTGAACTATTTCAATGTCTTTTGTCTACTTTAAAATGATGCAAGTCACCTGTGGTCATTTTTGTTTTCATAATGTTCAGCAGTAAACCTGCCTTTTCACGTTCTTTCTTGACTTTCTTCAGTAATCATTCCAAGTATTTGCTGTTTTCTGCCTGCATATCCAAAATTGATGATGTTCCTTCACATTTGTCCATCTCCTCTGCAAAAGTCTGTCTGACATGGGAAACGCTACTTGTCCTGGTTCACCAAACACCCACACAGGCTGGCTGGGAGGGAACTACCAACTGATAATGCCAGCAGAGACAGTGCATTACAAGCAGCTAGAAAGTGTCCTTGCCTGTGAGAATCTGTTAAGAGAAAGGCATTGGTCAAGCACTCCGAGTCAAGGGAGGCAACAGGAATCAAGGTCAGCATGGTCCAAGCTCAAAGAAGCCAGGAAGTCTGAAGTAGGAAATGCAGGAGTCTGGAAACAGGCATCAGGAACAGGAATACTGGCCAGGAAACAGACAAGTTGCTTCCAGCACTTGTCTAAAGCAAATTCAGCTCTTAAATAGCCTGTTACCATCTGGTTCTAATCAGAGCTGGCTTGTTGCTGCTTGGCCTGCAGCCTGGCTGAGTGTCTTTGTTGTATTCTTTGTTTTAATCTTTTGTCCCTCCTACTTGATTGAGGACTTAAGACCCCAGTTGTGTCCTCTGTCTCATCAGCAGGTGAGTCTTGCTCTTGTCCTGCTGGCTGAGGCTGCACTTCCACAGGATGAGCTAGCTGGCTGAGGCTCTTCAGCAAGGAGAGCTGGCTGCTCTGCAACAGGGAGAGCTGCAGGTTGTTCCCTGTCTGGAAGACTTGCCTGGGTCCCTTTCTCAGCCTCCTCATCAGACTCTTCCTCCAGGTCCCAATCCTGCAGCTCCTGGCCCATGACACTATTAGCAGTGCCGCTGCCATCAGCATAGCCTCTTGTCTCACAGGAGCATGCAGTCCCACCACCATGGAAAAGATGGAAAACCATTGTGAGGGTTTCCACTACACACAGTATTATTGTCTTTTCCAATAAATCATGTTGTCTCATGATGTGTCCAAAGAACTATAGCCATTTTTTTTATTAGAGTTCAGGCCTGATCTGATCTAGGATAATTTATCTTTTAGCAGTCATGGTATCTGTAGAATTCTCCTCCAGCACAACATTTCACATCTTCCTGTCAGTTTCCAGTTTCAATGTCCAGCTTTCACAACCATATTCAATGGTAAAGAGCACTGGTTCTCAACCTTTGGCCCTCCAAAATGCTTTGGATGTTGACTTTCATAATCCTTGATCTTTGGCAATCCTTGATCTTTGGAGACTTCTGAGAGTTGACATCCAAAACACCAGTTGAGAACCACTGGTACAGAGAAGCAAAAGGCTTGGACCTTAAATATATATTGAAAGATTGCTCATGAATGGATTGTAAACATATTCTTTATTTGTAGCCTCTTTGATGTATATTGTTTTGGCATTGTCAAAAAGCAGGTTTCAAAAGTAATTGCCTTCATATATGTTGCCTGCCTTCTGCTGTTTTATAGTGTACATAGTGTACAAATCAAACACACGTTGACAAATATCTGTAGTCCATGATTGGCCTGCTTTTCTCCAAAGTACTTGATCCAATAATAGCTCTGCCAAATGGTGGAGAAAAGGGAAAAGCTCTCCTCTTTAAAATAGGATCCATAAAGTAATTTGGACAAACTCAAAACTATTTTCAGCAGAAAACTTTCAGTATACAAATATAATTATCCTGTTCCTAAGATATATGGTTTACTGTCCAGTGAATTTATTCCCTGAAAAACAGATGAAATCAGACAGGTATGATGATTCAACTGCAGTTTCCATATCTTCTTGCCAAGGAAAAAGGAAATGGGGAAGGGATGAGTGAAGTCTGAACATAGAGATAGATTTTCTACACTGCTTTCTAGTAGTTTCTGCTCTTTTTTAGCAACCAGTGGCCACTTTGGCAGAGAAACAAATCCAGCTGCCTCCATCACCTTTTGTGTCTGTGCATGTCTAATACGTGTCCATGGAAGCCAAAGCAGATGGTCTTTATAACTTTCTTTCATCCTTCTGTTTATAGCTTCTCTTCCAAACTCCAGGGACGGTTGACGTCAGGATTATACATCTGAGTTTGTTGTACTTTTATCCAGGACTAATGCATTCCATAAGCTCTTGGAATGTAAAATGCGATGTGAGCTGTTTTTGTGGAGGGTGGTGGGGTGAATAAGGAAGGATGGCATGGGAAGAGAGGTGGTAGTTAAACTGGCAAAGTCACAGCTCCCCACTTTGTTGTCCATGTGCCACTGGCCAATTGGAGCAACAGAGAGCACTCTGGTCATTTATGGCATTGTGTATGTGACAGACCCACATGTTGAGGGACTGCTCCGTCCATCTGTTGCAGACATCAGAACGGCTACATGGCACTGAGGGTTACACACTGATCTATTTTAAGTTGGCCTCAGCAGTATCCCAATTACAGTGTGCTCTATTCCTGGTATGAAATGATCTTCCTGGAGGCTGTGGAAATGTTTTCATGTGAAACACATAACTTTTCAGTTTCAAATTAGCTAGGGAGGAAAAAAACACTAAGATAAGATTGGAGGAGATTCATAATACCAGGGCTAGGAGTGACAAGTGTTGGATGAGAGTGGGAGAGAGGGTTCTAATAGGCACCCAGGGGATTGGTTCATGCTGGAAAAAGTTTGTGCCTTCTGCTTCTGAAGCAAGAATGTAGTGAAACAGAAGGCAAAGACATTTCCAGCAGCTAAAATGACTGTTGCCAGATTAATATGTTTCTTGTGCTATTCAAAAGTTTGTACGCAAAAGCTCTTCTGTCAACAGTTGGTCCAGGCAAATATCACTTTGCCAGTCTGCAGCCTATGAAGCCTTCCAAGTTATTTGTTATTGTTGTGTGCCTTGAAGTAATTTCCAACTTATAGTGACACTAGAATCATAGAATCATAGAGTTGAAAGAGACCACAAGGGCCATCCAATCCAACCCCCTGCCATGCAGGAACTCAAAATCAAAGCATCCCCGACAGATGGCCATCCAGCCTCTGTTTAAAGACCTCCAAAGAAGGAGACTCCACCACACTCTGAGGGAGTGTGTTCCACTGTTGAACAGCTCTCATCAGGAAGTTCCTCCTAATGTTGAGCTTGAATCTCTTTTCTTGTAGCTTGCATCCTTTGTTCTGAGTCCTGTTCTCTGGAGAAGGAGAAAACAAGCCTGCTCCCTCCTCAATATGACATCCCTTCAAATATTTAAAGAGGGCTATCATATCCCCTCTTAACCGTCTCTTCTCCAGGCTAAACATACCCAGTTCCCTAAGTCATTCCTCATAGGCCGTGGTTTCCAGACCCTTCACCATTTTAGTTACCCTCCTCTGGACATGCTTCAGTTTTTCAATATTCTTTTTGAATTGTTGTGCCCAGAACTGGACACAGTATTCCAGGTGGGGCCTGACCAAAGTAGAATACAGTGGCACTATTATTTCCCTTGATCTAGATACTTCTATTAATGCAGCCTAAAATTGCATTGGCCTTTTTAGCTGTGGCATCACACTGTTGACTCATGTTCAACTTTTGGTCCTACTACTAGTGATCCTACTAGGACACTAAGGCAAAGCAGCTTCATTTATATACCGCTTCTGGTTTATAACTGTCTAAGTGGTTTATAACTGTAAGCTCATTGCCCCCTAACATCTGGGTACTCATTTTAGCGACCTCAGAAGGATGCAGGCCTGAGCCTAGCCTGAGCCCTGGCTAGTATTGAATTCGCAACCTTGTGGTTTATGAGTGAGTGGCTGCAGTACAGGCATTTAACCACTGCGCCACTAGAGCGACCCTATAGCAGGAGTTTCTTGGCAAGTTTGTTATAGGGGGTTTACCATTGCCATCTTCTGAGGCTGAGAGAGTGTGACTTGCCTAGTGCCACCCAGTAGGTTTACATGGCCAAAATGTGATTCGAACCCTGGCCTCCAGAGTCATAGTCCAATGCTCAAACCACTACACCTCACTGGCACTACTTTTCTTTAAATGTAAGGCAAAGCTGTACACATTGGTGACTTTACCACCTAATTTTAACATCCAGAGGAGCTACTGGTCTAACAGACCTGCACACACAAGTTGAAATGATAATGCTAGAGAAGACTCTTCAAAATGAACTTGGACATCCCCAACTACCCTAAAAATTAAGAGCGTAGGCAGATTTAACAAAAACTATGGGGTCAGTCACAGGGTATTTTCCCCCAAGCTGACTGAGCCTCACTTTGCATTAGGAATGCAACCCCCCCCCCACCCCACCCCTAGAGCTTTACAATCTTCTGGGGAAGCCTTTCTTTCTGTCCTGCTATCTTCTCAAGCTGGTTAGATGGGGAAAAGAGAGAGAGAAGAGTTCTTGGTGGCTGCTCCCAATCTTTGGACCTCATCCTTGCTCTCCTTCTGTTGGCAACTGGAAACATTCTAGTCAGGCTTTTGGAAACTGAACGTAATAGGCTTTTAATGATGTGTTGTGATGTTTCAAGAGCCAGTGTGGTGTAGTGGTTTGAGCTTTGGACTTGGAGCAGGGTTTGAATCCCCATTCAGTCTTTGAAAGCCATTGGGCGAGTCACATTCCCTTGGGTAAGTCACACTCTCTCAGCCTCAGAGGATGGGAATGACAAACCCCTTCTGAAGAAACCTGCCAAGAAAATCCCATGAAAGGTTTGGCTTGGGGTCACTATAAGATGGAAATAATTTGAAGGCATACAACAACAATAGTGAGTCCACTTCAATAGTGAAGTCACTGCTCACTTAAGTATATAAAGTAGGAAGTGGTGGTGGTGGTGGGGAGGAATATGAACTAGAGGAGGATGTTGGAAATACAGTAAGGGCAAAGTCCTGATAATAAATTTCCCTCAGATTTCTCTTCCCCACATGCAGGCCTTCAGAAGGCTGATGCAGATATCACCCCAAACTACTGAAATCCTCTGTTCATGGTCATTACATGTCTCATGGGGAGGAGCAGGGTCACAGAACTGTCTGGCTGTTTTGCAATTGTCAGAGGCCTACATTATACTGACATTGGAGAATGAGACAATTCTTTGGGAAAACAGAGTTTCAACTAATGCCCACTCTTCCCTGTATCACAGCACGCCCTCATTCATTCCTCCCTCTTTGCACCAGTAGCATTTATGCTGAGATAGTGGTTACATGTCAGAGTAATATGATGCCCATCATACCATGCTCTAACCATTATAAATCTAGTATGCCATGTGGGTCTGGCTCTACCATTAGCAGAGTGAGATTGCTGTCCCTAATAGCAATGTAGAGGAGAGCTCTGAGAGATAATGTTCTGAGAAATAAAACTGTGTGTGCCACAAGGCCTGTACTGTTTTCCCTAAGCTAACTAGCTGCTCTTGGGGTGTACCTATCCATTGCTAGTGTTGATGTACAATTCAGCAGCTAGTGTGAATGCCTTTTCTAAACTGAAATGGTATAGGCAGCAAAATATTTTGGATCATAATTGAGTACGGTATCTATCTTAATACAATTTACTGGCAGTATTATATATCTTTGTAACTAGTAACTTTGTAAAGTTATCTAAATATCCTGAAGGCATCAGATCCCATCTGATCTTGGATGCTAAGCAGGATCAGCCCTGGTTAGTACTTGGATGGAGAGGCCACCAATGAATGCCAGTTGCTGTGGGCTATATTTCAGAGGAAGGAACTAGCAAAACCACCTCTGAGTATTCCTTCCCTAAGAAAACCCTGTGAAATTCATGGGGTCATCATAAGTTAATGGGTGACTTGAAGGCAGACACACAGTTTTTTAAAACAATTAATAAAAGAAATTAACAATGGTGTGTGTGTGTGTGTGTGAGTGTACACACACACCTCACAATCAGTAGACAGCTTTAAAGATGGGGAGGCCTTGATTTACAGTTTTTATTGTTCACAGATAACATCCTTCATTTCAGTAACATATCATTGCAAGACGTTTAATAAAATCTAAGGATGGATTTGCAGTGGAAACATTTGGTATTTCCTACTAAAGGATCTATCTGGGCACATGACTGATTAACAATTTTCCTCTCATACCTTTGCTCATTTGGAGAAGAATTAGATCTTATGAAACTAAGGGAAAATTTCCATTGATGACTGAAGAATCTGGGGTTTAGTAATAGTTGGCAATAAATAGTTGGCTCTTGAGTTAATACAAAATATTTACTTTCCACTCTAATCCTAATCGCCTAAGAAATAAAAGGACAATTAAGGTTTAAAAGAAGAATTAATCTGTTCCCATATAGCATTTTTGAATGTGTTGGTTTTATACTGTTGATTTTTCTTGTTTCTCAGAAAACATTCCAAACAGAGACTTTTGTAAGACCAATGGACAATTACATTTATCTCATGGGCACTATGATAGCCCTTCTGTTATATCAGCATTGCAGTTCTATTACTTTTGTAAAGGAAATAATTGTACCCAATTTGGCAGGATTAGGTATTGCTTACAAAAAAAATATTTGTGGTGTGTAGTGGTTTGAATGTTGAAGGGTTCAAATCCCCACTCAGCTATGGAAACCCATTGGGTGACCTGGGCAAGTCACACTCTCATCCTCAGAGGAAGGCAATGGTAACCTTGGCAAGAAACCTTGCAATGATATCCCCATGACAGGTTCACCTTAGGATTGCCATTAAGTCAGAAATCACTTGAATGCACACAATGGCAGCAACAGCCATAAACATTATATGAGGTATATAATGTACATCAGCCTACTTGTATATGTATTGAATCCTCACTTTTAGATCTTTCAGTACATCTAAGCCCACAAAAAGATATGCCTTCTTTCCTCTGTGGCTGATGTTAAGAAAGCTTTCAAAAATATCTGTATTATCTGGAAATAGAAATGTTTTATTGTATTTGCTACTGCTACATTTTAAAACTATATTACATTTTACTGCAGTGCATTGCATATTATTATATTTTACTTGAAGTGGTCAAATGTGTGTTGATTTCAGGTGCTTTTTATAATTTGTTGTTGTTTTGTGCCTTCAAGTTGTTTCTTATTTATGGTGACTTTTAACTGACCCTATTGTGGGTTTTTCTTGGCAATAATTGTTTAGAGGGGTTTTGCTTTTGCTTTCCTCTGAGGATGAGAGAGTGTGACTTTCCCAAGGCCAACCCATTGGTTTTCCATGGCTGAGTGGCGATTCAGACCCTCATCTCCAGGGTCCTAGTCCAACACCCAAACTACTACTCCACTGTGAGATGGTAAATTCGTTTGGGGAGGTAATGGTCTTGAAAAGACAGTAAATATTTAAAAGATATACAGAACAGACAGAGAGACTGGATTCTCATCTTTCCCCCCTCTTTTTTGGGAAGCTTGAGGGTCATGTAGCCTTTGACTATAGCTCCCAGCAGTCCTAGGCAGCACAGTAGCCAATAGTAAGGAATGCTGGGAGCTGCAATCAAAAAACAACTGGAGGGCTGCTATAAATTCAACACAAAATTAGGATTCTTGTTCTTTAAAAGTTGTGTAGAAGTGAGAGTTTTCGCAGGGCATTGCAATGGTAAAAGAAAGGGGCACCTACCTACCAATTTCCCCCTTTCCCTTAAACATTTCAAGGTACAGAGGTTTCTCACCCTTTCTCAAAGTCAGTGGTTCCATTATCCTGATAAGGCTTTGCACCCTTAGAATTGTTATGTGCCAAATACAAGGAGAACTCATGAAATTGTTTGCAGCCTTTCACAAAACATCATTCTTAATTTTGCAGTCATGTCTCCTATGTATGTATGCTATCTTATCAAGAGACTCAAATATTATCAGACTTTTATTTATTTATTTTTTAAAAAAATCTCCAGGAATGCCTATCAAGTGCAATAAATAAACTTTGACATTTTCTCACTGTGTCCTATGAACATTAATGTGTGTTCACATGCCTTTGTCACCTGTTGGCTTATGGTGACCCCATGAATTTCATAGGGTTTTCTTAGGCAAGGACTACTCAGAGGTGGTTTTGCTAGTTTTTTCTCCTGAAATATATTTGGCAGTCTTTCACCCAAGTACTAACCAGAGCTGACCCTGCTCAGCATTTACTTCCATGGAAATTAGTACAACTCCTGTGAGACCCATATTTCGTGAATAGGCTGGGAAACCTCTTACAGTCCACCTTCCTCTTTCTGTGACTCTGTAAAATGAGTGTAGATGTTTGAACTCGAGGACCCCTCACAAACCGTTTTGGTGCTTGGATTTTACATATGAATGTCTGAGCCTGTTTTTTTTCCCTCTGAAAGAAACAGTTAAAGGAAAAACTCTCACTCAAGAGACAGTAGAACTATCATGTCAGGAATCTCTGGGCAAGAGAACAGCAATCTGCTCCACATTCAGAGGAGGCCCACAGCCAACACCACAGTCACTTGTCAGGAATGAGGAGGTTGTGGTTTGTTTACAGCTGCGCGCTGTTGTTTGCCCCGTTGCCTGGTAGAAGCAGTGGTATTTTTGTCCCTTTCCCAAACTGTGTGAACCACCAATGCGGAGTTCAAGCAGGGTCTGCAATGGAGAGGCCCTTTGCTTCCTTCATGTTGAGGCCTCAGTCACACACTCTCTATAAAAAGCGACAGCTGTGCTCCTTGGTTGAAGTAGAGGGAGATAACTAGCAGGGCTTTTGGGCATGGCAGCAGGAGGCCAGTGGCCAGTGGAGAGAGCCAGCTGGAGAGGCAGCCTCTGAAGCAAGGGAGAGAGAAGTAATACCATGAGAGGATGTAGCATCACCATTGCATGGAAGATATTTCCAAAAGAGTTGTCGTTTTAACCTTCTCAGGGAAAAACGACGACGAATCCTAGTATGCCTTAAAGACTAGCCAATTTAGCATGACATACAGTCCTGTGGACTACAGTCCACTGCAGTCTTTAAGGTACTGGTGATATATTACTTACTGCCTGTGGCAAACAAGATGGCGCATTTATCTAGCTGTTGATTCATATTGCATCACTAGGGTGATTCTCTGGGAGAATCAAGATGGTTTAAGGGGAACAGAGCTGGAGCCTATTCACACTACACAGTTATAGTGCAATTATTCCACTTTAACTATCATGGTTCCATCCTATGAAATCTTGGGGTTTGTAGTTTGGTCAGAAACAGCAGATAATTCTAAATGCCTCTCCCCCAACTGCAGCTCCCAGCTTTCCATAGGACATAACTATGGCAGATAAAGTGGAATTATAGTGCTATATTTCTATAGTGCAAATGGGCCCCAGGTCACATGGGACATGCCACTCTACCCACCCCATGCCCCTTGCCATCTGCTGTCAAAGGCAGCTGCCTCATGAAAAGGCCAGCCCTGACTGCACGACTCTTACTTTCATCAGATGGAAAAAGATCAAAATTAAAGCATCTGCAGCCAGAAGAGCATTAGAGCGACGCTTAAGTGTGTTTGCACCAGTGACACACCCTTGGGGACCGAGGCCCAGGACAAGTAAGGGCCTCAATGTGTGGGAACCAGGAGATAATGTTGTGGGATTAGGAAGTTAAATCCTTTCAGTCAGTAATCGGCCTACACTGGCCAACCAGCTACCATTGTTCCATTCATTTCCCTCACCTCCTGCTTATGAAAGGGAGGGATTGTTTATATTAGGTCAAAGGAAAAAAACCCCACAAGCCCCACTAGGATCAAGGATAAAGGAGGGTGGGAACCTGAAGGCCACTTGAGCCTTCCTGCCTGGCCTTCTTTCTTGGAGATGGTGACGTTAATATCACAGGAAGGAACACAGTGTTCCTGAAAGGAGCTACAGACATTCCACTCATAACTGAATGGAGATCTGGCATCTTGCCCCCCTCTCTTCATCACATAAGCCAGTCTCCAGGAGAGTCCCACAGGGAGTTCAGGCTATTCTTGAAGCTCCTTCCCGTGGCTGAGATCCAGATCTATATTTCTTTTTGCATGCAATGGTGAAAACAAACTCCTCCTGACTGTAGTAGTCTGGTGATCTCATGTACTTGCTGTATTTTTCCAGAAAGGTTTAGAACCACCAGTGGCATAAAAACAGTAATACTGAGCATGCAAGTTCCCCCTCCATTGGCTGGCACACAGATAATGAAGAACTTTATGTTAACCTCCTTCCTCACCAGGTTGAGAATAATGAAGTAAGAATATCTATCAGCTTTTATCAACCCACACTTGCAGGTCTGGTATAATATCACTCAAGTCCAGAACTGGAACATATAATCAAATTGGAATTCAAGCTCCACTCCATTTCTGTTGCAATAATGAAGCAACTATATTTTTCAGTATCTGTCATTGGCTCTTCTCAACAGCCTCTCTCATGTCATTTTACCTCTGCCATCTTTTTAACAAAAATATATATGCTGTTACTTCAAAGACCTGATATGAGGAACTGCAGCTGGTGCGAAATGCTCTTGCTAGGACTGCAGAGTGGGGTAACCTACAAGGAGAATATACTACCTGTGCTGAAGGAATGATTTGGCTGTCTGTCTGTTCCTGGCCCAGGTTTACAATCTTGCTGCTGGTATACAAGCCCTACACAACTTGGAATCTGGTGAGCTAAGAGATCAATGAATGGAACCATTTGGTCATTGAGTACATTTGGTGTAGTGCTCCTGGTGGTAGCACACACGCTTGAAGCCTCCTTCACAGTTTTTCTGAACAGGACATTTAGTATGGTGGTGCCAACTACATGGAATGATATTCCCATCAATATTAGACATCCTGCCACAATTCTTACTTTTGGGTACATGTTGAAGATAGGGATGGAAAGAATGTGGATTATTATTCCTTTCCAGGTCAAAAGATGGATTTCCCAATAATCAGGAAACCCTGTTGAGGAGAATAATAGACCAGTGCATACTGCTTGCACAATTTTCTTCCTCTAACATCCTGAAATGTTGCAGAGGGATTTTTCTACATAGAAAACCACACTTTTTGTGGAAAAATCTGCTTCCTGCACAAAACCCCTATGTCCTGAACATGAAACACTGTGCAGGAAACCTTTTCTTCTACACAGAGAACAGTTTTCGTGAGCAGAAAGCACATATTTGTCTATAGAGAATAATTCCTTTGCAACATTTGGGATGTTCAAAAATAAGAAGAATACTGCAGAGGAACGTGTATTTTCTCTTGTGGGGGGGGGGGGAACTAGCCTAGTTATTTGTCTGCCCATAAAAGGATGACACAGGGCCTTTGCAGACTGCCAGAAATAGTGCAAATTGAGTCCACTTTAACTGCCCTGACTCAGTGCTAGGGAATCATGGGAACTGTAGTTTATTGTGGCACCAGAGCTCTCTGACAGAGAAGGCTCAATGTCTCAGAAAAACTACAGTTCCCATGATTCCCTAGCACTGAACCAAGGCAGTTAATCTGGACTCAATTTGCACTATTTCTGGCAGTCTGCAAAGGCCCACAGTCAATAATTTATAGTCTTAGGGGGGTTGCAGACTGCCAGAAATAGTGCAAATTGAGTCCACTTTTAGGGTTAGGGTTAGGGAATCATGGGAACTGTATTTTATTGTGGCATCAGAGCTCTCTGACAGAGAAGGCTCAATGTCTCAAAAACCAACGGTTCCCATAATTCCCTAGCACCAACCCTAACCCTAAAAGTGGACTCAATTTGCACTATTTCTGGCAGTCTGCAACCCCCCTTAGTTAAAGGGACATATCTTTTTGCAAGTCCTCGTAGGGTGCATGCACTATAGAAATAATGCAGTCTGGCACCACTTCAAGTGCTGTAGTTCCATCCTATGGAATTCTGGGATTTATAGTTTTCCTCTGCCAAAAAGTGCT
This sequence comes from Phrynosoma blainvillii, assembly GCA_026167975.1. Classification (NCBI taxonomy): domain Eukaryota; kingdom Metazoa; phylum Chordata; class Lepidosauria; order Squamata; family Phrynosomatidae; genus Phrynosoma; species Phrynosoma blainvillii. The sequence goes on along the minus strand of JANUYF010000002.1, from coordinate 267,645,374 downwards.
GGTGCCTCATAAAACTACAAATCCCAGTATTTGCTGAATAGAGCCATGATAGTTAAAGTGTGTCAAACTACATTATTTCTACAGTATAGATGCACCCCCAGTGTAGTATAGGCCTCTTTAAAGGCCACTTTATTCTGATTGATAACATAGATATTAGAGTTTTAATATAGATAGAAATTTTATATTTATTCTTTGTGTACACAATGTTTTGACATCCTTAGAAGAAAGCAATTTATAAATACTCATAAATAAAGACAATTAAATGCAAGCCATAGAGAAATAAATCTTAGTAGCCGTGGAGGTAATTCACTTCATTTCACTTCTGAACCACCGATGACCTTAAAAACAAGCAAGAGAATATTTGCATAACAGCATTGACGTGCCTTTGAGGATATCTGACCCCTTTTCTTTCTGAAATGATTCCTAGGTTCTTTAGAGAAATGTACCGTAGCTTAAATGGTGGAAAGTGAAAGTATGGAAAGAATTACACTCAATCTCTTAGTAGCAGCCCATTTCCAGACACAAGATGCTTTCCAGGCACAACACAGTTGTGGCCTTGCACAACCCCAGGGCTGGTGAGGAGGGTGAGGGTGTAGCCACTTGCACCTGTCCTTTTAAAAAAAGTTTACATGGATGGGGCAGGGCAGGGCAGGGCAGAGTGGAGTAGGGTGACACCTATGAGGTGATAACTGGTCCATGATCAGTCAGCAAGCTTCTCCCTGGTCCTAGACCAGGGGTAGGCAACCTTTTCCCTTTAAGGGCCGAGGGACTTCAGCTCCCAGAATCCCAGGAGCTATTGGCCAACATGGGACTATTGGCCAACATGGCTGAGGCTTCTGGGAGCTGAAGTCCCTTGGCCCTTAAAGGGGAAAGGTTGCCTACCCCTGTCCTAGACTAAGGATACTGGTACTGTTAAGTAGTCAGTTCAAGTATGTCTATAATTTTTTCAGTACATTTCTAGGACCTTGTCTACATAGGCCAAATAAAATGGCATTCCCATGGTGAGAAGTCCTGACTACTCAAGAACCAATCTCCAATTCTGGTGCAAACAGTCTGGAAGATGTCCGGCCAGTTCAGCACCAAACCCACTGTATATCCCCCTTAAAATATATTTATTAAAACTCTTCTTTTACTCTGACTCTTCCCAGAAGATCCAGAGCCTTCTGTTGCAATGGTAGGTGACCATTTACAACAGATCCTGCTGTGCCGCTTGGTGCCATTGCTGCTACCATGTGTCACTCACGCTAGGGTCAGATCAATGCAAGGCATCTCATTCTAATCTAAGAGTCAGTGATGTGCAACAGAGATACGTGCCTGCTAACAACTGCCTGGCATTGCAATGGAAAGCACAGGTAATTTGGGGGGGGGGGGGGGGAATGTCAGAAAAGCACCAGGGACAGAATACTCCAGGCTGCTCCTGGAATATTCTGGCCCATGCAGGCACCATCAGAGTGAAGGAAGTAGTAAAGTGGTAAACAGAAGTGAGGAAAACAGACTCACACATACCTCAGAGCATACCACCTCTCCATAAGTTACTGCTTTCCTCTTTACCTCATAGTTCCCAACACAGTGGTTAATGGATCAATCTGGACTGTTTTGACATCACTCCCTTGTGTTTTTCAGTGAGATATGGGTCATTGCAATAGCCATAAAAATAAGCACCCATGTGGAATGTTTCCCATCACCTCAGCAAGACTTGGAAGTAACTCTTTGTGCCTTAAAATCTGTTCCTTCTCCAGTAACAAAGGTATAACTACATGACATCGTAGTTGTAATAACAACTAACAACTCCTTTTGCAATGTAACTGTAAGGTTTGTGATTATTTTTATATGTAAAGAATGGGTGTGTGGACTCATTAAATGGCATAGGAGGAACATCCCAAGAGTTGCCTGGTGATATGCCTAGTGCTGCCACTTTGTGTTCTGTTGTGGGTATTGTTGAGGCTACAGTTTGCTGGAAGAGAGTGTGGTTTGTACCACAGGCCAGGGCCTCTCATATTCTGATTTCTTTTTAAAAGTTATAGTTGCCTACTTTAGCTACTTTTTAGAAAACTTAATAAATCTGTAACAGCAACCAACTTTGGGGGTTTAAAAGAACAACAAATTGTTTTTTTTAGTATCATCCCAAGCTCCATCATCATCATCATCATCATCATCATCTATATCCTGCCCTTTCCTCAAAACTGGGGCTCAAGGTAGCTTGAACATTTTAAAACATACAAAAAATAAACAATTCAAACCAAATTACATTATTAACCATATTAAAAACATGCACTTTTAAAAGTTAAACAATACATTTAAAACAATACAGCTCTTATAGCCCTCTCCTTAAAAGCTTTCAGTTCTAAAAGCCTGACTGAATTAAAAAAGCCTTTGCCTCCTATGGAAAGTAGCCTGTTTATGGAAAGACAGCAAGGAGGGGGATATTGTAGCCTCACTATGGAGGGAGTTTCAAAATCTAGGGGCAAACACTAAGGCCCTCTTTCATGTTCCCACCAACTGTTCTGTGAAGGTAGTAGGACTGAGAAAAGGACCTCTCCTATGGATCTCGGGGACAAGGCAGGATCATACAGGGAGATAAATCTGTCAGATAGCCTGGACCTAGGCGTATATGCATGCTGACCCTGCTTAGCTTCCAAGATCAGACATGCATCCATCCAGTCCAAGAAATACAAGTTGTTCACACCAATCTGTTTCCAATTAATCCTCATGAACCAGTTCCTAAACTAGCACTGAACTGGACTTAATGCCAGAGCAAAACCCGCACACACAACTACTCAGAAGAATGAACAAGTCTTGACTAGACAGATTTTGAGGGTCTTTCTCTTTCCAACAAAGGCAGGAACTAGACAGATATTCTCCTAAATCAGATTCTCTTCTCAGCCTGACTGAGCTATTCTACTTTCCAATGCTGTGCTCAACTTAGCCTTGCAAAGCAAGCAATGCTTAATATAATGGATTGTGGCACACACAGAGCTCATTGGCCCAAGTAGGAACTCTGGAATGCTGTGGGCTAATATATAACCACTTCCAGATTTGCACAGCTCACGTCAGTGCTTGAAACAAGAAATGGGTCTTACTTAGTCACCACCAAACATAGCAACTGTGTCAGCACAGCAGGGTTTTGTGGAAGCACAAGAACTGGTTTTTCTAGATGTCCTGGGCTTCCCAGTTCAGTAAAGGGCAAGGCTTCTGGGAACTGGAAATCTGTCCATATTGGCAGCTTTACATCTCTGACTGTCAGATTCAAAACTGATTATGGTTTCTCATCTTTGGGATTTTGAAGGAGACTGTCTATCCAGGGATGGTGAAGAAGTACAAGTTAAACACAAAGGGACCTTTGCATCAAACTGCATCTGAAGAAACATACTACTAGCGAGATTAGTGTAGAATAAGAAGACCAGCCACTTAATTTTCAACCAGCAGGGCCACACTGTTTCAAGAAAATGATCCAATAGACAAGAAATATATTTTGCCACACAACCAGACATCCTTCTATGTGATAAAGATGGTGTCACAGATGAGCTCAAGCTTCCCACTGGTCCATACATTGTTGGGCAAGATAAACATGGGACTACATATCCACATTACATATTTATAGTGCTATGATCCCACCTTAATTGACATGCTCTAACATATGGAAACCTGGGCCTGGCAGTTTAGGGAGGGGCATTTAGAATTCTCACCCAGAAAGCTCTAATGCCTCATGAAACTACAAACCCCAAGTTTGTAGTTTCCTCCAAACCCTAGGATGAAGTCATAGAAGTTAAAATAAAATCATAGTACAGTACTATCGTTGTGTAGGATGAAAGGGCCCATGGGCATTGTCAATATTAACTAAAAAGGGATCTATATTTGTGCTTTGAATTCCTCCCTCCCTCCTTGTCCAGTCTCTTATTACAATTTTTGAAAAGCGATGTTATTATTCTTGGAAGTCAAAATGGAATCACATCTTTAATATGATTTGGTAGGGTTCTCAAAGACTATATAGCTACCAACTGCTAAAATGATAAAACTGCTTTCTGTAGGCCACTGCCCATGTGTGCAGTTGAATGTATGATTTGCACTTCTGTCATCAGACTTGCTGATTATTCAAGTTATCACATATTATATTCTTCAAAACACGTAGGGGGTTTAGAAAGAGTGCTAAATTTCTCCATGCTGAAAAACTCTCCTGTTGTGGTCTGTCTTCTTGGTAGTGTTAAGGCTTCAAACTTAAGAGCCAAACATTGACAAACATTGTAGGAACTGTGTTTGCACTTGGTCATATTTGTAAACCACAGGTGGCTCCTTGTTTCTCTAGAAAACAAACCACATCCTTACATCTGAATAGCCTGAGCTAAAATAGTTTAGATCATCTGGATGTGCTTAGACCATTCTGTATATCACTCCAAGCTATGTTTCTTCCATCTGTCTGGTCTGTGCGTCTGTGTCTTCTCTCATGTTTATTGATGGTTCATTCATGCTGTAGGGGCATGGCATTCAGATGACACCCCCCCCCCCCCCCCAAGCAGCTTGAAGCCACTCCGCTGTGATCTGGTCCTTTGGACTGCATCAAAAAGGAGCAGATATAATCCAGCTCTTGGTGGCACCAGTTTGGGGACTGTGGTGATGGCCTGCTTCAGGAGCAGGCCATATGATCACTGCATTCCTAGCCTGATTGCAACTGGGGCAGCACCTGGGTGCTCTTTACCAGCTGTGTGCTTTGGCCCAATGTTGTAGTGCAGGATATTAAATTTTGATTAAAAAGTAATTAATAATTTTAAAATAATATAACCCTAAAATGCACATCCTCCAGGACACTTCAGTATCCATTTCATAGGACTCTGGTGGTCTGGTCAAGATAGGCATGGACACAAACATGGTCATATATAGACACAGACACAGACACAGAGAGGAGTCTATCACATGAAGCTAGTAGTGCAGTTACAACAGGATAGTAGTGTTTGGGACAAGTACTTATCACACGACTTTGTGTCTCTCCTGTTGCTGCTTTGCATTTTAATCCTTTGCAATTGAAATGCAAAGCAGCAACAGGAGAGACACAAAGTCGTGAGATAAATACATGACCAAAATACTATTATCCTACTGTAACTGTATTTTATTAGCCTTGTATGATGAACTCTAGAGACATATGTGGACATAATTATAGAAAAATGTAGTGCTTTGCAATCCTTTTTTGTTTTGTTTTTACCACCTTGAATTATTTGATGTCACTGGCAAATGTTACTACTTCTATTTCTAAATGATTTATGAACAAATCTAAAAATGCACTGATTCTGATGCAGAATGTCGGTGGGCCCTATACTTACATTCCTCCATTATGATTAGTGCCTGATTACCACTGCACTTTGCTTTATGTTCTTTCAGTGTGAAAATTCCGAGTTCTTCCATAACTGTTATATTTGCTCAGGGGCCTTTGGTACGGAGTTTTATTGAAAACCTTAAAAGTCCTATTAAATGTCAGCCAGATCAGCCCCTATTCACATGTCTTGTTTCTCAGCTTTCACCCTGCATCTGTTTCCTTCTATTTGTTCAAAAGCAACTGCCTACAACACCAAATAACCTCATTTTTTTGGAACAGTCTTGATGGTAGAACAGAAGGATAGAGAGATGGGTAGATGAATGAATGGCTGTTTCACTCCCTGCACTGAATTCTCCCTGCTCCCAGGATTGTTTTGGCTCACTCCTTTTGCAGGCTAACAAGCCACTAATTTTATCCCATCTCTCTCTTGCTATTGTTGTTGTTATAATTATTACATAACTCCACAGTATGTGGCTAATCACCTTTGTTGACCATTGCTGGACTTTGCCAGGTCCTAAATTATTATAAAGGGCACACCTCTCCATAGAGACTTGTGTAATTTCAGGGTGCAATGTAAATTCCAAGAGAGGCTAATTTCAGTTAGGTTCTTCTTCTGGCACCCTACTATATGGAAAAAGCAAACAACCCCTCAGTACAAGGAAATGGTTAAGTGAAGGACCCAGCAAACCTATCCAGTTTCTGTCCCAAGAGAACACACAAAGTAAATAGAGAACAAAGAAAAAAAAATAGTTCAGTTGCCCCTCCATTTTAGATTCATTCATTTTCATGGGAGATCCGTTCCAGCCCCCCCCCCATGCAAAAATGGAAAACATGCAAATATTTAAGCCCCATAGTCTTGAATGGGGGTGTGTGCCTGTGGGCACCTGCTGGCACCCCCCATTTTATCCCCCTCCGTTTCCTGCCTGCAATCGGGTGAGGGACACAGAGTTGAAGTCTGCAAAAATGGAGGGGCAACTGTACATTTCTTTTCATGAACAAGGGAAGAGTTGCAGGGACCCTACACCGTGCAGCACTATTTTCTGCTATACAAAGACTGGCATGTTGTTGCACGATCTTCGAAAGAGCAGTGTAGGCTTGGGCAAGAGGTCTGAATTATGTCACCCCTCTTGTGACCTGCCACTTGGGAAGTTGTTGGACTGAGGGTTAAGAGCAGGGGTATAATTGTACTCTCCATGTGCTTCTTAAATAATACCAATAAAGCTGCTTTCCAAGAACAAGACAGACAATATCACCCATGTAGATCTTTTCAGTAGACTAAAAATGGGATGCAACTTAAGGGTCCTGACAGTCTTTGTCCCTGTAAAAACGATTTGAAGGAAGACAGGCATGTTCTGCAAAGAGGCTCCCAGGATTCTATGATGCTGCTTCTTTGAGCTTTCTCTTTTAACATGTGTGCAACCGCACCAGACCTTGGAAATGAACACCGGAATGTGCCTTCAGAACTGGATGGCTGCTCCACTGTGGCCTCCCTCCAGTCTTTTTCTGCCTTCCTCCTGGGAAGCAATCCACAGTCAAGCACCTGAGGTGACATCTACTGGGCAACTAGCACTGGCAATTCACTGTCTCTCAACACAAGGGGAAGTCCAAGGAAAACTTCCTTTTATACCTGTGATCTATATGGGAGGATAACATTATATTTGCACTTTCTGCTACCAGTACACCTGTTCTGGATTCCAGCCAGTAGACCATGCCCTTCCCTAGCAATCCCATCCATCCATCCCCCATCCAGATTTTTGATTTTTAAATGAACAGTTCATCCCATGAGGCTACTGAGGATAATGATGAATTATCCTCCTCCTTGAGCTGTTTCAGAGTTACCCACTAAGTTTTCTCCCTCTCCCTGAACCTCAGGGTTTTTCCTCACCTCCAAACCTACAATCTGTCCACACTCACCACATGAATTTGCTATGAAAAAGAATAATAGATCCTTGGGCAAATTAGAAGCCTTCTTTCGCCAGTGCCATCTGCAATGAGCCTCAGGCCTGACCAGTGACTCTTCTGACTATTTAACCCACCAATTCCACCACAACATTACCTTCTCACAATACTATAGGTCAGAGGCTTCTAAGCTTTTAAGCAGCTATAGCATGAGTCCTGCTTGCTTTTAATCCATTCTACTTTATGAATGATGGAAAAGGAAATATAGACAGTCTAAAAATCAAGATACAGAAAGGAAAGGGTGGACCTCTGAAGCTGGCATATGCACAGCACAAATTATTGTATTTTCTTCTCCAGCAGTAATTGAAGTCTGCTGTGACATCCAGCAAGGCTTAAATATCTGGACTGTGCAGGCATTGCTTGTTTGCTGTGGTAATGGTGGCTCAGTTTTCAAGTATCCAGATGGACCCCATCCCTTCTCCTTTGGTGCATCTACACTCTAGAAATAATGGAGTTTGATACTGCTTTATGTGTTGTAGCTCTGTCCCTTGGAATCCTGAGATTAGTAGTTTTACAAGGTTTTAGCCTTCTCTGCCAAAAAGTGCTAGTGCTTCACAAAACTACAAAGCCCAGAATTATATAGGATGGAGCCATGGCACTTAAAGTGGTGTCAAACTCCATTATTTCGACACTGCAGATGCACCCCTTGTGTCAATGTATTTTATGCCTTTACTAGAAGAGTCATTTCAAAATTGTTTCCTAATGAAACTAATACAACATTGTTCTGGAACTGCAGAATCATCAACACACCTTGATTATCCTGCTGCTGAGCTAACCAATAGTTCAAGCTAGAAAAAAGAGAAGGTAAGCTGAAATAACCAATTGTGATAAATAAGCAACCACACTTCCACAATGACACATATCTCTGTAGCACCTGGGATTTGTGGGGTTTTCTACATTGTCTAAAATGTTGCCAGTTTATTGTTTATTTTAATATATATATAATATATATCCTGGCCATGCAGCCCACTTAGATTTTGGGACTATTGGTCCAAGTGTAACTTTTCCAAGCTGTACTATCTGTACAGGTGTTAGGGGCTGGAGCATTATGGCTTGAGTATAAGTTGGTAGACTATACACTCAGTGTAATACCACAGTGGCTGAGGATATTGAGCAATTCAGATAGACTAAGGAAGGGGATGTAACTTAATGTGGATCAAAGGTAATGCAGGAGGAGACCTTGACATTCCTGGTGTGCTCTATCACCACCAAAGCACAGTGCTGTCATGCCCTGGATGCTGCTGAACTTTTGTGGCTAGAAGCAAGGAGTAAACAAGACCTACATAATTACAATTGCCCGGTAATGTTGTGCACTTTTTCCTGCCATATTCAGCACTGTCTAATACTGATGACAGGATACTGAGCTAGACTGACTGCTGCCTTGACCCAGTTTGCTAATTCTTATGTCATCCTTATCCTACATATTGGCAGACAACATTCCTACATTTCCTCATTCAACTTCCATTATCCCCAAGGAAGATATTCATTGCATCATCTTATTTACTTTGAAATTGCTGAAGATGTTTTGGTTCTGCCATCTAGGTAACACTAAAAGTGCCACTCACCTAGTATGTTCTCCCGCCTCCTCTTCCTCCTGCTTTTTCTGTTTGTGCTATGGCACATTATTTTAAAATTCGTTTTGTAGTGTGCTAACCCAGTAATCCTATATGTGTCTGCTCAGCGATAAATACTTATGTGTTCAGTGGGACAAGTTTCTTTTAACATCCTGAGCACACTCTGATGTTACAGGCCCCCATGTGCCAATGAGTTTCATGACTATTGGAGACTTGGACCTGGATCTTCCCAAGTCCCAATCCAGCACTCTTAACTACTGCACCACTCAAGTTCCCCAATGTGCTTAGGTTGATGTCTATAATTTAGACACAATAGATGCACAAGGCACTACAGATGAACACATAGGACTAGCATGTAATAAAAATGCCAGCCCAAATCAGCAGCCCCTCTGTTGATCGTCAGAGACAAAAGGTCTACTTTGGATAACAGGAACAAACAAGTTACATTAAAGATGACATGTCATTATGTATAATTAAGAGAATGGAAAAAAAATCCCAATGGGCAAAAAATGAACCAAAAGCAAAACTTAAGCAGTCCAGGTAGGCAAATAAGTGTGTAAGTATGGAAATCCATATCAAGGGAGAAAGCAGGAGACAATGTGTTGCTGATCAATAAAGCTTTAATCTCTCTGAGTCAACATCTGATATCCTCCAGCCACCCAGCTTATGATCCTAGTTGGTTACGCAAACTTGACCTATCAATAATATACACATTTATATTTCTTCCATAGAGCTGGATGCATATTTATTCAGATGCAAGTCCCAGCTGAATATGGCCTTTTCCCCTAGTTAGCAAGCGACTTTGTTTGTTTTTCCTTTGAAGCTCAAAGGTTTTTCAGTTTACAATGTACTCGTCACAGTATGAATGAAAGAGGTAAATTTTTCCCAGTTCCAGATTATCTCACTTGCACATAAAAAAATTCCTATAAACATATAATCTCTGTCAAAATCAACATGTAGTCATATGTATACTGTCACGTACGATGACTGTCTTTTGTGACACAGAGCTACCAACATATGTAGTTGGTGTCTGCTTCCCAATGTTTATCTATTTATAATATTTTTTATCCCTCCCTGTATCATACCATCTCTGGGTAACTCACAATAAAATCAGCTGAACAATTTAAAACATTGTTAACTGCCATCAATTTGACTTCATGAGAGACCTCCAAGCTACCCTGTCACCAACAGCGTTGTTCAGGTCTTACAGACTCAAGGCTGTGGCTTCCTTGATTGAGTCTTTCCATCTGGAATGCAGTCTTCCTCTTTTCCTACTGACTTCTATTTTACCAGGCATTATTGTTTTTTCTACAGAGTCCTGTCTTCTCATCCTATGTCTAAAGTACAGCAGCTTCAGTTTAGTCATCTTGGCTTCTAGGGAGGGTTCAGCCTTGATTTGCTCTTGTTGTTGATGTTAGCTGCCCTTGAGACATTTTATTTGTCTTTTCAGTAGTCCACAGTATCTGTAGAACTCTTCTCCAGCATACATTTCAAATGAGTTTATTTTATTCCTATCAGATTTCTTCATTCTCCAGCTTCCACAACTATATACACAAATTGGAAATACAATTATGTGGAAAATCCTATTTTAGTATTCAATATAGTATTCAATCTTTACACATCAGAATCCTGTCTATTTCCTTCAAAGCTGCCCTTCCCAGTCTTCTAATTTCTTGACTGCAGTCTTCATTCTGATTAATGACTGAGCCAAGGTTTGGAAAATCTTGAACTATTTCAGTGTCTTCATTGCTTACTTTAAAGTGATGCAAATACTCTGTGGTCATTATTTTTGTTTTCTTAACATTCAACTGTAAACTTGTCTTTGCACCTTCTTCCTTCACTTTCTTCAGTAATTGTTCCAAGTCTTTCTTATTTTCTGCTAATAGTATGGAGTCATCTATGTATCTTAAATTGTTAATGTTCTTTCCTCCAGTTTTCACACCTCTGAATCTAATATATTCAGCATACAAGTTAAACAGATAGATAAAATGCAGCCTTGCCAGATCCTCTTGCCAATTGGAAACTATTCAATTTCTCCATATTATATCCTGATAGTAGCCTCTTGTCCTGAGTAAAGGTTATGAATCATAAAGCACAGGCTGATTAATAATTTAATAATTTATAAAGCACATGCTGATTTTCCTCTGACAATCTTTGGTGTATCATTATCCAAGGTAAGTTCGGAATATGATCCCTAGTACCCCTTCCTTTCCTGAACCCAGCTTGGCTATCTAGCATTTCTTGTTCCATATATGGTAAAAAGTCCCATGGGCCAAAATAGACTGGCACAACGTGCTGGCTTGGGGGCAGCTTGGGAGTGTGGTGTATGCATGCTGCATGCCCCGACACTGTTCCCAAGCTGGCGTCATGCTGCCCTACTGACCACACAGAAGGTGGCATCATGGCATCAAAATGGCATGGTGTTTACATGCGCCATGCCACAGAAATGCAAAAAATAAAAAATAAAAAAAAATGCTGCCATGGTGGAAAAAAACCCTTTTTCCTGGTGCAAAAAGGAATGGCTTTCTGCCACTTCTTTTTGCACTGGGAAAACGCCGGGTTGGGGGTGTGGCAGGCAGTTGCCATGGCCCTGACCTGGTGATTAAAGGGACGGTGTTAAGCCACCCCTTTACAGCCATCTGTTTTGGCCCTGAGTCTAGCTTCTACTGATTAAAACTTTTCACATTCCATGTCCCTATGATATGTGTTGTTCAGACTTTCCTTTGACCTCTAAGCATGTCAACAGCTGAATATCCTTTTGGCTTGAGTCCAGTTGCATCCTTAGCCACAGTGCTACTTGTAGTTGTCCTCTGCTCTTACCCAGTAGCTCAATGAGTGCCATTAAACCTGGGAGTTTCATCTTATGGCATTGACTCTTGCTTAATTTTGGACTGTCTCATCATACGTTTTTCATGGTAAAAGATATTCTTCTGCACAGTACAGTACTAATTATTCTTAGCTATGGTGCCACTGCTATTGTTTCTAAAAGATCCTTTGACGTAGCTGTTTGGCCCGTCAACAAAAGCCTGTCTGACATGGGAGACCCTCCCAGCAGTACTGCTACCATCAGAATAGCTTCTTGTCTCACAGGAGCACACAGTCACACCACCATGGCAAAGTAGTGCCATTGGTTGGTTTTAAATATAGGTACAAAATTTAAAACAAAATTTAAAACAATACAAATATTTTAAACATTCTAAAACATATTAAGGGAGCCAGCATGGTGTAGTGGTTTGAATTTGCAATCTGGAGATTAGAGTTTGCTTCCCAGCTTGGTCATAAAACTTACTGGGTGACATTGGGCAAGTCACATGCCCAGGGGAAGGCAATGGCAAACCTCTCCTGAATAAATCTTATCAAGAAACCCCTGTGATAGGGTCACCTTAGGGTACCATGAGTCCAAAATGACTTGAAGGCACACAACAACAACAACAACAACAACAACAACAACATATTGAGCAGCTTCATGGGTTAAAAAGCTGAAGCTGAGATAATATAAATTCATCTACATGCTCCCACTAGGTAAAGTTCTTAGGCTTCAAGGACATTTTATCAAAGTTTTAGCTTGGCATCCAAATGAGACCAATGTCAGCACCATCTGGTTTCTAAAGGGAGGACATTCCACAATCAGTATGCCACAGCTGAAAAGGCCCTCTCCTATGTCCTCCTACAATGTATTGTCCCCGTACTGGGAAACAGAGAAGATGATCTCATCAGATCTCAGCCCATGGACACGTATATTTGGGGAGAACCATTCCTTCCAACTATACATGGAGAGAGAAATCCCAGAGGTCCAAGCAGGGTTCAGGAAAAGAAGAGGCACCAGGGATCACATTGCAAATATATGATGGCTAATGGAGCATAGAAGGGATTTCCAAAAGAAAATCACCATGTGCTTTATAGACTACAGCAAAGCCTTTGACTGTATAGATCAGGGTCGGCATACCTTTTCGCGGTGGGGCCGGTTCCGCTGTCCGCAGGTCGGCATACCTTTTCGCGGTGGGGCCAGTTTCGCTGGCTGAAGGGAGGAGTGTGTGCACGCATGCACGCGCGCATGAGCACTACTCCCGCTGTCATGCACATGTGTGCACAAGTGCATGATGGCAGGTGCCTTTTTGGAACACAAAACGGCACAGTGGATCATGAGCACATGCGCATGACGTCGGCGCCGTTTTGAATTCCAAAATGGCGCCCGCCATAATGCACATGTGTGCGCGAGCACAGGCGCCATTTTGGAAAGCAAAATGGCACCTCGCATCGCACGCGACAGCGGCGGCACGTGTGCAGTGGTACTGCCAGCAGCAGGACCGGCCATGGGCCGGTTACAAGGCCTCGACGGGCCTGGTTCGGCCTGCGGGCCGTAGTTTCCCGACTCCTGGTATAGACCATGAAGGGCTATGGAATGCCCTTAAAGACATGGGAGTGCCAATACATTTGATAGTCCTAATGAGGAATCTGTACTCAGGACAAGAGGCTACTGTCAGAACAGAACACGGAGAAACAGGATGGTACCCAGTTGGCAAAGGAGTCAGATAAGGCTGCATCCTATCACCCTACCTATTCAACTTATATGCAGAACATATTGTAAAGAAAGCAGGCTTGGACATGGAAGAGGGAGTAATGAAAATAGGAGGAAGAAATATCAACAATCTGAGATATGCTGATGACACCATAATACTAGCAGAGAACCTCACGGACCTGGAACAACTACTAAGGAATATCAAAGAAGAAAGTGCAAAGGCAGGCTTACTTTTGAACATAAAGATAATGACCACTGAGAACTTATACACATTCAAACTAGACAATGAGGAAATAGAAATGGTAAAAGAGTTCTCATATCTGGGATCAAACGTTGATTGGAATGGGGACCGCAGCTAGGAAATCAGAAGAATATTAAGAATGTGGAGGGCGGCTATGAAAGAACTAGAAAATATCCTAAAATGCAAAGACATACAACACAGCACAAAAGTTAGTATCATACAAGCCATTGTATTCCCTATTGCCATGTATGGATGTGAGAGCTGGACAGTCAAGAAAGAAGATAGGAGGAAAATCAATGCATTTGAGATGTGGTGCTGGAGAAGAGGACTGGGGATTCTAAGGACAACCAAAAGGACAAGCAGATGGGTCCTAGAACAGATCAAACCAGAGAAGCCAAGATTACAAGATTTAAACTGTCGTACTTTGGACACATCATGAGAAGGCATGAATCATTGGAAAAGACAATAATGTTAAGAAAGGTGGAGGGAAGTAGAAAGAGAGGAACACTGCATGCTAGATGGATGGACTTTATTAAAGAGACCACGAATATGAGTTTTCAGGAGCTGGGAGAGCAGTAGAAGACAAGGGGGCCTGGAGATGTCTCATCCATAGGGTCGCCATGGGTCGAGATCAATGCAAAGGCAACAAAAACAAAAATTCCTTCAGCACAGAAAAGCTATGGGGACACATGCCAAATACTTGTATACTCCTTACATAATGGTGCATAGAGACTCTGCACCTGGAGTCCATTCACAAAAATCATAGCTGTGAAGGAAACAACTATTTGCAGTATCCTTTACAAGTCTCATAGGTCAAAATTTTCAGTAAGAAAGCAGGAAATAAAAGTGTAAAACTGTATAGAGAAGTTATATATACTGGGTCTCATTCCGCCATCTTCTGGACAAAGGGAGAAATTTCATTCCATGGACGTTATCACACGGGGTCTAAAGCAGCCCCATCCCTTCGCCATCGCTGCATCATTCCGGTTCCTTTGCCTCCGTGATCAGACGACGTCGCGGCAAACCCCGCCCATCCCTGCATCATCCTTGTGCCATCGCTGCATCATTCCAGCTCTTTTGAATTCCTCTTTCAAAGAGGAATTACGGCTGCGCGACCAGAATCATTCTGGTATGGCTCTGGATTGATTCCTTGCCGCTTTTCTTGCCGCTGGTGTGATAACATCCCATTTGGGAGTAAAAGTGAGGCTGTGCCTAACGGCATTTTTAAAAAATCTCATTTTTAATTTGGACTTCTCTGGCTTTAAATAATATTTTGCATTCTCTGTGCACATGTACTTGTCACTTGGAGAATTACATATATAGGCTTTTCATTTTTTTAAAATGTTATTAAATACTATACATACACAGTGGAGTCTGTATTCGTGGAACAAATCTGAAATCTCTTTTTAAAACTTTTGTTTTCTATAATGCCTATTTGGGCATTTCCTTCATGCAAATGTCATCTCATGGAGTGGGAGAGGAAGAGGCCACGTTTGCTTACTGAGTCCATCCATCCCAGGAATGAACCACTACCATCACCCCACCAACATTTCATATGAAATGGTGAAAAGGTATAACCTGGGAAGGAGAAGGATTATACCAGTGTGCATCAGAGTTCCCTTGACAGCATTTGTCCCAAACATGGATAATAATAGGTAGTGCCAAAAGAGATGTGATGGCAGGGACAAGGGAGGTATAAGCATACTGTTACCACAATTAATTAGCAGTTCCATAGAGGGAATGCCCAAACAAAACTGGAACAGAGCTTGGAATAGTGATGTTTAGACTACAGCTTCCAGAATCCCAAACTCTCATGATCAGTGGTTAGGCAGGTTGGAGATTCAAGGAACTGCCATTTTTAAAAAGTAAGGGCCTTTACAGACTGCCAGAAATAGTGCAAATTGAGGCCACTTTAACTGTCCTGGCTCAGTGCTAAGGAATCATGGGAACTGTAGTTTATTGTGGCACCAGAGCTCTCTAGCCGAGAAGGCTCAATGTCCCAGAAAAAAAAATACAATTCCCATGATTCCCTAGCACTGAGCCAGGACAGTTAAAGTGGCCTCAAGTTGCACTATTTCTGGCAGTCTATAAAGGCTCTAACTTCCCTAAGCCGTGGGCTAGAAAGGGCAACGCATCTAGATTCACAAATGAAAACATACTACACTACACAAGAGTGGTTTCTGTAATGAATAGGATGCGTGCTGGAGAGAGCACAGGAAAATATTCAGTCTCTTATCAATTATGCAAACAGGAACAGTCCCTTGCACATGGTTAATGAAGTATAATGTTTTATTTGCCTACTGGTTCTAAATGAGACCCCTGCCCTCTTTAAGCTAGCATCAGAGTGCATTTTAAAAAAATTATACAGGCTTGGGCTGATTTTATATTTAACAAATAGAGTCAATGTAGTGTGGTGATTTGAGAATCAGCCTGAGACCATGAAGAATCAGGTTCCAGTCCACATTGAGCCATTAAGTTCATAAGGTAGGCCAAGCACTGTGTTTCTCAGCCTTACCTACCTCATAGGCTTGTCGTAATGACAAATTGGCAGAGGAATGGAGGGTCGAAAAAAACTTGTAAACTGCCATGAGCTCCTTGGTGAGACGAAAGATGTAATAAATAAATTAATACTTCGGTATGGCTATCCAAGGACAAGAGAGGTACTTCTCATCCAGTACAAGGTGTGTAATATGTAAAATTGTATACATTTCCCTTCAAAATATTTGGAAATGTAAGCCTAATATTTTGCACTGCTCTGTTATTTTAAAGGTTCTGCACTGACCTTTAGCAAAATGCAGTCTTCAGGCTTCATAAAAGAAATACCGGTATGTAAATCCTGAGTACAAATTGTAATGTTATTTCCCCCTCAGCATCTGGGGGAACTCTGTGTGTGTGTCTGTGTGTGTGTGTGTGGACAGATATATTGCACAAGCAGAGATCATAACATATCTTTATATTGTTCACAGGTTCTTCTGTGGTGAATTGGATTGGGGTTAAAGATCACAATGAAGGGTACAATTCAAGACAGAGCTCAGGGTTTGCTGTACCATTTAGCAGAATGAGGTGACCACTTCAGTGGTAGACCTGAAGAGATGACAGCAAAGTGATGGAACACAGAGCTGTGTGCCACAGTGTTTGTCTAAGCTAGTTTGCTTCCTCCAGGGGTCCTTCCACACTACACTCTTAAAGCACTATAACTCAACTAACTGTCAGAACAGCACCCTATGGAATCCTGGGATTTGCAATTTGATCAGTGACACTAGAGCTCTCTGACAAAGAATTCTAAATTCCCTTCCCTAAACTGCAAACCATGGAAGGTTGCCATGACAGTTAAAGTGGAATCATAGTGCTATAATTGCGTAGTGTGAAAAGATACCAAGTGAGCTGGAGGATGTTCTCTGATCACCAATACGGAAGAAAAATGCAACAATCCACCCATTTAACATTTTTACTGTATATTAAATAGGAGGGGAAGCCATTTGGCTCTTCACCTCAGGCAGCAAAATGTATTGAGCTGGCCCTGACATCGTTGCTTTATTCTTTTTATTAGGAAATACAAGAGATTGTCATGGATCCCTCAAGCAGAACAAGTGATGTACTAAGCAGAAGTTGAACTGCTCACCAGCCCACCCCACCCCACCCCACACACAATATCTAACAGAGACAGAAATCAAATCTTCCTATAAGGTATATAAAGTAGTTTTACTCATGAATACTTGTATGTAATCAACACAGGTTCATCTTCTTTAGGAAAGGTGAGAAAAGAAAGAGTACTATATAATATCAGGGAAGTTGGAGCATCTCTCCCTGAGAGATGCCCTTATCACACATGCTTAATGGGGGACAAACAGAGAGGGAGAGAGAGATGTGACAAAAAATGAGACCTTAGAGAACAAAGGAAAGCCTATGTGATGCAGGAAGAGAAAGACTGTAAACATGCAAACAAACAAACAAACAGGAAGTTAGCATAAACATGCTGACCCTAAACAAAACTAGAGAGTGATATGCAATTTAACTACCAGTGAATATAGGCATACAAAGGTCACTAACTCAAAAATCTCTGGTGCCTGAAACTATTTAAAACAAGGGCTGGTGGTCCCTACAGTGTGGTTTCCATGCTACAACAAAATCCTGAAATGTGTGTGACTGTTTAGCACAAATTGTATGTTGAGTAAATCAACCTTTCCTAACCTGATGCCAGGTATGTTGGACCACAGTTGTCATAATCTCCAGCCAAGGGCAGAAACACGGGAAAGGCTGGCATAGAACCATCACACAAAAGCAGAAACATGATTTCCAGATGGATGCCAGCCACATTATGAGAAATAGGCCCAAATACATCCCCTAGAAGCAGCATTTGCAATAGCCTCAAGTTTTCAAAGGTACCAAAACCCAGAGTTTGGAAAAGTTACTTCTTTGGAGTACAGCTTCCAGTATGCCAGTGTTTGTGTTGGCTGCAGGATTCTAAGGGTTTCTGCCCCAGAAGTAACTTTCTAAAGCTCTAATAATAAAAAATAGTTTTCACTGGAGTAAAGTAAGTGGGATCCTTCTACAATCAGTCTTATGTCCTAATTTGGTTAAATATTTTGATTAATGACCTGGCAGAGGAGAGTAAGAAGAGTGTTGATGAACTTTGGTGATGATACCAAGCAGTGAGGTAGTATTGATGCATGGAAGAATCAGGAAATTACGTGGTATGAATTGCATGACCTCATGAGCTGGAGCAACTGAAATGGAATGAAAGCAATAGCACCAAGAATAAGGTCATGCATCTTAGCACAAACAATTAGTGTATTTGTTATTTCCTCAGGGGATCATAATTTGAAAACAATGGTGAAGGAACATGATTTCAGCCTAATTGTTGAGTATTGTGTGGCTATGAGCTGTCCTTGGGGTGCTGTGGCACAAAGAGGATAAGCCCAGGTCATGAGTGTTACTAGGTCAGTGAAACATTTCTAGTGGAAAAAATTAGCAGTGGCACAATTAAGTAATTTTCGACTATGGATTTAGTGGTTTCCTTCCTGTCCCCTTTCAGATGCAATGATACACACTTCAAAAAAAATCGCAGACTGGCTCTGGTGCATTTGGAGTCCTGCTCAACCTTTGGCATAGTTCCTTGGACCCCTGTCTCCAGATCTTGCCTTGACAAATCTTGATGAACAATATGGTTACCTACCCCTGTAGAAGTTTATTGTTCAATTTGATTTAGCTGGCTGTGGCCACTTTTGAGCTTCAGTTTTCAAGAAAAAATTGATTCAAGGTGGAAATAAGTGCAAATAATTGTTTTTGTTTTACAGAAAACATGATTCTTCATTATCAAGGAAATTATTGCATAAGAAAAATATGTGAAAATTATGTTTCCCTGGTTTGGGGATCAATGTTAAGCCCCCTGTACTGAACAGTCAATGAAGAAAGCTACAGTAAATCCATCAGAAGCTGCTTCATGTTTTGGATTGTTCTACATAGCACTTTTGTATAAGCCTCTTACAAAGATTGGAGCTCTGAAGCAGTGCAAATCCATCAGGAAAGGGATGAAATTGGTAATATTAAGTTATGCCTTGATAATCCATATGGTTATCTCAGCTAAAACTGAAACAAAGCTTTTTTTTTCTTTCTGACAGTCAAAAGGTGCAGAACTTGAAGTACAAAAATCTGCAAGGCAAAGAATACTGTGTAAGGGAAAATATTTCACCAAGGTAATGTGGGGCCATGCTGAATAAAAACAAAATGGTAAGAGTGACAGTGTTGGGCACTTGGATTGGATGTTGAAGGGCAGCAAAACAGTTTATGGAGCTGTGGGAAAGTATCTTAAGATCTAAGCCAGTAGTGAGCTACCTCCAGAGGTATGAGCCAATTTTCACACACTTTTAGGACATGTCATGAGCTTTATCTCCATCTCCAAAAACAAAACCAGAAATGACTGGAAGTCCAGTTTTATAAAAACTCTTTTTGGGGGAAGGAGACAAGCTGATGTGAGCCATGATCTTGGATGGAAGAAAGCTGATGAGTGTTCTAAGTGCTCATCTTATGCTCAGAGTATATATTTTATGTCATCATATATTTCAACTGTCTCAATTTAGCAAGGACAGTCCCAGTTAATCTTTGGTCTTCCCAATTTTCAGCTGTTTTTTAAATGCCCCAGTTTCTCTTTCTTCCTCTGCTGTTCCCCCTTTATTCTCAGCTTACATCAATTGCTGCAGACTCAGTTCAAAGTACAAAAGTAGTTTGCACTCTGTTAATTCAGCAACAGGGAGAGGAGGAATAGGAACCTTGCCCATCCTAGTACACTCAGGCAAAAGCAAACTCACACAGACTCTCCTAATTTGTATATTCTTCCTAATTAACAGCATTTGCTATCTGTGTCTTGTGTCCCAGTTTTCATCTGAGAAATGTTGGAAGGTATGCATTTTACATGCGCACACACACACACACACACCCCTTGTTAGTCTGGAATATCAATATGCAAAGGAATTGTTTAGCACCTTTGAGACTGAGTGAAAGAAGTTGTAGCATAATAATAATAATAATAATAATAATAATAATAATAATAATAATATTTTATTTGTACCCCGCCCAATGGATACCCAATCAGGGCGGCTTACAGATTTAAAATCACAATTCACATAAAACCTAATACAGTAAGACCCACCCACCCACCCTTAAAAGAATATTAAATCAGGCAAATTATAAAACAACGTAATTAAAATTTAGAATCCACACAGAGTAGGTAAGCTTAAATGGATGATCCCTTCCATCTTACGATGAGGCCACGTAGAAGCATCATTTAGTGTGACTACCTATATCCGGGGCGGGATTTTTACTCTGGAAAGGCCTGCCGGAAGAGATCCGTCTTAATAGCTTTTTTAAAGCTATCTAAAGATGTTAATAGACGGATCTCGTCCGGCAGGTCGTTCCAGAGCCTAGGGGCGACAGCTGAAAAAGCCCTCCGGGAGGTAGCCGCAAGCCTCGATTTCTGAGGCTGCAGCAAATTCCTCCCGGAGGATCGAAGAGCACGGGGAGGATTGTATGGGGAGCATAGGTTTCCATAGACTAGGGAGTTTATCACATGGAGGGGAAATTGGAAGTATAAACAGTGATTAACCTATGATTAACCCGCAATTGCGTGAATGGTTTTCACACAATGTCATGTGCAAACTGCTATTATCCCATGAAGAATCCATTTGTGCACAATTGCACAAATGATTTTCACATGACATTGAGACCAAGCATGATTAAAGTACCATTATCCCATGAAGAACCAGGCAAGAAACAACAGTAACTCATTCACAGAATTTTCCTGTGAATGACTTTTTGCTGTTTCTTGCCTGGTTATTCCCTGGTTCTTCACGGGATAATGGCACTTGCATTCATGTCATTTTAAGCATGTTTTAATGTCAATTGTGCAACTTCCATGGGTTAATCATTGTTTAAACTTCCAATTTCCCCTGTGTGATAAACTCCTTAGTCTATTTCCTCAAGTGCATGCGTTGTAGACCAAGTCTTTGTTGTTGTTATTGTTAAGTGCCCTCAAGTTGATTTCGACCCATGGCAACCCTGCTGATGAGACATCTCCAAGACCCCCTGTCCTCCACTGCTCTGCCCAATTCCTTCAAACTCATACTTGTGATCTTTTTTAATGGAGTCCATCCATCTCCCATGTGGCCTTCCTCTTTTTCTACTTCCCTCTAGCTTTCCTAGCATTATTGTTTTTTTCCAGTGATTTGTGCCTTCTCATGATGTGTCCAAAGTACAACAACCTGAGTTTTGTCATCTTGGCTTCTAGGGAGATTTCTGGCTTGATCTGCTCAGGATCCATTTGTTTGTCTTTTTAGCTGTCCATGGAATCCTTCTCCAACACAACATCCCAAATTAATTGATTTTATTCCTATCCTCCTTCTCAACTGCCTATCTCTCACATCCATACAAGGTAATAGGGAATACGATGGCTTGTATGATTTTAACTTTTGTGCTCAGTTGTATGTCTTTGCATTTTAGAATCTTTTCTGTTTTTTTTCATAGCCACCCTCCCCATTCTTAATCTTCTGATTTCCTGACTGCAATCAATGTTTGATCCCAGGTATGAGAATTCTTTTATTATTTCTATTTCTTCATTGTCTAGTTCAAATTTGTGCAGATTCTCTGTGGTCATTATTTTTGTTTTCTTTATGTTCAACATTAAGCCTGCTTTTGCACTTTCTTCCTTAATCTTCCTTAGTAATTGTTCCAGGTCTTCGAGGTTCTCTACTAGTATAATGGTGTCATCTGTGATTGTTGATATTCCTTCCTCCTGTTTTCACTCCTCCTCCTTCTGTGTCCAAGGCTGCTTTTCTTTCAATATGTTCTGCATATAAGTTGAACAAGTAGCGTGATAAGATGCAGCCTTGTCTGACTCTTTTTCCAATTGGGAACCATTCTGTTTCTCTGTGTTCTGTTCTGACAGTAGCCTCTTATCCTAAGTACAAATTCCTCATTAGGACTCCCATGTATTTAAGGGTGTTCCATAGCTTTTCATGATCTATGCAATCAAAGGCTTTGATGTAATCTATAAAGCACATGCTGATTTTGTTTTGAATTGCCTGGTGCACTCCATTAGCCATCGTATATTTGTAATGTGGTCCCTTACGCCTTTTCCTTTCCTGAACCCTGCTTGGACCTCTAGGATTTCTCTCTCCATGTATGGTTGGAGTCTGTATTGTAGAATTTTAAGCATAAGTCTACGGAAGCTTAATGCTACAACTAGCTTTGCCTTAGGGTTGCCATAAGTTGGAAAAAAAATAGAAAGCACACAACAACAACAACAACAACAACAACAATTCAATAATACATTTAAAGTGGGGATTTGCATGGATCACTCATTACTTTGCCATGTCATATAGCTACTTAACTCATTTCTATAGTGTGAATTATTACATAAAGCATACATTGTTGTTGTTATTGTTGTTGTTGTTGTTGTTGTTGTTGTTGCATGCTTTCAAGTCATTTCCAACTTATGATGAAACTATCATGGGATTTTCTTGGCAAGGTTTGTTCAGAGGAGCTTTGCCATGGCCTTTCCCTGAGGCTGAAAGCATGTGACTTGTCCAAGGTCACTCAGTGGGTTTCATGGCCAAGCTGGGAATTGAACTCTGGTTCCTGGAGTCACAGTCTGACACTCAAACCACTACACCATGCTGGCCCTCACAAAGCATGCATACCATACATACGTTTATTTAATACCCTGTCTTTCTCCTTGCATGGGATCCAGTGATTTCCTGCTGCTGTGTGTCTTCAAGTAATTTCTAACTTATGAAGACTCTTTCACCGAGTTTTCTTGGCAAATTGGTTCAGAGGGGGTTTGTCTCTGAGGCTGGGAAAATGTGACTTGTCCAAGGTCAGTCAGTGGTCTCCAGGGTCAAAGTCCAATGCTGAAACTATTACACCATGCTGGCTCCCATAAAATGACTTACAAATTTTTTTTAAAGTTAATCTAAAATTCTATTTTACAAAAGATAAAAAGCAGTTAAACAAACAATTCTATTAATGGTTTTTAATCACATAGTTAAAACAGTTTCAACACATTTAAAACATAATTACAAAGATAAAAGCACAGCACACTACCTCCAAAACATCATTCTGTCACATGATTTTAAGAAACAAAAGTTCTGTCAGAAGAAAAAG
The DNA here is from genome assembly GCA_026167975.1 of Phrynosoma blainvillii. Classification (NCBI taxonomy): domain Eukaryota; kingdom Metazoa; phylum Chordata; class Lepidosauria; order Squamata; family Phrynosomatidae; genus Phrynosoma; species Phrynosoma blainvillii. The sequence continues at coordinate 267,622,119 of JANUYF010000002.1, read as the reverse complement.
GTATTTGCCTGCTGATAGAAAGAGAGCTGGCGGGGGGAGGCAACTGGACTCCCATGGAAGAGAGCTCCATAGCCTGGGAGCAGCCACTGAGAAGGCTCTTTCTCTCTCTTGTGTCCTCACCAAACATACCTGTAATGGTGGTGGTACCAAGAGAAAGCTATCCAGAAAGATCTCTAAACTCAGTCCAGATAATCTTTTAGACAGGCTAGACCCAAGCCATGTAAAGCTTTACAGTTCATCACCAGCACTTTGAATTCTGTCCAGAAATGGACTAGAGCCAGTGAAATTGTTTCAGCAGGAAAGTTATATGTTCCCTGTAAAACATAGAAGCAAAACAAAAACACTACCCTCCCACAATTTGAAAATCTACCCAAGGTTTCAGCTGAGTGGAATATCTCTTGTCAGACATTGTGCATTAATTTTACAAATAGGATGAATTCTCTGGAAAATACTAAAACACCCCACATTGGCTGGTCAGATAAGAAGGTCTTTCCTACAATCAATGACTTAATACATGTTATTTCATTTTAGCTCCAGTCAGTTGTTTTCCTCTCTTGCAACTTCAATCAATTGGCTGTGCTCACTGACCCTCCTGCACCCCCCTGCCTCCTGCCATTTATGCATTGGGGCTGCATCTCTGTAGTGGGGCACCTGTGTAATGTTCTCATATGCTTTCAACCTCCCTCCATCAGATTATTGTGCAATACTGAATCTCAGTTCCCATTTTTAAAATACACCTCTTCTACCACCTTGTGATCAGCTGATCTGTTAAACACTATGGGAGGGCAGAATTTGCTTTGGTTGGTGGCAAAGATAGAAGCTAATTGAATATATTCCCTCTCTGGAGCTTTGGCTGAAGAGAATGTATTTCTGGATAAGCGTCTGCATCAAGTTTCTGTGTCACCCTGCCATTATTTCCATCACGGTGCTCATCCTCTACAGGCAGTCTCAGGCCTCTTTCATGAAAGCCAGGCCAAGAGTGCTTGCTCCCTGTGCATCAGTGTGCACAGCAATCAGATGGATATTTGGTGTATGTGTTTATTACTTGGTCTGGCTCTTGTACTCCATTATTCTCTAGGGAAGAGAAAGGAAGAGGCTCAAGCAGCTTGGAGAGAGACAGCTCTTTGACTGAGGGACAGTGTCCATACCAAATGGCAGTTCTTTGGTGGTGCTCTGCTGCTGTCTTTCCAATAAACAGAATTTTACACCATCATAAACACACAACATGTAGCACACAGGTGTCTGTGTGCAGACTGCTTCTTTAATTTTTGTAAAGCAGGCTCAAGTTACAGGTGCATATTGTGACCTGGATAGGTAAATCTGATTTGTAAGGCTACTGCTTCTGTGACTAAACTTCCTCTCATCTAGAATTTCCAGTCAACATACTGCTTATTATGCTAAACCTGACAATACTTTTACGTTACTTAAGCCTAACCACTTCCCTTGGAAGAAATCCTGCTGATGTTCATATTTTGGCAGAGATAGTCCTAATTAATCCCCTGTCCTCCCACTTTTTCAGCTGCTTCTAAAATGTCATAGGTTTGCTCTTCTCCTCCCACTTTCCCCCTTTGTCCTCTCCCATCTTCCATTGGTACAAACTGAGTTCAAGGTGCAAAAATAGTCTACACTCAATTAATAGGGGAAGGAGAGAAGAGATGGGGAGGGAGTCTTGCCCTTCCCATTAGGCTCAGGCAAAAGCAAACTGCTGCTACCCCCCCCCCCCGTTTACATATTCTTCCTTATTAATAACTTTTGCCATCTTGATTACACTCTGATGTTGCTTGGACACGTGTATCCTGGTTTTCACTTGTGAATGTTGGAAGATATGTGACAAGCACTCAGTATTGTCTTTAAAAATTTGGTACTGGTCATTCTGAGCTCTGTCCTTTTACATATGCTGGTGTTGTTAGTGCTGTACCTACAGAGAGGGTAGTCTTGTTAGGGTCTAGCTCTGCAGGATTGCAGTACTTATGTTTTGCTAGAGTACTAAAAATAAATCTCACAGTAACTTCAAATGGAGATAATAAGAAGTGCATTAGTAGAGAGATAAGTAGCAACCAGATGTCACTACCCTTCCAGTGCTTAGGCTGTGCAAAGCCATTAGTAAGATTCACCTAAATATTACATTAATGACAGTATAATTTAAGAAGAGACTGAAAAAGATAGATCTCTGCAAGCAAACCCATTGCTGCAAACCTTTCTTTGTCCTGAAAAAAATAATTGTATTTCCTAAATTATCTGTTTGCATTTTCAGAAGAAACCATATGAATGGCAACATGTGGAACCTGGATGCTTTTGACTCTAAAATACATGCAGTTACTTCTTCAGATATAACTCAGTAAATGTTGACCCAGCACTGAAAAACAAACAAAGACGGTCACAGGAAAGTGTGTGTATGTGTGTTTTGGTGGAGAATAAGAAGTAAATAAGAAGTAAAGGGAATACTTTCTCCACAGTTAATAAATAAAATTCCATAAAGAAAAATACTAGTCTAGCTGAAAAGAAAGAAGGAAGAAAAACAAGCCCACCAAGAACTACAATGTGAGTACAATGTGAAAAAATAAGGCAACATTTGTAGCTAATTTCTATGTGTGTGTGTGTGTGTCTGTCTATCTATCTATACCTATGCTAGAGTGGGCAGCTGTGGCCTGTAGATGTTTTTGAACTGTAGATCCTTCAGTACTTCACCATTAACTTAGCTGCTGTGCAAGTACAGTACGATCGGCCCTCTGTGTCCATAGATTTTTTTTATCCATGGATTCAAGCAAGAATATTATATATTCCAAAAAGCAAACCTTGATTTTGCTGTTTAATATAAGGGACATCACTTTACTATGCCATTGTATTTAATGGGGATGAGCATCCATGGATTTTGATATCCACAAGGGGTCTTGGAACAAAACCCCAGCACATAGCAAGAGCCCACTGTAGTTGAATTTGCCTTGCTTTTTGTTAAATTACAACTATGGCTTTTATTCATTGTTACTATGTTACTGCCCCTTTAAGGAAACTTGAACAGAATTCTAGGGGAAAAGAGGGAAAAGACTGAACTCAGTGTTGAGTCTCTCTAAGGCTGTGTCCACACTGCAGAAATAATCCAGGTTGAAACTAATTTAACTGCCATGGCTCAATGTTTAGGAATTTGGGGAACTATAGTTTGTGGTGGCACCAGAGCTCTCTGACAGAGAAGGCTAAATGTATCACGAAACTACACTTCCCAGTATTTCATAGCATTGAATGCTATGTTGTCCTCAATAAAGTGGTTTTCTTTTAATATTTCTGAATTGGAATGTAACATCAGGTAGGGCTAACGGTAGCTTCAGGCAAAGTACATCTCAAGGGCTGCAGCTGCCCATGTTGTAGTTCATGCGTTATTCAAGTAAAGGGGTCCAACTTTTAGAAAACCTCCCGCTGCCCCGCAGTAGTATTGCAAGGCACCAGCACTGTTTGGCAGAGGAGGCTAAAGGCCTTGCAAAAGTACAGATCCAAGGATTCCATAGAATGGAACTACAGCAAGTTACATTACCGTACGTCTACCTGTAGAGGTGCCCTTAGACACAGAACTGACATTTCGCCTATAAGTGCCATGTATTGCTTGGTTATTCAGGGGAGGATGACTAAAGGCAAAGACTACTGGGGTCACTCACAAACCACTGAGTGCCTTGTTAGTCACTTGCTGTCTTTTGCCATGGATCCCAATGGATCCCAATTCCGGCACAAAAACATGTCCCTAACTAAGAATGAAGACAAAAGAACAAAGTAGTAAGGGAGTCCGAACTTCTAAACTGGTAAAGAGAGGGGGAGAGAACTGCTGTCAAGTCTTCAAGTGTCCCATAGATCACTGGTTCTCACACTTTTTGTCCTTGTGACCCTCTTTACATCTACATGTGGATGACGCCTACCCCCACTGCTCAACGTAGTATAGGAATAAAAATATTTTGTTTGTTTATTGTGCATATTTTCTGTCATGCATATTCATATTTGAACATTTGATGGAGTGTCAGTGTGGTGTAGTGGTTTGAGCATTGGACTAGGACTGTGGAGGGTTCAAATCTGCAGTTGGCCATGAAGCCCACTGGGTGACCCTGGCCAAGCCACATTCTCTGAGCCTCAGGAGAAGGCAATGGCAAACCTCCTCTGAACCAATGCCAAGAAAACCCCATGACAGGTCCACCTTAGGGTTGCCATAAGTACCCGTATTTTCTGGCGTATAAGACCACTGGGCGTATAAGACGACCCCCAACTTTTCCAGTTAAAACATGGAGTTTGGGATATACTCGCCATATAAGACGACCCCTCTTCCAACGGCAGAAAATGAGAAAGTGTTGGGGGGGAAAGGACTGCTAATATACTAGGTGATGCATTCTGGGGTATGTACAATTTGTGGCCAAGTAAGTGACCCTGGGCATATCACACACTCTCAGCCTCAGAGGATGGTAATGGCAACCCCCATTTGAAGAAACATGCCAAGAAAATCCCATGATAAGATTGCCTTAGGGTCACCATAAGTTGGAAAGGACTTCAAGACACACAAGAACAACAAAAAAGTCTGCAGTTGTTTCATAGGGTTGCTGCTTCCTTCTCCTGCCTCACGCCAAACTACGCCACCCCTTCCTCCCCCCTCCTCTGACCTGGACTTCCTCTCTTCCTCTTCCTCCCACTGCGCCACACCTTCTTCCTCCTCCTTTGCCAACCAGCAGATAAGATGACCCCCGACTTTGGAGAAGATTTTCCTGGGTTAAAAAGTAGTCTTATACGCCAGAAAATACTGTAAGTCACAACAAGAAGGAAATAACATTGTTCAAATTAGAACCGTTTTATTGAAATAAATCCAGTACATAACATGTGTATCCTCCAGGACAGAAAAATTTTGGGAAGAAGAAGAGAGGGGGAACAGGGTCCCCAAGTCTGGTGCCTCCCCGGGGTCCAACCCCACCTTTTGAGACCCACTGCTGAGACTACTCCACCTTTCAGCGAGAGTGCCTTTAACACTGGCCCTTCCTTGGCCTGGTGGCTGAGGCATAGTGGCAGGGTGACCAGAAGTCCCCACTGCCAAGGAGGATACCACAAAATGGAGGAGTTTCCAGGAAAATGGAGGACACATCCAAAGAAAAGCGAAAAACACTCATAGAAATATAAATTCATGCTTCTTGGTCCTGCTCCAAATGGAGGACCTTTTGGAATTCCTTCTGGACAGAAGGTTGAAATGGAGGACAGGTCCTGGGAAAAGGAGGATGCTTGTTCACCCTGGAACAGCCCTTAGGTGATGGCACACAGCCTCTGGAAAGGGTCTGCAAGAAGGAAAAGGGCCTTGACTGGCCTCCGTCACCCTTTCCCACGTTGCGGATGAAAAAGGTGGGCGCTGGCTGAAGGAGTTAGGGGTGGCTCTTCTTATTTGGCTTGGAGACCCACTCTCTCCTTGACAGGGTTTTGTGTGTGTGTGTGTGTGTTGTTGTGGGGTCTCCAAGTCATTTCCGAATTAATGCGACCCCAATTAATGCAGGCCTGAGGCGACCCTATCATGGAGGTTTCTGGGCAAAGTTTCTTCAGAGGGGGTTTGCTTTTCTGACTGGTGGGTGACCAAACAAACGCCCCTGGCCATCCCGTTGGTAAGCTCCCGCGTTTCCCGCTCCTGGACAGAGTGACCAGATGCCCTCACCGCCAAGGAGGGCAGGGCACCGCAAAATGGAGGACAGTAAAAAAAAATGGAGGAGACGCCCGAAGACAAGCGAAAAGCACTTAAGATAAAGATACATTCCTCTTTCTTCGTTCTGCTCCAAATGGAGGAACTTTTGGAATTCCTCCTGGACAGAAGGTTGAAATGGAGGACAGGTCCTGGGGAAAAAGAGGACCAAGCCTGGCCACCTGCTCTTAGTCCTGCACAGAATGGAGGACACTTTGGAATCCTCCTGGGCAGCAGGCTGAAATGGAGGAGGTGCCCTGGAAAAGGAGGACGAAGCCTGGTAAGCCTGCCTTCACCTCCAAAGGAAAGCAGGGCACCGCAAAATGGAGAACAGTCGAGAAAAATGGAGGAGACAACTAAAGACAAGCGAGAAAAACACCACTTGATATAAATATAAAGTCATGCTTCTTCTCCCTGCTCCAGATGGAGGACCTTTTGGAATTCCTCCTGGGCAGAAATGGGCTGACATGGAGGTGTCCTCCTGAAAAAGGAGGACCCAGTCTCCCTACTCTGTTCTTAGTCCTGCTCAGAATGGAGGACCTTTTGGAATTCCTCCCGGGCAGAAGTGGGCTGACATGGAGGAGGTGTCCTCCTGGAAAAGGAGGACCAGTTTGGCCACACTGTTCTTAGTCCTGCCCAGAATGGAGGACCTTTTGGAATTCCTCCTGGGCAGAAGTGGTCTGACATGGAGGTGTCCTCCTGGCAAAGGAGGACCAGCCTGCCCACCCTGTTCTTCGTCCTGCTCAGAATGGAGGACCTTTTGGAATTCCTCCTGGGCAGAAGTGGGCTGACACGGAGGAGGTGTCCTCCTGGAAAAGGAGGACCAGCCTGCCCACCCTGTTCTTCGTCCTGCTCAGAATGGAGGACCTTTTGGAATTCCTCCTGGGCAGAAGTGGGCTGTCATGGAGGAGGTGTCCTCCTGGCAAAGGAGGACCGCCAGCCGGCCCACCCTGCCGCCAGCCTCCACCGTGGGCTCCTCCCGAGGCGTCCTGGGCGCCGAAAGGCAGCCTTCCCTCCCTGCCTCCCTTTTGGCAGGTGCCCCGCTCCTTCGCCTATTGGTCGCCCGCCTGGCGTTTGAACCCGAGCTCTGGCGGGAGAAGGCGCCGCTGCCAGAGGCCGAAGTCCGAGGCTCCCCGGCTCCAGCCCCGGCCCTTCCTCTCTCCGGCCGAGACAGACAGGGACCCCCGCGGAGCCGAGAGAGCGAGCGAGAGAGCGAGCCATGGGCAACACCGAGTCGGTGGCCGCAGCAGCGCGCCTCGGCTTCAGCAGCAGCAGCGGCAGCGGCAGGAGGAGGAGGAACAGGTGGGTTCCCGTCGCCATCCCGCCAGGTAAGTGTCCGCCTCGCCTGGGGCCCAAGTTTCAGGCTCAGCAGCTCTGGAATAAAGGCAGGGGGACCAGACGTCCTCACTGCAAAGGAGGACAAGGCCCTGGCCAAAGGAAAGCCACAACTCATAAATAGAAATGTAAATGCATGCTAAGGGCCTTTACAGACTGACAGAAATAATGCGGCTTGAGACCACTTGAACTGCCCTGGCTCAGTGCTAGGGAATCATGGGAACTGTAGTTTATTGTGCCACCAGAGCTCTCTGGCAGAGAAGGCTCAATGTCCCAGAAAAAAAACCAAAAACCCAAACTACATACAGTTCCTATGATTCACTAGCATTGAGCCAGTACAGTTAAAGTGGCCTCAAGCTGCATTATTTCTGTCAGTCTGTAAAGGGTGACCGGATGTCTTAGCTGCAAAGGAGGACGAAATGGAGGCCGTTTTAGGAAAATGGAGGACATGAACAAAGAAAAGGCAAAAACACACCGATAAATATAAATTCATGCTTCTTAGGGTGACCAGATGTCCTAAGTACAGAGGAGGACAGGGCACCACAAAATGGAGGTCTTTCAACGAAAATAGAGGCCCTGACCAAAGAAAAGCCAAAAACACTCAGATAAATATGAATTCATGCTTCTTAGTCTGGGTGACCAGATGTCTGAACTACAAAGGAGGACAAGGCACCACAAAATGGAAGTCTTTTAAGGAAAACGGAGGCCCTGACCAAAGAAAAGCTGGAAACACATGTAAATTCATCCTTCTTGGTCATGACCTCAAAATGGAGGATGTTTTGGAATTCCTCCTAGATAGAGGTTGAAATGTAGGACAGGTTCTGGAAAAAAGAGGATGTCTGGTCAGCCTGTATAAAGAGGATGGCAATGGCAAAACCCCTCTGAACAAATCTTGCCAAGAAAACCACATGATAGGTTTGCCTTAGGGTCACCATAACTTGGAAACAACTTGAAGGCACACAACAACAATAAGTTCTGGTACAAGCTTTCAGGCCTTAAGGTACTGTTCAGCAAGACACAGAAAGTGGAATTGTAATATAGACATATGAAACAAGGAACATCCCAGGAGGAGTCAAATGGCCTTACCTAAGAGTAAGATGGTTTATTTTGGCTTCAAATACATAGGTAGAATTGAAAGACCTAGCTGTGTTAGCCTGGAAAATCTGCATAGAAAGGGATCTTGTAACATCTTTGAGACTAAACAGAAATTGGTAGCATGAGCATTCCTAGACTTGAGCCTAATTCCTCAGGCGCATTGGTGCTTTGGATCATCAAGTTAATGTTATGTGCATCTACACTGTAGAAATAATGCAGCATGTCACCACTTTAACTGCGATCCTCCATTTTACAGACTACACATAAAGTTACCACAGTGGCGGTTGTATTGTTGTGTGTCATCAAGTCGTTTCCAACTTATGGCAACCCTAAGGTGAATGTTTTGGGGTTTTCTTGGCAAGATTTATTCAAAGATTTGCCATTGCCTCCCCCAGAGGCTGAAAGCATGTGACTTGCCCAAGGTCACCCAGTGGGTTTCATGGCTAAGCCAGGAATCAAACCATGGTCTCCAGGGTCACAGTCCAACGCTTAAACCACTATGCCATGTTGGCTCTCTACTGCAGCGATACTCAAACTTTTTACTCTTGGGATCCCCTTTACATCTACATGCAGATGTCACACCCCTCTAACTCAACACAGTATATGAATAAAAATGTTTTGTTTATTAATGTGTGTATTTTCATTTACATATTCATGTATATTCATATTTTAACATTTTATAAAGAAATAATATCATTCAAATTAGAACAGTTTTATTTAAGTAATTCAATATTGAATTCAACACGTGTACATTTAGAACATAAAAAGGTTTGGGAAGAGGAGGAGGGATCAGGGCCTCCAACTCTTGCACACCCCCCCCAGGGGTCCTGTCCCAAATGTTTGAGACCCACTTTATAACCAGATTGAAAACGAGATGACTTCAGTAATGGTTGTGTAGAAGATGGTATTTCAGGAGGTGTTGCTTGCTATGCAACCTGGTAACCTACTGAAATTCCCTCTTCCACACTGCCATTAAAGATACAGGAGCTGATAACACAAATACCACTTGACTGGCAACTGAGGGCCTTTGCAGACTGCTAGAAATAGTGCAAATTGAGTCCACTTTAACTACCCTGGCTCAGTGCTAGGGAATCATGGGAATTGTATTTTTTTCTGAGACATTGAGCCTTCTCTATCAGAGAGCTCTGGTGCCACAATAAAATACAGTTCCCCTGATTCCCTAGCACTGAGTCAGGGCAGTTAAAGTGGATTCAATTTGCACTATTTCTGGCAGTCTGCAAAACAGGTAAGTTTTCTGGCGATAAGACCTCTCAGTGCCTCAGGTTAGCTCAGAGCAGGCCATCTTCCAACAGAGGTGAAAGTGTGCGGGGGGAGGGTGTTGTTCTTCCTCTGAGCTGCCCTTATTCCTGAGGTGACAGCCTTACTCCACCAAATGGTAGAGCTGGTCCTGTACATAAGGAACCATTTGTGACAGTTGTACTCAAAGTACAAATATGTCCAGGATAATAAACACAATGCAGTTTGACAACCACTTTAGGTGCAGTAGCTCCATTCTGTGGAGTTCTGGGATTTGTAGGTTTACATGGCCTTTCGCCTTCTCTGTCAAAGTGTGTTGGTGCTTCACAAAACTACAAATCCCAGGATTCTGTAGGAAGGAGCCATGGCAGTTAAAGTGGTGTCATACTGCACTATTTCTACAGTGTAGATGCACATAAATATAGCTTGATGATTCAAAGCAGCAATAATTGGTGCAATAGAACAAAGCTGGGATGATTGTGTTTATTCACACTTGTGGAGGGCCATTCCCAATATACTGAATCAACACAATCATTTTATGACACAACAGGAAAATGGAAATGGCTGAAGGGTCTATTCAGCAGAAACCTTGGCTTCCAGAAAGGCTTCAGTCTGTGGACATAACTGTGCAGAATTGAAAGCCTGTGAGCCAATAGAGAGAGGTACAGATTACTTATATGGTGTCAGAATCTGTTGGTTGAGAGAGCCTTTATTGCAGGGTGGGGATCACAGGCCACAGCTCCTAACATTTATCACTGTTGGCTATGCTGGCTAGGGCTGGAAGTTGCAATCCAACAATATCTGGAGGGCCAGATGATTCCAACCCTGCTTTACTAGGCATGTTGAGTAGCTGTTACAAGTATGAAAGAATCTTGAGACTTCCCTTTAGAAATTGTGACACAAGCTTTCACATACTGAAACACGCTTTGCTTGATTTACATGATGATCATAGAGGACAGTAGGTATATACATACTGATGCTCTTCCAACCCTTTGTTTAAAAAGGAGCTCAAAATATGAAATAATACAAGGCAGAGCAGCGGCACTGTGCAGAACATTAATGAATTCAGAATCCAGTCAATGATGCTATGATTTGCAGCCACAGGAGATGAAAAGTAAAAACCAAATCTATTAGTGGGATCAATAAATCGGTGGAGGAGTTACATGAGCAGGGAGGTGGAGGATAGGAGAGCTTGGAGATGTTTCATTTATAGGATAGCCATGAGTCGAGATTGATTCGAAAGCAGCTAACAACAGCAGACAGTACTTTCTATGATGCACTAGCAACCCTCAAGACTTTAAAAGACCAAATTCAGTGGTGTTTCACCCTGTTGAATTTTGTCTTGGCAAAGCTTTTTGAACAGCCAGAAAACTATAGAAACAAATCAGGGGGTTGTGCTGATATACTTATAGCAGGGTTGGCAACTGTTTGGATTTCCAGATGTTGTTGAACTGTACCCCCTAGTATTACTCACCAGTGACTGTGCTGGCTAAGCTCTTTATAGTCCAAGAACATCTGGAGAGCTACACTATGGCATCCCAGCTGTACTGGCTCACTAAAATGTCAGTCACAGATGTGTCTCATTGTCCCAGAACTCTTCACCAGTCTCTGAGGAAGATGTTTTTTCAGCTGCTACCTTCATGCTTTTTTCTGTTATTGAAATGACAGTCTTCATCTTGCAGTTCTTCTTGAACAGACAGTTCCAGTTCCAAGTCAAAACATGTTTTTTTCTTTGGGGCCTAAATGATTTTACTCCAATTGTACATGTGCTATGGCTTGCATTATTTCAAATTATTTTAACTGGTTTTAAATCATCTTTTTAAAAAAGACAGTAATGTCTTTTTGTGATAATTGATTTAATATGCTTTTAGTATTAAAATTATTGTTATTGTTTTAAATTGTTCTAAATTGATTTTATTGTACACTATGCTGAAATCTTCAGGTATAAGACTAGATACAATTATTTTAATTAATAAATGTATATTACCTTGTTAACCCTCTAAACCTAGCTCCTAAAGCATACCTGGAAGTAGAGCTAAATCACAGAATCATTTTTTATTACCACAGTGTGAGCTGTAACTAATTCCTTGTTGCCTTTCCCCTTTGATTATTTGGCATACTTGCAACTGGTTTCCCATGTGTATGCACTGACTGAAAAAGAGTTTTCAAATTATGATGCGAGTATCTCACTTCCAAATGGTATGATTCATTGGTGGGCAGTTCAATTCTAGCTCCAGGAACTCAGGAACAAATGATGGGATCTTTTTATTATTTATTTAGTTATGATTTAAAAAAAACTACTTAGAAATTACAATTTCAAAGCAGTATACAAGAATGATAAATCATATGATACAACATAAGACAAAATTAGAGTGGATCTGATGTTTCTCCCTGAAATAGATGAGACATTGAACTGCACAGGGAAGGCTTGAAAGAACAAGTAAGTTCTTCAACGTGTGTAAAAAAACAAAAATTGTTGAAGCATGTTGAACATTGGGTGGAAGATTATTCCACATAGTGGATGCCAATACACTTATTGCTCTGCTCCAACCAACTGTTAGCAGTGTCTTCTAATGGTGTCTGATATGTTCGGTGCATCCCCTTTCATAAAACAGGCATCTGATAACCTCGGGACCTTATCACACGGGAAATCCTGTGCAGAAATGGGATTTAAAACGTGGGAGAAGCCTGCAAAAGCGGGTAGATTTTTACACACATCACTTTTAAACTGTGCTTAACCTGGGATTTTCCGAAAGTAAAAAGAAGCAGCTTTTGATTACTTTCTGTTCGGATTAAGCACGGTTTAAAAGCGACATATCTGAAAATCTACCCACTTTTGCTGTTTTTTTCCCCTATTTAAAACCCCGTTTCTGCATGGGATTTCCCCCGTGTGATAAAGTCCTCTTACCGTATTTTTCGGCATATAAAACGCTCCGGCATATAAGACGCACCCAATTTTAAGGAGCAAAATCTAGGGAAAAAAAGATTCTTAATCATATACAGTTGGAGGACACCTCCGACCCAGGCATCCGCCCAAGGAAAGCAATGAGGCTTTCCTTGGAGGGATCCTGGGGTCGGAGGCATCCTCCGACCTCTGGAGGACACCTCCGACCCAGGCATCCACCCAAGGAAAGCAACGCTTTCCAGGACGCTTTCCTTGGGCCGATGTTGGGGTCCTCTCCGACCCCAGCATTGCCCCATGGAAAGCAACGTATTTTTCCATGGGGCGATGCTTGGGTCGGAGGACTCCTCCGACCCAAGCATCGCCCCATGGAAAGCTTCCTTGGGGCAATCCTGGGGTCGGAGGATGCCTCCGACCCCAGCATTGCCCCATGGAAAGCAACGTTTTTTTCCTTGGGGCGATGCTTGGGTCGGAGGACTCCTCCGACCCAAGCATCGCCCCATGGAAAGCTTCCTTGGGGCAATCCTGGGGTCGGAGGATGCCTCCGACCCCAGCATTGCCCCATGGAAAGCAACTTTTTTTCCATGGGGCGATGCTTGGGTCGGAGGACTCCTCCGACCCAAGCATCGCCCCATGGAAAGCTTCCTTGGGGCAATCCTGGGGTGGGAGGATGCCTCCGACCCCAGCATTGCCCCATGGAAAGCAACGTTTTTTTCCATGGGGCAATGCTGGGGTCGGAGGCATCCTCCCACCCCAGGATTGCCCCAAGGAAGCTTTCCATGGGGCGATGCTTGGGTCGGGGGAGTCCTCTGACCCAAGCATCGCCCCATGGAAAAAAACATTGCTTTCCATGGGGCAATGCTGGGGTCGGAGGCATCCTCCCACCCCAGGATTGCCCCAGGATTGCCCCAAGGGAGCTTTCCATGGGGCGATGCTTGGGTCGGGGGAGTCGTCCGACCCAAGCATTGTCCCATGGAAAAAAACGTTGCTTTCCATGGGGGAATGCTGGGGTCGGAGGCACCCTCCCACCCCAGGATTGCCCCAAGGAAGCTTTCCATGGGGCGATGCTTGGGTCGGAGGAGTCCTCCAACCCAAGCATCGCCCCATGGAAAAAACGTTGCTTTCCATGGGGCAATGCTGGGGTCGGAGGCATCCTCCCACCCCAGGATTGCCCCAAGGAAGCTTTCCATGGGGCGATGCTTGGGTCGGAGGAGTCCTCTGACCCAAGCATCGCCCCATGGAAAAAAACGTTGCTTTCCATGGGGCAATGCTGGGGTCGGAAGCATCCTCCGACCCCATCATCGTCCCAAGGAAAGCAACATTGCTTTCCTTGGGGTGATGCTGGGGTCGGAGGAGTCCTCCGACCCCAGCATAGCCCCAGGGAAAGCGACGGTCCTTCCAACACCCGCGTCCTTTCCATACATTCGGCATATTAGACGCACCAACTTCCCCACCCCATTTTGGGGAAGAAAATGTGCGTCTTATATGTCGAAAAATATGGTAATTGCTGGTGTACCTTGTTCTGTGTGGTGTGGCCTCTCCCAAATCTGCACACTATGGTCCAAAACACACTGCAGAAATAATCCAGTGTGAGACCACTTTAACTGTCGTGGCTCAATGCTAGGGAATTTTGGGAACTATAGTTTTGTGAGATATGTGACTTGGACCTATATCAATCTCTTCTGGACTAAAGAGGTGTCACATATTATATTCTTCTTGGACTGGTGTCTCAAAATCTATTTCTCCCTAAATTTGACCTCTCATAACCAGGAGCTCGAGATAGAGGCCTTCACCCCAACCATCTTATTATTGCTTTGATTTTAAAACATGACACTAGGAGGACATAAGATTGCTATTCTGTTGGTGTCAATAGTTGAATATTCTGTTGGTGGCAGTAGTTGCATACTTTCTGGATGCAAATAGAAGAGTGAGCTTGTGTACCTTTTTAAAAAATTCTTTACAACCTGCAGCTAATATACACTGGAAAGGGCCTTCACCCATACAATCCCTCCCTGCGTTTAGATTTACAAAATGAGTTCTACACAAAGCAATATTTACTAGTGAATTTTGTTGTTGTTGTTTTGTGCCTTTGTTTCCAACTTATGGCATCCCTAAGGCTATTATGGTGTTCTCTTGGCAGGAGTTGTTCAGAGGAAGTTTGCCATTGCCTTTACCTGAGGTTTAAGAATGTGACTTCCTCAAGGTCACCAAGTGGATTTCCATGGCTGGGGAGGGGGGGATGAACCCTGATTGCTCAAACCATTACCCCATGCTGGGGGGGGGGGGCAGGGGAGAATCAGTGAGGGTTTGGGTTTTGTCTATTTTGGAGGGGGGAGAGTTGAAGTGTCAAAACTGGAAATCTCTCTTGAGTGTGATGTACTAGAGTGTTAAACTCTTTTCTACTTTTGGGAAGATAATGTGTGTGTGCATGCACACATTTTAAATGTTTATTTTTTGTGCAAATTTCTTGGTGTTTCTTTTTTCTGTTTTATTGTATACTTTCATTTTATTCTCATACAGTTTTACTCATAAATTGTAAGCCTGTTAGGCTTTAGAAAGAAAAGCAAGATATAAAATGTAAAAATAAACAAACAACAAGGTATAAACAAGTAATAAGCCTGGTGCCAAATGTCCCTGATGTTGAGGATTGGGTTAATCCTACTGGAAGTGTAACATTCAACTTTTCAAGGTGAGGCTAAAGTGGCTGTGACACAGATTCAGGAAAGTTAGAAAAATGGTGAAGTCCATGGAGCTGATTTTCAAGTAAACATGTTTACGTTTGGAGTGTGAGAGTATTTTCATTGTATGTTTTCATGCCAATGCTTTTGTAACCTTAGGGTTCCATTGTTGCTATGTTTTGTTGTTGTTGTTGTTTTAAATCACTATCAACATTTAATTTTAAATCTGTTTAGTAGCTATGGTATCCATTACATTTTTCTATTAAAATGTTAAACATTGCAGGGCAGGGACTCACAATATATGTAGAGATGAACTATTGTTCCTGGAAGCTTCATTTTTCCTCCCTAAACTAGTTAACCCAGTACGCTGCCACTCTGGGTCCCACAAGGGGAAAAAAACAGGGAATAAATAAATAAATACATTTTACCTCCTGCTCTCCTGTCCACTCCCCTCAGGCCACAGTGCCATTCTGAAAGGTGCCCTACTGATGCATGTATGTTTCCTGGACCACATTAGCTCAGTGGGAAATAGTATTTAAGGGGGGGAAGGATACATAGCTTTGAGCCTCAGCTCACCTGTGATGCTTCCCAAGGCAAAAGTCTACTTCTGACACCTCAATATGGCAACAACACTTTCATATGGAAAAGAGGAGATGTAGCAAGGCTAGAAGAGCTCTTGTTTCTCTCTTTCAGAAAACATCAGCTTACTGTCATAAGCTTACTGTCATAAGCTTACTGTCATTCTCCTGAAGCAGATGCTGCTTCTGTTTCTTCTGATGGTCCAAGCAGGGTGTCATGGCCCACAGTGGCAATGCACCCTTTCAACTGAAGAGAAGAATATCTGTTGGAAACTATGAGAATCTATCATTGGAAAAGAATGGTGGAGACCTCTGATAGAAACAGGTGGACGTCTTTCAGGTTTTGTTAAGAGCTGTCCTATCAGGCTTCTACTAGTGACAATGGAAAAAAGTATGTGTTTACCTCTCAGACACTGTGAATTTTTTCTTTTATATTTTTAGCTCAAAAGAATACTGATAGTGATTAACAAAATTAGTATGGTTAAATGCTAAATAAGTGGTTTTGAATGGTTGCAGTTGATTCTTACTTAGCAAGCCAGTACTTTGTAGCAGTCTATATGTAGCTGGCCTTCCTTTTACTCTTATTGCCATCATCAACTAGTCTTTATGAGCGACTTTATGTGCAAATTATTACTACTTTTTCCTGCTTTGTGCACTAGTTGTGAATGGCTGTGACAGTAAAGAGTTGCAGCCAACAAGAGCGTGTGGAATTTTCTCTTCTTTGAAATTAAAACACTTGACTGGACTTATTAAATCTGAGTTTTCCAACTATCTGTGATGGTGGCTGGGCCTCCCAGAAGCAACTAACACTTCAACAAAGTTGATCAAAATGGATCAACACTTAGAAATACTGAAAAGGCAGCTGCCAAAGTGATTATTCTTTATTGTGGATGCATGGGAACTTGGGGCATAGAAGTAACACATTATAACAAACAGTGTTACCTGTAATGTGTTACTCTCTGAGGTAGCCAAAACATAATGGAATTATTTTTGCAAAAGTGTAATAACTGGCAAGCTTATTTTTCTGGTGTAATGAGTAATGTTTCGTTATTACTATAGAATATTGCTCTCAGGTTTTGTTGTTGTGTTTTAAAGCATTTAAAAAAAAATCTAAATAGTAGCATGATTCATTTTCATAAACCACAACTAACATATTACTACTTAAAATAACATTCCAAACATTGTGGCAACTGATTTTCCCCCCATGCTTTAGAGTCGATAATGAACTTTTAATATTATCGATAAGTGAGTGTAGGAAATTTTCTGCAACCATTCTTTTGAAAAATGTTGGGAACTGCTTGTACTTATTGTGATGTTAGGAATTAGTGGGAAGAGGTTGAATGTTGGATCTTTTCTTGTAATGGAAGGGATGATCTTGTTGATTGTGGGTTCAATCCAGACAGTCGTATCTACAACAAACCCTTTTAATCTATGGGAATTATGTTAGCCATTATTAAATTAAATCCTATTTACTTCAAAAATAAAAAAATAAAAAATGAAAAGGGGGTTGGACTGGATGGCCCTTGTGGTCTCTTCCAACTCTATGATTCTATGATTCTATGATCAACTGCCCAAGCAGGTCAGACCTTGTATCTCTTTTTAAATAATGAAGCGACCCCCCCAGCCCATAATGTTTTATCTCATGAAGTTCCACCTGCGATCTATGCAGCCTGAGTTCCAGGTGTCTTAATTTTTAATATAATATAATATAATATAATATAATATAATAGTGTTTCTATGGACATCTTAAGAGACACTTAAGCAATGGTACTTTGATTGAACATCCTTTTTTTTTTCCTGAACGTTCTTACAGGTACTTTTTAGGTACTCCTCCTGGATGTTGCCACACTGCAGAATTAAAGCAGTTTGATATCACTTGAACTGCCATGACTTTGCCCTACAGAATTCTGGATTTGTAGTTTAGTGAGGCACAAGAGTTCTCTGACAGCCCAGGCTGAATATCTCACCAAATCTCAAATCCCAAGATTCTGTAGGCTAGAGTCATGGCAATTCAAGTGGTTTCAAACTGCTTTAATTCTGATGTGTGGCTACACTCTTCATTAGCATTACACTTTCAACCTTCTTTGATTTCTTCAACCTTTCCTAAGCCTCTCTAACTGCCTTTATTGGAAGCATTGGCCTTTCAACCTTCTGTGACTACATACACAATCCTTCTTACATTGAATAAGAAATTTAAGAGAAGGTGTTCTATTATTTACTCCACTCACATTATTTCTAAAAACTATGTAGCAGGTAGACTTCTAGTTAAGACTATTACAGAATCTCAACCATTGCAATTGCTGATCTTGGTTTCCTTTTCTGGGTTGTTTTTATGGGAAGAAGTCCTTTATGTCTGCTTGGCAGTACAGAAGACTAGTAGCTTTATTTATATTGATTATTTCTTCTGTTTTCATTAGGTTTTTGCCTACTCATCATAAATTGGCAAAACCAAAGAGGTACCTAATAGTCCAGGTGTTTCTTACAGTTCAGGAACTTGTAGCTCTCTCTCTCTCTCTCTCTCTCTTTTTTTTTTACAATAAACAAATAAATACAGTACACTTAAATAGCAAATTCAATTTTAATTATTTTCTGAATAAACTATACTTTTAATCAAAGATAATTTTATGCCAAATTCAGTTACATATTCAAAACATTTCATGTTCATAAAGTGACTTCAGTCTGTAAAGGATGGTAATATTGTGTATTTTGGGGGAAATCTTCCATCCCCTTCTCCCTCTCAGCTTCAAAATTTCCAGATTTTTTACATCATTACTCCCTTCCATTTCTCTTCTGGCCATGCTGGCTGATTACTTTTAATTTTGCGCTGGTGTCTCATAAGGAAACACTGTGTCCCTTGGACTGTATTATACAGAAGGAGAAATAGGTATATGGAATGGTTAAATGCCCTAGGAACAGAGATCATGTTGAACTAACACTATAACATTATAGGGTTTTTATGTATTTTTGCCTTCTAGGCATACACACTGCCTTTCTGCATGGATTAAGTTTTAAAAGCCTTCATTTACCATCTGTCGTTGTTGTTGTTGTTGTTGTTGTTGTTGTTGTTGTTGTTGTTGTGTGACTTCAAGTAGTTTCTGACTTATGGTAACCCTAAGGCTAACCAAATCACAGGGTTTTCATGGCAATTTTCTTCAGAAGAGTTTTGCCATTGCCATCTTTTAGGGCTGAAAGAGTGTGACTTGCTCAAGGTCACTTATGGGTTTACATGGCCTGATCGCCAGAGTCCAAAGTTCAAATCACTACACCTTGCTGGCAATACCATGCCAATGGTATTTTTCTGGACATTTGTGCGCTCTTCAATCAGTGACTTTCAAAATGTTTTCCACTTTAAGCCAGTAGGGGGCAGCACTCTACCACATTCAGCTGTTGTTTCTTCTTACTTTCACTGTAACACACCTTTTCTTTGCTTTGTCATTTGCATCCCCAAATGCTGCTTTGTCCCAAAGTGAGAAGCTAATGACAGCTACATTTCAGTTGTTATTACTAAACAAAAATGTTGGCTTTTCAATTTCCTAACCAATTTCTCTCTCCCCTTCAGATAGCAGTGACAAGGCATCTACCACTAGAGGGCAGCCTGCAATCATGATTCTAATTGCCTTGCCACCTAATTGAAGGATGATTCAGAATTAATCTAGCTCAGGGGTAGGCAACCTTTCCCCTTTAAGGGCCGAGGGACTTCAGCTCCCAGAAGCCTCAGCCATGTTGGCCAATAGTCTCATGTTGGCCAATAGCTCCTGGGATTCTGGGAGCTGAAGTCCCTCGGCCCTTAAAGGGGACAGGTTGCCTACCCCTGATCTAGCTTCGCTGATCAGTCTTCAAATAGCTCCTACCCACAGAATGAAGAGAATGCAAACTACAAAATATTGTTCTTGTACTGATACAGTGCAGATTGTACAGGTTTATGCATTGTGTGAAAAGTCTAACAATACCGAATAATGTTGCACAGCCAGCTTTCACAATCTTAAACCTTTTGGTAAGCAGGTTTATAAACATAAATGAATAAACCTTGTGTTTACTCAGGAGTAAGGGCCCCTCAGAATTCCGTGTGCTTACTCTTAAGTAAGTGTGCACAGGATTGCAGCCTTGTAAGAGGAATCACTGCAGCCAGAGCTGTGTAATATTTTTGTCTAGCAACAACAGGCCCAATGGCACACAGGTGCTTATGAGGCCATGCATATTAACATGTGGATGTGTGCAGAGCATCCCTGGCAAAATTTGTGGGATTCCTAAATGGGAGGAACGTCAGGATATGATTTCATTTCTCCTTACCTGGCTGAATAACACCTGCACAAGTCTTGATCTCATTTCGGCTGACATAGAAAGACGATGGCTCTTAACTGGAGACAAGGTGCACTCCCCAGGGACATAATTATATGCTACACACATTATCCAAAAAAACCCCACAAGAGCTTCCAGTACCCTGAAACTTGCCTACCAGAATTCCAATGTGCAAGTATTCTAGGACATCTCCCCTGAAACGCAGAGGAAGCGCCGTAATTTTAAACCCTTCATCTCTCTGCTCCAACAAGCAAGCATAAAATACAAATGGGGCTTCCCTTTTAAACTTATAGTCTTCTATAATGGCTCTGTCACGATTGCCTCAACTAAAACTCAGCTTCTTCACATATATGAAACTTTAGACATTAAGGTACCCCAAGATGTTGAGAAAGAGGAGAAGAACAATGTCTCCTCTTCAGCTGCACCCAAATCTGGACAAGTGGCTGAACCATGGATGCCAGCAAGACAAAGGACGTTATCACACGGGGAGTCGCGGGGAGAAAGTGGAAATAATCCGGACGAGCGGAAGACTTTAATTTACGGGATTTGTCCTGTTCCGCCTCGTCTGATAACTAAATTCGAATTTAAAAGGGGGTTAATTCGAACAAAAACCTGATCTTTTCATTTCCTCAAAAATCCAGAAAATGAAAAGATCAGGTTTTCATTCGAATTAACCCCCTTTTAAATTTGAATTTAGTTATCAGACGAGGCGGAACGGGACAAATCCCGTAAATTAAAGTCTTCCACTCGTCCAGTTTATTTCCACTTTCTCCCCGCGACTTCTCGTGTGATAACGTCCAAAGAAAACACAAGCAGCTTAGTGGTCCTGCACAGCTGAAAGCCACACAGCCACACTTACTCTAATGCAACTTCCAGCACAGAAGACCTTTTCCTTGGCTTTTTTTTTTTGACATCATTAATTGAATATGAATAAGAGTAACTAATAGCCTTTGCAGACTGCCAGCAATAGTGCAAATTGAGTCCACTTTAACTGCCCTGACTCAGTGCTAGGGAATCATGGGAACTGTAGTTTATTGTGGCACCAGAGCTCTCTGATAGAGAAGGCTCAGTGTCTCAGAAAAAATACATTTCCAATGATTCCCTAGCACTGAGCCAGGGCAGTTAAAGTGGACTCAATTTGCACTATTTCTAACAGTCTGCAAAGGCCCTACCTTGCCTTGCTCTAACCTCTGTTATCTTTTTCATCTATTCTTCACAACTTTCTCCCTTTCCCCGCTGCCATCTTGTCTTTCTCCCTCCTCTCTTGTTTTCCCGCCTTAATCCTAATGACTGACAACAGCCATCTTTGAAGGAAAAATTTTCCCTGTTCAGAATTGTTGTTTTACATTTACAGCATGGCCTTTTGCAAGCAAATAGCCGCACTCTAAATTTCACTTTTATTGTTTTAACACTCTCTCTGCCTCAATTCTCCCCTACCCACCCCCTTGCTCTAACTTCTGGTATCTTTCTGATGTATTCTTCACAACTTTCTCCCCCCCCCCCGCCACCATCTTGTCTCTCCCTCTTCTCTTGTTTTCCTGCCGAAATCCATACAACTGACAGCCACCATCTTTGAGGGAAATAGATTCCCTGTTCACAACTGTTGCTCTCCATTTGCAAGATGATCTTTTGCAGGCAAATAACTTCATTTCAAACTTCACTTTTATTGTATTAACTCTCTTTATACCTAAATAATCCTCTCCCACCCACTTCTTGCTCTAAAACTATTACTGAAGTGCTATCATCCCCTGCTTCACTCCCCTGAATGCAAATGGCTCTTGCAACTTTCCCACTCTTGCACTACTATTAATGTGCCACTATTTTCTTGTTTTGAATGTGCAATTGGGCCTTGACCTTTGCAGCTTTGACACAGCTTTGATTATTCATGAGTTTGTTGCTGCATGTACAGGCGCTCCTCCTTCTCCTTCCCAGGCCTTTCCCCTGGGGAGACTGGGAGGTGGTGCGCGTGTGCCCCTCCTGCCTCCCCTCTGTGCCTTGGTCGGCTTGCCTGGGTGGGGTGGGAGTGGGAGTGGGTGGTTTGTGTGTGTGCATGTGCTGCTCTTGCTCCTCTGATACCTTGGCTGGTTTGCCTGGGGTCTCCATGTTGCCTTCATATATAGTAATATCTGAACACCCCTATTGTTAATTTATTCCTCTCATCTTTTAGATGGATATCCTTATATCTTCCAATTCACCTTCTCTTTCTATTTTTAATTACTGAGATCTTGTCCCCCACAATGTTTGACAATAATGCTCACACACACCCAACCCTAGATCCAATGGCTTGATCAAGACGTGGGACTCACCCTATGTACTCCTCCTCTTTGTTTGCTTCTGTTAATTGTTGTTTGTATTGTGTTATGTTTAATTTATACTTTTGGGCATTTGTGTGTATATTTCTTAAGCTGGAGCCTTCTGAGTTCCCTTCCTCCACCCTCATGCTTAAAAAGGCCTGGGTTTGAAGGGCACTGCATACTGTACATGAGACAAACTTTGAAGTCTCTTCTAAGCATTTCTTATTTAGAGTTTAATTATTGCAAATGTGGACAAAATTAAGATTGTCTCAATATTAAAGGACATTGGATCCCCCCTCCCCCAAATGTACCTGGGTTAATAATTATTTGAAAAAACTTAAACCAAGCATTGTTTTTTTTTTTACAAGAAATGCATAGAAAAGGCACAGGCAACATTCTAGCATGATTTCCCTTTGACTTGCAATATAGAACTGGAAATTTGAACAAATCCAGAGGTGTTGCGATATTGTTTGATAAAACATGTCTTTTCAGGTTTACAAAGTCATCCAGGATCCTTCAAGTCATTATTTAATATTGAAAGGTATCCTAGCTAACGAAAATTTCCCACTAGTCACATTTTAATCCCCAAACAATGACCAACACATACAAACCTTAAAGGAGATTGCAGAGGGCAATATCATTATAAGGGGTGATGCAAACTAGATTACACACAAGACAAATCACATCCCCCCCCCCGAAAGGTGAAAAAGAAAACATCACCAGTATCTGACCTCTTAACTAGCCATGAATTGATAGAACCCTAGAGCTCTACATCCATCCTGTAGAGACTACACTTTTTATTCAAACACACACCACACTTATTCTAGAATAGACTACTTCATCATTCCAAAATTATCCCTTCCTAACATTGCTGATGTACAGGCAGAGTCTTATCATTTATTCAGACCATGCAGCCACAACATTAACCTGGCAGCTTGGACCTGATCTACCAAGAACGTGTATCTGGAGATTAAATCTGCATCTCCTTGTGAATGAATGTTTTAAAAAAACAGATTCAAGATGAAGTTAAACAATTTTACCTTGAAAATAGATCACCTGAAACATCTGAGGCTTTGTTATAGGACACCTAGAAGGTGGTCCTCATAGGCTTATTAATTAAGGAAGGGGCTACACAAAAGAGACTTAAAGGAGCCATGAGGCAAAGCCTCCTCCAAGAGATAGAAAAGCTACCATTAGCTCATAAAAAATTGCTTGATTCACAGGTATTCATTCAACTCCAGAAGAAAAAAACAGCTGGCAGCTCTTGATAATAGAAACATTCAAACTGCCTTGTTTGTTGTTATTGTTAAGTGCCTTTGAGTCGTTCTCAACCCATGGCAACTCTATGGATGAGACATCTCCAAGACCCCCTATCTTCCACTGCTCTGCTTAAATTCTCCAAATCTATACCCATGACCTCCTTAAATAGAGTCCATCCATCTGGCATGTGGCCTTTCTTCCTAATTCCTTCCACCCTTCCCAGCATTATTGTCTTTTCCAATGAATCCTCCCTTCTCATGATGTGTCTGAAGTACGACAGCCTCAGTTTGGTCATCTTGGCTTCCAGGGAGGTTTCCGGCTTGATCTGCTCTAAGACCCATTTGTTTGTCCTTTTGGCTGTCCATGGATCCTCAACACTCTTCTCCAGCACCACATCTCAAATGAATTGATTTTCTTCCTATCATCTTTCTTAACTGTCCAGCTCTCACATCTGTGCATGTTAACTGGGAATACAATGGCTTGTATGATTCTAACTTTTGTGCTGAGTTGTGTATCTTTGCATTTTATAATCTTTTCTAGTTCTTTCATGGCTGCCCTCCTCATTCTTAATCCTCCTCTGATTTTCTGACCTCATTTCTATCAATGTTTGATCCTAGGTATGAGAATTATTTTGCTATTTCTATTTCTTCATTGTCTAGAGTGAAAAGTATGCAACCTTGTCTGACCCCTTTGCCAATTGGGAACCATTCTGTTTCTTCATGTTCATTCTGACAGTAGCCTCTTGTCCTGAGTACAGATTCCTCATGAGGAATATCAGATGTCTTGGCACTCCCATGCCTCTAAGGGAATTCCATAGCCTTTCATGATCTATGCAGTCAAAGCCTTGTTATAGTCTATAAAGCACATGCTGATTTTCTTTTGGAATTCCCTGGTGTGCTCCATTAGCCATTGTATGTTCAGCTTGACATCCTGTGTTGGTGTGCTCTCAATTTCTTCCTGTACTCCTTCATAGAATCTATCAATTTCTTCCTCTTCTGCCTCTGTGGTTGGTGCATATACTTGAATTATGGTGATGTTCATAGGTTTACCGTGGAGCCTTACTGGAATAATTCAGTCTGATTTTGCATTGTATCCTCTGACTGCTTTTGCCACATCTTTTCTTAGTATGAAAGCCACCCCGTTTCTTCTTGTCTTTTCATTCCCTGAGCAGAACACTGTATGGTTGTCTGATTCAAAGTTGCCCATTCCAGTCCATTTTAACTCACTCACCCCCCAGTGCTGCTATGTTCATGCGTTCCATTTCTATTTTTACTATGTCTAACTTCCCTTGGCTCATGCTTCTCACTTGCATGTCTCTGTTTTATGTGTAATGCTGCTTTGGATGCCATTTGCCTTTCTAAGGGTGTCTGCTGTTTGTCTTGACATCTTTCTTTTGCCCTTGGCAAATGTGATATCCCTTTATTTCTCTCTCCTTCCCTTTCTTTTAATGCTCTGATCCTGCCTGTGTCTCACTTGAGATGTCTCATCATAGGGTTTACTAGGCGATGGGGTTATGCAAGGAGAGCCACCTACACCTCCCTGTGTGTAGTGCCAACCAGCATTAGCTATGGTGTCACTACAGTTCTCTCCTGTCAGTGACACCCACCACTACTGCTGCTGCCCAGTGGCTGTTTGTCTCCCTGTATTATTCCTCCTGTTGTTGTTTGTTTGCTTTTCTAGCCATCCCCTTATGCCTCCCTAGGTTTCTCTCCTTCCTTTCCCCTCTATCCTCCCTCCTTTAGTCTGTCCCCATCCCCACTCCCTCCCTAGTTTAGTTTCTTCACTTCTTTCCCCATAGTTGGGGATGGCAGAGATGGCTGGTCACCTTCTTTCTTCCAGAGGGCCTTTTCTGTCTTCGCCCCCAGACTCTGGAACGACCTGCTGGACGAGATCTGTCAGTTAACATCTTTGGACAGTTTTAAAAAGGCTGTCAAGACGGATCTCTTCCGGCAGGCCTTTCCAGACTAGATACCCAGCCTCGGGCTATCCCTACTTTCTAGGACATTATGTGGTACCTGGCTCCTTCATTGTGTATAATCGAAAATAGCTCATGGGCTTACTGTGACTGTAATTATTTGATTTTAATGTAATTGATACTTAGATTTTATTTTGTAACTGTTTAATACTGTTTTAAGGGTGGGAGGGATATATTTTGTATTGTATTTTATGCTGTTAACCTCCCGGATTGAGAAACCATTGGGCGGTATACAAATAAATTTTATTATTATTATTATTATTATTATTATTATTATTATTATTACATGACCTCTCCATTGAGAACTGGTGGTCTAGAATTTGGGATATGTGGTTGATGGAGAAATTGTCTGCTCTGACGAGGTTTTGCATTGGCCACAAAAGGACTGACACATTCCAAGAAGACTGGATTATGTTTATTGACTATAGGGCCGTACAACCACATGCTGCAGCCCCGATCCGTCTCTTTGCTGCTCCAATGTAGTGGCATGTAGCGTGTCTTGCGCCAAGGGAGCGCCCTGATGCTGCGTGCTGTGCGGTGGGGTATGCGGTGTGAGGGTGGCATCGGGGTGGAGTCAGGGCAGCTGGCTTGCGGTTGCCCTACCCCAACTCCACCCCCAGGCTGGCCCTTGTGGTCAGTCTGTACAGGCCCTATGTTAATCATCACTCCCACCAGATCCAACCTTCTACTTTACAGATGGTTCTTTGGACAGACACTCTACACATTGACAAGCCAGACTCTGGCTCTTGCTGAGAACTAATTTTTTGATTCTGCTGCAGAACAACTACTCATCAGATACATACCTTGACCCTTGTAGTTAATTGTTGTTGTTGTCATTGTTCTACATACTTTATGTGTTTTATTGTAAAAACTCAATAAAAATTTAGGGCCTTTACAGACTGCCAGAAATAATGCAGCTTGAGGCCACTTTAATTGTCCTGGCTCAGTGCTAGGGAATTGTATTTTTTTTTTCTGGTACATTGAGCCTTCTCTGTCAGAGAGCTCTGGTGCCACAATAAAATACAGTTCCCATGATTCCTTAACATTGAGCCAGGGCAGTTAAAGTGGCCTCAAGCTGCATTATTTCTGCCAGTCTGTAAAGGCCCTTAATTAGGGGGGGAAAAAAAGGATTAACAACCAAGAGGAAATTATCCTGTTACAACTGCATGTAAAATATAGGATTAGTCAGGGCATTGAATTTTGCATGGCAGGCTTCCCACTTCCAGATCAGGCCAGGAGAACATGATGCCTACTTTTTCTGAGGGGATTCTTCAGGCCTTTTGTCATGCTATCTGCTCAGTCAGGTGTGTGTGGGTGAATGACAGAATTGGTTTGTACTACTTCTGGAGGCAAGAAATGCTGTTTCTAAGGCTGCTAATGTCTGCTTTCTCTGCCTAAGTAGCAGGAAGGCTGCTGTTTGACTTGTGGCATGTGGTGAAGTGGGAGTGATTTCTTTTTTGCCAGCACGTTGGCTGTCGGAATGTGTTCCCTTCCTCAGCACAGAAGTTCAGGAAGAGAAATTGAGTGTGGCGTGTTTTACTTTGATGGGAGTCAGAGTGTTCTCTTCAGGTTTCTGAGTGGAATGTGTAGGAGGGTAGTGAGGTTGTTGTGAGTCTTTGTAATTGTTATTCATCTTTTCAAAACTTGAGACTTGCCTGGGGTGAACAGGAAGATGCAGAAGCTGAAGAGACTCTCTCATGTACAATGTAACCTCAAGAGTTTTTCAAAAATGTCTTTTTGGCTTTAAATCATCTCTCTAAGCGACTAGAGGAATCCAGCACCTCACTTGCCTTTGTCAGTGGGTGCTAATACAGCTTACTCTAGCTAAGAAAAGCCCACCTGCTTCTGAGTGGTGCTTACAGAACTGAGAAGAAAGCACAAACAGGAATTCCAGATAATGACAGAAAGGATTTTGTGTTACTATTATGTCTGAAGTTAGTGTGGAACAAGAAGAGTTCAGCTCAAGAGACCAGAAACTCAAGACTTGGAAATATATATATATCTCAGTTTTCTTTCCCCCATCTTTGTGTGTATGTGCCTTCAAGTCACCTGTCAACTTATGGCAACCCCCATGCCTTTCATAAAGTTTTCCTAGGCAAGGAATGCTCAGAGGTGATTTTATAGGATTATTCTTAAGATGGCAGAGACAATATTTTTAACCCATTGTGATCTTTCATACTATTTGCAGCACAGTGGTCATCTGCTCACACATATACACACAGAGAGATGAGAACACCAAAATTATTTTATACTTTACAAATGCTTTCTTACTTGTTCTTCTGGAGGTAATTCTCATATGCCACAGAACCAAATTTACAGAGGATACAGAGGATAGCTATCAAAAGTTATTAGTTATGTTAGCTAATTTTGTGTTCTTGGGTTATATACATTTCAGGGGCAAAACATATTTGGTATGGTTTCATTATCATACCTCCTGATTTCCTCCCTCTTCACTTTAAAACAACAATGGGAGTTTTTATCAAAGCTGTGGAACTGGGAACTTGAGTCTTAATCCTTCCCCTTATTTATTTGAAATGTATATCCTAACTTTACACCAAGAATAGTGTGCCCTCCATGAACTGTTATGTTCTAAGTGGAGAAAAACGTATTTCTCTACTGCATGGTATAGGAGAAGCATGGGGAGAAGAATCATCCCCCTCTTCTAGTGCCACTGCACTGATAAAATATTCTTCATGGCTGCTTTAAAATGCTTAAAACAAATTGTTCTTGTTAACTATCCTCATGTTGACTTTGACTTATGATGATCCTATGAATGAGAGACCTCCAAGTCACCCTATCATAAACAGCCCTGCTCATATCATGCAGACTTGAGCATTGGCTTTCTTGATTGAGTCCATCTATCGGGAATGTGGTCTTCCACTTTTCCTACTGCCTTCTAACTTACTAAGTATTATTGTCTTTTCTAGTGAGTAATATGTTCTCATGATATGGCCAAGGTACAAATTGCCCAAGTGAGCAAGCGATGCACAAAATGTCCACAGCCCCAGTATTGTGGTCTCACATGTGGCACAGAAGTCCCTCGAGTATCATGAGCACTTGCTTTAGCTCCAAGTGCAGATTGGCAGTGCCACTGAAATGGAAGGAGACTCTTAAAGCAATGCATCATAATATCTGGGTTCAATGTGTAGTTGAAGGATGTGATCCAGTAGTTTGGCTCCATGAATAAACAGAAGCTTTCATTTACATTCCTGTTTTTTTTTAATGAATTTGAGGTGGTTGATGAAGCATTATGAAAGCCAGGCATCTGAGGGAAAAACATGTTGCCAGAATAAAAGCGGTCATGAGAGACATCTGTTGCTGCTCAAACCTATTGATATGTCTTGAAGTGAAGTTGCTCCAGAATTGGGCCATATTTCTACCCATGGATTGCTTGTTCACAGATGCTGATGTGGAAGTCAGGAACCCATTTCTCTGGAGCTGCCATTGTTTGTCTACTCACAGAAGGGACAGCTTTTATTAATTTCATTAGAGCAAGAAACACAGGTCACAAACATTAGACAGTGTGCCTTTGTTATCCACTGGGGTTTGGTTCTAGGACCCACCCACCCATGGATACCAAAATCTGTGGATGCTCAAGTCCCATTAAATACAGTGGCATAGTAAAATTGTGTCCTGAATATAAAATGGCAAAAACAAGACATGCTATTTGGAGTTTATACTTTTTAAAAATCTTTTCACATTGTAGACACTTGAATCTGTGGATAAAAAAATCTGTGGATAAGGAGGGCTGACTGTAGTTTGTATATTAACATCAGGATCTTTTTACTCCTGGTGGTCATATGCAGTTTTCCAAAACAACAAATGTATGAGACTCAGATCTAATGTGATGCCAACAAAATACGTAGCCGAAAGCCATTTTGGTTGAGCTTCTTAGATATTTAAAGATGATGACTATCCTTAAATGTCTGAAGGGCTCTCATGTGAACAACAGAACAGTCTTGGCTTTTGCTGCTCCCAGGGTAGGCTCCAAACCATTGGAGACAAATTACAGGAAGGAAGATTCCAGCTAAGCATTAGGAGGTTTTGAAATAGAATTGGAGTGGCCAGTTTCCAGGATTGGATTGGTTGTGGATTCCTGCAATGGCAGGTATAGATGTTCCCTGGGAATCCCTTCCAACTCTGTAATTCTCAGTGAAATTTGTCTGTTTGAGGTGGCCTATGGAGGCTGAAAACAGGGCTGAGATTTGTTGAAAGGGAACCTGTAGGCCACAATTGAATGCTATTGTGTTTGGGAGAGAGCAAACTGTGTAAGCAATTACAGCATCTACTTGGTTCTCTCACACTTTCATAAACTGCTATTCCAGCCCAAATTGTTAACAAGTTAAAACAGTTGGGGTGGTCATGGTGGAACATTTTGAAACTGGTGCTGTGTCCAGAATTTAATTTATTCTCTTCTCCTTTCATGGATATGTTATCTTTATAACTTCACAATTTCTTAAATGTAAGCTACTTTCTTCTGCTTGCCATATTTTAAATTTGGAATAAATATATCTGATTTTAGAGACTGCAGATTGGTTTATGCATTATGATACTCATATTGCTGAACATAGTGCCTCTGTCTAGTGCAGTATGTGGGAACAGGAAGCTGTGGGAGGAAGACATTGCTAAGGAAACCATGCTGGCTTTAAGTGACAGAACAACAGCTAAATATGTTGAGATGATGTAGTATTTTTTCCTGTGGCTCCTAAGTAATTAGTTCCAGGGATAGCAACAATTGGAATACACTGAAAGGGAATGATAGCCATTTTAACAGACCTTAGTCTTTCAAAAAGTCCTAATCTAAATCAGTGCAGAATTCCAGAATTGTAGGAAGAGGTAGAATTCATCCCTGGCCTAACCCTGGAGTGTTCATTGGGAACAATTAATTTGCTTCAATCAGTCAGATTCCCAAAGGTCTTTTTGACTGCTAGTCCCATGATGTAATTCTGCCTCCTATTCTTTCAGTTTTCTTGTTCCCATGGAAGCAGGCTTGATAATGTTTTCCCTATAGGCAGTGGCTGAATCCCCTGCCCCTCCATAAAGCATGAAGAAAACTCCAGTGGCAATTCCATGTCCTCTTGGGAAAGATAAATGTTCTACTAAGGGGGAAGCAGACGGGCGGCCGTGGGCTGCCCTGGGAAGCTGCGCCGCGGGGCCGAGGTATCCCCACACCTTGGCCCCGCAGCGCAGCTTCGCCGCCCCTGGAAGGAGCGCTAAATTGGCGCTCCTTCCACAAGTCGCCAAAGGTGCGCCGCAAAAGGCTGCCGGCGCACCTTCGGCGACTCTTCCGCTGCAGCGTGTGCGAACACTGCAGTAGGAGGTCCTCCTCGGAGCGCCGGCCGTGCGGAGGGCCGGCTGCTCGGAGGACGACCTGGGGAATGGGTTGGGGCGCCCACCGTGCGGCTGCCCCTCCCCTTCCCTGCCCCCAAAATGTCTCTTTAAGCCGTCTGCTTCCCCCCCAGTCTAAGAGGATCTGAGAGGATGATTTTACATTGGCTAATTATGGTCATATGAGAGAACAAATTTGAGTGGGGAATCATATTCTTGACATACAAAATTGTTGCCTCCCCTTCCCCATTCAGGTCTCTGAAATCTGTGAACACATGCTGTGCTCATTCCATATTTGGCTCCTTTTCAGATGTGTGAAGGCCAAACAGTAGATGGCACAGTGACAGACTCTTCCACATTTTTAATGTTATACTGTAGAGCATGAATGTGGGCTCTGGCAAGATTTGACTGGAACAGTGGATTTTAAAAGAGAGTTTCTATTAAGCAGCTGACTCTCAATACAAGTTCATCTAGTATCAGTTTGGAACCAGATCAGGAAAAAGGCAGGGAGGACAAGTTAATCATCTTGATTCAGGTCTGCTGTTCCAGTCAAATTTGGACCTGCCTCCCATACCTTTAACATCCAAATGTCAAGGGATCCAATTAGAAATCTCCCATGTCACACTTAATTTGGACCAACACTTATAGTTTTTCCTAGTTGAATTCCTCAGAGCCAGACAAGATATAACATATATCATTTGTCCTGGCATATAAGATATTATGGGGAGGAAGGTTTGCATGGGAATTCCCCCAGGCAGCTCAGGACTACATTGTAGCAAGAGGAGGGTTCCCCCATGCTATATTTCTGCTAAATATCTGTGCATTCAACCAATATTAAAATAACCAGATTCTGTGTAAGAATTCATTCAGTGTTGTCTCATTAGTGTCAGCCACCATCTTATGGGTTTGCTTAAAGCCAACCTAAGTAGGATTAAAAAGAAAGAAGAAATTTCATGGTACCTTTTAACACATTTATTGTAGTTTCAACTTTTGTGGATTCCTGTCCACTTCTTCACAAACATCTACTGGAGTCTTTGGGGGGTTGCAGACTGCCAGAAATAGTGCAAATTGAGTCCACTTTTAGGGTTAGGGTTAGTGCTAGGGAATCATGGGATTTTTTTTCTGAGACATTGAACCTTCTCTGTCAGAGAGCTCTGGTGCCACAATAAAATACAGTTCCCATGATTCCCTAACCCTAAAAGTGGACTCAATTTGCACTATTTCTGGCAGTCTGCAACCCCCCTTTGTAAACTTTATCCTGAAATAAATTAGTCTTCAAGGTGCCATAAAGCTCCTTGCTTCATTCTATTCTGCATAGGAATAAGAGCTTCTATATCAGCCTTCTTCAAGCTAGTGGCCCCTGAAATGTGTTGGAGTATAGCTCTGATGGAGAGTATGATGGGAGAGTCATCAGCTTGGGGTAGGGGTGTGTAGAAGATTACACTTTGGCAGGTGCAGCTTATATGGAGAGGAGAAAGTCAGCTGCTGAAATTCCCTGTTCCTACACAACTAGTAAAGGCAAAAGTATTTTGGCTGTTACGAGATTTATGTTGGATTAAACCAAAGGCACATCTACCGTATTTTTCACCATATAAGACGCTTCGGCATATAAGACACACCCAATTTTAAAGGAGGAAAATCTAGGGAAAAAAAGATTCTTAACCAAATACTGTAGTAAAATATTTTATATCAACAGTATAAAGTTAACAGCAGTTTAAGAACAATTTTAAGTTGTAAATGTAAGTTTAAGCCAGCAGCAGGGCCAGATATTGCACAAATTCCCTGCCCAACTTTCTTGCAAGTCTCCTGTCGCCTTATGGCAACTCCATGAATTTCTTAGGGCAGGGGGCGGAAACCTACGGCCCGTGGGCCGGATCCGGCCCAGGGAGGCCTTGTTACCGGCCCCGTTTTGGTCCTGCCACCACAGCCGCCGCTGCAGCGGCACTGTTGCCATGGCGGGTTTTTTTTGCCGGACATCTCCAGCCGCCCTTTTGTGTAGCAACACAAAATGGCTGCCGGGTTGCTCTCAACATGCTCCGCCCCCTGCCCCCTGTGCTGCGCGACCTCTTTTGGGGATGGGGAAAAACCGGCTTCAAACTGAAGCCAGGGCTCTCTCCTGGACTGCCCCATTGAAGTAGCAACCCAGAAGAGAGCTTTGACTTCTGTTTAAAGAGGATCGATCCTTGGCTTTCAATTCCCAAAGCAGAGGGTCCCTCCTTTGGGGATGGGAAAAACCGGGTTTAAACCGAAGCCAGGACTTTTCCCCAGCACCCCTTGTGGCGCGTGGGGCTGTTCTGGGCCTTCCTGAGGTCCCTTCACTGGGCTCTGCTCCAAGACATGGTGCCACCGCTGGCTCTGGGCACAGGTAAGCCTTAAAATTTAACGTGTTGTTGTTGTTGTTGTTGTATGCATCAACTTTCAGGCGAAGCTATCATGAGGTTTTCTTGGCAGATTTCTTCAGAGGAGGGGGTTTGCAATTTCCACCCTCTGAGGCTGAGAGAGTGTAACTTGGCCAGGGTAATCCAGTGCCTTGGAGTAATTTCTGGCTTAATTTGACCCTACCATGAGGGTTTTCTTGGCAGATTTCTTCAGAGGAGGGGTTTTGCAATTTCCACCCTCTGAGGCTGAGAGAGTGTGACTTGGCCAGGGTAATCCAGTGCCTTGGAGTAATTACTGGCTCATTTTGACCCTACCATGAGGGTTTTCTTGGCAGATTTCTTCAGAGGAGTGGGTTTGCCATTTCCATTCTCTGAGGCTGAGAGGTTCAACCACCCAGGATGGGGGTGGAAAGAGGAAGAGCCCATTCAACTACCCAGGAAAAGGGGACTCTTTCCACCCCCATCCTGGGCGCTTCAATGGGCTCTTCCTGGGATGGGAGGATGTCCTCTGACCCCAGGAAGAGTCCATTGAAGCACCTAGGACGGGGGTGGAAAGAGGAGGAGCCCATTCAACTACCCAGGAAAAGGGGACTCTTTCCACCCCCGTCCTGGGTGCTCCAATGGGCTCTTCCTGGGATAGGAGGAGCCCATTGAAGCACCGAGGCTGAGGCTGAAATGAGGCCTAGTTTTAGGTGTGGCCTCGGCAGTTATTTCTCTAGTTTGCCCTCAGCCTGTATATTCGCCTTATAAGATGCACCAACTTCCCCAACCTCGTTTTAGGGAAGAAAAAATGTGTCTTATATGGTGAAAACGTAGTCCAGCATCCTATCACACATGGCCATTTCTTTGCATCAGGTCTTCTGGTCATGCTATCTCTCATTGCTGTAGTTGGTTGGCACCCATTTCTTATGAAGCCCCAGTGGTACTCTCAATTCTGTTTCCTTTCCTTGCTGTCTTCAACAATTTCTCAATTATTTCTTTGATTGGAGAGACCTTTAATTGTGATCTCCTTTCCACATTTAAAATGATTTGTATTTTGTCTTATTTGTCTGCTCTCTCTCCCCTCTCCCTTTCCCTCTCCCTTAACCTACCTACTATCCTTTCTATCATCCCATTCTCTACCCTTTTCCTCTCTTCCTTATTACAAGAAAACGAGGCCGTGTGCTGCAAACATTTCTTGGTGTTTTTTTAATGGGGGAGTTCTTTATTATAATTGTCCAAACTCCTTTAAAAACTGCTGAAAGGAATTCAGCCTCTGCTTGTATGATGTTGCTGTAATACTTTAAATACATAAATACAGAGAAGGAGGGAGGGAGGGAGGGAGGGTTGAGCTCCTTTTGGGAAAAATTGCCATAGAGCACTTCTAATTCTTTTCCTTCTTCCCCATTGTACCCACCTCCTGTTATTTGCTTTGAAATAATTATGCTGGTTATGATTGAGGAAGGAAATGAGTAAGTTGTATGAGGTTGGTGGTTGTAGTTGTTGTTAGCTGACCTTGACTTGACTTCAACTTATGGCAACCCTGTGGATGAGATTCCTTCAAGATTTCCTGTCCTTAACTGCCCTGCTCAGGTCCTGTTGGCTCAGGTCCATGGTCTCCGTGATGGTCTAACCATCTGGCATTGGTCTTCCTCTCTTTCTACTGCCCTCTACCTTTCCTAGCATCATTGTCTTTTCTAATGATTCATGTCTTCTCATGATATGGCCAAAGAACAACAGTCTCAATTTAGTCATCTTGGCTTCTAGGAAGAATTCTGGCTTGATCTGTTCTAGGACTCATTTCTTTGTCTTCTTGGCTGTCCATGGTATCCTCAGCACTCTTCTCCAATACCAGATCTCAAATGAGTTGATTTTCCTTCTGTTGGCTCTCTTCTCTGTCTAACTCTTGTATCTGTACTTTGTGTATAAGGTTTGCTTGTCTGCACTTTCACTGTGAAAATTGAGGCCAAATTTAGTATTATTTTAAAGCCATCATTCCCTGTTCTTTCACCTTTTTAAGCTGCTGTCTTTTTCCCAGAGGCAATTGCAGAATATATTCCTCCATTTTCTCCCTTTTCCTTTTATAATATTTATTTATTGTCATCTTTATATACTGCTTTTTCTTCCAAAAGAGCAGTCCATCAAAGCTGCCTAGTGAGGAATCATTCAAAACTGCCTTCAAAATATTGAATGTATCTAAGGACGTTATCACACGTGGCCAGTTTCATTGTTAAAGAGATAATAAAGTGGAAATGAAGCATCCTGAAAAGAAAGCGAAAATAGAGCTTAATTGCGCAAAAGCTTTTCACACGTAATTACAGTAATAACAGAATTAAGTTAAAAGCGAAAAAAAGACGTTTTTAACTTTCATACACAAGTGAAAAGAACCCGTACATGTACTGGAAATGGGTTTGTTTTGTGACAAGACTCCTCCTTTTCCAGGGTGGGTTCTGCATTTCCCAGGAGGAAATGTCAGACTGTCCTCCATTTGGGGTCATGTCCTCCTGCACAGGTCCTAACCCCCTTCCGTTGAGGTTAGGACCTCTCAAGAGAGCAGAGGAGGAGGAGGAGGCTGGAAAGGCAAGGCAAGCTGAGGCAAAGGAGGGATTGGGATGGCTCACCCTCCCTTTTCTCTCTCTCCTTTCCTGGCATTGGAGGCTGTCAGCTGCTGGGGAGATGGGCAAGGAGGGCAGGATCACAGGCAGAGCTGGCAGGGAAGGAGGAGGAAAGGGAAGGAAGGAAGGGCTGGGTGTTCCCTGGGGAGAGCCAGAGCCTTGGATGATGCCCAGGAGAGGGGGAAACTGGAGGTAGCTCCCATGCCCCCCCATAAGCCTTTCCCCTTTGTAAGACCTGCAGGGCAGAACGTCATGGTGAGATGAATTTCCAAGTTGCTCCACAAGCACACCCCACACTTGCACTCACATCCACCCACATCTGCTGCGAGGGAAGCCTTCTTTCCCCTCCTTTTCCCTCCATCCCAAATGCCAAACTTCTCCTCTGTCCCAAACTTCCCTCTCCTGGGCTGCCTTCCCTTCCCTTCCCTGCATGGCACTGAGGAGGAGCCCGGGACTCTCCCTCCCTGGAGGCCCCTCCTCCTCCTCCTCTTGGCCCTCCTCCAGGTTTTAAAAGAGAATTGTCTGTGTGTATTTGATTTTCACATTACAATAAATGCGCAATTACTGTAATTTCGCAAATGCATTTCCTCTAAACTCCCGAAATTAAAAAGATCTCGGATAATACCAGTTTCTGTCCAGTTTCTGACCAGTTTCTGTGTGACGTCGTGTGAAATCGTCAGGCGCAAATTCGCTTTTTGTTTGGGATTTGTGTGGATTAACCAACAGATTTCCCCCGTGTGATAACATTCTAAGTAATCATTGATCAAAATGTACTTTACAACAAATGAAAAGCAGCAGCAAAAGCATAAACACTCTTCCTGGACAGAGTCTGGCGGATCTGTTAGCTAACATCAGGAGTGCTTCCTTCTGAGATACTTGATGTGAGGCAGTGGATCATTTGCCCATCTTCTTCAATGTTTAAATTGAAAATAAGATTAGATATTACAAAACACCAAAAGCCTCTGGTGACCTCTTTCCAAAGGAAATAAAATAAAGATGCTTTCCCTTGAAACTGTTTGGAGAGGTGCATGGATCTGCAACTATAGTTTCACTTAATTAAGGGCATCACTATTCATATTCAACTTACATTAGTCTATTCAAGGCAGTAGTACTACAGGAAACAACACTTATCTTTCCAGTAGTTAGAAGACAGGTTTTCAGTTTATGATAATCATCCATAATGGTATATACCAGATACCTTAACACTTTGGGTATCAACATTCATAACTTTATCTTCAGAAGAGATAAACCCTTGTTTCCAGACTGTCACAATAAAAGGATATGAGCAAAATACTTGAGAAAATCCAGCTTATGATAAGCGATTAGACAAAAGATTAGGTAGTGAGACTAATTTTGAAATGAGTGTTTAGTACCAATAAATGTATTATGGCAGATGCTAGGCCTTTCCTAATGGACATGTTGGTTGGAGATGATGGGAGTTACAGACCAATACCTCTGAAAGGCACTACGCTGGGGAAGGGAGGCACATGTTTTTTAATGAACAAGAGCCAACTAAGTCAGGTCTCTTGCAACAAAAACAAGGGAAAAATGGCTACCCTTTTAGAAATGGCTTTGGGCTTTTCTCACTTCTGTTTTGCCAAATAAATGTCCATTTTGTATTTAGGGTCTTGAAGCCTCCATAAGGAATGCCATCTCTGTATCTGACCCTAATTTAGGAGATTATTGCATTACTTTTGCTACAGGCATAGATGCAGGATGTAACTTTAAAAAGGCAGATCTCATCGCATTCACCCGTCACCAGGCAGCCAGCAGCCCATTTGCAACCCGGGCCTCTGCCGCAGCTTTTCAAGAACAGGAAAATCCCATTCATGAAAAGATGTGAGAGAAGCCCCAGTTGCAAAGGGGCTGCATGCTGCCTGGCGACAGGTGAACGTGATAAGATCCACCTTCTTAAAGTTACATCCTGCGTCTATGTCGGGAGCAAAGGTAATACGATAATCTCCCTAGTTTCTGTTAAGACATGGGAATGTTAAAATAGAACAGAATACTCATCTAGCCAAAATTTTTTGTGCATTTTTGTGTGTGTGTGTGTGTGTGTGTGTGAGAGAGAGAGAGAGAGAGAGAGAGATTAATTTGGGAATGAAATATTTTGGGTCATCTTTAGGGAAAGATGTTCTCATGCCCGAAAGTATGTGTGGTCAAATACTTGCATCAGCTATTCCTTGAAAATATAGTTGCTAGCCAAAACCTTGATCCCATGGGAGTGATGGGGAGGGAAGAAAGAGCACTACCAATGGTGGAAACTTTGAAATTGTCAGTTTCCACGTCTCTTGCTTTCCCACTCAATATTCCAGATAAATTCTTCATACAGTTGAGAATTATGCCCTATAGGCTGGATCTGTGGATTTTGTTGGCATTTTTCAGATAAAATGAACAAACGTTTTCAGTGTCCCGTGACAGCTTTGATAAGGACTAAAGCTCCAGATGCACAATAACAGCACTCTCTTTCCAGCCCTTTTTAACTTTATGAATAAAGCAAGTCACAATTTTTATTGTGCATGAAAGAAATCAATTAAAGTGTCAGAGCTGTGATCAGTGTGACTGGAAACCCAGAGTGCCCTTTCCCTCCTTCCATTCACAGATCCCCTGGAGCACGTTAGTTGATATCAGCCATCAAAGAAAGTTAAAATGACATGGTCAGCTAACTTTTTGCCAAAAAGTTGTGTTTAAAAATACATGCATCAATAATGAGGCTTTTGCCTAAATTGCTTGCACTGGAATTCTGAACATGACTTTCTGCTCTCCCCTGGCCTCTCCCTGCCTGCTTTTAAACTTGGCAGAAATTTAGATTCCTGCCTTCTGCATTTGCTGGATTGAATCTAAGAATTTAAGAATCATAATTTAAAATGAAGGAAGCAAAGCTGACCTTATCAGCTGTTCATGTGCAGAGAAGTGCAAGCATATATGAAAGTCATATTGGATAAAGCATAGCTTAGATTTTTAAAATGGTCTGACTAAGCCCTGGCATGATAAATACCACTGAAGAACAAAGATCTCCTTGGCTTGATGCTTCAGTGTCCTGTGTTTTTATTTTTGTTTAAATTATGTGTGTTTGGGATTAAAATCCTCAAAGTAGATTGTGCCTCTTTTTCACTTTTAAAGATGCTTTAGATACCTTTTCATCAGGGAATGTATAGGGCAATCTAAAGAACAGTTGTTTTTAGCAGGGTAGTGCAATGTATAGTAATTCATACATGGATAGTAAATTTGTTTCTATACTGTATTTAGATTACAGTGGCCCCTTGGTATCTGCTAGGGTTTGGTTCCAGGACTTCCATGGATACCAAAATCCATGGATACTCAAGACCCATTAAATAAAATGGCACAGTAGGATTGTGTCCCTTGTACAAATTGGGAAAATCAAGGTTTGCTTTTTGAAATTTATATATTTTAAAAATATTTTCAAACTGTGGATGTTTGAATCTGTGGATTAAAAAAAACTGTGGATATGGAGAGCTAACTGTACTGGCAGCCCCATATTGATATAATTATTGAAGAGGATAGAATTTAGAAAAGTAATGATTAATCCATATAGTGTCAGTGTGCTGCAGTGGTTTGAACCTTGGACTGTGACTCTGGAGAGCAAGGTTTGAATCCCCCCTCAGGGGGAAATCCACTGGGCGACCTTGGGCAGGTCATATTCTCCCAGCCTCAGAGGAAGGCAAACCTCTCTCTGAACAAATCTTGCCAAGAAAACCTCATGATAGGGTCATCTTAGGTTCACCATAAGTAGGAAACAATTTGAAGGCACACAACAATGATTAAACCACAGAATATGAAAACCCATCTGGATCATATTTGATTGCTCTTGAAGGAAATGGTGCAGTGCATACAAAATCAGTTTTATGCACTTTCTTTTTATATATATATATAATTTTATTGGATTAAAACAAACAAACAAACAAACAATCAAACAAAAAGACAAAACCAACAATTATCACACTAACAAACTTAACATTAAAAAATGACTTCCTTACTAGATACATCTTGCAATTTAGCCGGAGATCGTTAACTTCTTTAAGTTGAAAAGTAATAAAGTTTTATACCATCTGATATAAAATGATTTTTTTCCAGTAGCAGTGTGTGAAAAAAACAACACACTATTACAATTATCCTAATATAAAACTTAATACTATTCAAAAGTTGATTATTATTTTATAGATATTTCTACAGTGTACGAGTCTAAAACAATCACAAAATTTATTTTAAGTAAATGCAGTAGTACACCCTAATTCCCCCAATTGATGCCAATATTCAATAACCAGTTCCCAATCCTTTTTGAAAGTATCATAACTAAATCCTCTAATTAAGTCAGTTAATCTGTCCATTTCAATTATATCCATAATTCTCTTGAACTAGTCTTGGATCGTTGGAGTATCTTTATTTTTCCATTTCGAAGCATAAGTTAATCTTGCCACCGAGATAAGATGAAAAATTATTTTCCCAAACTTTTTTTTCAAGATTTTCATCTGTAATTATACCCAAGAGAAGTTTTATGCACTTTCTGCTAAGAGTTTATGTGCTGGAGGATATTGATGCAGTTATAGCTCTGACAACTAACACCACCCTCATGAAGGGGGGCTACTGGTAAAACCATTTCTACTAGACTGTTTCCCCAACATCTGTGTTACATGAAGACCTGAATCCTAACATATGTCCTAACTAGAATGTAATGATTTACTTAAGTGTTAACTCAAGGGTGGACTCAATGAATTTTTTTGGAACAACAGTAGAATTCTGGCTGAAATTGTGCTCTTTTGTTGAGTCAGGCTTGGTGGCCTAAAATCTGTAGATATTTTTGTCTTGACTCCAAGGTCCACTTAGCATCCTTCCGTAGGTTGCTAAAATGAGTACCCTGTTTGTTGGGGACAATTAGCTTATACATTGCTTAGGGAGTGCTTAAGTGCACTGATACATAGTATAGAAATGTACTTGTTACTTGCTATTGCTAACATCAGCAATTCAAATATGCATATGATACCATATTCCTAGCAGAAAATAGCAAAGACTTGGAACGATTGTTGAGGAGCATCAAGAAAGAAAATGGAAAAGCAGGGATACAGTTGAACATCAAGGAAACAAAAATAATGACTACAGATGATTTACATAACTTTAAAGTGGATGATCAACAAATGGAATAATTAATGATTTTTATACCTTATCTCTCAGTCATAAATAAAAATGGAGCCTTTAATGAAGAAATCAGAAGACTTGGAAGGGCAGTTATGAAGAAATTAGGACAGACTATCAAGTATAAAGATATATAATTGAAAACCAAAGTCAGAATCATCCATGCCATAGTAATAACAGTTTCTATGTATGGTTGTGATAGCTGAACATCTAGAAAAGCTGACAGAAACAAAAAAATTATCCAAAATGTGGTGGAGGAGAGTTCTATGGATATCATGGAGCATCAATAAGACAAATAGGCTGAAAAGCAAATCAGTTCTCTCTAGAAGCTAAAATGATTAATCTGAGGCTATTGTACTTTGGACATAATGTGAGCTGACATGACTTACTGGAAAAGATAGTAATGCTCAGTAAAGTTAAAGGGGCAGCTTTGTGACGCTCTGGCAGTGCAGCATTTAGATGCAGCACACCACAGGAGCGCCACAAAGCCATGGCGGTGGAAAAGCAAAAAGGAGTGGCAATTTGCCGCTTCTTTTTGTGCTGACAAAAAGTCAGATTGGGGCTGTGGCGTGGGGTTGCCGCGGCCCCAACCCGGCTCTCTCAGGAGCAGCATCAAGAACTGAACAGGGCTGTTAATATAGGGTCTTCTGTAGGTTTATCATTTACAGAGTTACCACAGTCACTTGGCAGCATATAAAACAGCAACTAACATGACAGAATACAAGCTGAGTTTTTTGTTCTTCAAATAAAAATCTGTGTGTTTTCCTCTGCTTCCACCTAGTTCCAGGCCAGTGGAACATTTATTAATCTCTTTCTTTCAGAATTTTGACTTTTTAATGAAATTATTTGCAGTGTGCGCCATATTAACATAACAGCGGAAGTAATCAGAGGGATCTTGTAGTGCCTTTGAGACTGAGAGAAAGAGGTTTGTAGTGTAAGCTTTTATAGACTCTATCTACTTCATCCGATAAATAGAGTGAGACACCTGTAGAACGACATATATACCAATGAATGGACAGGAAACAGAGTGTAAATAGTGATAAAAATGGAAAACGTGGTGATGGGGACAACCACAGCTGAAACTGAACTTGTCACCCACATAACATACCCAAACTCTTTGCATTTCTATTACTATTCACATCCCCCTCCCCACAATTCGGTGGTACAGGTCGAGTCTCCCTTATCTGAAAACAAAAAACAAAACTTTTTCCATGGATGGTTGCGATGATGGTTCAATGCACACAAAATTTGTTTCATGCTTGTTTGTTATTGTGTGCCTTCAAGTTGTTTCTGACTTATGGAGACCCTAAGTAAA
The DNA here is from genome assembly GCA_026167975.1 of Phrynosoma blainvillii. Lineage (NCBI taxonomy): Eukaryota > Metazoa > Chordata > Lepidosauria > Squamata > Phrynosomatidae > Phrynosoma > Phrynosoma blainvillii. Next base: position 267,579,997 of record JANUYF010000002.1, on the reverse strand, counting down.
CTTATCATGGGGGTTTCTTGGCAAGATTTGTTCAGAGGAAGTTTGCCATTGCCTTCCCCTGAGACTGAGAGCATGTGACTTGCCCAGGATCACCTAGTGGGTTTGATGGCTGAGCAGGGAATTGATACCTGGTCTCCAGGGTCCTAGACCAACACCCAAATCACTACACCATGCTGGCTCTTATTTCATGCACAAAATATTGTATACCGTTATCTTCAGGCTACGTATATATGGTATATAGGAAACATAAATGAGTTTTCTGTTTAGACTTAGGTCTTATTTCTAAGATATCTCATTATGTATATACAGGTGTATGCAAATACAGGTATTCCAACTCCAAAGTCCTTCTGGTTCTAAGCTTTATGGATAAGGGAGGCTCAACCTGTAAAAATGTCTGTGAACATGTGACTCACTCCATGTATCTAATGAAGTAAACTCAGTCCACAAAATCTTATATTGCAAACCTATTCCTCTCAGTCTCAAAGATGCTACAAGATTCCCTTTTACACTGATACAGACTAGCACGGCTATGTCTTTGATTGTAACAATGGAGGTTTTACGATAGAGTTTAAGAAAGTGCAGATGCTAACAGTTGGATTCAATCTTATTCCTGCAGGGATCAACGTCTCTTAATTGCTGTTCTTTGCTGTCATAGCATTGAGTCAGTTTGCAAAATTAATCAGCACAAACCAGCTCAATGGTACATAGTCTTAGGGCCTAAGCAGACTGCCAGAAATAGTGCACATTAAATTGAGGCACTGCCCTGGCTCAGTGCTAGGGAATCATGGGAACTGTAATTTATTGTGGCCCCAGAGCTGTCTGACAGAGAAGGCTCAATGTCCCAGAAAAAAATACAATTCCCATAACTCCCTAGCACTGAGCCAGGGCAGTGCCTCAATTTAATGTGCACTATTTCTGGCAGTCTGCTTAGGCCTTTAGTTTTATGGAATATACTTTTCCAATGGCTAGTTGATTGGAATTCTATGGCGCTGCAATAACATTTCAACCATTTATGCTCATTTTAAGCATGGTGGTGTTATCACTGCCATTTTACTGAGTTGAGCCACTGGTACCTTAAAGGAAGTTTGTGTAATGTTTGTAGTCCTTGTCCTTTGTAATCACAGGCAGTTACATAAAGTTCTTGGTTGTTTTCTTGTCTATTGAGTGCTTTGAGGCATAGTACTTCTCTGAAAAATGTTTTAGACTAAATTAAATTATATCCTTAGCAAAATGCTGCTTTTGGCAACAGTGTCCCCCTTTCCCTTTGCTTCCTTGGGCCTCTTATTTGGGGGCTCTTGCTCAACAGTGCCACTTAACTTCAGCTCCAAAGAAAACAGAGGGGGTCTGGAAAGGATGACATTGTACTGAAGGAAGAATACTCTTTTCCAGCTGTCTCGGAAGTAATCTCAAACAATAGAAGAGGGGTTGCAGTCCAAGCTGGAACATTGTCTCCAGCAATCAACTTTTTTCACGAAGCCTGTCTAATCTCCTACAGCCATCCGGCGTCATGATCTTCCTCTTCTCCCCACCAAGCTCATCATTTCCTATTTGTGTAATGGGGGTCATGTGTTTTGTGTTGTAGCCTCCCAGCATCTTTCATTGAGATGAAATGCCATCAAGTGAGCAAATGCTAATCCATTGTGACAGATTTACTGCTCACTCCAGCTTTCTAGTGGCATGTACTGAAAGGTTCCAATAAGGGCCCTTGAGCGTTGTTACTTCTGCTCATTGCCTCCAAATTAATCAGTTGGGTTAGAAGATGATGATAATCCTCTGAGACTGAAACAGACAAAAACCTCAGTGCATCAGACTTCCAGAAGTTTTGGAAATCCATAGGGCAGCCTGTAGTGAAAAATGGTCTTTCCAACTGCACTACAGATCTAGAACCTGACCATGCTGAGTTTAAGAACATGTGCAAACAATATAGTTGCTATTGCTATAACTTTCTCTACACAAACTTTATGTGCACCAACTTATTAAACAGTTCAGTTTTATGAATACCACAACAGGCTTCTTGCTCTTACTTTGGTGGTCCTGAGGCTACATGAAGAAAACTGTCTGCTTAAGATGGCAAAGTGTTATGTAGGAAGGGTTTTCATATGTGGAAAGCTATCACTAGGCATGCTTTAAAATTGCTATTAGGTGTGGACATTTTTTGCCCCACACATTATTACTTTGTGCAAATACTTTTGAGCTAATGCCTGGGGTTTAGTTTTTGACAATAGAATGATATGTGCTTTGTTATTTCTCTTGTAGACCAGTCTTACCACAACTTTTTCTAATCACTGAGAAAAAAAAGTAACATGAATAGCTGTTCTGGTACAGTTTTCTGAATGCTCTGTTGTGTTGGTACAATGCAGAACTGTAAACTACTGTATTAGTATAATGTCCTATGTATATGATTGTTTCTGCTTGTTACTGTGTAGAGCAAAGAACATACATGGACTGTTGCAGTTCTTAATTGCTATGTTATGTGTTGAGTTTCTTTCTTTCTTTCTTTTAAAGTCATCTAACAAATGGGGATGATGATGGACTTTGTCAAAAGGCTTTTGGAAGACAATTTTAACAATCTCTTAACAGATCTGCCCTATTTGTATGCTTACTTACACTTTCAATTAGCCATAAAAGGTCAGTGAGACAGGATTTGCTTTTGCAGAATTTGTTGATTCTTTGCCATTCTATACACTTAATTTTTTACACAAATGCACCAATCCCAGACCTCCAAAACATGAAAAATGCCCTTTAATGAAATCACAAGTACAAACCAAAAGTCATTTATAGTTTTGTTTTCATCCAAAGATCAGCTAAAAATTGAATGGTGTCACCTGGTGTGTGTGTGTGTGTGTGGGGGGGGGGAAATTGGCCTCTTCATGCACCATAGTTTCCCACCTCTGCCTAATATAACATGCTGAACTTTCCCATTCACTGTATGTACCCATGCAGGTATTCATGCAATCTGCTGCACAGAGGACAAACAGATGCTGAATTGCCACAATTTATTTGTTGCTTAGAAAGTGCCAGTTGGTACACAATATTTTTTTTTTTTTGTATAAAGAATTCAATTTAATCTAATCTGGACTTCAGCCCAGAGTGACCAAATGTAAGAGGAAACCTGAGTCTTCCTCCAGCAATTATGAGAACAACTGAAGATGAAATAGGAAGGCTTGATTATTGTGGATTTTCTCTTATTTATACTAAAGAAGAGCAGCTGGTAGAAAAAGTGTTGGCTTGATTAACTGTCTTGCTCCCATGTGCCTTAGAGAAGGTGGAACTGGATCTTTTCCTCTCCCTTTCTTCTTTTCTTTGACTGTAGATAAGCATATAAAACAGGGTGCTGTATGGGGCTGGTTCAGTGGATTTTCCTGGCTGAGGCAAAGGACAAGATGACACCCTATTCCATTTGATTTACAGAAGCTGATTTGGAACCATAATTACCATGGCGTCATCCTATGGAATCCTGGGACTTGTAGTTTAAGGGAGTAATTAGAATTCTCTTGTGCCATTCCCTGAAATACAACACATTTGCTCTCTGGCACATAATTCTAAATACCTCATCAACCTACAAGCCCAAGAAGTCCATGAAATGGCAGTTAGAGTGGTATCAAACAGCTATACCTGTGTAGTGTGTATATACCTTGATTCTTACTGCAACAAAAAAGGCAATGGGATAAATGCCTTTTGCTACAGCCTATGGCAAGCAGACTAGTTTGGAAAGCACAGGAGAGGCACAATACCTCTGTCCTCCAAGAGAGAAGAATGGGTGGGACAATAAAGTGGGTGGAATGGCCAAGCAGCTATTGCATGTGCCTGTAATATATAATGTCTCCAACACTTGCTTCTCTCTGACTATTGGTAGGGCCATCACCAGTTTTCTGGTTACAAAAGCCTTTTTCTGCAACAATTTTTGCACATTTTGGACTAATGTATTAGCTCAAAATTAAATAATGTTATTGATTCCTATTTTGCAAGAGTGTTTCAATGTGCACTTGACAAGTTATTTGTTTTAGCATAATTACAGTCTCCTGAGAAGGCTGCATGTAGTCAAAGATCCTTCCATTTGTCTTTACTAAGTGGAGGTGCATGAGAAAATGTTTTAAGCCTAGTGTGTGTCAATTTTACCCTATCTATTGATGGTACAATGGCATGTTACAGAGATGGGTACACAACACAGTGATAGCTACAAAGCAGTTGTGCCTAATAGCACCTTTTCATAATTCAAGCTTCTGCGATCGTTTAGAAGCTTACATTTTTGGCACACTTATTCCTGCAGAATCATATTGATATTTAGCTGGAATATTTGTATAGTTGAATGTAAAAAAGGGAGAAAAAATTTGTGAGAATGGGTGTACCACAATATTTAAACATGAACTCATTCAGTACTGTATGTTGAAAGACATAGTGCTACCCACCCTGATGTGAACAGTGCTTTTGTGTTCAGTCAATATTAAATACTGGGGATGGGGGGGGGGGTTAAAACAAAGCCAATTATGTACCTCTGGAAAATTTGCAAGATGAGCTGTGAATACTGAAAAAGTGCAGTCTTTGTGAATTCTGAAGCAAATTTACCTTTTGGACAGATGTGAGGATCAGAACTTAATTATTCATTAATAAGTGCTGGCTTTGGCCTCCAAAGGCGTCAAAATGCTTAAAATGATTTTTCAGAGAGAGACTGCATAGTTTTGCAAAGATTAAAAACAAATGTCACATTCTTGTTGAAACAGGCCAAGACAGATTTATAAGTGAACAAATGTACAGGTAATGTGAACTAGAAGTAGACTGGTTTGTCCAAATATACCAGGGTCAAATGCTTAATCCTGTATTGCTGGATATGTAATTTAGCACCAGAGTGAAAGCAATGGGATTGCTATCTGTATATCTTTCTTTCTTTTGCATAGGCTTCTGAGTAACATTGGTTTGGTAAAACCTTATTCAAACTAAGTTTATTATTATTATTATTATTATTATTATTATTATTTAAAATGCCCTTTCAACCAAAGAGCAGACCATGAAACATATATAATTAAAAATGGATGATAAAACACACTATAAAACACTATAATATACTAAAATAATATAGTAATATATATATAAATAAACTCTTTATTAGTCACTACTCAAATGTCCCCAAGTTTCAAAATCTCCTCTCCCAGAAAAATGATTTTGCTCATTTTAAACACTGAATGTATTTATATGCATGACAAATTTTAAAGGATTGGTAACCTGCATTTGACACTGTGGTCCAAAACACACTGCAGAAATAATCCAGTTTGAGATCACTTTAACTGCCCTGGCTCAGTCCTAGGGAATCCTGGGAATTGTAATTTATTGTGGTGCCAGAACACTCTGACAGAGAAGGCTAAAAGTCTCACAAAAACTACAGTTCCCAGAATTCCATAGTATTGATCCAAGGCAGTTAAAGCGGTGTTAAACTGGATTATTTCTGCAGTGTGTTTTGGACCAAAGTAGCTGCATTGAGAGGTAAAGATCTTGGACCAATTAAATTATGGATTATTGATTTGAAAATGAGCTATGTGTCTATGTGCTCCTGCTTTGTCTCACCATCTCTCACTTCTATGATCAGCTTTAAGGATTGGTAAACCATAATTTCCCAATATATACATTGAAAGAATTTTTGTCCTACCAGCAATATGATTTAACAAACAGCAAAACTGGGTGTGTGAGAAGTGGCAAAGAGGGAGTTTGCAGATACACAGCATGAATGATTCAGCTGAGATCAATGTACCTGACCTGGTCTAGATTTTTGTGGAAGAAGGATATGCTTGCAAATGTTGACAATATGTATGGCAAATGTTGACATAATGTCCAGATGAAGAATATACTGATTTTTCACTAAGGCTAAAGGGGCATGTGCGAATCAACCAGCTCTGTATGTTAACTTTTCAAAATGGTTATGTGATATTAAATGTCCTTGTTTTTGATAGACAACTTTGACAGACCATTTTGCCTTGTGTGTATAGTTTTTAAATGTTAAATACAGGTGCCTGAAATATGTCTCTCTTGGGGACATAGTGTAGGAGTAAAATATTTCTGAGTAACATTGTTTCATGCCGTAAAACAAAAACAAAAGAAAAGAAGAATTGACTCCCATACCATGGGGATGATTAGGATTCCATTAGACAGCTTTGTGACTCAAAGCATGGCTTAATAGAATATTTTGCCTTATGCTCAAGCTCAACCTGCTTCCTTTGCAATGCCAAAGAACAAAATTAATAGCATTGATTAAAATGTGACCCCTTTCCTTAAGTTTGCATAGGAAATAGGGAGGAATAATTCATGCATCACTTTATTTATACCCCACCTTTTCCCCCTACACTGGAACTCAAGCCAACACATATGGGTTAAATTCACACCAGCAAAACAATCCTGATCTAGAGCGCAGCATTTTGCCCAATAAAAATCTGGACTCAAATTATATTGATTACCACACATTTCCCACAGCTGAATTCAAATTGATAAAAAGGGTGTTTCCCCCCATGTGCTTTGTTTTCTTCCCAGTATACATAAACCTATCAACCAATAGCCTTTCTTGTTTTTCTGTCAGTCTTACCACCCACCTTGCACTCTCATTGGACTGCTCCCCATCCAATCCCTTTCCCCCTTTTGTACCCCAGGAAGTAGGTGAGGGAAGTTTAAATGTCTCCTGACACAGGCAGTCCCAAGGAGAAGGAGAAAGAAAACCTAAAATATTTCTTCCCCCGTTTCCCATTCCACTTTGAATTCTTAACTGAACTAAAATTGGTGTCTACAGAACAATCTCCTTCCTTTTGGTGTGATATTTGGCTGGCACTGCTTCTCCCACTCCCTTCCGTTCTCTGCTCCCCTTCCAAGTATTTTCAATGGTTAGGACTTTTCAGAAGCAGAGAAAGCAACTTCTGGGCTTTTTAAATTTATGTTTATGCCTGGAGATGAACAGGGGCTGGATTTGTCCTTTGGGCAAAGAGGGAGCCAGCTATCATTCTACGTGCTCTGTTTAATGTTTTCAGGTCTGTTGAATGGCCTCCAGCCACCCTTAAAAAGCATACTCAGACCCAATCTGAAATTCCAGCTTTACTAAGGAAGGATGCATGTTAACTATGTTTCTGCTGAAATAAATCTTGAATAAAGTTCCTCCCCCCTTTTTTGCTTCCTCTTGGTATGATTTATTAATACTCGTGCACACAAGCACACAGATCCGCTCTAAAAAAGCAAAAATAAAAATAATGGCAAAATGTTTGCTGGATGGAGGATGCACCAATCCACCAATCTGTCCCATGCTTCTAACTACCCCACCCCTCAATGCTACTCCAGTCCAGCATGAAACATGCTACAAAAAACCTGGAAAAATGGTTTTCCTGGAAACTAGAGTAAAAAGTGAGTTTTTCTAAATCACATTCAAACCTAAAAGAAGTGATTTCTCTATGAAAATGGTCATATGTTGTGTTTTTCAACAGCACCAAAATCTAGGTGGGTACAGATCTTTTTGCTTGTGTGGATCCAGCCATGGTTAAAAATTTACGCAAGTTGACATTAAAACATTATTAAACTAACAATAGAATTAAAACCATTTAAAAGATTACTTTAAAACATTTTAAAATAAATTACAGCACTGTAAAAAGCCTGTTTCTTGTTAACAATCTTTTCTACATATCTGTGAGTTTCCTTTGCCTTTCTTGTGGAAAGAACTCTTGCATAGAGAGCACCTTTTGCCAAACATTTATTCCTAAATGTATCTCATAACAAACTTGTAATATTTGAAATCTTTTTGTAATCATAAATATGCATGGTGTTTGCTTGGGCTGAGGCTAGACGATGTAATCCAAACAACTCGTAATAATATTTACAACTGGAAGGCCCTGCACATTCAGCCAAAATTGCTTGAAAAGCTGGAGACCTGACATGTGGGATTCAATGACTGTATATATTGTAATGTTCTCTATACGTCCAAGTTGTGCCTTCAGGAGATGACTGCAGCAGTGTCTGTACACTGGATGAGAAGAAAACCTTTTACCCACCAGGCTTCTAAGATACTGTTAATACTATACTATACCCTGGCGCTATAGGTTTGCCTCATAGTTATTAAAACATTATTCTCTCTCTTCTCTTTCTTGCTGTCCTTAAAGCTGGACCACAGTAGCATGAGAGAGTGGTTGCAGGGAAGATAAAGCTGTATCCCACTTGCATGGGTTAGTTTTATCTTTTTAAAATAAATTTGTTTTTGCCAAATAATTGCTGATATTGGAGAGAAGCAAGGCACAAGATCATTGTTTTCTCACTTGTTTTCTTATGTCACAAGTGACCTAGTGAGTTTTTGTCAATGACCTAGTGAATGACAACATGTGGCCCTCCAGATGTTGCTGAACTGCAACTTGTAGCATTCTTCACCACTTGCTATTTTTAATTATGTAGATGGGAATCACAGTTTACGAATATCTGCACAGTCACACTCCTGGTCCATGTCATGGGTGACCTAAGTGGCAGCACCAACAGGGGCTTCTGGCTTGCCTGTCCTGGAACTCTGGAGGGCCTATTGGTCTGGTTGTGGCTTATAGTCAAACCCGATTTCCACTACTGACTACTGCCCCATCTACGGATGGATGAAGAACATTGCCTTGGGCCAATCTTATGCTTGTAAAGTTTTTAATTTTTTTAATTGTTTGAATTTGTAGTTTTAATTTTCATTTGATTTAATACTGTTTTAAGGGGGGGAGGGATTATGTTTTGGGATATATTGTATGGTTTTATTGTTGTAAGCTGCCCTGATTGGGTCCCCAAAGGGCGGGATATAAATAAATTTTATTATTATTATTATTATTATTATTATTGCCTCAGCAGCTCTCAAGAGATGACAAAGGGCTTTGTTGTTGTGTACCTTCAAGTCATGTCCAACATATGGCAACCCTAAAATGAACCTATCATGGAGTTTCCTTGGCAACTTTTGTCCCAAGGTAGTTTGCTATTGCCTTCTTGGTAAGTTGAGAGTGTGATTTGCCCAAGGACACTCAGCAGACCCTGATCTCCCAGAATTTTAGTCTGATACTATAGTCATAGAATTCTAGAGTTGGAAGAGAACCCAAGGGCCATCCAGTCCAACCCCCTGCCAGGCAGGAACACACAGACAAAGCACCCCTGACAGATGGCCATCCAGCCTCTGTTTAAAAACTTCCAAAGAAGGAGACTCCACCACACTCCAAGAGTGTATTCCACTGTCAAAGAGCTCCTACTGTCAGGAGATTCTTCCTAAGGCTGAGGTGGAATCTCTTTCCCATTGCTCCAGGTCCTATTCTCTGGAGCAGCAGAAACCAAGCTTGCTCCATCCTCAATAGGGCACCTCTTCAAATACTTAAACAGGGCTATCATATCAATATTGTGCTGGCTTGCATCCAAGGTTAGAAGAACTCCTATTTAAAACATGTGACTTGATTCATGGGAAGTCCAAAAAGCTTAGCTACTGATATTTGATGTCATTGTGTTTAGGTCTTTCTAAATTGCTTGCTATAGTGGTGGTGATGTTTTGATCACGTTATTGATTAATGAGGCTACTCTCATAATATTACCAGTCACCCAAAGCAGAGTGAAGACTTCCCAAAACTGGAGAGCTGAGAGGTTTGCTCTGTGGAAATGGAAAAGCTGCTTTTTTGGACTGCAATTCTGAAGTCACTTGTCATGGTCACCAGATGATTTGCAGTCTGCCAAAATGGGTTTCCCAAGGTCTGGAGACCATAACAGGGCAATAGTTCATACTGCCAGATCAACACTCATAATTTTGCACTGGGGAGTAATGTTGGGAGCTCCACCATGTTTTGTTTGTGGCCATCTAGAAGACTAAGCATGTTACCAGGTGGAGTACTTGGGGGCTATTTAAACTCTTCCAGACTAGGAGCACGTTTATGCAATTTTGGCTGGTACATGAAGTCATCTGGTTTTGCAAACATTTACTGCAGGGGACTGTAGATGCACAGCTTATCTGCATTACATTTTCTATGATTAAACAGACCTACAAAGGAGCATGGATGCACTTGTTTATTCATTGCTTGTTTTTTTTAAGCAAATCTTGTAGCCAGCAAGAAATCTCTGAGTTCTTCTAAATGTATGTGGTAACTATGAACTTGATTGGATGATACTGCATGCATCATTGTACACCATAAATTGTGGCACGATTATCTATTTTATGGGGAAGAGAGGAGAGTCTAATAATAAAAAACATGAAAAACAAGACTGGAAAAAGACAACATTCTTGCTTTTAATATATGTTGCTTCTTCCAAAATATGAGTCTGCATTTTACATGTCAAAGCTGTTGTGCAAAGCTTCCCACGAAGCAACTTGTGTACTTCCCAAGAAGCAACTTCTACAGGGGAAGAGCTTGGAAATGTTATTTTTGGACAACAGGTATACCTCAGTTGACAAATTACATGTCTTCTCAAGCGTTATTTCTTCAACAAAAAACAGTGTTGTAAGGTATGCTGGAAACATAATACAGGACACACCCACCAACAGAAACCTATAAATGGGGTGAACAAGATAGTCCATAAGCTTTACTTGGCTCTCCAAGGCTTCTCCAGCCCAGACAGATGTGGGAGGAGGGGGAAGAACTACTGGAAGAACAAATTCAGACTTTATATCTCTTCCTCGAGCTAGCTATTCCTGCATATTATCAGCACTTCCATGCAAAAAGAGAGTGGTGGCAAGTGGCTTCCATGTTAGTGAGGCACTGAATCCCTTGCTGGGTATAGTTCAAACTATTAATTAACTATCCAAGGTGCTGAACCTATTTTGGGGAATGGGGTTCAGAACCTTGCATAATGCCTTTCGAGTTTGGACTAAAAGCCAGCAAGAATTCAACTCCCCATTGGTATTAACTCTTCCAGAACAGGCAGCGGTCTCTGGAACTCTCACTGGTAGAATTCTGTGCAGTTCAGTCCCAAATAAAATGCCACATTTAATGTTTTACTCTCTTCTCTTGTGGAACAGATAGGACATGCTCCAGGAATGATTTACCACAATGGTGACAAACAGGGCAAAATATTCCTAATGCTCCTTGTCAACGAGTGTTAATAGTGTTGCACTGAAGCATATTATTGTACCATGTATTAGGATCATATCTGGCCACCAGATGGCAACATTTCTAAATATGCTCTATGTTGGGCAAACTGGGTCCATAGATGTTGGACTTCACCGCCCAGAAGCCCTACAGAGCCTGGCTAATGGTCAGGGATTCTGGTTGTTGTAGTTCAACAACAATTTGAGACCAAGATTTGGGAATCACTGTCTAGGAGGGAACATTTGAGATATTAAACCTGTTAATGTGACTTTTGATCATAATCATGTTTGGGGCTTTTGAATAGGTTACACTGAATGTCTTGGGAGATAAAACATCTCAAGTGTGACCCTGAGTGACTCTTCCCTCTTGTGTCCCTGTGTCCCTGTCATTTGTTACTGGTAGATTAACAGCTCCCTTAACCTCCTGGTGTGTCTCAGCTGTTCATCTAAAGAATAGTACGTGAACTCAGACATATGTCTAGCCCTGGAAGCAGCCCGGTATATTTAAAGAATGAAAATTAGCACTACAGTGCCCCTCCCATGTGTGATTATAAGCTGTGCATGAGATAGGCAGACGTCTTAGCTGGGCTAGAATTAATCTTGAATTAAGCACTAGAAGAAGAGGGGTTTGTGTGTGTGCATGTAACAGTGCATAACTTGTGTGAGCCTTTCTACTAAGCTGGTAGTGTCCTTCTGAGCTTGTCAAGGCTGCTGTACAGCTTCATGACATTTACAGCTGTTTAAGCTCCATTAGGTTTTCATCTGAAGAATGTCACATTTAGTAGAGGTTCTTCATGACTCAGGGAACTCAAGGACTAAGAGGCAGATTCTCAGTGCTTTTTTTTGCCAAAAAGCAATGCACCTTACATAGTCCAAACATTATTATTTGCTTATTGAAAATTGTTAAAATGATGAATAGCTCCATATTAGTCATTTTTCTGGGAACATTTCTGCAAAATTAAAACAGGCTGAGGAATGATATTTAGCTTATGACTTGCATAGAGAGTCACACAAGTGTTCCAAGCTCAGCTCTGACTACAGGTCCATAATGCTGAATAAAGAAGAATTGTCACATGGCTTGAGGGGGGTGCACCTTGTTTCCACCAACCTCTATACTATTCCTGATAGATGCTTGTTTGCAAAAAAAGTTGTTGTTGTTTTTGCCACAATAAACCTCACTATTCCAGTTTTCCCAATTGCATTTCCACTTTCAGACTTATACCCAATCCTTGAAATTAAGCCAGGAAAATGCAAATAGAGATGCATGTGAGCATGCCATTTCTGGTTTGCATTTAGATACATTATTGTAATTTAATGATCTTACTGCCCAAACTGCAACCAAGTCAAGTGGGGCAGAGAATTTTATTCATGCTAGCTGAGAGATGGCTCATTCAACAAAGAGTGTTGAATTACTACTGCTCTTCCCATTCTCCGTCACTGTCATTCTCCATTTGCCCATGCCTTGTCTTCAACAGATTTCAACACTACTGAAATTGACAGAACCAAAGCAAAGAAATCTTCATGGTAATAATGGGAACATTTGCAATGATTGTATCAGACGGATTGCTTATATAAACCTTGCATGATCTTTAACCCTCTCTGTTGCTGCATTTCAAGTTTGGGGCCTCAGAATGGCCTCACAAGAAACTGTTATCTTATGCATAGCTACAGATATAGATGATATAGATAATCTGATTTATAATTAACATTTCTCACAGAGGCTTTCAGATATAATTAAAGCTACCAAATTCACCAGCACTTTTGCATACAAGCGCGCAGGAAATGCAAATTGTAATACTGTAAATAAGGGTGCATTTGAACAAAGCCACAACATAGGCACATAAGAAATGGTCTTGGCACAGTGCCTAAAATTTCTTAGATGAGGCACTAAGTGAGCAGCCTTGGAGAAACTTTTCAGAATCAGATAAGAACACTAGCCTTAAGAGGCTGGAGGTCTTTTTTATTGATTAGACAATCCACCAGAGGAAGGAACTTCTGGAAAAGGTCCTCTCACAGAGATCTTAAGGGGTTAAGCAATCCTTGGGAAAACAGCTGGTCTTTTTGATCCTAAGAGCTTGAAAGGTTAATCAGCACTTGAATTGTCTCTGGAAGTGGAAGCTAGAGAAGATGCTTTGGAACTGGCAAGATGTGTTTTCCAGCCTGCTGTTTGTAGTCAGTAAACTAGCTACTCTGACCATCTGTGGCACAAAGTGCTGCCCATCAACAAAGGCTGGTGTACCATATAGCCCGACAACTGTGAAGCATCTCCTGGTCAGATCTACATCAGGCTAGTGCCATGCATACTAAGGGTGCGGATTGCCTTTGGACACTGTTCGAAAGACTGCTTTTGCCTGGAACCCCTACACAGCCCTATACCCCCCCTTCCCAAATGGTCAAAAGAACTCCTGAAAGGCCTGGCCTGGTAAAGTCCTTAACCCCACCGCCTCCAAACCCTGATCACAATGGAAAGCCTCTTCCTGTTGCAGTTTCTGTCCCAAAATAGGCAGGTTGATCTGCTGTGAATGTAAAAATTGGCATCTAACACAGTTCTTTGCTTTTCCTTTACGTAAATCTGTAGTGCTTCCTTCAAAAAATTTTGCCTGGCAGAGTTTAAAGTTTGGTTTAGTAAGTCATCTTCAAGATCCTCCTTGTAAAGAGTGTGTTATAAAATTGTAATAGAGTCTTTTCTAGCCAAATAACGCATTTTTTTTTAAATTAAAAGTCCATACTCTGGGCCTAAGCAGACTGCCAGAAATAGTGCACATTAAATTGAGGCACTGCCCTGGCTCAGTGCTAGGGAATCATGGGAACTGTAATTTATTGTGGCACCAGAGCTCTCTGACAGAGAAGGCTCAATGTCCCAGAAAAAAATACAGTTCCCATGATTCCCTAGCACTGAGCCAGGGCAGTGCCTCAATTTAATGTCCACTATTTCTGGCTGTCTGCTTAGGTCTTCTCTTGAGTTCACTCAATTTCTCCTCCTATTCTGTGTCCTTAAAGCATTCTGTGGCTGTTTCTGTAAGCTTTGTTCTGTAACCATGCAGATGTAGAATCTGCTCTTTATTGATCTATTTCTTATCATAACCAGAGGGCAAAATACAGCACCATGGCCATGATGAGTCTCCCCCCGTGCATGTTTGCTAGTATCCTCTATCCTTATTATACCTTATGACATGGTGCTTTTAAAAAATATATATCACCCCACATTGCTGAAGTAATAGGAAAGGGGGAACCACTTAGGTGAGGCAGGCACATGGCTCCTTCTGCTTCCCCATAGGAGGCTGCTCTGTTTGTGTAGCTTTTCCTGGCATTGACTTTCCTACCTCTGTTGAAAAGGCTCTCCTTCATGACAGAGCTGAATGAACAAAAGCGCCTGTGGACCTGAACCTTGTAGCATCCGCACCATAGCTAATGGCTCTTGATTGTAGACAGCAGCATGTGGGTGTGAGTGAGGAAAATTAAAACCTTTCTACAATGCTTTTTCTCTTTTTTCAGCCACCTATGTTCTAATCCAAAAAGAAACAGCTTTGGATAGAAATCATAATGCTAATGAGTTGCCCTGAGCTGGATGGGGCATGGAACAAGTTCTATAATTAGCCAGATGACAAATGAATAATTACATGAGGTTTGAGAGGAGGGGAAGCATTGCAATGCTGTTGCAAAGAGATGTTATCCTAATGCAAATTGAAAAATGAACAGGGGGCATTTCTATGTTCCTGAAACAGGCCAAACAAATACCACATTGATCATTTTCATGCTAGGTATTACATGCTAGCTCCTTTTTACAAAGTTTCTTTATGACCTCCAGCTAGACAACAGATGAAGGGGGGAAAGAGGGGGGCCCTTTCCTATTACTTCATCTGTTGTCTAGCTGGCAGGTTTTGAGCAGCATTGGCATAGTGAGCATGATGGCAGAGGGCTGGAGAAACACAGATTTTCACTGTCAGGTTGCAGCAGCACATCTGCAGTAAACAATGCAATAAGGCCCCATTCACACTTGTCTTTTTGTGCTGGGTAGATTCAGGCAGATTCGTTGATGCAACACTGAATCTGACCCAAATAGAAGTTCACACTATGTTTACCCTGATCAAATCTCTCCGGTGCAATTTACCCTTGTCAAGTTCACACTGACCAAAGTACCTATTCAAAATGGAGCTTCCTTATTGATCACATCCGATCATTTTTTTGTTTGTTTTTTTTGTTCTGCCAATCAAATTAAGTGCATCTATGTCATACTGTTTGGGCGAATCCCCCTCATCCTCAGAGGATGGGGAGGGGAAGCATTTCGGAGGACCCCTTGCCATGAAATCCCCATGAGAGCTTCTCCTTGGGGAGGATCTCCCCTGCCAGCCTTGGAGGATGGGGAGGGGAAGCCTCTCAGAGGACCCCATGCCATGAAACCCCCATGAAAGCTTCTCCTTGTGGGGATTCCCCCTGCCAGCCTTGGAATATGGGGAGGGGAAGCCTCTCGAAGGGTCCCTTGCCATGAAACCCCCATGAGAGCTTCTTCTCCCCCCACCAGCCTCAGACTGGAGAATAAATCATCATGCGTTGAAGCCACGGAAACACAAAGGTTTGCACTTTCTGTCAAATAATTAAAAAACAAACAAAACAAAAGACCCTCCTTCACCAGCTTGGGTGACATCTTAATTTTAAAAAAAAGAATACACCACCAACCAAAATTCTCTTCATTTCCATTTTTCTCATCGTTGGGGTTATTTATTGCTCACGTTTTTGCAAAGAGGAGGGGGAGAAAAGTGTATGTGTGTATTTTTTATTTTTAAATATGCAGTTATTGTTCATTTCTTCTCTACCTCTCCCAAGTAAATGCCAGAGAGGCTGATGAATGGTAGGGCTCGTTTTTTATGGGGTCAGCGAGCACAAAAATTGTGCTTGCCAAAAACTCCAACCTGTGAGAGAAGATAGGCATGTTCTGCCCCTCTGCGCACCCTCTGGCCATTAATCCCTCCCTTCAGGAAGCCCCAAATAGGACTGGGGGCAAGTTCACATTGGCAGCACCCTGACAAAATCTGTTTTTTCCCCCAAAAAAGACACGGGGGAAAACTTGATATCAGAAAACCCGCAATGAGGGGGATTTGCCCTGGGTCCATCCTGTGCAAAACCCGGTGCCAGTGTAAACTACCCACTTTTAAACTGGTTTCCAAACCGAGTTATAATGTAGTGTGAATGGCCCCAAAATTTGAGGTGGGGAAAAATTGCTTCTACTTTAGCTAGCCCTTCTGTAGGTATGTGTGCCTGCCTACAACAGGCAAAGTAAACAGTAGCTCTCTCCACAATCCCTTACTAAACATGAATAAAATGCAAAGAGGGGAGAATAAATCAGCCTACCTTACCAGCTCCCCCCAGTATGTTAAAAAAGAGCATAGATCTATAGGCTTGACCACCAAAATGAAATCATAAGAAAAGTGATGAAAGAAACAAATTGTCCCTAGCTACATTTTAGCAGAAGGTTTCAAGCAGTCTCTAGAAAACTGAAAATGTTTTTATTTTTGCAAGGCTTGCTTGAGCTGGTTGTTTCATTTCACATGAGCATATTGTTAGTTTTGGATTAAAAGTTTTCTGAACCCTATTGCACTGCTCTGCCCTTTTTTCCTTTTTTCTTTGGTGTGAAGTAGGAACCTATCCCTATTCTTTTCATGTTATTTCCACCCTTGGTACCAAGATTTCTGTTAAAGAAGCAATGCTTAGAGACATGTCTACTTCATTAACTGAAGTATACTGTATTTTGAAACACACCGCAAGGTAACAGTTAAGATGGTGAAGAAGTGTGGGTTTGATTGAAATCAAGTTAAAGAAAACAAGCTTAATGCTTCTAGCACACAGTATGCATTGTGCAGTTCTTGTGAAAGTGCATGTGAAAATTTCATGTGGCTGCTTACATGGAGGCTTTTGTTATCTCTTCCATGTGCTGACTGCACAAGTTGAAGCTGACTTGTGTGGAGTCACATTGCTGCTCCTTTGACATTAGTAAGGGAGCAGCTGAGAGATTTTGCCATTCAAAAGCAGCAGACTGTCACAGAAATATGTCCTCTCCTGATGATTTCAAGACTTCTGAGCAATTCAAAGAGACAGCCATTTAAGATGAAGCTTATCCCCAGCTTTGACTTCAGCAGCTTTACTTAAGCATTACCATATTGAAGGACCATGGTGAACCCTTTGGATACTATGGAAGCTGTAAGAGTATCCAGGATTACAATATCATTTGTCAAGAGGATATTTAGCGGTGTTTTTGACAAGGCCATTGATGTTTTAGCAGGAACATAATTTAATACCCGAGGGGTAGAGGGGAGACACAGAAACAAACCTAGAAGTGTGCACAATATAAGCTGAACAGCTATGCATACAATCTGGTAATCTTGCATCCATTTAACTGTTATAAGAGGAGCCCTGTTGGATGAGATTAAAGGCATATTAAGTTCAATGTTGTATTCACAATGTGGCCAATCAAATGCTCCTGGGAAGCCCACAAGCAGTATGGAAATGCAACAGTACCCTCCTGCTCATGTCCCTCAGTAAGTGATTTGTTATGTATCATCAAATCAGTTTTAACTATGTCAACCCTCTCAGTGAGAGACCTCTAAGGGCCCTGGTCATCAACTGCCCTGCTCTGGTTGCAAATTCAGGGCCATGGCTTCCTTTATTAAATCAATCCAGCTGTAATGTGGTCTTCTTTCCTACTGCCTTCCACTTTTCCTAGCATTATCATCCTTACTAATATGTCATCACATGACAAAGGAGCCTCAGTAAATTCATTTTGGCTAGTAGTGAGAGTTCAGGCTTGGTTTGCTTTCACATCCATTTGTTTGTCCTTTTGGTGGTCTACAGAGCTCTTTTCTAGTAGCTGTCATATCTAACAGGATACCAAGTTCATAAATTGAGGCTTTGGTTATTAAAACTCAGAAAACCTTTATTAAGAAACTATAGATCCAGTGATGTTCATTATCAGAACTGACTAGTAAATGTTAAAATTACCTATTTAAACTACAGTTGCCCCTCCCAATTCGTGGGGGATCCATTCCCGACCCGCCCCCCCCCTGCGAAAATGGCCACTTGCAAATATTCGAGCCCCATTTAAATTAATGGCATGCATGCTGGTGCATGGGGCCATTTAAACTATAGCCCTTGTCCCTCCCTGCGGAGGGCAAGACCACAGACTCAAAATCTGAGAATGGGGAGGGACAACTGTACATACAATTTCAAATTTCAGGCGGGCTTAGTTCTTATTTATTTTGATTAATCGACAGATTGTTCCTCTCTTTCCTACACCACCCCTTTCTTTGTTGTTTCAGCTAAACTCCTTCACAGAAACTACCTTGAACAGTCTTGGCTTGTGTTTTCCTCCCTTCCAGTATTATCTCAGCACCTGTGTCTGCGATCAGCATAACTTAACAATATAATTTCTATCGCATATCCATCACACCTACTTCCCAACATTTTATGGCAAGCAAGTTGCCTATGGAACTCCTGACAGTACCACATTTTAAATTATTTTCTCTGTCCAGTTTGTACACATCATGTTTATACATGATAATAACCCTATGAGTCATATCATCTTATACCCAAAGTACAATAGCCTCAATTGGATCATTCTGGGAAGAGTTTGTTCTAGGACTCATTTATTCATCATTTTGACAATGAATGGTATCCATAAATCCCACTCCAGCACCACATTCCAAATGAGATGATTTTTGTGGGTTGCCCAAGGTTACCCAGTGAGTTTTCATGGGAAAGTGGGGATTTGAACCCTGGTCTGCAAAATTGTAGTTCAAATGCTCAAACCACCACACCATTGTCAAGAATTTTATATCCAGTTTATATCCAAAGATCTAGGGTATTTATTTATTTATCAATCAATTTGAACATTTTAAAACAATTTAAAACAGAATAATTTTAAGACTAAAAGCATATTAATCCACTTAACATTTAAAACAAGACAGATTAAAAGCCTTTAAAACAATTTAAAAGTACTCACATGTACAAATGTGGATGGGAGCAATCATGCCCTGAAAGCTTTAGTAAACCACTATGTTTTTACTTGGCACTGGAATGGCAGCAGCATTGGAGCCAATAGGGCCTTTAAGTGGAGGGTATTCCATGTCTTGGGTGCTGTATCATAAAGGCCCTCAGAACAAACCAGTGCCCTGAGTTCAGGTGTAATGGGGATATTCACTTTATGCAAGATTGAATCTCTTTCTTTCTCCTTCTTTCCTTCCCTTGCACACAAATGAGGAGGATATGGGAGCAGGAAGTTCATGGATTCGAGGCTCATTGCAGTTCATTTATATAGCTATGGCATGATTGAGTGTGTCAGATCCTCCCCCCACAAATACTGGAGTTTGCAGCCAAGGATTATCTAATTTAAATCAATATTTGCAATGGAACTTCATTGGTGCACTGCAGTGTCCCCATTGATTTATACTGTCCCAGATCGCAGTCCTGCTGTAGAAATTATCTTTCCATTAAATATTTACACCTCGAGATATTGCAACCCAAGTCCTTTGGCTCCCTAGATCATACTCACCAAGAATTTAATCTTACTTTTCCTGTCCAGGCCTTTCCTAACCTTGATGAACAACACTATGACAGACCTGTCCAGCCTGAGCACCCTGCTCCTCACCATGCCTGACTTCCTCCTATCCCTCAGAGATCCCTTTCCCTATAGGACAGGCCTCTTCCCCTCCCCTTGACAACAATCACCTTGTCCACACTCTCCTTCACAATGTTTTGGAGATGAGGAGTCTGATGGGGAATGGACAGATGCCTATGTTGACTGTTCCCCTTCTCGATATGTGGTTGAACACAACTTGGCGACCCCAATGGATGATGTCAGAGCCTTTTCAAAGCATGTCCTTTGCAGGAGTCATGATCTGGATCTCCAGGGCAAACAGCAGGAGTCAGAACCGCTGGATCCAGTTTACAAGAGGATCCAATCAATGACTTCCAACTCTGGTTTCCACTCCGCTCCTGCCTTCTTTATTGAAGATTTCTTGCAAATCCTAGGTTCTGCACTCCATTCCTTTGACATCGAAGAAGATTGACAACTTGTACAGAGGGGCATATTCAAACTTCTAATGGCTTCTTGAACATGCATGACCCAATTCTGTGGCAGTCAATGCTTCCCAATCCAAATCATTCTAAAAGCCTCATTCAATGCCTTCTGACAAAGAGGGCTGAAAACTGGCCCTCACGGCCAAAAAGTTCTACTCTGTTGCAGTCTCAGAATTGCTAATTCTTCAGCTTGTGTGCCGGCTTATCATCAGAACTTGTGGAAACAGGCTCTTTCCCTTTTTGACAAGCTGCCTGAAGATGAAAAGTGCCTGGCAAATGTCCTACAATCAGAGGCACACTGTAGCAGGGCAGCAGATTAACTCAGCTTGCCACATCACTGACTGCTCCACCAAAGTAATTCTGGCTCAGTGACCCTCAGAAGACACATGTGCCTGCGATTCTTGGACCTTTCTGCTAGAGCCAGAAGTTCCTCAACCCTTAAAGGGAAAACGTTGCCTGCCCCTGCCTTATACCTTTAAGCGACAGACCAGTCCGATTCCAATCTATGTGGGCCTCGATCACCATAGACACCTGGGTCCTTGACAGTGTCAAAAGGGGTTATGCCATAGAGTTCTAAGAGTATTTCCACACAGGGAATCTCCACGTAACTCCCCCTTCCAATGTGCTTCTCAAATAGGTGCAGACCCTACTCCTCAACGAACCTGTCCCCACATACAAATGTCATTAAGGCTTCTTTTCATGATACTTCATCGTGAGCAAGAAAGACAACCCATTCTGGACCTCAGAGGTGTCAATACGTTGATCCTTCACAAAAGATTCAGGATGATATCCCTGTCATTGATTCTTCCATTGCTTCAAACCAACAACTGGTTCACCACTCTTGACCTCAAGGATGCCTGTTTCTATATTCAAGAGTCCCATCAGCAATTGCTCTCATTTGCAGTTGAGAAAAGGGCATTTCGATTTTGAGTGTTGCTGCTTGTTCTTTCCACAGCTCCTTGTGTCTTCATGAAGTGTACGGCCATAGTTTCAGCTTGGCTATGACCGAAGGGAATCATGGTCTTCCCATACATTGACAACTGGCTTTTCATAGTGGATTGACCAACCACATTATAGAATCATAGAGTTGAAAGAAACCACAAGGGCCATCCAGTCCAACCCCCTGCCATGCAGGAACTCAAAATCAATTATTCTTTAACTGTATTAAACTCACTCAGCCTCATGGTCAACAAAGAGAAATCTCATCTTGAACCCAACCAAGAGCTGAGATTCATCAGAATTGTGCTGAATTCAATGTTGGCAAAGACATACCTGCCTGCAGACTGCTTCCAAAACCTGGTTGATGCCTTACTTCAGTGCCGACGCTCCAGGTGCTTACAAGCCTGCCAGGTCCTCATACTTCTGGGCCATCTTGCTTCCACAATGGGAGTTATACTCTTCACCTGCCTTCACCTGAGTCCTTTACAGTCATGGTTCCTCACCATGTTCAACCCACACACGGATCCTCCATCAAGATTAGGATGCCACGGTGTGTCCATTGATTGTTGGCCTGGTGGCTCAACCCCGCCAATGTTTGTGCTGGATCCCCTTCTATACACCTTCACTGACAAAACTCATTACCACAGACATTTCTCTGTGTGGATGGGGGGCACACTCTGAAGGACTGATAGTCAAAGGGCTCTGGTCCCAGGAGGAGGCCTCCATTCACATCAATGCCCTCAAACCACTGGCAATACAAAAAGCACCCAGGGCATTTGAGATGTCCCTTTGAGATCTTTAGACAGTGAGCTATGCCAGAGGAGGATCTTTTTGCCACCCACCTCAACACTTACTGTCCTGGTTCTGCTCTAGGACAGTGAGGAAGGGCTCTCTAGGAGACACCTTCCTCTTCCAATGGGGTTGATGACTGCTGTACGCCTTTCCCTCCATTTTCCCTGATCACCAGAGTTCTCATGAAGATACAACAACACTAGGTCAGTTTCATTTATGTGATACCATGGTGGCCGAGACAGCCTTGGTTCAACCCTCTGCTTTGCCTGGCCAGGGGATCCACAATCTGTCTTCCCCTCTGTTCTGATCTACTGACCATTCACAACTGGTGTGTTTGGCACCTGGATCTCCAAACACTGGCTGATGGCATGAAGGATTCTTTCTTAATAAACTTCCTGGCTCCAATCCAATGAATAGTCCTTGTAGCCCAAAAGCCTTCCACACAGAAGTTGTTGGCTTACAAATGGAAGAAGTTTCAGACCTTCCTATTCTGCTTTGGTCAGGCCTCACCTGGAATACTGTGTCCAGTTCTGGGCACCTCAATTCAAAAAGGATGTGGAGAAACTGGAGCGTGTCCAAAGGAGGGCAACTAAAATGGTGAAGGGTCTGCAAACTAAGCCCTATGAGGAACGACTTATGGAGCTGGGAATGTTTAGTCTGGAGAAGAGAAGGTTAAGAGGTGATATGATAGCCATGTTTAAATATTTGAAGGGATGTCATATTGAGGAGGGAACAAGCTTGTTTTCTGCTGCTCCAGAGACTAGGACCCGAAACAATGGATGCAAGCTGCAAGAAAAGAGATTCCACCTCAACATTAGGAGGAACTTCCTGACAGTAAGGGCGGTTTGACAGTGGAACACACTCCCTCAGAGAGTAGTGGAGTCTCCTTCCTTGGAAGTCTTTAAGCAGAGGCTGGATGGCCATCTGTCGGGGATGCTTTGATTGGGAGTTCCTGCATGGCAGGGGGTTGGACTGGATGGCCCTTGTGGTCTCTTCCAACTCAATGATTCTATAATTCTATGATTCCTAATGGCTGCAGGATTGCCCCCCCTCCATGGTTTGAACCTGTCATACCCTTGAATTCTTATCCCTTCACAGTGTGGACCTCTCCCTGCCCTTATTGAAATGCTGCCCCACTGCCAACTTGGAACTACAGCAAAGAAGACATCCCTCTTATTTTTGGGACCCAGCTGTCAAGGCATTCCTTAAAGTATATCTCCATTTACATCCACCAGTCTCTGGCCCAACACCAGCATGGAGCCTCGATCTGGTGCTTTCTCAATTCTTGAGGAGACTATTCAAACACTTGGTCACATGTGACCTTAGACTGCTGTCATGGAAAACAGTCTTCGTAGTGGTGATTACTTCAGCATGATGGGCAGGAGAACTCTCTGCCCTATGTGTTGACCCTCTTTATCTCCAGTTCCATCAGGACAAGGTGGTGCTATGACCGAATATCTCCTTCCTCCCAAAGATGGTTTCTGCCTTCCACCTGAACAAAGACATTGTGCTCTCTGCCTTCATGCAGAATCCTACCTCAGACTTTGAGAGAGCAGTCCATTCTCTCAATCTTTGAAGAGCCCTTGCCTTCTATGTTGACAGGACTTCGAATTCAAGAAAAATGACTACACCTTTTGCCTGCTACTCGAATTTGAAGCTAGCTCTACCAGTGTCTTCTCAACATCTCTTGAAATGAGTAGTTTCCACCATCCGCTTGGCATATGAACTTGCCAAGAAGGAACCGCCTCCATTTACCAAGGCTAATTATACCAGGTGGTAGCTGCCTCTTCAGCCTTCCTTGTTGGTGTACCACTGGATGAAGTTTGCCATGCAGCTATATTGGCCAACATGGCTGAGGCTTCTGAGCACCATCGGGCCTAAAATAAGAAGAGGAGCCCTCCCTTGATGTAGAATGATGAAAGAAAAAATAACCATTTTTGAAGAATTTTATAAAGAATTATATCAAGCAGGAAAAAATCCAATAGATAAAATAGAAAATTATGTAGAAGAAAATTGGGGACAAACAATAATGGAGGAAGATAAAGAACTATTGAAAAAACCCATTGAAAAGGAAGAGATAATAGAGGTAATTAGAAAATTAAAAAATGGCAAAAGTCCAGGAATGGATGGTTTGGGACCTGAATATTATAAAGTGTTTGAAAATATATTAATTCCAAAGTTGTTAGAATTATATAATGGAATATTACAAGGAGAGAAAATACCTTTATCATGGTCTCAATCATTAGTAATATTAATAAGAAAAGTAGATAAAGATCCAACTGATCCAGGGTCATATAGACCTATATCATTAATAAATCAGGATGCAAAGATATTAACAGCAATAATAGCAAATAGAATGAATAAATGTGTGTATAAATATATAGGAAAAGATCAATGTGGTTTTGTGAAGGGAAGACAAATGTCTAATTTAGTAGGAAGAGTTTTGAGTAAAATACATGTAATTGGGAGAGAAAAATTAAAAGCAGGAATTTTAGCATTAGATATATTTAAAGCTTTCGACTGTGTGGAATGGCCAACATTAAAAATAATTATGAAAAAGTTTGGAATGGGAGAAAAAATGAGGGGACTAATAGATCAACTATATTGTGATAACTCAATAAAAGTAATAGTTAATGATGGAATTACAAAGGAAATAAAAGTAACGAGAGGTACAAGGCAAGGATGCCCGTTGTCACCAATATTATTTGCAATGGTTATAGAAATGTTAGCAAATGTTATTAGGAAGGATAGTAGTTTGGAAGGAATAGGATTGGAAAAAAACCCATAAAATTAGTTTATTTGCTGATGATACATTATTAACTATTAAAGACTTAAAGGATCAAATAGGAGAAATTAAGGAACATTTGAATTTATTTGGTGAGATAACAGACTTCAAATTAATTGGAATAAAACAGAAATGATGTTATTTAATTATACAAAAAAGGAAGTATCAGAGCTTATGAAGCAAAAAGAATTAGGGATAAGAATAAAAAGTAATATAAAATATTTAGGAATTAATATAACAAAAGATTTAAAAGAAATGGAAGAGAAAAATTTCTTAGTATTACGGAGAGAAGTTGAAAAAAAATAGTAGAATATAAGAAAATTCGATTATCATGGTTTGGAAGATAATGATACCAATTTAGAATGATACCACTAAAAATATCAGAAGTAGAATTAAGTAAATGGCAACAGTTACTAAACATATATTGTAATGGAGGGAAAAGATGTAGATTAAATAAACAATTTTGGTATGAGTCTCAGAAAAAAGGAGGACTAGGCCTTCCTAATATAAAAGGATATTATGAAGCTAACCACTTAAGATATGTAATAGAAGGAATGCTGGATGTACCAGATTTAGATTGGTTAGAAATGGGGAAAAAAGAGATAGATATGAAAATAGAGAAATTTTTTTTAAAGAAATTAGTAGGAAAGAAATTAAAGAAATTGGAAATCCATTTATGGAAAATATATTAGAAATTTGGAATAAATATAAAAAAGGATTAATGAATGAAAATTCAATAATAACACCAATAATAATGGAAAAATCTTTCCCCCAAAATTTAAAAGATTTATTAGATAAAGAATTAAAGGAAAGGAAAATAGATAAAATAGAAAATTGGATAGAATTAAAGATAGGAAAAGAAAATATAAAAGAAAAACTTAGGGGGATAAACATGTCTTGGTTACATTTTATGCAAATAGAACAATGGTTTAAGAATTTGAAGAAAAAAATATAGAAAAAGGGAAATATACACAGTTTGAACAAATAGTTCAGAAAGGAAAAGGAATGGAGGAAAATGAAAATATGAAAGGCTTAACTAGCAAAATTTATAAAATATTAATGGATAATAAAAGAGAAAAACTAGATCAAATTATTTTAAAAGAAATATGGGAAGATGAATTGAAATGCAAAATCTCTGACAATGAATGGAATAAGATTTGGGAACAAAGACATTTGAAAAATTTATCGGTGCGAATTAAGGAAAATTATTATAAATTGATTTGGAAGTGGTATTTGACACCACTGAGATTACATAATATAAATAAAGAAAATTCAAAATATTGTTGGAGAGGTTGTCAGGAAGTAGGGTCATATCTACATATGTGGTGGCAATGTATATATGTACAAAAATTCTGGGAAATAGTAATAATAGAGATAGAAAAGGTTATGAATATAAAGACAGATAGAAAACCGAATATAGCATTGTTATCAATATATAATGATGTAGAATGGAAGGAGGAAAAAAACCTTGTAACAAATTTGTTTACTGCTGCGAGATTAATTATAGCAAGAAATTGGAAAGCAAAAATAAGTGTGAAATTGGAGGATTGGTATAAGGAAGTTTGGAAGATAGCAATTAATGATAAATTAACATGTAGATTGAAAGTG
The DNA here is from genome assembly GCA_026167975.1 of Phrynosoma blainvillii. Lineage (NCBI taxonomy): Eukaryota > Metazoa > Chordata > Lepidosauria > Squamata > Phrynosomatidae > Phrynosoma > Phrynosoma blainvillii. Next base: position 267,553,766 of record JANUYF010000002.1, on the reverse strand, counting down.
AAGAAAGGATTATTGAAAAGAAATGATTTTGATGAAATATGGAAAAAAATTATTGAAAATGTATTAAGAATGGAAGACGGGAAATTGCCTCCACGGGAGGAGTTAAGATTTTGGATGGAGTATAAAGATGGAAATGGCTCCGGGGGTGGGGTGCACGGAGGGGATATTTAGGGGGTTTTGTTTAAAAAAAACAAAAACCGCTAAGATGTAAAAGTATATAAAAATGTATGGAAAGTTGATTAATATAAATAAAATTAAAAAAAGAAAAAAAAGAGGAGCCCTCCCTCCATTCCATCCGATGTCATCTGGGGGAGAGACACTAGGCCGAGCACCATCGGGCCTAAAATAATAAGAAGAGCCCTCCCTCCATTACCATCCGATGTCATCTGGGGGAGAGACACTAGGCCGAGCACCATCGGGCCTAAAATAAGAAGAAGAGCCCTCCCTCCATTACCATCCGATGTCATCTGGGGGAGAGACACTAGGCCCAGCACCATCGGGCCTAAAATAAGAAGAAGAGCCCTCCCTCCATTACCATCCGATGTCATCTGGGGGAGAGACACTAGGCCCAGCACCACCCAGCCTAGAATAAGAAGAAGAGCCCTCCCTCCATTACCATCCGATGTCATCTGGGGGAGAGACACTAGGCCGAGCACCATCGGGCCTAAAATAATAAGAAGAGCCCTCCCTCCATTACCATCCGATGTCATCTGGGGGAGAGACACTAGGCCGAGCACCATCGGGCCTAAAATAATAAGAAGAGCCCTCCCTCCATTACCATCCGATGTCATCTGGGGGAGAGACACTAGGCCCAGCACCACCCAGCCTAGAATAAGAAGAACCCTTACTTCTTAAAGGACGGGTGGGATTTGGGATTTCTGTGTTCTGTTTAAATTGTATTAATATATATGTATGGAAATGTTAATGTTGTAAGCTGCCCCGATTGCTCTGCAGAGGGGTGGGATATAAATAAATAAATATTATTATTATTATTATTATTATTATTATTATTACTACTACTATATGGTCCCAGCCTTTGACATTTCCCACTATGGACTGGATGCTCACACCAGAGCTGATGCATCCTTTGGGAGAGCAGTTCCCCTGTCCACCCGCAAGTGACAGTTCCTACCCACTCCTTTTTGGTGGTAATGATTTTCTGCCTTCTTTTCTTGTTGACTGCTGAATAAAGTTTGACATTTGCTTGCATATATACCTTGATGTGGGAGTGCCAGTTCCAAAGGACACCTCCAGGGGTATCAGTAGCTTGCTAGTCACCCATATGTGTGATTCACAGAGACCACAAAGAAGAAGGATAGGTTGCTTACCTGTAGCTGTGTTTCTTTGAGTGGTCATCTGTGAATTCACATAAACTCACCCATCCTCCCCTCATAGGTGTACTGCCTATTGGTCCCTGGGATGCTGCCATGCGGTGTCCTTTGGAATTGAGCCTAATGGCTGGGACTGGAGAATATATATAACAGGGGTAGGCAACCTTTCCCCTTTAAGGGCCGAGGGATTTTAGCTCCCAGAAGCCTCAGCCATGTTGGCCAATAGTCCCATGTTGGCCAATAGCTCCTGGATTCTGGGAGCTGAAGTCCCTCGGCCCTTAAAGGGGAAAGGTTGTCTACCCCTGATATATAAGGTGAGTAGGGCTACCACCAAAAATTCAGGCCTAGATATTCTAGTAAATTCCAAATATACTCTGTGTAGGTGCAGTAAAACCCATATGTGTGAATTCACAGATGATCACTTGAAGAAACACAGTTACAGGTAAACAACCTGTCCTTTTGCAATACAGAAAGAAACATAAAATGGAAGCAAAGATATTTGACTTCTAGCTGCTTCATCTACCATTTCAATAAAGCTCTCCTCCCCCTTTTCCTCTCAAGACATCTTTATTGCATTGTGCCTGTGATAATGATATGGCACTTTTACACAGACTTTGCGTTTGAACAGAAAAACACTTGAGAATTGTAGAGGCTTGTCAAAGACTTTCAGTGCAAGGATGGGAAATGTTGCTGTTTTTCTTTAGGAAAAGTGTCAGACAACCCCTTTTGACCGTGGGTGAATGGAGTGCAGATTTCCTATGGGAAAGTAAAGACTTATTCCATTTTTAACCCTTGCTAATTGAAGCCAGGGTAAAATGTGACCTAGGGTTACATAGCTCTAATGTTTTTGCTCTGGGTTGGTTTAGGGGGTGGGGAAATATTGGAGAAGGAGTGTGGGTGGGTGGGGAGGAAGACAAGCATAAACTGGGATGGGGATGAGGAGAATGGAACAGTAGTTTGATGTTTTTGGCTTTCCTTCGTAGGGAAGTGTTGTTGTTTTTAATAGCAGCTGTAAGTTGGGAAATTGGGAGGCAGGAAGCAGAGATTGCCAACACGAAAGATCACAGTCTTTGCACAGGCAGACAGATTCTGGAAACTTTTTGTCATGGGGGCCATGCAAGGAGTGGGGATGGTGCCTTTTTGCTAACAATTTTGTATTCAAAAGTCCATAAGTATAAATATATTCATATTTCCCTCAAGGAATGTATATGAACAAGAAAGTAAAGATATCAGACTATTAAGACCGGAGAGGTTGAGATCAAAAGGTCAGGTGGAGGAAGGACTGAGAAGAAAAAATGAGAGGCAGTTGAATCCAGGAAGAGGCAGCAATGAAGGCACAAAAATTTAGCCTGATGATAGTGGAGGAGAAAAGAGAGAGAGAATGCTCACCAGTCCAAACTATTTTCATTTATTGATTAAATTTATATTGCATCTTCCTCCCAGTGCAGCAATCAAGGCAACAAATGGAGTCTGTCCTTGGACCTTATCACATGGGGGAAATCCCATGCAGAAACAGGATTTAAATAGAAAAAAAAATCCACAAAAGCAGGTAGATTTTCACACAACGTCAATGTTAAAGTGTGCTTAACCTGAACAGAAAGTCAAAAGCCACTTCTTTTTACTTTCAGAAAACCCTGAAAGTAAAAAGAAGCGGCTTTTGACTACTTTATGTTTGGGTTAAGCACATTTTAACATCAATGTGTGGGAAAATCTACCTGCTTTTGTGGGTTTTCCCCACCTTTTAAATACCATTTCTGTATGGGATTTTCCCAGTGTGATAAGGTTCTTGTGTTTCTTTTTAAAGAGAGTCAGGGATAAAATTTTAAGAAGAACTGTCAGGTAGTGAGAGATCCCTGGGGCATACAAGGCAAACCCAGGACAAGAAAGACTGATTTTTTCTATATTGAAAGATCCCCAGAATATGGTGTTTTCGAAAAGGTAGCACTTTCTTTGGAGCAATGTTCTTAAACTCCTGTTACAAGGTCACATAATAGGTAATAGTAGATTTTTGGTCATAGCAGGAAAGCTTTCTCAAGGCATGCTGAAGGTGGCATAGTGGGGCCGATTGCTAGGATATTCTGAGACATCTTCCCTCTGGTTTAGCTCTGATTCACCAGCAGGGCCACTGGAAGCTGGCATTAGAGACTCAGGGCAAAGTGCATGATTAGGCTACACTCCTTAAATTTAGCAACAGACATTATTGCCCCTCTTTAGTCTTGAAATAGCAAAAGTTATTTTTCAATATATTGTTACTGTATATGTTGCCCACTGCCCCTTGCCACCAGGGTTTTCCTCTGGCTGAATAGATAGAACTATTAATCTCTTTTGCCCTTAGGAGACAAGGACCCTATAGCAGTGGTTTCCAAACTCTGGTCCTCTGGGTGTTTGGAACTTCATCTCCCAGAATCCCTGACTGTTGGCCAAGCTGACAGCCTTCTGGGCTCTGAAGTCCAAAACAAATGGAGCCCTAATGGTTGGGAATCACTACTTTGCTAGTGTTATATCTCAGTAGCAGGGCACATATATTGCATGCAACAAATGCAAGGTTCAGTCCCTGATCTCTCCAGGTAGGACTGGGAAAGATTCCCATTTGAAATCCTGGGGAGCTTTTTCCCATCCACCCATACAGCCCTAAGCTAGACAGCCCAACACTGCAACCCAGTGTAAGGCAGTTCCCTGCATTTCTAGCAGATCTTGCTTTTGGATGGAAATGACTATGTTGTATTAGCAAACTGCCTAGGATTGCATTGTAATTTCCACATGCTTCCTGATCTCCTGTATAAGTATTAGCACTATTTGTGTTGTGTAGTTCACTACTTATATTACCTTGAAAACAACTGGTTTTGTTTGAGGGGTTAATTGAAAAGTAAATGCAATTTTTAAAAAAAGTATGTGCAAATGACTGATTTTCTGCAGGAAAGGGCAAAGAGAGGTTAGTAGATTAGCATCCTTTGGTAAACTGGACCAGACAAGTTGTTACTTACAAATAAAGGGTAGTTTATTTTAAATAAACAGAACAGCATTTAAGGGAGGCTTAGGTTAAGGGTGTGTCAAAAGACTTCTTTAAGGAAAAAGCATTCTAATCGGTCAGCTTGATGGGGAGGGGACCTTCAAAACAGGAATGTGCAGTTGGTTGCATGGTTATGAAAGAACATGACAATTTGACAAAATGTCAGTTTTTACTATGTGATTCTTTTTTTTTTTTAATGATCTCCCTTCCCAGGCTTTTCTAAAGATATCTCTGCTAATGAGCCAAATAACCCCTGAGTGTTTCTAGTTAGCATCACTACATTTTCTAATAATAAATAGGAAGCTGGAAGTGAGTTCTCATGCCTTTGGCCTTTGAGCTGACCCACTGCAGTATTTCTTACTGCTGCTATTTGAGGTTTAGGTGATCATTATCCAGTAATGATATACCATGTTATGCCACAACGTACATAAGATGATGTGTTTGAAAAGCAATTCTATATGTCTGTTAAAAATAATTCTAGGATCTCTATGAACATTAGAATATATTGAGTAGATTGGGAAGGGAAATATTGGCCCTCCAGAAGTTGTTGGGACTGTTGGTTTCATGACCAGCTAGCATGACCAATGATAAGGGATCTAAGGAGTTGTGGTCTAACAAAATCTGAAAGAGAAACATATTTCTCATCACTGCTGTAGAATATGGAAATGAAGACTGGTCTGTATGTCATGTCATCCATTTCCCCATTGCTTCTATGTGCTCATTTTCTGCCCTCAGTGCTAGCTGTGTTTCATGCCACTTACCACAGGACTCATCTGTGCCCCATAGAGGCTAAGTTTCTTCACTGGTAGGAACAACTGGTACTTACATGGGAAATGGCTGTGTGATGGCAGAGTCATCTTTCATAACAGCAGTGGGAATTGTACAGTCCTCCTGTCATTCCTCACCACTGGTTATGCTAGCTAGAATTGCTAGGAAGTGAAATCCAAAAACATCTGGAGGGTTGCCCAATTCCCCATCTTGATCTCTAATAATAAATGAGAATGTATGTCTGGCTGGCTGTCAAAGTCATAGTTCCAAGACCATGAGCTTTAGATGCTGGCATGCATACTATGGAGAACCTAGGGGTATTGTACACTAATTAATTAGAATTAATTTTAATATATCTTTATTTGAAGACTTCAGCATGATGTTCAACCATTGATGGTAGACTTCTCTAACCAGTACATAGTTTTTCACTCAATACAGTTTGGAACTGTGGAGGGGAGGAGTCTTCCAAGAGTTACTTCGCTCCTCTGTGCTTCACTGTTCTAGCTAGATTTTACAGCTGCTCTGTGTGTACAGAGGTGGGTGGTAAAACTGGATCCAAAGTAAAAATCCTTGAAATTGTGGTACTTATGTTAACCATGACTAATCTATTTCAGTGGGTTTACTTTAAGCATTTTATTTTCAATTTTTAAATGTTTTGCAATTTTTTTTTAAATTGAGACCAATATATGGCAGCAGCTGAGGAGTGGGTAATGTATGGACTGTCCTTCAGTGGCACATTCTTTCATGTCAAATAAAAGCCATTATGTGTCTGGATGAGAGCCAAAATGGAATGTTTTAGAGGTGATCCAAGAAATGTCTCTGTGTTTCTGAATATTTTTGTTGCATGCTAGTATAAGTGATAAACAGGAGGTTCTGGAGGAGGCATTCTGTCACCTTTTCCTCTTCTGGGAAGTCTGGTAAACAAACATTTGCTCTTTAATCAAAACATTTATGAGATAGGATTTCTTGCCATGTGTGCTCTCTCTCTTTGGCCGTTTTGAGTATTAATTTTGGATGAAGAAAATTAGCTGTTAGATTTGGGTGCACAAGTCACCAGGGACCAAACTTGAACATCTTGATACAAGTAAAACAATGGAAACATCTGCACAGAAAAAGCAACCCAAGTTCTAGATGCTGTGGGGGGAGGTTAAAATGAGCTGTAAGGAAGTAAGGAGATTGGTACATGCAATAGAAGGAGGGAAAACACTGCAATGATCCTGCTTGCCTATGGAATTACATGGCTGGAGGTAAGTAGAGTTGTTTATGAACTGCAGTATTCAGTGTCTTTTAAGTGTTGAGGAAAGCATGAGTACAATTAAATTACATGTAGCAAAAAGATACTTCCACATTTGTGGTTCTGTTGATCTAGCACAGGGGTAGGCAACCTTTTTGAGCTGGGGGCCGGGTTACTGTCCCTCAGACAATTGGGGGGCCAAAGCACCAAAAATAAATAAATAAAAATATTTTTTTAAAAAAATATATAAAAAATATGCATGCACACTCTCTCAGCCCCAGAAAAGCCATGGCAAAACCCCTGTGGAGATTTTGCCAAGAAAACCCCAAGAACAAGTAATAACAACAATAATCAATATCATCATGGCAGGCGGGGGCGGCGGCAGGACCGGCCTGGGGCCGGCCCAAAGGCCCCGGGCCTTAGGTTGCCTACCCCTGATCTAGCAGAATCTATTCCCTAAAACTGAGATGGGCCCTCCAGATGTTTTTTGGTTCCCAGCTCCTATCAGCTTCAGCTGCCATAGCCAATGTTGAGGGATTATGGGACATGAAGTCCAAAAACATCTGGAACAATTGCACACTCTTGCCCTAGAACAGGGGTAGGCAACTTTTTTGAGTCAGGGGCCGGGTTGCTGTCCCTCAGACAATTGGGGGGCCAAAGCACCAAAAATAAATAAATAAAAATTAAAAAATTTTAAAAACTAAAAAACTAAAAAAATATGCATGCACACTCTCTCAGCCCCAGAAAAGCCATGGCAAAACCCCTGTGGAGATTTTGCCAAGAAAACCCCAAGAACAAGTAATAACTACAATAATCAATATCATCATGGCGGGTGGCGGTGGCGGCAGGACCGGCCTTGGGCCGGTCCAAAGGCCTCAGGGGGCCGCATCTGGCCCCCTGGGCCTTAGGTTGCCTACCCCTGCCCTAGAAGGTTGCATCCCATTAATAGTTTCTTTTTGCATTGATAAAATTTACATATGCAGAAATTGGAGAGATACAAAAGCTGTCCCTGCAGGGGGAGCTTGAGCATCTCCTTGCTGGAGAAGCATGGAGAATGAGGACTACCATTCTGTTGTGCTTGATTCTTCCCTTTCTGGTTCCTCATATCTGAAATAGTTTTTAGTTATGTGGTACCAAAGCTACTGTAGTCAGTGGTGGTGGTCTTAAATTCATTCACAAGCAAATGCACTTGTTTCAGTTAAGTACTTGTATCAGTATCTACAAGCAGACACAGGCTAGGCTTAAGGAAAATAGGCTTATAATTTTATCTAGACTTCTGCTTGTTACTGAGCTAACTGCTTGTACCTTTCCATATTTAGGGTAAAGCTTTTTGTTAGGCCAGCTTAAAGGTTGGAAAGTATTTCCTAACTTTCAGCAGATTCATTCTTCAGGCAAAATGCTAAATGGGAGGTAAATATGTCTGTGCATATGTTTGTACAGGAGGAATCCCACACCTATTTAAAGTAGTGGGAGGCTGCAGACATTTAAATTAGCCTCTCCTAGGAACTGAGATGGTTCCATGTTGCACCTGAGGCTCTCCCAAAGCGAATTGGGAGAAACAAAATAATAGATCACTCTTGAAAGTCTCCTTCTTCGCAAATTTGGAGATTTTAACGTTTTCTTCTGGACAATTCCAAAAGAACTGTCCTCGTCTTTTCTTATTACACTGGCATTTCCAAAAGTCAAATAATACACTGCTATCCTTGTCCATGTTCTAACCCAGTGATTCCTAAACTTTGGTCTTCCAGGTATTTTGGATTTCAACTCCTAGAAGCCCTAGCCAGCTTGACCAGAAGTCAGGAATTCTGGGAGTTGAAATCCAAAACATCTGAAGGACCAGAGTTTGGGAACCACTGTTCTAAGCCATGTCACCTAGATGTCCTTTTCCTCTTACATAGTTCTGTTTCACTACCCATTGCGAAAACCTCCATGGTGATATCACTATAATAACAGTAGCAATTTGTAAGTGTCCTTTTATAAATATATGATTTTTAGTATTCAACTTGAAGCAATAATTCTGTTTTCATTTATTCTATCCTTGGTTCAGTTAGCCCTGTTTCTTCATTATTGTTCAAGGTTCTCATGGAAGATTTAAGCCATACATACACTGGCATTTGTACTAATTACTTGTATAGAAAGGATTATTTATGCTTCTTAGAATTAAAAAACAAGACCCCGAAGACCTTGGAGAATTACTGAAGATCATGTAGAAGAAGTCATGTTCTTTTTATAGCTCTTTCTGGCAATCCACATTCCAGTCAGATCATCACTTATCCTTCCTGCTGTGCAAATCTTGCTTAATGCTCCAAGAGAAGCTGGTAGAACTCCAAAGGCTAAGAGAGCCAGTGGGGAAAATTACTTCCTGTCCCCAAATATGAATTCTGCTCAAATTGTTGCTTGTTGTGTGATTTGGAAGAGTCATCATTAAGCAAGATTGATTTCATCGCTAATGGCTTTGACTTAGTAATGAAACTGGAGTTACTGTGAGGTGCCCAAAAGTCTAATGGCAACCATTTACAAAAGCATAATTGTCATTTTCTTCAAAACAGTAATATTATTTTAATATTTCCATTGACTGCATGGCTGGGCTTCCAGGCTTTCGTAGGAGAAGCCCAATAAAATTAATTGTGAACAGACTGCTGGTTGCTAATTTTATTAGGCATCTTTCAATATATTTTTTAAAAGCCGCAAGATTTTATGTTTTCACACAGCACTTTGATTTCTTTGCCACTGTATACTCTGATGTCCGAGAGCATAATTGTGTATTTACTAAGTGAGAAATATGCAGACATTATGCAGGAGACATATTTATACCAGCTATGAGTAATAGAAGAACTTGGGGATGCAGGTCTTAGGAAAATAGTTGTTGCCAAGTATCAGGATGCCAGAAATTGGGAATGAATGGCAGATTATAGACAGTGTCTTTTCTGGTGTGACATAATGAGTAGCATCTTGAATTTGGGCTGAGAAGACATAAATTCACTCAGCCATAAGGCTCTTTGATGCCCTTGAACCATGTAAACACTCTCAGTTTTATCTAGCTGACAATGAGATGATCTCCTTGCAGAATGTGTAAAAAATAAATAACTGTTCGTTATTATTCTATGATAGGGATGGGGAGTGTTTGTGAGTTTGAGGACTAGATTTGCCCTTGGGCAAGCTCTCGGGGTCATATAAATAATTCCCTGAACATGTCTTGTATATTTAAGCATATGTGATAAGGCTGCCTAAAGGAACATAGAAGAGATTGGTAAGCACTATGTAACATTTGCCATAAAGGCTGGCAGGAGACATTTGGGAAGGAGGGAATATGGACAGTGACCTGTCTTGCAGAACTCCAGAGAAGAAGTACCAAACAAAAATTAATTCTCATAATAGCTCCTAATTTAAATTTCACAGAATCATAGAATCATAGAGTTGGAAGATACCACAAGGGCCATCCAGTCCAACCGCCTGCCATGCAGGAATACTCACTCAAAAGTACTCCTGACAGATGGCCATCCAGCCTGTTTAAAAAGCTTCAAAGAAGGAGACTCCACCACACTCCAAGGGAATGTGTTCCACTGTTGAACAGCTCTTACTGTCAGGAGGTTCCTCCTAATGTTTAGGTGGAATCTTTTCCCCTGTAGTTTGAATCTATTGCTCTGGGTCCTATTCTCTGAAGTAGCAGAAAACAAGATTGCTCCTTCCTTAATATGACACCCATTCACATATTTAAACAGGACTATCATGCCATCTCAACCTTCTCTTCTCCAGGCTAGAGTTACCCAGCTCTCTAAGTGGGTGGGTTCTGGGTATTTTTAGATTGTATTTTAGGATGAATCATATTGTATGGAATTTTAATTGTTGTAAGCCACCCTGATTGTTTGACAGAGGGGCGGGATATAAATAAATTTTATTATTATTATTATTTATTATAAGTCATTCCTCATAGGGCATAGTTTCCAGACCCTTCACCATTTTGGTCACTTTCCTCTGGACATTCTCCAGCTTGTCAACATCTTTTTTGAATTGTGGTGCCCAGAACTGGACACAGTATTCCAGATGAGGCCTGACCAAAGCAGAACACTATTACTTCCCTTGATCTAGACACTATACTTCTATTGATGCAGCCTAGAGTCAATTGGCTTTTTTAGAAATTCATTTTGAATTTTGAGCCTCTTCTCTGGTGTATTATTCCTCCCAATTTGGTGTCATCTGCAAATTTGATAAGCATGTCCTCTATTCTTTCATCCAAGTCTGATAAAGATGTTGAATAGCACTGGCCCAGGACAGAATCCTGTGGCTCCCCACTGGTCACTTCTCTCCGAGATGAAGAGAAACCTTTGTTAAGCACCCTTTGGGTTTGGCTAGTCATCCAATTACAAATTTATCTAACAGTTGCATTGTCTAGCCCACATTTTACTAGCTTGTTTGCAAGAATATAATGGAGGAACCTTGTCAAAGGCCTTACTGAAATCAAGATATGCTATATCCACAGCATGTGGTAGATACATAGTTATCCCAGGACAAAATAGAGTCCTGGACTTATTTCCATTATTTAAGAACAATACCATAATAACAGTCCATCTGTTTAATAATTTTTCCTCAATGAGTACTGAGTTAATTTCTTACCTACAGAGATATATGTAAGAGAGCAGGAAGGACAACCTGCACAATTTATTATTTTAAATTGTTAATATCTGTTTCCTTCAGGCTTTCCTCTGGATCTTCCTTAGGCTTTGTCAATCTTGGTATCTAACTTATAGCTATGCAGTTACTGTATTGGGCCTCCATCTCTCAGCTTCCCCCCTGCCCCACAGGCATTGTGTCTTTAACAGCTCCATTAGCCTCTGGAGACCTGTTGAATTCTTCAAGCGCAACCTTTGAGACAGTTATGCAGAATGAAGACTAATGTGCTGCAGTATTAGAGTCTTTTCCCATAGAGAGTATGGAGCTTGCTTTGCTATTTATTCATAGCAAGAAAACGTGATAGATCTTTTATGCAAGACACTGCTTTCTGTAGAAAAATATAGGCTGATACTATTGTCAGACACAGCAAAATGATGGAGCTCTGTCATCATAGTTACTCCTGCCAGTGCCACCTCAAAAAACCCTACGTCATAAGCCAGGCAGCATTCCAAATAAAGGTTTCTGGGGTGTTGCTGATTAGGGAGCTGGGCAATGATGACGGCAGCACTCTCCTGGTCATGGAGTGCATTGAGATAAGCAGCTAGAGAGACCCTTCCAGGTTCTTCCACAACTGTTTCTCTCAACATGCCTTGCAACTGGGAGAGCAATGCAGTATTCATTTCCCAGCACCCTGATTTACAGCACCTCAAAAACTTTGGTTTGGGCACTGCCTGGCTTAAGACACAGGTTTCTGTGGCCACATTCAGTCCTTAATGACCATAAACAGGAATCCCCAAAGTTACAAGATTGTTAGTCTGGTTTATGATCTCATAAATACTGAAAAAGATGCCAGCTATTGTGTTTTGGAAAAAGAATAATGTCTTTTCACAAACAATTATTTTTTGGAAAAAGTCCTAAAATGTGGGGATGTGGAAAATGTTCATAATAAGAGAAAACTTTGAAATTATTAATCCCAGTCTGTTAATATTTGAAGATGTATATCCCTGCTAAATTCCATAACTCTTGATTAATATATTTCAAGTGATTTTAACATTGTTGTATTACTTTCAAATTTATTTGTAATTACTTCTGTTTTATTCTAATTGCACGCCTGAATGGGGAAAAAGGCCATAAGCTATCTAACTAACCAGCTAACCAACCAATGAAGCAACCTACCACCTGATTACACTTTATAAAAGGTAATATATAAATTAGTACTATGGATACTAAAGGCACCAGATTCTGACTAATCTTGGAAGCTAAGCAGGGTCAGCCCTGTTTGGTACTTTGATGGGAAATTGCCAACAAATTCTAGGTGCTAGAGCTTATATTGCAGAGGAAGGAACTGGCAAAACCACCTGTGAGTATTCGTTGCTTATGAAAATCCTATGTAATTCATGGGGTCGCCATAAATTGACCAGGTGACTTGAAGACACACACACACACACACACACACACAGATGCCTTAAAAAAATCAAAACTCAATTGCCAATATACAATCTGGGGTACTGAATTAGCAAGGATTGGTTGCTGCTTTTGTATACATTTTATCCACTTGCGTGTAATTTGAGGTTTTTAACAGCAGCTAGAGATCAATTTCTAGCTGTCACCAAGAAGAAAATATCTTTTGGTGTGTCTGAGCCCAACTACAACATCAGGTGTCCACAGCAAAATCCAGTTATCAGTACTCCCTTCTCCCCATGCCAGTTCCTAGCAGTCAAGCATCAGCTGTCCTTTCATTCTCCTACTTCCTCCCCACTGCTAGACTAGTATGGATATATACCGTATTTTCGGCATATAAGACGCTCCGGCATATAAGACACACCCAATTTTAAAGGAGGAAAATCTAGGAAAAAAAGATTCTTAATAAAATACAGTCAGAGGACGCCTCCGACCCAGGCATCTGCCCAAGGAAAGCAACCAGGCTTTCCTTGGAGGGATCCTGAGGTTTGAGGCATCCTCCGACCCACGGAGGACGCCTCAGACCCACGGCATCCACCCAGGGAAAGCAACCAGGCTTTCCTTGGAGGGACCCTGGGGTCTGAGGCGTCCTCCAACCCACGGAGGACGCCTCAGACCCTAGGATCCCTCCAGGGAAAGTAACCAGGCTTTCCTTGGAGGGACCCTGGGGTCTGAGGTGTCCTCTGACCCACGGAGGACGCCTCAGACCCACGGCATCCACCCAGGGAAAGCAACCAGGCTTTCCTTGGAGGGACCCTGGGGTCTGAGGCGTCCTCCGACCCACGGAGGATGCCTCAGACCCACGGCATCCACCCAGGGAAAGCAACCAGGCTTTCCTTGGAGGGACCCTGGGGTCTGAGGCGTCCTCCGGCCCACGGAGGACGACTCAGACCCTAGGATCCCTGCAGGGAAAGCAACCAGGCTTTCCTTGGAGGGACCCTGGGGTCTGAGGCGTCCTCCGGCCCACGGAGGACGCCTCAGACCCTAGGATCCCTGCAGGGAAAGCAACCAGGCTTTCCTTGGAGGGACCCTGGGGTCTGAGGCGTCCTCCGGCCCACGGAGGACGCCTCAGACCCTAGGATCCCTGCAGGGAAAGCAGCCAGGCTTTCCTTGGAGGGACCCTGGGGTCTGAGGCGTCCTCCGACCCACGGAGGACGCCTCAGACCCTAGGATCCCTGCAGGGAAAGCAGCCAGGCTTGGAGGGACCCTGGGGTCTGAGGCATCCTCCGGCCCACGGAGGACGCCTCAGACCCTAGGATCCCTGCAAGGAAAGCAGCCAGGCTTTCCTTGGAGGGACCCTAGGATCCCTGCAGGGAAAACAACCAGGCTTTCCTTGGAGGGACCCTGGGGTCTGAGGCGTCCTCCGACCCACGGAGTACGCCTCAGACCCTAGGATCCCTCCAGGGAAAGCCTGGTTGCTTTCCTTGGGTGGATGCCTGGGTTGGAGGCGTCCTCCGACCCAAGCATCCGCCCAAGGAAAGGAACGATGCTTTCCTTGGGGTGATCCTGGGGTCGGAGGAGTCCTCCAACTCCAGGATCGCCCCAAGGAAGCTTTCCATGGGGCGATGCTGGAGTCAGAGGCGTCCTCCGACTCCAGCATTGCCCCATGGAAAGCAACGTTTTTTTCCTTGGGGTGATCCTGGGGTCGGAGGAGTCCTCCGACCCCAGGATCGCCCCAAGGAAGCTTTCCATTGGGCGATGCTGGAGTCAGAGGCGTCCTCCGACTCCAGCATTGCCCCATGGAAAGCAACGTTTTTTTCCTTGGGATGATCCTGGGGTCGGAGGACTCCTCCGACCCCAGGATCGCCCCAAGGAAGCTTTCCATGGGGCGATGCTGGAGTCAGAGGCATCCTCCGACTCCAGCATTGCCCCATGGAAAGCAACGTTTTTTTCCTTGGGGTGATCCTGGGGTCAGAGGAGTCCTCCGACCCCAGGATCGCCCCAAGGAAGCTTTCCATGGGGCGATGCTGGAGTCAGAGGCGTCCTCCGACTCCAGCATTGCCCCATGGAAAGCAACGTTTTTTTCCTTGGGGTGATCCTGGGGTCGGAGGAGTCCTCCGACCCCAGCATGGTCCCAGGGAAAGCAACGCTCCTTCCCCCTGCGTCCTCGGTGGTTCAATGGGCTGCTCGGCCTCCGATCCCAGGAGCAGCCCATTGAACCACCGAGGACGCGCGGCGGCCTCGGAGGGGCGCTACATTCGGTCTATTAGACGCACCAACTTCCCCACCGCCATTTTGGGGAAGAAAATGTGCGTCTAATATGCCGAAAAATACGGTATGTCTTCAGGAATAGCTCTCTGCCTGCCACCACGTCCTATTTAATAGTTAACTTTCCTCCACATCTCATTGATTATCTGAACTAAGCAGTTGCTGTTGTTTTCATTTTTATTTATATCCTGCTTTCTTCATAAAACCAGTGCTCAAGGTGGCTTACGAATTTTAAAAAGTACAACATAGATTTTTAAAAATAAAAAAGATCAACTTTAAAATAAATTAAACTATTCACACAACACACAATTAAAACTATACAGTTTAAAAAGTGTAAATAAAGGTCTAAAAACAGCAATCATCCTCTTTAAAACCCTTTCCTTAAAAACCTTCAGTTTTCAAAAGACTATTGGAATTTTAAAAAAGTCTTTGCCTGCTGATTGAAAGACAGCAAGGAGAGGACCATTCTAGCCTCCCTAGAAAGAGAATTCCAGAGTCTGGAGCTGTCACCATGAAGACCCTGAGCCACCTCTGTACTCATTATGCTTCTGAAGATGGTAGGATTGAAAGAAAACATAATTAAAAGCATACCAAATAAAAACAGAGAACACCACATTCATTGCTATTCTGCCATATGATTAAAATCAGTCAAAAGCCTACCTAAGTAAAAAAGTCTTAATTTGCTGGCAAAAAGAGAGCAGGGAGGGAGTTCACAGTCTGGGAGCAGCCACGGGAGAAAGCTCTCTCCTGTGCCTTCACCTTACATGCCTGTGAAGGTGGTGAGACCTAGAGAAAGCCCTCCCCTGAAGATCTTACAACAGGGGTTGGCAAGATTTACCTACCTGGGGCCGGTCGCTGGTTCCCAGGTCTTCCGCTGGGCCGGGGGGGGGGAAATGGCGGCACGCACGCTCATGCACGCGCGTGTGGCCGCCGGTGCCACCAACCCCCCGCCGCTGCCGCGCGTGCTGCTGCCACCACGCGTGTCGCGGCCGCCATTTTGGGAAAGGGCCACCATTTGTGTTCCAAAATGGCAACCGCGGCTCGTTTGTGCATGACAGGAGTACTGCGCATGCGCAAACGAGTCGCGGCCACCATTTTGGCAAACAAGGTCCCACCACCTTCACAGGCATGTAAGGTGAGGGCACAGGAGAGAGCTTTCTCAGTGGCTGCTCCCAGACTGTGAACTGTGAACACACACACACACACACTGAATAAGCAATTTGTTCTTCTTGTTGTTTGAACCATCTATCTTCTATCATTTTTTAAAAAAAATATTAGTTCCCAAGCTGGGCTTGGGAATCTTCTATCAATTTTTTTTTAAAAAAAAAATAGTTCCCAATCTGGGCTGCTCAAAGGGGAAATGATATACATTTGAGCAGCCTGCTAAAGTCACTCTGCTCGCCACCTGCAACAGTCCCGTCCTCACCATGTTGCCGCTTGCGTCACTGATGACACGTGGATGATTGACATGCATTTTGAAACAGCACAAACTAGTGGGAATGAAAATCATGCCAAAAAAGAAGCTATTACAAGGGAATAATGAAAAGATCCGCTTTTATAGTGGAATGACAGACCTTTTGGAATTGATTCACCAACACAGAGCAAAGGCGAATCGCAAACTGGTTTAAATGAAAGTGGGAACGAGGCCCTTGCCTCTCTGAAAGGTGAGGCAGGAAGTGCATATCCTCCTGAGGATGCTGTTTCTAACACACCCATGGGCCTTCTTACACTTTTAACTCTTTCGAACACAATACCCTCTAGACCCTAATAAATGTATTAGTAAGACTCTTTCTTACTAGATCAGATACACAGCCACAGGTTGTATATAGACATATGTCTATATGTACATATTATTTTTTGGTACCTATGCTTTACTAATGGCTACCTTTAAAAGCAGAATATTTTTATTATTTTAAAAATGTTTATTTAAAACACTTGCTGGTATGAAAACCATGAGTTGTACTTTTAATGCACCTCTAGAGTCTTCCCTCTTGCCCTTATTTCTCTTTGCACCAGTACATGTCTTCCTGATGTCCTTTGGTCAAAGAAATAAACACCTTATCAGCAGTGCACATCTGTAGCAACTAGAAGACATAAACAGACTTCTAGGACAAACAGAATCATTGGTCTGCTGTTTGGGGTTTGAAAGGTGAGGAAAGATACATTCCATTGCTGGCCTGATGTTTTAAATTGGCTTCTTCTAAAATGATACAACTTGATAACATGACCTTGTGTAAAATAGACAACAGATTGGAGAAACTGTTGAGGAAGGGATTCTGAATCTGAGGAAACTAGAGCATACTGAATCACATTAAGAAGGAAAACAAAAATAAGTGACTGATTGTTTTCTTTCCCTGACCAATTTGAGAAGAGTAGAGAGCTGAACAGAAAAGTTGTTTATTTTTAATGCTATAATTTGATTAACTGATCAGTAGTCTGTCAGTTTCTAATTGAGGAGTTAATTTCATATGCTCCTTGCTAATATTTTAATAATAATAATAATAATAATAATAATAATAAAAATTTTTTATTTATAACCCGCCCCTCTGCGCGGCAATCGGGGCGGGGTACAACAATATTAAAATAGAACAAGGTTAAAAACATTCCATCATCCCATAGTCCCACCCTCCCATCCCCTTAAAACAGAATTAAACAAATGACCAAATAAAATACAATATTAAAAACATAACGACAATAATATAAGGAGTCAGATTTAGAAGTCAGGGACCCATCCCTAGGCTGAGAGTTATTCCGGGAAGGCCTGCCGGAAGAGATCCATCTTTACTGCTTTCTTAAAAGCAGCAAGAGTGGTAATTAGACGGATCTCATCCAGCAGGCCATTCCATAGTCTGGGAGCGGTCGCAGAAAAGGTCCTCTGGGAGGTCTGAGACAGCCTAGTTTTTATTGGCTGTAACAGATTCCTCCCCGAGGACCGAAGGGCACGGGGGGGTTCATATGGGGAAAGGCGGTCCCTAAGATAGGATGGACCCAAGCCATGTAGGGCTTTAAAGGTTAAAACCAACACCTTGTACTGCGCCCGGAAACTAATCGGCAGCCAGTGGAGGGATTTTAAAAGATGTCCCCACTAACTCAGTTAAAATGGTAGGCTTCCTTTATTATAAGTGGAGAGTTTAGAAAAGCTAGAATGGCTACCTTGTCTTAAAAATAATCCTAAAGCTCTGATGCAATTGTTCCAAAGATTTTATGCAAGAATTCTATATTCCTTGTAGAAAACCAGAGAGTCTTCCTTCATCCTTTTTTCTTCTTCTGTTCTTCATATAATCCCCTCACATTACTCAGGTTTCAGGCTGTACAATCTAACATAATTTTACAATAAAACGTCAATTAAATAATCAATTAAACCTTAAAACTCGTAATCAAAGCCAAAAAGAAGGGCAAATGAAAATATTTCAGGAAAATGGAAAGGTTTTTACTGCCTAGCACAAGTACAAAGGGAATAAAGACCTTCTCTCTGAACAGTTCTTGAGCAGGATGCATTTAATATTCAGAGGGGTTTGGAGGAACGTGAGCCAGTAACTTCCCCAACCAGGTCCAAGAGTCATTCTGTATGCTTTACTATCTTCAGCAAAGGGTTGTCTGCACTGATGAAAAAAATACAGCTTCACCCCACATTTGCCTGTTTCACAGTGACCCTGTTAGTGCCACACATAATCAAAATAAACAAGGCTCAAGTTGATTGCCGTACATTTTCCATGCCCAAATTCAAATTGGGACAAAAGGGATGTACTTTTGTTACTTCCCAGCATGCCCAAACCTATCGACCTATAGCCTTATTGTTTACCTGTCAATCTTGACAGCTTGCACTCTAATTAGTTGCCTACCCTATCTAATCCTCTTCCTCCCTTCCTATCCCAATGAAAGATAATGAGTAATGGCAAGGAGTCTAAAAGAAGAGGAGTGATCCCCATTTGAGCAATATTGGATAAACTGTTAATATGGAACATGGACTCTTTCAGTATTGGCCTTGACATTATAAATCACATGAATAAAATTTTTAGTATTGAGAATAATGATAAATGAATAAAATACAATTATTAATATACGATCTATAATAAAAAAATAACAAGTCAATAGCAAACACATTCAAAAAGAATAAGAAAAGAGGGGAATGGAAAAAAGAATGTAAGCATAAGCAGTCTGTTTTAAGGAAGGAGTAACAAGAATAGTCTATACATAACTTTATATAATTAATAAATTTAATCACATGAATATGTTAGAGACAAGGAACTGAGAGTAAAATATCAACAGAATATCAGTCTCATCTAGAGATGAACTGCTTGGAAGTTTGTATGGAGAGAAGATTCATTTGTTAAGATTTTAATATGTATGATCAACAATATTGTATATTTTTTAAAGTGTATCATACAATTAAAAATAAGGCTCCTTCCCCCGTCCCACTATCTGCCCTCAAGTCGATCTTGATCCATGGCAACCCTCTGGATGAGACATCTCCAAGATCCTCTGTCCTCCACTGCTCTGCTTAACCCCTTAATACCCATGACCTCCTTAACAGAGTCCATCCATCTAGCATGTGGCCTTCCTCTCTTCCTACTTCCCTCCACCTTTCTGAGCATTATTGTCTTTTCCAATGCGTCCTTTCTTCACATGATGTGTCCGAAGTACAACAGCTTCAGTTTGGTCATCTTGGCTTCCAGGGAAGTTTCCAACTTGATCTTCTCTAGGACCCACTTGTTTGTCCTTTTGGCTGACCATGGGATCCTCAGCACTCTTCTCCAACACCACATCTCAAATGAATTGATTTTCTTTGTATCCTCTTTCTTAACTGTCCAGCTCTCACATCCATACATGGTAATAAGGAATACAGTGGCTTGTATGATTCTAACTTTTGTGCTGAGTTGTTTATCTTTTAATTTTAGAATCTTTTCTAGTTCTTTCATAGCCACCCTCCCCATTCTTAGTCTTCTGATTTCCTAACTGCAGTCCCCATTTCTATCAGTCTTTGATCCCAGGTATGGGAGCCTTCAGCCACCTTAATAATCAGTGCATTTCACAACACACTATGCTGCGGCTGAGCAAGCTCTCCCCCCTCTCTTTCTTGACCAAATTTAACTGTAGCAGTACTCTTTCTCAAACAAGGAATTTTAGAGCTGCATTTCCCACTTTCAGAATTAGTCTGAGATCATCCTTTTGAAGGGCCATCTCTCCCCTTTCCCCCGGACATATGAAAATGTGTTCTGAAAATACAGAGTTCATATTTGTTTGCCAGAATTTTGTCGTGGGGTAATGGATATTCATTCTTCAGTGGATTTTTACCAGGCAAATCATTTCCATAAAAGGTATTTTCTCCCTGCTACTTTCTAATATAATAAAAAAACACAAGCAAAACAGCTACAATGCATTCTTTATCTGATCTAAATCTCTTGAGGAGGGAAAATTGTACACTGGTTTAGTGGGAGCAAAGAAGACTAACAGCCTCCAGGATAGCTAGACCTTATATCTAATGGAACCAAGAACTCATACACAGTTTTCTTTTTTATCCACATAGGGCATTGGAAATGGTTAGCCTCAATATAATGTATATTTTCCAACCTACTGTAGCTTCTGCCATGGGTGGCTTCTTCCTGTTCCTGCACCTCCTATATAACAGTCAAAACATAGTTAAATTAATACCTGATCACCTCACCTTGGTAATTGCCAAATGATTTTTTGCAAACTTAAACAATATTGTTACAATTACTGCTTATGTTAATGGCTTAAAACAGGATCTAATCCCACACAAAACCTCATACAAGGTAATGAGAATTTACTCTTGGAAAGACTAAAGGGGGTTGCAGACTGCCAGAAATAGTGTGAATTCAGTCCACTTTTAGGGTTAGGGTTAGAGTTAGGGAACCATGGGAACTGTATTTTATTGTGGCATCAGAGTTGTCTGACAGAGAAGGCTCAATGTCTCAGAAAAATAACAGTTCCCATGATTCCCTAGCACTAACCCTAACCCTAAAAGTGGACTGAATTCACACTATTTCTGGCAGTCTGCAACCCCCCTAACTTGTGCAGCCAAACAACCTTATCTGAGTTCCCTTGTGGTCTTATAAAACTGTAATCCAGGGTCTGGTAAAACATTTTCTCAAGAGATTAATTTTTAGGGGAGAAGATTGACTCCAATTCTTTATGTAATAAATATGAGTATTGTATTGGTGTTCTGAATGCACATTTTGGAAATGTGAAGAGTCATTGCCAGCTTGTGCCTTGAGATTTCCTGGTTTTTTTTTTTAAGGAGCATGTTTAGTTTCCCGACTCATATGAATATCCCCCCCTCCCAGAAGGACGAACAATTCCTCAGACACTTCCTGGCCTTCACAGTCACTTTTGTATCTGTGACCCTGGGTATATTGAAAATTAACAAAAGTGGATTCTGCACATTTTCAGTCACCACCACATTCTTTCAGAATGAATGATGTGCCTTTCAATGATGTCCTGTGATTTGTTCATCCACACTCCTATTTATCAGACAAGTGGACATTTCCAGCAAATACATTTCTAATGTGGTTGATTTAGAGTACACACTTTGGTTGAGGTACATCATTGTAGACAATGGTGGTGCTTTCATTGCTTAACTGTCCTAGACTATCACCCTTAACCTGTCTATGGCACTTCATCTACTATGAGAATGGAAAATACAGTAATAGAGCTTATCTAGCCAAGGAGTCCTTTTCAGAGTTTAATTGTTTAATGCTTTGAGAGGGCCATGAGTGGAAGGTGCTAAGAAGAACATCAGGAGGGGATACAGTGGCCCATTAAGATCAGGGTGACGATTAGAGGCTAAGTGTTACATACCATCACCTGAAAATCTCCTAGTATCTCCAGGAAGGTGATGATATGGAGCCTCTGTACATTTGCCTTATCAGTTTGAGTTCCTTTCTCTATCTGCAGTAATACCAGGGACAAGTGGTGTCTGTGAGTCCCTAGCCCTAATGGCACTTGCAGCAATTTTGCTGATACTAACAGTACTGGTTTGAAATACAATAAGGTAAATTTGAAGACACAGGAGCTCACAGGGCTTTATATTAATCTAGGCAGTCTAGCGAGATTGCTACAACACAAACTTTGCTTCAGAGAAGGGTGAGGAAGCAAATGCCTGACAGTGGAGCCTTTGCTATTTTTTATGGGATTGCAGTTTGATGCCCTCAGTGAATCAGAATGAGCAGCCTTTACTTTCGTGTGTTTCATCTGCTGAAATGCAGACATTTTAGGCATAAGTGGAAGAAGTAAATAGAAGATAGGCCTTTTATTGCCTTGATGTCACTTATGGATTTGATGTATACATTGTTGTAGAGAGCTGCTGTTCAGGTACTTTTATTTAAAAAAAAACACCAATCTATAGACTGAATTATAAAGTGTCTGTAGCCACTGGTTACTTGAATCAGTACGTGAAATCCAGTTTCCATGGTTCTCCTTCTTAGCTCTCACTGCCCCCTCCCATCAGTTCCTAGATCACGACACTGCATTAGATGCCACAGCTGAGAAAATTCATCTTCTGTGCAACTGTTATAGGAAGAGCTCTATAAATGTCTTATATCCTGATAAGTGGTCCCCAGCCTTTCATCATCCAGCCTCAGCCCAGGCTATTTCCAGCCTCAGCCCAGCATGGCCAATAGGGAGAGATGTTAGGAACTAAAGTCCAAAACAATATGGAGGGCCAAAGGATGGGAACCACTGTTTTAGATTGTATACTCAGTATCATGTGCTCCCTGGCCTGGGGAGCCCTCCACCGGCCTTTTCTTACCTGTATTTCTTCCCTACTAGTAATGTACAACACTATGGTAATTTCTTCTGGTGAACAGGGAGAAGAAAATGGCTGTTCTAAGAAACAGAGGCTAAGTCTGGTTGTTTGGCTGGGTTGTTTGGAAACTTGTTATTCTGTGGCTATGGTGCCTCCCTAATTGCCTGATCTAAGAGGCAAGGCTACTGTTGAGACGAATTGAGTTGTGAGAGGAACTGGGGTCATGGACATGATTGGTGGAAAGACTAGTAACAAGTTGACCAACTGAACCCAAAGAGTGATCATTCATGAGTGATCATCCTGGAGGGAAGTGACTAGTAGGGTGTCACAGGGTTCTGGCTTGGACCTAGTATTGTTCAGCATCATTTAAATGGCTTTAATGAGGCAATGGGTGCATGCTTATCCAATTTGCACATGGCCCTGAATTAAGGGGGATAGCACTCCAGAGTTTTGTTGTTGTTAACTGCCCTCAAGTTGATCTCGACTCATGGTGACCCTCTGGATGAGACATCTCCAAGACCCTCTGTCCTCCACTGCTCTGCTGAATTACTGCAACCCCTTAATACCTGTGACCTGTCATGGTCAGCCCTGAGGAGGACGAGGAGGACGAGGAGGAGGATGGGTCTCCTCCAGAGAAGGAAGAGATGCAGGCTCCACCTGGTTCTCATTCTACTCTTCCAGCCCCAGAGCAGGAAGAGATACAGGCTCCACCTGGCTCTCATTCTGCTCTGTCTGAGCCAAGCCCGGTTCTCCCAGCCCCAGAGCAGCCAGGTCCTAGTGCTCCTTCCTTGGAGGCTCAGCTGCCTAGTGGGGAGAAGCAGGAGGATACAGCAGAGCCAGTGCCTTCCTTTAGGCAGAGGAGAGCTGAGAGTGCTGGCAGTCGCAGGTCCAGGAGACTAGCTGAAAAGCAGCTGCTGAACAAGCCTCAGCTGGCACTGAGATAGGATTTGACTATTTAAACAGTTGCAAGAGGCTTCCTCAGTGTCAAGATTTATTGTAGTTTCCTTGGGAGACTACGGTCAGTGTGGCTCCTTGTTTCCTGCTTTGTGCCTCTCGCTCTTGCTTTGTGGAACTCTGTTGCCTTGACCTTGGACTGACTGATGCTGATTTCTGGACTCTGCTTTGCTGGTGCTTCAACTACAGGAAGGTTTGTGGCTGGCCTTGCTGTTTGCAGCTCACCCTTTCCATCCCTAGCAGCTGTGGGAACTGAGGCTGGCTGTAGTTGTGGACATGACCTCCTTAATAGAGCCCATCCATATGGTGTGTGGCCTTCCTCTCTTTATACTTCCTTCCACTTTCCCCAGCATTATTGTTTTTTTCCAAAGAGTCCTCCCTTCTCATGATGTGTCTGAAATACAACAGCCTCAGTTTGGTCATCTTGGCTTCCAGGGGGATTTCTGGCTTGATCTGCTCCAATTGATTTTCTTCCTATCATCTTTCTTAACTATTCAGCTCTTTAATAAAGTCCATCCATCTAGCATGTGACCTTCCTCTCTTTTTACTTCCCTCCACCTTTCCTAACATTATTGTTTTTTTCCAATGATTCATGCCTTCTCATAATGTGTCCAAAGTATGATTGTCTAAGTCAGGGGTAGGCAACCTTTCCCCTTTAAAGGCCGAGGGACTTCAGCTCCCAGAAGCCTCAGCCATGTTGGCCAATAGTCCCATGTTGGCTAATAGCTCCTGGGATTCTGGGAGCTGAAGTCCCTCGGCCCTTAAAGGGGAAAGGTTGCCTACCCCTGGTCTAAGTCTTGTCATCTTGGCTTCTAGGGATATCTCTGGCTTGATCTGGTCTATGACTCATTTGTTTGTCCTTCTGGCTGTCCATGGAATCCTCAGGATTCTTCTCCAGCATCACATCTCAAATGAATTGATTTTCCTCCTATCTTCTTTGTTGACTGTTTAGCTCTCACATCCATACATGGTAATAGGGAATACACTGGCTTGTATGATTCTGACTTTTGTGCTTATTTGTATGTCTTTGCATTTCAGGATCTTTTCTAGTCCTTTCATAGCCACACACCCCTCCCCTTAATCTTCTTCTGATTTCCTGACTGCAGTGTTTGATCCCAGGTATGGATTTCTATCAGTGTTTGATCCCAGGTATGGAATTCTTTTACTATTTCTATTTCTTCATTGTCTAGGTTGAGCTTGTGAAGGTCCTCGGTGGTCATTATTTTTGTTTTCTTTATGTTCAACATTAAGCCTGCCTTAGCACTTTCTTCTTTGATCTTCCTTAGTAGGTGTTCCAGGTCTGTGAGGTTTTCTGCTAGTATTATGGAGTCATCTGCATATAGGGTTTCCATTTCCCATTTTCCCCTGGGAAACTCACATTGTTACCCATTGTTAAAATGTCCTGTCTGGTTCAAACTGTCTGTCCTGGTTTCCAGTGAGCAAGTTAGGTAATGCAAGACCACCACGTTCCATGGTGTCTTGCATGTTATTTAATTTAACTCTTGATTTTTTATTGGCCCATATAAAATTTAATATATCTGCATTCCAGATTTTAAAAGGAGTCTACGGGCCTTTGCAGACTGCCAGAAATAGTGCACATTAAATTGAGGCACTGCCCTGGCTCAGTGCTAGGGAGTTATGGGAATTGTATTTTTTTCTGGGACATTGAGCCTTCTCTGTCAGAGAGCTCTGGTGCCACAATAAATTACAGTTCCCATGATTCCCTAGCACTGAGCCAGGGCAGTGCCTCAATTTAATGTGTACTATTTCTGGCAGTCTGCAAAGGCCCTTACTTTCTATAATCGGGATATTTTGAAAATAATATATTAATTTAGGAAGAACTAACATTTTAATCACTGCTATTCTACCTAACCATGACAAATTTAACTGTCCCCATTTTTTTGAAATTCTCCTTCATTTCCAACCAGATTTTATGGTATTTTTATATAGATCAGAATTTTTTGTAGTGAACCATACCCCCAAATATTTTACTTCATTTTCTACTTTAAATTCAGATATCTCAGTTATCTTGTCACACTTGACTTTAGAAATATTCACCAGCAACATAACTGTCTTACTTTTATTAACTCTATATCCTGATACTTTACCATACTGGGTGAGGGTACTCATAATTTTATCTATACATTCCACAGGATTGGAAATCATCAAGAGTTCTCATATCTGGGATCAAACTTTGATTGGAATGGGACAGTAGCCAGGAAATCAGGAGAAGGTTAAGAATAGGGAAGCCAGCTGTATGAAAGAACTAGAAAAGATCCTAAAATGCAAAGACATACAACTCAGCAAAAAAGTCAGCATCATACAAGCTATCGTATTCCCTATTACCATGTATGGATGTGAGAGCTGGACAATCAAGAAAGAAGATAGGAGGTTGCCTTGGTAGATGACCTAAACTGGGAACTAGACAGGGAGCATGCATCCCTTTTGGTTCTGCTGGACCTCTTAGTGACCTTTGATACCATCGACCATGGTATTTTTCTGGGTCACCTCTCTGAGATGGGAGTTGGGGGCATTGTTATGCTGTGATTCTGTTCTTTCTTGGGAGGGTGAACTCAGAAGGTGATGCTTGGGGGACTCCTGTTCGATGTCCTGTCATGGCCTACAGAAGCAGATGAAAGGCCCTCCCTCCATCTTAACTGCTGTCACCCTGGCCATGGAGGGAGAGAAGAAGAGGCAGGCACGGCTCTACCAAGCCTAGCCCCAAAAGCAGATGGAGGATCCTCCCTCCATTTCAATTGCCACCATTCTGGCCTTGGAGGGAGAGAAGAACCAGCAGTATTTGCTGGACTTGGTCCCTTTCTCCACTGCCATTCCCTTTTGCTTTTGTGGCATGTCTTTATATATTGTAAGCCTGAGGGCAGAGATCTGTCAAATTAGCAATCTGTAAACCACTCTGAGAGCCTTTGTAGCTGAAGTGTGGGATGTAGATACTCAAAATAAAACAAAACAAAACAAAACAAAGCCCTATATGGCTTAAGTCCAGACTATCTGAGAGTGTATCTCCCCATATGAACCTGTCAGAATCCTAAGATCATCAGGGGAAGGCTTTCTCTCAGTCCTGCCACTATCATTCAGGTGTCTGTTTTTCACCTGCTTACGGTATATGTTTTAGTCCAAAAGTTAGTCATCTTGGCCAGACTCTATAATTCTTGTCTCCCTTCTTTATGAAGAAGAAAAGAACACTTTAAGGACACTTCATGAGCACAAACATTATTTGGCTTCTTCTTGTATTAGTACCCTATCTGTTCTGCAAACATTCTGAGGCATTTTTTCATGGATATTGGGATGTTGATGAATAGGAATTTTTACAGTAGTCCAGCTGATCCATGTTAAAGGCCATCATAAATATAGTACCATTATCAGTAAGCACAATCTTATGCATATATACTTGGAAGACTCAGTGTGTTTGGTAATTCTTATTCTCAGATAAATGTCTCTAGGACTGAATTCAGTCTTAGAGTACTGACTTGTTCACCTTTACCTGTAATCAAATCCTGTTGAACTTCCTTCCGAGGAGAAATATGTAGAATAGTGCTGTTAATATATGTGCAAATGCTTTTTGGAAGTTAAAGTGCTTCATGTTTATTGTCGTTAACTGTGTTCAAGTCAACCTCTACTCAAGGTGACCCTGTGGGTGAAACATCCTCAATTATTTTGTCCTCAATTATTATGTCTTCAATTATTTTGCTTAGGTTCCTGCAGGCTCAGACCTGTGGCCTCCCTGATGGAGTCTAATTCTCTGGCATGTGGTCTTCCGCTCTTTCTGTGGCCCTCTGCCTTTCCCACCATCATTGCCTTTTCTAATGATTCATGCCTTCTCATAATGTGGCCAAAGTATGACAGTCTCAATTTAGTCATCCTGGCTCCCAGGAAGAGTTCAGGCTTGATCTGTTCTAGGACCTATTTGTTTGACTTTTTGATTGCCCATGGTATGTATTTTCAGCACTCTTCCCCAGCATCACATCTCAAATGAGTTTTCTTTTTATATGCTTTTTTCTCTGTCCAGCTTTCACATCTCTACATGATGATGGGGAATACAATGAACTTGACTATCCTCACCTTAGTGTTCAGAGTTATATCTTTGCACTTTAAGATCTTTTCTAGCTTTTTCATGGCTCCCCTTCCCAGTGTTAGGGCTGTTGCAGACCAGCCAAAAGGGCTGGCCTGAGGGTAGAGTTGGGGTGGGGCAGCCATACGGTGGCCGCCCCAATCCCACCCTGACACTGTCCTGACGCTGCGCAGCCGTACACACAGTGCGCGGTGTCAGGATGCCCTCCTGGCGCAGCGTTTAAACATGCTGTGCTGAAAGGGTACTGAAAAGCCACGGTGCCGGCTCTTAGGGCGGCCTTTTGCTGCCCCTAAAAGGAGCAGTGTTTTGCCATTCTTTTCGGGGCAGCAAAAGAGAGGATCAGGGCCACAGCATGGGGTTGCCGCAGCCCCGATCCGCTGCTTCCTGGGGCAGCTCTGTGCCGCCTCAAACAGCCGGTCTGCATCGGCCCTTAGTCTTCTGATTTCTTGACTGAAGTTTCATTCTGGTCAATATTTGATCCAATGTATATAAACTTTTAGACTATTTGCAGGTTTGTAACAGCAGCAGGAGTGACTATTTCATGGTTTCCTTTTTTATCTTCCAAGGGGCCTTGGAGAAAAATATAGCAAATCTACTTCTTTCTTCTTGTGGTCCTTAATGATCATTTGCCCTGCTTAATAATATAATTTGATATGAAAAACTGATTTGTGCTCTTCCTTTCTCCCTGTTACTCCATGGAAATCATACTTGAAGGTAGTACTAATATGACCAAGCAAAACAAACAGATGCTTTGTAGACTGTTTGGCATCCAGCTTCTTGTTCCAACTTTTAGCTCTTCTAGAGAAAAATCTGTCAGATTTGACAACATTCCTGATGACCTCAACTAGATGTAAAATCCAGTTCTGGAAATATACAGCAGAGATACTGAGTATCTCATCTGTCTTGAGATCTTTTTAGAAGGTGATAACTTTCCATTTGTTATTTCAATAAGTACAGTGTGGATGGGAGGAGCTAATGGTGTTCACTTATTAGTAGTAATACAATAAATTCATCAATTGCTCTTTGTCATGTAGGGCCTGTTTTTGTGTGTTCACATCTCTGGAAGGAGCTGACTGACAGAGAGCTGGTGCCTCCATTCTGGCAGTGGGAAATGCTCATTTTTTTGGGGGGGGGCTGTTATCATTGGTGTAGGTAGGTAAAAGAGTGACAGAGATACGGGCAGAGAGAGAAAGCAGAATTAGGAGGAGGTCCTTTTAAAAAGATCCTTTTAAAACTCAGCTGCCCCTCAGCATGGTCTGGAATGCATAGAAGGGATTCTTCCATGCAGAGTTCCCCCACCCACTCACATTGGTTTTAACACAGTTAATTTCAGTGCCTGATGTAGAATATTGAAACATGTGTATCACTTCATGATACATTTAATAGGTACATAACTTCACTTTGACAACTCTTCTTGAAAAGGAAAATCCTTTTCTTGAGACAGTATTTCTGGAAGGGGCAGAAAAGCAGTAGCTAGGGGAAAAAGCTCAACTATTTCTTCCATTCACTTTCCTCATTCCTGGAAAGACTGAGAAAGCTCCTGGATACAGGCTTGATGCAGAGATGACATGAACAGACGTAACATATACAGTCTCATTTACATTTGTTGCATTTCAGGTTGCATGGGGAGAATGTTGGCTTATTCCTAAGAGCTGCTACTTTGTTAGTCTAATTGTCAATAATTTAAAATCTCTCCAGTAGGATAATGGGATGGAAAGTGAAATGCACTACTGAGGTATTTCAGTTGGCATTACTGTATGGATGGTTGCATTATTAACCATGATCTCTTGGTGTAATATTCTGTCTATAGTCATTAAACCTGTTGAAACTGAGTAATGAATACATGGTCTCTTGGTGCAGCTGTAATGGATCCTCTGAGTGTCCCATATGGTAGATGAGCCCCTTTACTCTAGCCTGGTAATTTGAAACAGCTCTTGGATTCAGTTTCCTCAAGGGGAACTCCAGCACCCCTCACTTGGAACTCACCAAGTACATTGCTGGGTTAGAATGTGGGCAGACAGAAGGCAGTATTCTGGTGGTTTGAGAGAGAAGCATTGGTACAGCACTGCATGTCAGACACTAGAATGAGCAACTTTGGTGCTAAGATGGAAAGGCATGTTGAACGTCTCAGTAGCCCAGGAGCATGCACAGATTCTTACGAATCAATGTCGTTGAGGGATGAGGTGAAGAATGGAAATTGCAGCCATTCACAGGGTAAGAAATAGTCCTAAATATAATACTGCATCAGCCATTATCAATGTAGATGAGGCGTCTCTGAATTTATTCACTTCCTCCTTCTTATGTGAACCTATTTAGACAAATTGTAAGTAAAGACGTTCCAAGTTTGCATATGGTTGTATTTCACAGTAGTCTATAGATATTCAGAATTAGGGCTATTGTCCTCAAATTTCTGGTCCTATTGCTATTATGGGCCTGCCAAAAGGGATACTGTATTATCAGCTCACTGATTTGTGTTGTTGATTGCACATTGTGTAATAACTGTCAACATATATTATTATTTCATTGCCACATTAAAAAAGATGATGAAAAAAATAGAAAAATATTAGGAGAACTTCTATGATAGATGGCACAGAAAAAAATGCCTGCATTATATAATTTATATGCTTATGTTGAGCTGATGGGAGGTGAAAGAGATTAATTAACTTTGCCTAATATATGTAAATAGGAATAAAATAAATTAATAAAAACAAAAACAGCTCTCTCCACCTGAGCTGGATACTGAACTGTCACTGTACACTCAGTGAGTTTATGTTTTGTGTACATTTGCTCTGTTTCTTCTTAAAATTCATGAAGAACTTTCACTCTTTGGCAGTGTTCAGAGGAAGCTTACAATTTGTTTTAGTTCTGTGCTTTTGGGGAATGCAGATTGTCCAATAGTTGCAAAACCCAAACCCACCTTGGAGGCACAGAAGTTTCTTGTCTTGGCTCTGCAATTTCCAGATACTCTTGTCTTGAGTGTCTGGGAAGTGCAAAGACCACATCTTCTCAGTAGCTTCTAAGATGGAGTGGGATAGGGCCTTGTTTTCTCACTGCATGGGATTCTGTACAGGTTGAATCTCCCTTATCTGAAGTGCTTAGGACAGGGGTCGGCAACCTACGGCCCCCGGGCCGGTTCCGGCCCAGGATGCCGGACTTACCGGCCCAGGCGGACCCCTGCCGCCACCGCCGCCTGTTTTCATCAGTGCGCAACCGCGCATGCTGCGGCCGGCATTTTGTTCACCAAAATGGCGGCCGCAACGTGTTTGCACATGTGCAAATCCTGCGCATGTGCAAACATGCCGCGGCCAGCATTTTGGTGAACAAAATGCCGGCCGCAAAAGCAAGTGGCGGCTGCTGTGGAGGTGGAGGCGGCGGCTGCCGTGCCGCCGCCGCCGCCGCCACCTCCGCAGCCGCCGCTTGCTTTTGCGGCCGGCATTTTGTTCACCAAAATGGCGGCCGCAAAAGCAAGCGGCGGCTGCTGCGGAGGCGGAGGCTGCGGAGGCAGCGCGGCGGAGGCGGGGTCCGCCTGGGCCGGTAAGTCCGGGGACCCTCGGTGGCGATGGGCTTCCAAGAGGCCCGTCGCCACCGAGGGAAGCCTCCCCGTGTGCACCCTCGGTGGCGATGGGCTTCCAGGAGGCCCATCGCCACCGAGGGAAGCCTCCCGGGGGGGGACCCTTGGTCGCGACGGGCTCCCAGGAGGCCTGTCGTTGCCAAGGGAAGCATCCCCGTGCACACCCTCCACCGACGCGTGCGACCCCCCATACATGCCGCCGCCGCCACGCCATACACAGCGGCAGCATGTGCGGGGTTTGCGCGTGTCAGTGGAGGGTGCGAGCGCGCGCCCGGCCATTCCCCCCCCCCTTGGCCCAGCCGAGACCTGGGCTACGGGAGACCGGCCCAGGTCTCCAAAAGGTTGCTGGTCCCTGGCTTAGTACCAAAGTGTTTAAGATTTTGGATTTTTTTGGATTTTGGAATACCTTTGTTTGCATACAAGTACA
This sequence comes from Phrynosoma blainvillii, assembly GCA_026167975.1. Lineage (NCBI taxonomy): Eukaryota > Metazoa > Chordata > Lepidosauria > Squamata > Phrynosomatidae > Phrynosoma > Phrynosoma blainvillii. Next base: position 267,522,336 of record JANUYF010000002.1, on the reverse strand, counting down.
TAATGAGATATTTTTAGACATAAAATTCATTTATGTTTCATATATACCTTATCCACATAGCCTGAGAACAATTTTATACAATTTTTAAACAATACTTTTATTAATACATATATTACAAAACAGATACACATATACCACATGTAGAAGACAATAAAAGAAAACCTAAGAAACATAAATAAGTAGTAATATATATACAAATGACTTCCTCTCCCCATCCTTCTGGTTTTGTTCACACCTTAAGTTTCCTTTCTTTCCATTATTTTAGGTAACACACACACACACACATTCTCTATTTCCTTTAAAATTAATCCAATTATCCAATAATTTGCTTATCAAAATGTTATACATATTCTCAATTGAATTTTATACAATGTTTTTAATAATTTTATGTACATTAAACCATCAGAAAGCAAAAGTGTCACTACCTCAGCCACCCATGAAAAAAGTTTTGGATTTTGGAGCATTTCGGATTTCAGAATTCCATCCACATCCCTGGCTTGAAACCTGGAGCCCCCAAAAGGAACAGTTTTTTTACTGCCCTCTAGTGATGTTTTGGAGGCACAGCATAAAGGAGAAGGGGCATGGTCCTATCTGGATACATTAGTTAGCAACCAAAAAATGTGTGAGTCTCTGCTCATAAATGGTTTTGGAGGGAAGCTTTAAATGGGAGATAAGATCATCCTCCTGCTGTTTCTCACTGCACATCAATCTCTCATGAGCTTGCAACCATCTTGTTTATGTTATGTTATGGGAGTTACTGTGGCATAATGTTTATTTGGCCCTAACAATCTGAGCACATACAAAATGACAACATGCATTTTCGATTGTCAGTTCTCAAGTGTCACACTATGTAAATTTTAATTACCAGTATTATGGCTAGAGAGCCAGCGTGCTATAGTGGTTTGAGTGCTGGACTGTGTCTAGAGACCAGAGTTCGAATCCCCATTCGGACATGGAAAACCACTGGGTGATCTTGGTCAACTCAACATTCAGCTCTCAGCCTCAGGGAAAGGCAGTGGCAAACTCCTATGAACAAATCTTTCCAAGGAATCCTTGTGACAGGCTCACCTTAGGGGTTGCCGTAAGTCAGAAACGACTTAAAGGCAAACAATAACAATTATGGAAATTTTATTATATATTCTAAGAATATACTGAAGTGGAACAAGAATATGATGATAAAAATTCTCAAGTGCATTGGATGCTTTCCACCTTTTTAGAATAAGGAAAATCAAAACAAATGGCCAGATATTTCAGGCATGGACATCTCTACCCATTTGGGGTCTAGAAACCATTGACTGACATGAGATGACACAAACAATGAGCAGAAAATTCTGGATTTATCTGTCCCTGATCTCGGAAAATGATTTAAAAAAAATATGGTCAAAAGCGATCTGGATTATTAAAACTTGTTCCAGGCTGAACAAAGGATGAAATATCTCTTCTCTATAAATTTTATCTGATATCTGATATTCAGATGTTTAAAAAGAGGCTTGCATACCTGTAGAATTGGGTTGAGGCTGTCTGACAAGGTTCTTGATGGAGGCAGGACATGTGACTAACTGCCTCAGCAGCAAGCCATTAAAATGTGGTTCAGAGGCTGTTAAGTGCCAATCCTTCCAGCTCTCATAATTTGAGGCAGAACATACTTGCTGCTTTGACATTAAATGAATCTCTTTTGGCACCATTTTGCAGGCTCCTGGAAGGCTGCAGTAAAACAAAGGCCCATTTCAAATCCAGCAGTGACAGACTATATTAACAGCACTGTGGCTCTGATAGAACACAGCTGCTGTCATTCTCTGCTAACAGCTGGAAATGTGGCCTCAGGATTGATACTGGGGAGCCCAGGGCATGCCAGCCTCATTGCATTTGCCTCAAATTGAAATGAGATGATGTGTTCCCTTTAGAAGATCTTACATAGTTCATCCCAAATACCATCTGATTCTGCTTTAAGATCCTAGTTCATAAGCTGACATGAAAACCATAGTTTCTCATTTTCACACATAATAGAGAACTCTGGTTTATACACAATCGGATCATGGTGCTAAAGCTGAGGCATGAGAGAGGGAGGATTGAATGAGCCTGACACTCATTCTGGCTCATTCTATAGTTTAGAAAGCCAGGGAATGCTTGATCAAAACCAGCTCTGTGATTTGCCAAGTAAACTTGGTAGCCAAACAGACTCCATTTATATTTGGGTGTTCCATATCTAAACCCCAAGCTCCAGCCTTTGCATCATATCGGCGCCACAGCTTTGCAACTTGACAATATTTTGGAGCTTTTTTTTTAAGTCCTCTGTGGCTATATTAAACAGTTTTCCGAATTTCATAATAAATTATCATTCCAGTTCTAATAGAACAGGAGACAAATATTTATGCTATGAACTTTACAGGGAGATTGTCAGCAAAGCTGGTTGAAAAAATGATTCCCCACCCTGGCAAAAACAAGAGAACTATCCATTGGGTTCTGACAAACAGAAGTAATCTTTCCCCAGGCATTCCATAAATTGTTATCATTTTTCTTGTTTTATCAAAGAATCTGTTTAATTAATAGATCAACAAGACAAGTCCAAGACTCTGCTATCTGAGGCAACTGGTGAACCCCAACACACCTCTGCCATATACTTAAGTTGACAAGAAAGACAGTTAAAGCTTCAACACTGCAACGAAACTGGGGCTGCATCTGCACTGCAGAAGTAATGCAATTTGATGCTGCTTTAACTGCCATGGCTCAGTGTTATAGAATTCTGAGATCTGTAGTTTTGTGAGGTAGTTAGCCTTTGGCAGAGAGTTCTTGTGCCACAACAAACTACAGATCCCAGGATTCCATGGGATGGAGCCATGGCAGTGAAAGCCCTGTCAAACATTAATTTTACAGTGCAGATGCAGCCTATGTTCTCCAGCATACACAAGGACATCAAGGTAGTTCAGAGATGTAGGGTAGGTTGAATAACACCTCTGGCATTTTCTGTCATCCAAAATTGCACTGCTGCTCCTCTGCACTTGCCCACTGAGGAAGGTGTGACTCCCCAATAAATGCTAAAAACTGAATTAGCTTATCGGACATGTCAGAGTGGTGAAGGAAATTCAAGTCCCATTCCCCAGTGATTAGAATGCACCCCCTGTACAGATGTAGGTTTTGAAGCTCAAACAATGGCTATGTAGAATCCAGTAAAAAATAAGCAGAACATTGATTCATGAGGAGTGAAATAAGATTCCCTACATTTCTGTTCTCTAAGAGAGGGGAGATGCTTGGCCTTCTGCCTGTATTTTTATATATATGTAATATAAAAGTTTATTTTTCCTTGTCATTTCCATGAACTCTTTTCATTCCATTGTCCCCCACCCCCAGGCAGTTTGGAAATGCTCAAGATAAAATCAATAGCAGCACAGCATGTTCTGTGGCCTGATGACTAGACAAGATGGAAGATGCACAAAATATTCCCATGTCTAATTTATCTGGTTTCCCTAGGACACTTACCAGGTTTCAGCCAGTAAAGATTAGTGAGATATAGCATGCTATGATGTAAAAGCTGCAATCCACCATCTGACATAATGGAGCGTGCTTAAGCCTATTAACTTGGGCAGGCTGAAGTGCACTTAATGCTTCACTGGATAGGCTTGTAGTTGTTGTAGCCTCTTCTCTGCCTACACATGTTTCTGTGATAGGATGGGTTTGGTAAGATGATTATGTATTTTTTGACAGATAAATGGCTTCAGATGAAGAACATTTAAGGCATAGCTCTGTCACCTGGTTACAGAACTCTTTGCTCTTTGTGAGTTTTGGTTGATGTTACCAATCAGAACTGCATAGAGTAGCATAAGAATAGAACAGTATTACTATGGAAAAGACATAGGTCTTTGCAAACTGCTAGAAATAGTGCAAATTGAGTCCACTTCAAGGGTTAGGGTTAGGGAATCATGGGAACTGTATTTTATTGTGGCACCAGAGCTCTCTGACAGAGAAGGCTCAATATCTCAGAAAGAAAAAAAAGAATTCCTATGGTTCCCTAGCAGTAACCCTAACCCTTAAAGTGGACCCTTGAGTATGCTTTGCCTAAGAAAGCCTTATAAAATTCACAGAATTACCATAAATCAACAAGTGATTTAAAGGCATATTATTTTGTGTGCATGTGTTATTCTTAATTTTTTGTGATTATAAGAACTTCCCATTGTTTTCCTTTTCTTGTTTTTTTTTAGATTACTTTTATGAACAGTTTAATTGACAATCAAAATAATATACAATCAGAGATAAAGAAACAAAAGGGGGGCAAAAGAAGAAGAAAAGGGAAAAAGAAAGAAAGAAAGAAAGGGGCAAAGACATACAGTGTATACACAATAAGATTATGATCCCCCAATCTTAACTATAATGAAAAGAAAAATAGAAAAGAGGAAAAGTTATTCTATAATTACAGATCCAACTTAATAATCTTCCTAAAATTACTAGTAACCATAAGCACAGATTATTACGTCATTAGATTTCTAATTGCTCAAAAATCCATAAATGGCTTCCAGTCTTTCAAAAAGTCTTCAATTGGCTTATTCTTTAGAACCCATATTAATTTGGCCATTTGGGCTAAGTCTTAACAATCCGTTCATTCATTGTAGGTGCTTCAGTCCATTTCTAAGTTTGAGTGAACAATATTCTTGCTGCTGTTGTCATATATTGAAGAAGTGATCCATATTTATTATCCAGTTCTTTATCCATAATACTCAACAAAACATTTCTGGTAAACATTACATCATTGGTTTGCAATATTCTAGGTCATTTTTGACAACTTATTTAGGTTATATACAATCTAAACATAATCTTATACACGTTCTTCTTTTAAAACAAAATTTACAAACTAAAATTTATATCTTTGGACCCCATTTCCCATCATATTTCAATGCCCAAAATTTTGGGCCCATTTTATCATGTACTCTTTTACAGGCTCATTTTCTGCACTAGTTTCAGAAGCCATTTATGTACTTTTGTCATTAAATGGTCATCATCTTTACACATCTCTATTTTCTCTTATCTGTATGGCTGCATTTTTCTTGTCTTACTTAAATTTGTTTTTAAGTTGCATACTTAAGCAAACCACTTAAGACATTTGCCTTTCTTAAGAATAATCTTTATTTAAACTACCAGTTATCTTTTTCAAAATACAAAAAGATCGTGATAGAGTAGCCATCTCCAACTTTTAATGCATTCTTGCCTAAAACAGGTTTCCTGTAGTGAGGTGGCTAATATTATCTTAGGAAAAAGTCTGTTATAGGAGAGCCTTTGTAATACAAAGATTTTTAAATTCAGCATGTGCCTTAACTTTAATAAAATAAACATGCCAATGTTACCTAAAAAGAGGGCAGGCTAGGGGTTCCCACCAACTGTGACAGTGTCTTTAAAAGTTCAGGGAATTGCTTAACTCAAGGATACTTTGCAAGAGGATGGGTAACTTAGGAGTGAAGCAGATGTGGCAAAGTTACTCCAGGACCATGGTGACCTGACACCCCGGTCCTGAAGCTGGCTACTGCCATGGTCCTGAACAGGCCACCAGTGCACTGCCACATCTTTTTGGACTGTCTCAGGCAGTCTCAGAGCAACTTCCAGATGGTTTGGTGTGTGTGTGTTGTTTGAACGCCATGCCCCCAAAGCACCCAGAAGGTGCTTTATTTGAACCGTGTGTTTTGGGCCTCAAAGATTTATTCTACCAGTGCATATCAGTACTAATGTGCAAGAACTCCAGGGTTTGGGTGAATACATGTTTTATTGTAAAATTAACACACACAGCCACCTCTTTCCTTAGCATCATGCAGTATTTTAAGTTATATTGTGGGTTTCTTTGCCTGACAGACAAATCTAGCAATCTCTTTATGCCATGCACAAAAGGTATTACATTTCTTATAAGAGGGATCATTTGAAAGAGAAATAAAAGCCTTGGCAAAACATTTGCTCTTATTACTGCAATTCTGCCCGAAAGGGATACATTTTCCCATTTTTCTAGGTATCTTTTCATTTCCTTCCAGACTTTTTCATAGTTGATTTGAAATAATAAACTGTTGTTATTCATAAATTGTAACTCCCAAGTATTTAATACCCTTTTTTCCACTTTAAAAATTTAAAGAGCATTTTGTTTGTTGTCCTCTTCTGAAGCCATATTTCTTAGCAGTTTTATTATATCACAATTCACTTTAAACCTGGAGCATGTCCCTACTTTTTTTCCAAAAGAGTCTCCATTGCGTCCAATGAAGTTTTTTTTTATCATTATCATAAGATTATCCATTTTCCTTTTCTACTGAAGCATTATACATTACCATTGGTACATTATATAGAAATGAATGGATCCCACAGAAGATTAGAATAATGGATTGTACACCTTAAATCCTTAGCACAGAGCCTCAAAATCTTCCCTGCCGCATACAACCCATTTACTTCCTGGAATTTTTTAAAAAAGCTACCGTACTTGTGACATCCTTCAAAAGAGAAAAATGTTCTTCCTTCTTGTTGAAATTAAAGCTTTACATTGGCAATTATGTCCACCTCTTCTGTTGGCTTGGTCCGCCATTAGAAGTAGTGCAAACCATCAGCTATAGCATTGTGGTGAACCTTTTAGGGGCCAAGCGCCCAAAGTAAATGGCCTTCTGGCACTGGGTGTTACCCAGTGCCAGTGCCAGGACTTCGGGAGGACGGGACGGGACAGGACTTCTGGGGTAGGACTTCCACCCTCTGGTGGCAGGACCTCTGGAGTCGGGACTTCTTCTCCTTGCCCTCCTGGGCCTTCAGCTGCCTCTCTGAAGATAGTTGAAGGCCTGAGACCACCGGGAAGGAGGAGGAACAGGCACATGCCCTTTTCTCCTCCTCCCCACCCTCCACATGCCAGAGAAAAATGGATTCATGTGCCATATCTGGCACATCTGCCATAGGTTCACCACCACGGTGCTGTAGCAATGTGCATACATCTGTTGCCTAAATCAAGGCAATGAGGAAACAATCACTTTTAGATGTTAACCTCTAAGTCCCATGCCACTGGTCAGTGTGCCAGAAATCAGAGATGCTAGGAATTGTCATCTAGAAACATTTAGACAAGCATAGGTTTCTGGCCTGTGCTATAGGTTAGTAATTATCTTATTAAAATTATCTCAATTGTTTGTTTATATTCTGCATGAGCATAAGCATGAACTGTTTTGATATTGTGGGCACAGTAGAGTAGATCTATCAAATAGTATACTTCATCTACAGTAGAGTCTAGTCCAGTCACTATTTTACATCATGGTCACCTGTATATCAGTGATGGCTTTTGGCTTCCATGTCAATGGGACAGTTCCGGGCTTCAGTCAAATACTAAAGATGCCTTCCACGGTGCTGAACCCAATCTCCAAAATGATTTCAGTGCTTTTAATGAATCCATTAAAATTCAGACTAAAATCTAGAATTGATTCATTTACCATTTGACATGGAAATGACTGGCTGGCACTTCTGTATACTGAAGTTTTTAAACCCATGTTTCACCATGTTAATTGTCTGGTATAAATATTTCTTGAAGGTATTCAAGTAGCACTATAGCATCACTGTAGGGGTATCTATTAATGGGATATCCCATTTCCATTCCCAATATTATTCTTTATTGTAATTTGTAATATCTGATATATTTCCATCCACATGAAAGATTTGAAATGTCATAAATATATACAAATTTTCCTCTAGTTGCTGAGGCACATAGACTTTCCAGAGGTTCCTGTATAATCTGCCTTATCTACACAAGTACTGGAAGTACCTTTTAAGATGCACATAACATCCTGCAATGCCTACTATGATTCATGAGTATGCACATTTAATGCTTCTTGTACCTGTTCAATCTACTCTTGGAAATATTTATAAATGTGAATGTTTCTTCCAATAGACATATTCCTAATTCTATTTTGACTCAGTTTTAATTCAGGACATTGTCTTTGGGCACTCTAAAAATATATATAGGGTTTTTTCAGAAGTCTTTGTCAATGTTCCTGAGGACAGCCTCTGTATCCAGGAACTTTAAGCATTGGAACTGTGCTCCAGATGTTGCTTTGGGCACTCTTCCATCTCATGAGTAATCATCTTCCATGCTGCTATGCTGTAATCATAGCCTAGTAGAGATGCTAAGTAAACCCAACATACGTTTACAGAGCAAACAATTCAGGTCAGAAAAGATGCTCTGTTTGGCCTGTTCTAGACTCAGTGTTGACCCGTCTTCCAAGATCAAACAGATGTGGCTCATCTACAGTGACGTACATTGCAGCGAAAACTTCACTTTGCAGGACCTGAGTCTCTTTTATACTGGACCATCTGGACAGCTGCAGAATTGAGGTCATTACAAAAACATCATTACGAAGGGAGAAGATACTAAAATCCACAAAGATAAAATAGGCTTAAATGTTACAACAAAATGTAAAAAGGTGAAGTCGAAGGCTTTCACGGCTGGCATCCATAGTTTTCTATGGGTTTTTAGGGCTGTGTGGCTGTGTTCTGAAAGAATTTATTCCTGACCTTTCGCCCATCTGTGGCTGGCATCTTCAGATAGGGTTGCCATATCCTGGTTTTGGCCGGGATATGCTCCATTTTTCAGCCTTTGGGAATGTCCTGGCCTGGTTTTAGAAGGATGTCCTGCTGCTGCTTTGGTGTGACAGCAATGGCCTATGAGGCCTGACAAGGCCACCAGGCTTCGCTTGAGGCTGGGGGGGGGGGGTTGGGGCCTCTGGCCCCTCAGCCACCACTTCTCTTCCTGATGCAGTTTGGTGCGGCAGCCTACAAGGACTGGAAGGCTACCAGGCCTCACTTGGGTGGATGGGGGGTTGGGGCCTCCTCAGCCCCCGCCCCAGCCTCCCTGATCCTGATCCTGATCCTGATCCTGATCCAGTGGCACAGCAAAGCCAGGTTGGTCTCCCTGGACCTGAGGCACAGGCAGCACTGCAAGGCCTCCCTGGGGCTGGAGGTGAGGAACAGCATGAATTTATATTATTTTTTTATTTTATTAATATTTTTGGGTTTTAGTTGTTCATGTCCTTCATTTTTTCTCGAGTATCCCACATTTTGTCCTACACGTTGTTCTACATTTTCTCAGTTTTGTGGTAGAGAATCATGGTAATCCTATCTTCAGAGGATGGTGGCATGGAAGTGTGTGGAATATATATATATATACCTGTGGGGCCCTTGTTTGGGAGGAGGTGGTTTATATGTTAATGGTGGTATTAGTTTGTGTGTTGTACTGTGTTCAGTGGTGCAGCCTGGAGGTGTGTTGTGGGGGGGGATATGCGAGGAAGATTTGTGAAACACCAAAATCAAGACTCAACACAAACAAATGAACACCACTCAGGTCCAAGGGGTTTCCTTGCAGACAATGGATTACCAATTAAATAGACATGAACCTCCCTCACATATTCTCCTCCTCCTCCTCCTCCTCCTCCTCCTCCTCCTCCTCCTCCTCCTCCTCCTCCTCTCTCCCAGGCAAAACATCCAGGCTCAGGATGGCTCTTTTTCCCCTCTGAATTGAGTCTCATCCAGTCCAGTACCATAACAAGGCACTGATTTAGTACTTCCCTTGCCTCATCACATTTGAAGATTTTCTGTCCTGATATTGATTATACTGTAATGTGAATCCCCAGAGAATCTCACTGAGTGGTTTCATATAGATGTTAAACATAAAATAGAACTGTTTAGGATCTCAACACATAGGTGCCACAGGGCTGAACAGCAGTCACTCATTATAATCTTCTGGAAATTACTAGTACAGGTAGAACTAATGCACAGCAATCTAAGTAGCTTTTCTAAAAGGTTACTGTAACTGATGATATGAAAAGCTGCTGAACCCACTGTTGTACAAGTGTTCTTCCCTGTTTGTAGACTTTGAGTCCGTGGCCTTGCTCTTCATGAGACGGCAACTGGGGGGGACGAAATAGTGGTGTGCGCCTGTATGCGGCCCTGTGCCCACATCATGAGTGTGCACATCATTATTTTCAGTGGGGTTCCAATATTTGTGAGTTCCCATTTTCATGGGGGGGGTGTTTGCGAATTGGAGGTGTGACTCTATTTGCCTGCCTACCAATTGATGCCCTTTGTACCTTGTGCTGGAAGGAGAAGTTGCAAGAAATGGGGATGTTTCTCTTTCCATGCACATTTTAAAAAAGCAAAAACACACATACCTTTGCATTGTAAACTTTGCTACATTGTCACTTTTTGTCATTAATTGAAATATGCCACTGAACACATGCAGATATATTTTTCTGTAATGTGGCTTTAATTCTCATAAATTCATAATACAATCACACTTTTTATTTGTGTCAGCCTCTGTTTCTTACCACTCTTCTGGGTTATGTAAAGAAAACTGAAAGGATTAAAAAGATAGAGGAATTGATAGAATTGACATTTGTTTCCATAATCCTTCCTATATTTCTTTACAATTCTTTGCTTGAATTCAGCCGTTTACTATCTTGTTGTCTGATAATACAGAGGACGTCTGTTAGGTATATGCACTTACCATCCCCTTGATTTGTTATTCACATAGCAGATTTGCTAATCTTATATACACACTCAAATATTAGTCTCAAAAGTAACATTCTTTTGATAAAGCCCTATTACTTATGTCCCCATCATATCAGACTTGGCTTTTGAGAAAATAAAAGATTTAGGATTGAGACATTCCTTCTCACCGTCCCACCCACCCTAATTTTTAAGCTAGTTATACCGCTGGCATTTTTTTAATGCTGTCTGACCATTGACTAGATATGTAGGGATATCCTGTTGTTGTTGTTGTTGTTGTTGTTGTTGTTTGTATCCTGCTTTCCCCCCAAAACTGGGACTAAGGACAGCTTACAATTTAAAAGAAAAATACAATTAAAAACATACAAACTGATGCATTAAAATAGAATTAAATTGTTATGATAATAAAAGAAATCACTCATTAAAAGAATAAAATACAGTTTAAAAGATAGAAGTGCTTAAAACAGTACACTTTAAAACAGTATAACACCCCAGCCCACTCTTTAAAGACTTCCCATTTTAAAAGGCTGTCTGAATAGAAAGGTTTTAGCCTGCTGACAGAAGGAACTCCTGGGAGAGGAGTTCCAGAGTCTGGGGCAGCCACCAAGAAGGCCCTCTCTTGTGCCCTCCCCTCAACTGTGCTTGTGAGGGTGGTGGGACTGAGAGAAGGGCCTCTCCTGATGATCTCGGAGCATGGGCCACCTCAAACAGGGAGATACAGTCTGCCAAATAGCATGGACTTTAGACATTTTGTAAAGCTATTTTATTGTAAAATTGCATCATTTTTAGGGGAAGAGGGCTCAAAGGGAGCAGTTAGTGCCAAATCATGTAAATAATTTAATAACTCAGATAGCATTTCAACCCAGGTCTTTTGGAAAATATCATACAAAGAGCAGGCTGAGACTTAGAAGAAGGAGGAGTAAAGATAGAAGGAAGGAACATCAACAATCTAAAATATGTGGATAACACCATACTACATCATGAACTTGGACCAATTACTATGAAAGGTCAAGGAGAAGGTGCAAAGGCAGGCTTCTTGCTGAACATAAAGAAAATAAAAATAATAACCAGGGGCGATGTACATAACTTCAACCTAAAAAATGAGGAAATCGAAATAGTTAAATATTTCCTGTACCTTGGATCAAACATTGATCAGAACAGAGACTGCAGTCAAGGAATCAGGAGAAGACTAGGAACGGGAAGGGCAGTATGAAAGAGCTAGACAAGATTCTAAAGAGTGAAGATATACAACTGAGCACTAAAGTTTGAATTGTCCAAGCAATTGTATTCCCCATCACCATGTATAGATGTGAGAGCTGGACAGTGAAGAAAGCAGATAAAAAGAAAATCAGCTCATTTGAGATGTGGTGTTGGAGAAGAGTGATGAAGATACCATGGATAGCCAAAAAGTCAAACAAATAGGTCCTTGAACAGGTCAAGCCTGAACTCTCCCTGGAAGCCAAGACGATTAAATTGAGGTTGTCGTACTTTGGCCACATTATGAGAAGGCATGACTCATTAGAAAAGACAATGCTAGCAAATGTAGCAGGCATCAGAAAGAGAAAAGAACCACATGCCAGATGGCTGGAATCAGTTAGGGAGGTCATGGTTGAGGATAGGGGGTCTTGGAGATGTCTGATCCACAGGGTCTCCATGAGCCAAGGTTGACTCGTGGACAGCTAACAACAACAAACTTTGAATTCCTGGTCAGATGCATTAGTAAATAGGATCTGAGAATCTTGGCTTATGGTCAGTGAGTTGCAAGCTGAGATACACAACCTGATACCATCTGCTTTGCAACTCGCCACTAGCATGATTACTAAGTGTACCAGTAATGGCTTGTTGCTCAAAAAGAAAAGAAAAGAAAAGAAAAGAAAAAGGCCAGGATTCATTAGCAAATAAAAAATGTTGGTGTATGATTTTGGCTTGTAAGTGGTACAACATACTAGGAAATCTCAGTATGGAAGCTTGACAAATAAATTTGAATATAACGTTTGTACCAGAAAGCAGTTTGTTACTGTTAAGTAATGATTCTCTGGAAAGTTGACTTATTATTGTGTCTGACTTATGAACTCTATTACACTATATTGCAGCTAGACACACACACACACACACACACACACTTCTCTCTGTGTGTATTGCTCACTTTATATTTTTTTAGTTTTGCTTATTTACTTAAAATACTGTATGTGTATTGATAGATATTTAGATAGATAGCAAAATTATATTTCACCTTATTTCTATATTAATGTACTTAAAGTAAGACATGAAACAGATAAAAATGAAACTACAGACACAGAATCGTGAAACAGAAAAAGGGTAGAGCTGTAGCATACTGAGTTTAGCTTAAGCATTTGTGCCATTGACAAGTTGATCATTGTTCCTTCAAAAGGCAGAGAAAAAGGAAGTGTTGGATTCTTGCTGTACATGAGCCAGGAGGCTGTTGACATGCTATGTGGTATGTTTATAAGTGACATCCTCCTTTGCTAGTAAAGATGGATTGGAACAGCATAGCGAGTAGACCTCTTCTGTGAACTGTGGCATTCCTAATGTAGAAATGTTGCCAAGCCTGAGCCAGACAAATTAGTGGAGCTGGAGTGTTTTTCATTACACAGACATGGAAACTTGGGCCTCACTGCTAATGCAGACCAGGGCTCATGGCAAAAGAAACTGTTTGGGGGTAGTGGTGGTCATCCATGGTCTATTCAACAAACAGCACTGACAATCTTCTTCTCCCGCTCATCTCTGTTGACAGTCTTTGTAACAGAAAGCATAAGATTTCTGTTTTTCTACTTATATCACATTTACGCTGGGCCTAAACTCCCAATCCTAACCTTTTGAGAATCTGGGCATATATACATGGGCCATTGGCAGCTGTTTTCCCCTGCCCTTGTGTCACCCTGTCCAGATAATGCAGGGCCAAAGGCTCAATTTGACTGAAGACTGTCCACATGTGGGAAGGGCAGTCCTGCAATGAATCTGGGCTATCCCTGCATCCCTTGGAATAAAAAACCTACCTTTTGCTCTGGATCTTCCTAGAAAATCCAAAGCAATCTGGAGCAATTCAAGGCAGCTGTTTACAGAGCATCCTGCTGTGCTGTCTATTGCCAATGGCACGAGTTGCTCCTCTGAAGTCACAACGAGGCACCCAGCCATCTTATTGATGCTGGGTGCTTTGTTTCTGGCCTCCCAGGAAGTGACTTAAGCAGCGGAAAGCACAGCAGGAATCTGCACAAACAGCTGCCTGGTGTCACTCTAGAACATGCAGGTAACAGGCAGGTTAGCACAGCTTCAGAGCTTCTGGCCAGTGTAGATCTGCCCTCTGGGTCACCTTGAACCAATAACTGTTGCTGTTTCTGAGGAACCTGCCAATGATAATGAGACAGGTGTGTATACTCTGATAGTTTTGATGCTAGCTATACAGTTTTGCATTTACCACTCTTCTATAAAAAAAGTGAATTCCATTGCTGACACTTAATAATAATAATAATAATAATAATAATAATAATAATATTTATTTATATACCGCCCTAGTGGAAAACCAATCTAGGCGGTGAACAATAAAATTTAGAAATTACAACAAGTTAAAATAACAACAATCCCTCCTCCCCCCCTAAAACATTATTAAATCAAATACAATTTAACTTAACAGTAGGGACATTTCTATACAAAGGTCTCCTCACGCTAATAGTTAGAATGCACTGTACAGCTATTTTGCCTTCCTGTTCTCAGCAGATTTTCTGTGGTAATGAAAAAGTCAGAAGTGATAGAAAAAATAAGATGGGTTATGGTGGGTGGTGATGTCTGGAGCCTGTGTAAAATTCAATGAATGTGGCAGGGCTGTGCTGTGATAAAAGCCTTGTCTGGAACTCTACATCTGTTCCGCTTAAATTTCTTTCCCAAAAATCTTAACAAGGCTTGGCTCTCTCTGATGAAAAACTAGCTTCAAAAACAAACAAAACTAATAACTCTTTCCTCATATCATTGGGGTAAAATTCAGAAACACAACTGTGTTAGTCTGAAATATCACAATGCAAAGGGATCTTGTAGCACCTTTCAGACTAACTGAGCAAAAGAAGTTGTAACATAAGTGTTAACAGACTTGAGCCTACTTCCCCAGACACAACCAACTATGCAAAGCTTACGCTACTATGTTTTTTTTTCAGTCTCAAAAGTGCTACAAGATTCCCTTTGCAACCTCATATTGTGGTTTGACTTGGACCTCAAGCAGATGGGTAGCTTGAAGTGGCCTCTGGCTGCTCCAGCCGCGAGTGCTCCCTGAATAACACAGGACTGAGGTGACCAGATGCTGCAGTCTCGAGGCCGGCCTTAAAATGGAATGCCATTAATTTATGTAACAAATGTCAGGGTCTCTATTGAATAGGAATAAGAATCATGTGGCCTTCAAGATGTTCTGGAACTGCAGCTGTCAGCAGCCCCAGCCAGGATAACTAATGGCGAGGAACACTGGGAGGTGCATCATGTCATCTGGAGTGCCACACGATTTCTAACACTTTTATATAATGTTGCCTAAATCCAGTTGCTTTTCCCAGTTAGGGCAGAATCATTCAATCAATTGCTGCATGTATGCACATCCCATTGCTTTACTTAGACCCATTTGAATTCAGGCTAGTAAATACATTTAGGCAAGAATCCATTTTCATTCTCTATTACACACACCCTGCAAGAGAGGAGAATGAAATAACTGATCTACCATTTTCATAAAATGGGAATCCCTCAGCAACTCAGAAATAGTGCACATTAAATTGAGGCACTGCCCTGGCTCAGTGCTAGGGAATCATGGGAACTGTAATTTATTGTGGCACCAGAGCTCTCTGACAGAGAAGGCTCAATGTCCCAGAAAAAAATAGACTTTGGTTTTAGCCCTTTTCTTTCTTTCTTTTTTTAACATTCTAAACTTCCAAAATCAATGTTTTCACAAAGGTGGACTCCAGCAACAGGACAAGAGCATATCCTTTCTGAACTGCTTCTAACATTGTGCTTGCTGTAAACATGAATACATTTAAATATAGGGAAGCAGCATGCCTGTATTTTTCTTCTTTCCCATAATACTCATGAACTGATTAGAAATGAATTTTTGTGCACACATTTGAGCAACCAGTGGTACAATGGTTGAAGACCTCAGGAATGCAGCCCAAGAACCCATTTCACAGTAGACATGAAGATATGGTCTACTACGATGCCAGATTACTGTATGCAGCTTCTCTCTAAACTATTTCTTTCAGTGAATAAAAGGATAATGATTTTTCCAGGTTTGTTCAATTATTTATGACATTCTACCATACAGTAGATCAGAGAATGAGAAAGATCATCAGATTGTCAGAGGTGGAACAACTGTGGAAGGCCCAGGCCCCAATTTTCACTCTGGAAATTTCTGTATGGTGTAGATGGCTTTGAGCCCCCTTCCAGGATTTATAAAATATGTTTTCTGGGCTTTGGTTTTTTTGGAAGGTGGAATCACTAACCTCAAGATGCGCAGCAACTGCATCTGGAAGCCATAAAGAGTGAATTAAATGCATTTTCAGTTTTAACAAATTGTGAGGTGAGATTGGCGTCCTGGGGGCGTGGGCTATGGGGCTCTCTGCAGGTCAACTATGGCCTCAGGGAGTCATGTGTATCCAGGGAGCACACTTTGCCCACTCCTAATGTAGATGATGAATAAGATGATGAATATTAATTTCCATTTTTTTTGTTGATGTAGTTCCTATTTTATACTAACAGTTTAAAATGCAAGATTTTAAAAGTTTGTTTGAATTTTAAATCTGACATTAAAGGCTTTATTTTTGCTGGATAAAGATCTTTTATTAAAGATCAATGTGTTTTAAAAGATGAACTATACAGAAAGATATAAACACCATTGAATATGACAGAGATTATTCCCAAGGAACAATTGTATTCATGCCCTATGAATTTAAGAAATTTTATTAATGATTTCTTTATTTTGGATGCATTCATTTTATGATGGAATTTCTAACGTGTATTATATGTCTTGAAGACTATCCTTATGGGCATCGCTGTCATGATGAGCCCTTGTATTTCAAAATTTGACAATATCACTGTGTAAATAATGTGGAAAATAAATATGAAGAGGTTCTGGTAGCTTTTACTCCTGAGGAAACATTTCAAGGTTTCTAAAGAGGGGAGTTCTTGGCAAAGATTGATATAGGAGTCAATGTATCAATCCTTATCTTGTGAAAATAGTTATGTTTCCATTAAGCCTGCAGTTCCAAAGAGGAAATATCCTAGCCTGACTACTTCAAGAAACTGTTCTCTGATCACTACCAGATGGTGTTCTGAAGGTCTGCATCCAACCATCAGGAGGCCAAAGTAGCAGTTTCCTTGGATCTTTGATTCTGATACTCAGCTCTATAGGACTAGGTGGAACATTAGGTCACTCTTAGGGAAGGTGAACTTTGGCCACAATGAAGAAGGCTAAAGGTTAATGCATTACATTTTTTGTAATAATGGTTATAGGAGGGATGGCCAACTGTGGAAGGCTAGGGGAATACAATAGCCACCTGTAAGAGACCTTGCACCCACTCCTGTGTAAAACAAAACAAAAAATAATAATAATACAGTACAGTTGGCCCAACATAACTACATATTCAAGCATCCACAGCTTGAAAATATTCTATATGTATATCTAAATTCCAAAAAGCAAACCTTGATTTTGGCATTTTATATAAGGGTAATAATTTTACTATTCATTGTATTTAATGGTACTTGAATAATCATGGATTTTAGTATCCATGGTGGGGAGGTCCTGGGACCAAAACCCAATGGATACCAATTGCCCCCTGTAATTTTGCCCCTAAATGCTCTCTAAGGGACATGGGGAAATTTTACTATGCTTTAGGCTCAAGAGAGGCTGTTTTTAACAATGGGAAATGAGCAGAAGTCACTTCCTGGTCCAAAAAAGGGGCTTGTCCTAGGCATACATTGTTGGACGGGAGGTGGGGCCAAAACATGGTGGAAATCCTGCACAAACACCCTAAAGGGCATTTTTTGGGGGGGAAATCCTTTTTGAACAATTATGCCAAAGAAAAGAAAAGAAAAGGGACTCCTGGGGGTCCAGGGGGATTCCAAACTTGGTAGAAATGCCCTCCTTAGCCCTTAGAAATCATTTTTGGGTATAAGAAGATCTGGGAGCCACAGAAATAGGGAGATCTGTGAGAGCTGCATGTGGTCCGCAGGCTGCACTTTGTCCACTGTTATGTTACAGTAAGTTTAGTAAAAATCACTGTAATAAAAATTAGTAAATTACTGCTTTAGCATGCAGAAGGTACTTGGTGGTGAATGTTTTCTTACTTCTAGCTTCAACTGCCTGGGAGCAAATGATGAAATTGCTGCTTAATAAGCCAACCACAGAATAAGCTGTAATGTGCACCTTTCCTAGGGCAGACTTTCTCTGAAAGAGATTTCTTTTTCATTTGACATATTCAGGTTCTTTTATGTGTGTTTTAGGGCTTGTTTGCATTATCTATAAACCCTGAGTTTCCTCCCAGGCTGGCTGCATGCTGTTTACACTATGCAGGCCTCAAGCCCTGAATTGGGTCCAGACTATTTACCCAACACCCAGAGCCAATTTGAGGTTTTCGGCCCCTGTGCTCCAGGTTTTCCAGAAAACATGGCAATGATAAGCAGTTCCCTTCTCATGCAGTCCCTGCAAGCATCCCTGGTGAGATGCTTTGTGGCCGTAAGTTGCTGTGAGTTCAGAACAAGGCTTGGCATCTTGTTCTGACTTCAGAGCAACTTGCTCCTGCAGTGCACCAGCCAGCTTGCAAGGACTGTGTGGAAAGGCAGCCACCCTTCATTCACAAAAAACCTGCAGCAGGTATGGGGAGGTATTTGGGTGGAAATCGGGACCAGCATATTCCTTGGACAGCCTAGAATATCCTAGCAAATGTAAATAAGTCCCTGAATGGCATCTGTGGGCCTTTGCAGACTGCCAGAAATAGTGCACATTAAATTGAGGCACTGCCCTGGCTCAGTGCTAGGGAGTCATGGGAATTGTATTTTTTTCTGGGACATTGAGCCTTCTCTGTCAGAGAGCTCTGGTGCCACAATAAATTACAGTTCCCATGATTCCCTAGCACTGTGCCAGGGCAGTGCCTCAATTTAATGTGCACTATTTCTGGCAGTCTGCAAAGGCCCTGTGTTAGCCTTGTGGTGGAAATAGCAATTGCATGTGGTATGATGGTGGTTGTCAGGACTGTGGTGGTTGGGGAGGATGACAGGTCATTTAAAATAAAACAATTTTATTGTAGTCTTGATGAAAACAACCTTTCCTACTACTACTATTTTTTAAAAGATGCAACTGCAAGAAGCACACTTAGAATTGTTTTGTGTTTGTTCTGGAGGTGTGCAGCATTTTAGAAAACCGTTGCCTTTGCAAGGCAGAAGATGGTGTGTCACAAACATGCACTCTGGGCTGGATATTGCTTGACTGAACACATGGTGTTGATTGAGAAGAATGCTGTCTGCATTGCTGTGAAATAATGACAAAATGGAAACTTCACTTGTAGCCAGAGAGACTGCAAGAAAGGATTTGTGTCTTGGTGCTGTCAGGAGCAATTTTGCTATCTCACTTTCACTTTGCTGACCTCACTTTCCTCAGCTTCACATTTGTTTGCACACCAGTATGCATGTCCACTACCTCTTTACTCATCTTCTCCAATAATATGAACATAGTAGTTGACAAAATAACAGTAGTTGACAAAACAACAACAGTCAAATATTTTCCATTTGAGAGTTATGCTATTAAAATATGTCATTTGCTTAAAAACATGGCAATTTAAAGTGAAAAGATCAATCTTGCATTGGCTCTGGAAGGAAGAGTGGCAAGGGGTTGGACTGGATGGCCCTTGTGGTCTCTTCCAACTCTATGATTCTATGATTACAAAGGACAGATTTTGTAGTCTTTTCAGCAGCCATATGAATTATCACAAACAAATCTATTGCTTACCATATATTGATTATGGTTGTTTTTATCATAAATTGATTGTTTTATCATTATTATGGAGAAATTTAGTTTTTATCATAAATTTTATGACATAAAATACTACTTCAAGTTACTAAAAGTTAAAGGGTTTGGCAAGTTACTTGAACTTTAATAGATATAGTAAAAGTGGAGAATATTTTGATCCCAATAATTCTAAGGCATTTCATTACAGTTGGCCCTTCACTTTCACAGGGGTTAGGGGTGAAAGACCCCTGCAAAAGTGAGAAAACAGCAAATAAGCAGGACAAGGTTGGAGGTGCATGTATGCATGCTTCTCTTCCCCCTCCCTCCGTGCTATAGCCAGCTTCCCTCAACTGGCTAAAGCACAGCGGAAGGCTGGAGGGTTGTCCACACATCTTTCCTGACTGCTCCCTCCCTCCTGGGCTCCCCCCCCCCCGGGGAAAAGCACAGAAAGGAGGAGGAGGAGGAGTGTGCATGCACACGGGGACAAACTCGCCAATAATCAAAGCCGAGAGTGTCAAAGCTGTGAAAATGGAGGGCTGGCTATACTCCTAACAAGGCAACATCTTCCAGTATATTATTGATTTCCCTGCTTTCTTGCGGCAACATCCCCTGAGACCTGGTTACAGTTTATGGGATTTATTTTCCCTATCCATGTATGAATTTGTGGTGGTATGTGTGTCTTGTGTTGGGTTTCCTTGTGCACCTCTGGGACACCTCTAGAGGCACATGACAGCCTGTGAGGTTGCAGATCTAGGAAAACTTTCTTTTTGGATTACAGCTCTCAGAATCCCCCCATCTCTCATGGGCACTTATCTTACTGCCTTGTGTTTCTGGGAGTTGTAGCCCCAAAAGTAATTTTGCTGTGCTCTGCAAGTCACTTAGACCTTACTAGTCACTTGGCTCCAGTCCATTAACGATGCTGTTTCCGAAGTAGAAGTGCACTGACTCATGGGTAAGACTCTACATGTCATAGATGCTCACTGCTTTAAAAAGCGGACAGCTGCATAACACATAAAATTAATTCTCTGAGATACCCTCCATATTCTTGAGTCTCATTTTCCTTGCTCTATGAACCCCTTCCTTAGAAGCCTCTCTAAACCATATGTACATTTAAAAAGTGATTATCCTTGGCTGCTGAATAACATTTTTCTGTTTAAAAACACTAGAGAAAGCATAAAGGCAAAATCAAATACAGATTATTACCAGTTTTTACATGTTTCTATAAATTCAGATCAATTAATGTGATTTTGATAGCTGAATTCTTGTTTATTTACATACATCTGTGTCTATGTTCATGCTGTAAGACCACCACAGCTCATTAGGGGCTCATGTTCACCTGGTGTTGTCTCACAGAAAATTGTCCAAAAAACCAGAAATTTCCATGTCTCCATGGGTTTGTGTGGGAGGTGACTGGATAAGGAGACAGCAGTGTTCAGTCAGCCAAAAAACTGACAGAATCCAGATGGAAAGACACATTTTCTGGCTGTAAAAATAACTTGTTACACAGGAAGTGTTGGATGTAGTGGAGAAAAAAAGTTACAAGTTAAGAATGAGGGAACACCAAATCTTACATGAAGAGATTATCAGGCCTATGCAAGGTCCCATTTACAGGTGATTTGTGCAGAATCTGAATCCTTCAAAATGTATGATCTGAATGTACAGATCATGTTCAGGGTACTTATGCATGCATGACCGTGGGCAAAAATATTTACCTACATGTAAGATGGAGCATGTGGCAAGATCCTGAAATTTTTGTATGGGTTTTGAGGTGGAGAGTAGGGGATTGTAGGTTATGGACTCACATGTCAGAATGGAAGTACAGCAGGGATATACATGTATGTAGAAAAGAAATGAATTCTCCCTCCTCTACAAAAGCTCACTTTTAAAGTAAGATTATTTAATAAATTAGGCCTAAAAATCACTTCTGGAGAACTGTACCCCATTCCCCTTTATGTATATTTATTTTACTCTTAGTTGATCTGAAGCACTTCATGCTACTTCCTAATAAGTTATACACCCAAGGCATCAGTCCCTGAGGTCTGGATGTGTGTGGAACATTCAAGGAAGCTTATTGCACTCTTAAATAAAGTGACTTACCTGATCTGGGTTAAAATTTAAAGTGGGCGGCATCCTGATCTTATCAGAAGGATTTAGCTGCCAAAATCGCTGCCCAGGTCCATCTCCACTCCTAGGGCCACTCCAGCGGCTATCTTCTTAAGCCGGAAAACTCTCAGCTTCGAAAAGAGGCACACTGAGTGCCCCTGGGAGCGGAAATGGACCCAGGATGGACCCAGGCAACGATAAGATCAGGATGCCACCTGCTTTAAATTTTAACCTGGATCAGGTAAATTGCTTTATTTAAGAGTGTGATAAGCTTCAGGGTCATAGCTTGTGAAGAGTAAATGTTATTTTTTGAAAAGACAAGTCAGTAATCACAGAAACAATCCATGCTGCAGGGAACTATGGCAAGAATAGACAGGAGCTGTATTATGGGGTACAAAGACTAGGGTAGAAGTGCAGAAGACAAAGCAACTTCTGACAAGAGTAGCTAGTACTGTAGATTATTAAGCAGAAATCTTTGCGCTGGGAGGTGGCCTAAACTAGAAAGTTTAAGACTGTAATTCTATTTTCATTTGCCTGGAAGTAAATCCCACTGAACTCAATATGGCTTGCTTCTGAATAAATATGTAAAGAATTGTGCGACATGTGACTTTTTGGCCAACCGAAGAAAGCTATGCTGGAGAGCCATAAGTCTAGGAAGATCATTTTGGTAAGATATTGAATGATAAGCAAGAGAGGATTTGAGGGTTACAAGGGAAAAGCTTCTACCTGCTGATGTGAAGGACTACATTCAGTCATGACTGGGAAGTCTTATGTTTTAAAAAAGAAAGTCAACCAGAAGTAACTTTGTGGCTAGTTCCCGTTGTTTAACCTCCCCACCCCACCCCTCTGCAAAGCTTCTCCTGACTTTGGGCGTACATAGAGGAAATGTTTCCATTCCTCCTAGAGGATATCTGAAGACGTTTGAGGGAAAACATATTTCTGAAATTTTGGGGAGGGTGCAGTGAGGAATGTGGCCATCCAATGTCTCTTGGGGGGGACAGTGCAGCCCCCTACCCCCCAGCAATTTCTCACCACTGCCCTATAGTGACTTTGCGTAAGAAACTTGTGTATTCTGTTTTATTTAGTGGTACATCCGCTTTGAGGCTGATGGTGTCAGAAAATGGAATCACAGCTAGCCCATGAGGCATTGAAGCAATACATTCATTTTTGTTGTCCCAAGGAATGTACATAGTATTAAAGTTACAGAAATATCCCTTGGGATATTTGGGAAAGAAGCAGGCATAAGAACAAGGGATTTTCAGAGCATGTAATCTAAATGTCTTTGCTAAGGCTTCCAGACATTTTGTGGGTCCCCCCTCAGCAGAGGAAATGTTTGCCTTAGATCCAGCAATGACTATGTTGTTTTTGGCTGCTGAGCATAGAGGAAAGGAAGGGTGGTGAGAAGTGCTGTCTGTGTTATTTATAGGCATTTTTCATGGCCTTATCCATACATGTAGAATGGAGGTTGAGTACAGTGTAGAATGAAACAGCTGCACAAATACAGTAGGAGGTGGAGGAAAAGAAAGAATGGAGAACATGGAAGAAGTAAGTCAAGGAGAAGAAATATCCCAAGATCTAGATAGTGTAAATAATCTGCAAAGAAGATCATATTTCAGTAAGTTTACATTCTGCAGATATAGGCAGGTCTATATCACGTTATATTCCTCCCCCCCCCCCCCCAAATTCCTCCTTTTTCTGTCATCTAAGTTATTTTGTTTTAAATCCCAGTGTTTAGTAGATGAAAAAAAATTGTTTCATACAAAGAAACCTTACTCTGGTAAAATAAATTTACACATTTTCTACATATGCTCCCTTAAATATCTTGGAACAATAATATAGAGAGATTTAAAAGTTAAAACCATCAATTTGAATGTTAGTATAGAAACAAAACTGGTAAACAGTGAAATTATCAAAGAAATTCTTAGCAATCTCTGTGGCTACCATTCAGTGGTCCCCACACTGTGCCTTTAAGAGATTTTGGACTTCGGCTCCCAGAAGCCCCAGTCACGTTGACCAATACTCTGGGATTCTGGGAGCCAAAGTCCAAAATCCCTTAAAAAGCACAGTTTGGGGACCACTGCTAGACAAAAGATGTGTATGGATCAATTGATGTTTGCAAACCCTTTTCAAGTGAAGACTTTCATTCAGTGGTTTGTGGTTGTTGATTTTGTTGTTGCCCAAGAAATTCTAAGCATTATGCACAGAATAAAATAGAGACATGACTCAGACACAGAAGGAAAAAGGTGTGGGGAAAGAAGAAGAAAGCAATAACATTGACATACCAAAGCTTTCTAGTTACATCATGAGCTGGGGAAATGGCTAATGAAGAAACAGTTCCAGTGGTGAAGGAACTATATGATCATTGGCCTCAGCAAAACTGATGGAGTGAACTGTGCTGTTTTGCATCTTCCTTAAATGCCATGGGCCCCCACAGCAGGTGTGAAAGGGCTCTAAGTAAGATGTCCTCCAAGCCTCCCAGTACCACTCTGATGCCTTCCTCCCAGCAAAGTGAACATGCTGTTCCTGCTACTGCATGCATCCTCCTCCTCCGTCCAGAATTTTAGTAATCCAGGTGGTAGCAGGCAACAGTAGTACATGCGGCTGATGGTTTTCAGCCTGGCAGTCGGCTAAGCTGAAAAGTGACTGCAGCCACAGGGGAAGAGGCATTCTAGGGCAATAGAAATAGCAGCAACCCCTACCACATGTTATATACAGTCAAGAAATCAGAACAAGAAGGATGGGCAGTTATGAAACAGACAAGATCCTGAAGTGTAAAGATTTATTATTGAATACTAAACTTAGGATTGTCCATGCCATTGTATTTTCCATTTCTATGTATGGTCCTGAAAGCTGGACAGTAAACACAGCAGATAGGAAGAAAATCTCATTTGACATGTGGTGCTGGAGAAGAATACTGTAGATACTGTGGACTGCTAGAAAGACAAATAAATGTGTCCTAGCACAAATCAAGCCTTAATTCTCCATAGAAGCCAAGATGGCTAAACTGAGGCTGTTGTATCATGTGAAATCATGATTCACTAGAAAAGACAATAATGCTCAGCAAGGTAGAAGGCAGTAGGAAAAGAGGAAGACCACATTCCAGATGGATAAACTCAATCAAAGAAACCATCGCTCTGAGTCTCCAAGTCCTGAGCATGATAGGGTGACTTGGAGGTCTCTCATTCACAGGCTCACCATAAATTGAAGTTGACTTGATGGCAATTAACAACAACAATCAGAGCAGTTGTAATTGTATGTTAGTACCATATGTTAGTTTTACTTCGGAGACCTCATGATTGTAAAAAATGTTGATTCTGAAATAATGAGGGAGCTGCATTTGGGCAGAAGGACTGTGACGTGGCATCAAACTGTGCCTCTGCTTTTTTGCTGGATAAATTTTCTGGGGCTTGGAACCATTATGCTATATTGTAAAGCAGCATAATACTTTGTTTTTTCAAGAAAGAAAGAAAGAAAGAATACTAGGCTTGCTCTAGCAATGCCATCTGAGTTCATAAAACTGTGGTGGCATTCATTGGTGGAGCCCTATTTGTGGTTTAGAGGGCTTTCATGAGCTGATGTCAATTGGCATGTCTCCATGCAGCTCTTGTGATTTGATCCAGATGGTGCCTGTAAGCTGCCCTGGCTGGCATTAGAACTGCTGCCTCTTAGCGGAGGACTTTGTTGCTTTTGTTTACTATGGAACCATTCACAAACTCCTGTACCACACCCTGTAATGCACAGCTGGAATACAGAAACTCTAACTTAATTATCTGCTGGGTTGTGTCTTGCAAAGCAATTCCTCTTTTCTGTCACATTTTGTTACAACATGAAGCATGAAATGTGGGTCATGTAACTGATAAAAGAGAAGGAGTAAAGGTCTGTCTGGTGAATTTTACAGCTTGAATACACAAAGTGCAGGTGAATGGTAGGGGTAATTAATTAGGAGGGGAACACACACACACACAATACAGGTGAAAGCTTCTTGGACTTAAAGCTATACTACTGTCACTTTCAATGTTGTCTTTTATTGTAATCTTAAACTTTGAGGAGTGTTACATACAAAAGCATCTATTATATATTTATAAAAGTTATTTTAAAAATGCAATTAAACTATCTATAGAATTGAAAGCATTTAAAATCCACTAAAAACAGAAGGTAAAAATCAAGAAGAGAGGATATCATTGCAGCCCACTGCAGTCAATTCTTAAAAGCCTGTTGGAACAGAACATTTTTCACTTGCTGAAATAAGGACAGCGAATCGGGGGGGGGGGGGGGAGCCATCCTAGGCTCCCTAAGGAGGAAGGTCCTAGTTTGGGAGCAGCCACCAAGAAGGTCTCCTTTATTCCTACCAAATGTGCTTGGGAAAGTAGTGGGACTGAAAGAAAGGTCTCCACCAAAGATTTAGAAGCTCAGGAAAGCTGAGAAGTAGTGGTCTGTTTGGATATTACTAAAAAAACTTTTTAAAAATGAACGCAAGGATAGCACCTCAGGACACCCCAGAAGGAAATCCTTTATGAGATGCATAGCACTGGCATGTATTTTAATGTGTGTGTGTGTGTGTGTGTGTGTGTGGTGTGTGCGTGCAAGTTATCAACCCTAAGGTAGGTCATAGGGTTTTCTTGGTAAGATTTATTCAGAGGTTTGCCATTGCCTTCTCCTGAGGCTGAGAGCATGTGACTTGGCTGTGGTCAACCCAGTGGGTGTCATGGCTGAGGTGGGAATTGAACTGTGGTCTCCAGAGTCATAGTCCAACACTCAAACCACTACACCATGCTGGCTCTCTCATTTTTTACACCCATTTTTTCTTTTACACTCAGAAAAACAAATCTAACAACATGAACTCAGAGGTGTTGGCTATTTCTTTAGCTTTCTGAACAATATTGTTGTGTACCTTCAAGTCATTTCTGACTTACGGCAACCCTAAAGCAACCTATCTCACATTTTTCTTGGTAAGGTTTACTTAGAAAGGGGTTGCTTTTGCCTTCCTCTGAGGCTGAGAGGAATGTGACTTGCCTACAGTAACCCAGTGCGTTTCCATGGCTAAGTGACGATTCGAACCCTGGTGTCCAGGTTCATAGTCCAGTGCTCAAACCACTTACCATGCTGGCTCTTAACTGTTTTGAAAAGTACTGCCCTGGTATTGCTATATGTAATTCCCTGTTCTTAATGGGAAAAGGTGAAAAAATAGGCACATTAGTAAACTGGCCAACAGAATAATCCAGGAATTAAGAACCTATGATGCTCCAGGTATTGTTGTATGCTATGCCACCCCCCAATCAGGCTATGGTCTGAAATGTTGGCTGCTGCTGTTCTACATCCAAAGGACTCTCTAAGAGACTACCAGTCCTATGTCCACTGGGCAGCAAAAGGATTGCTACTAAATACCATTGTAGTGGCAGAAAGAAGTTAACTTTAATGTTAGGGAGCTTTGGTAAAAGGGAGCAATCTACATAAAGCAAGTTGTCTGTACATCTATAGCATATGCCAAACAGCCAAGACGAACAACCAGAACAGAAAGGGCAGATTATTAACCTTTATCTTCCCAGAGTTCTGAAAAATAACCTGTCTCAGAACTTCAGATGCAAAAATCACACTAGCAATCTCACCTCTGTTGTGACAACAGCAAAACCAAAATGCCTCACACAAGTGATGAATGGGTGGGTCTTATCTAGGAAAGAGACTTCATACCTCAGAAGTATTCACACCTCAGAGGTACCTCCTGGCCATGCTTTGAGTCCACCTTGAGCAATAAAAGTGTGCAGAACACTCAAGTACATAAAGCTACATACGTCCCCCAACCCCAATAGGATGAAACCATGTGCTGGTGGAGCAGCTGGCACTCTTTAGATGTACTGGACTATACTATAATTCTCAGGCAGCAGACATTGTACATACTGGATGAGGATGATGGAGTTGTTGTTGGAGGGCACTGAAGATTGTGCTACAGCATCAGTTTCACTGCTTTTCTTAAACATGTTTTGTTTATAAGAAAAGCTCAGAGCAAGCAGATGTAGATTCTAACTGAATGGTTTCAGTTAAGATCTTCCCACGGCTAAAGGGTAATCAGCTAGATTTTCAGTTCCTGGGTTGCTGCCAAGCATACCAGAATTTAAGGGCAATACTTTTAGTCTGGATAAACAGAAGTATGGCTGTCAAAAAATAAAATGCAAGCTACATGTTTGAACTCTCACAGTCTAGACTGCAAAAAGCAGTTTGCAAGGATATGGAATAGGGCATCTTTGTTGTTCAATGTCTATGTATGGATGAGTATGTGTTTGTGAGTAAAGAAGTTTTATATTTGTTTGCAATTATTTATTTAGAAATATTGAGAATAAGAATCCATCCTCTGTATTTTACTTGAAAGATTGGTGGAAACTCCAGAGCCTTTTCATCTACAGTACATGCTGTGTTTGGCCAACTCCCTCCCAACCAAAATGCTCAAAAGCACTTCTTAACTATTTTCTGGATGTGTTGGTGGGGGGGGGGGGGGGAGGAACTCTCTTACTCATAGCTGTCTCTCTGTCCCTTCCCTACATCTCTGCTTTCCTTCTTTAGTCTCTTATGAAAAAAAAGACAATAAAATCCAGGGCATGAAAAACAAATAGTCTAACTACTCTCAGTGAGGTAAGTCTAATTTACCACATCCACTATAATACCTGCATTCCATTAAAAATATCCTTCAGTTTATATTTATTATTATCTGACCCTTCCACATAAGTTGGACTATGCAACTGGAGAATGAAAACAAAAAAAGTATCTTATACTTAATGTGAACCTTAGTAATGACAAGGTTGAAAGCCCTTATCTACCCATTCAGTATTAATTGTTTTCCAGTCAGTCAGAAAACCATGTGCACAATTGAAGACTGAAACAGCATCATGCCCTTGCTTTGCATTCCAAATAATCTTCAGTGGTAGTCTCTTAGGGAGTTCATTAGAGTAGTCTAGTTGCCAGGAGAAAGAGAGCCATAGAAGTCTGAGCTTGATACAAAATGCTTGTCATCACTAGATGAGTTTTATGAAGGATATAGTTGTCCATTTTTGCAGCTTGGTGGACAAAGGTCAACGGTGGATCGAGGACTACCCTGAATTACCAAGATAAATATGCAGAGCACATCAGGGGAAAAGAAGTCTTTAAGTCGACTGTTCTCATAGACAGGCCAATTTTATAGACACAGTGAAAGTTGCAGTGGAGGCACACTCAAATTAACTGATTCTCTGCATTGTACAGAGTCTATGACTGTTGTGAAGTGGCATAAGCCCCCTCTGTGATGAGATCTGCTTTGAATTGGAAGCAGATGGGAAATCTGTGTACTCTAAAAGGTTGCAGGGGCAGGATTGCCTTTAAATGTTATATTTCAAGAAAATGAAGTTACTTAAAAAAGAAGAAAGAAACTGTGTGGGTTCCCTGGATGAATTGAGTAGTATTTAGGTTAGAGATGTAGATGAGCCTGATCTTGCTCTCAACTTTGTGGGTTGTGAGCTGCATCAGTCTCTTGCCTATCAGAAAGCCACAGTCAGGATTGTGGTGTTCTAGTAGATGCAGCAGCAGAAATTCCTTGGGCATGGTCTCTACAGAGATCAGAGAATGAATATGCCTATTGGGCAATCAGGGTCTGAGCAGTGATGAGGGGTTACAGAGCCAAGAATTCCTGGGTCAGCCCTGCTCCAGTGGCCTCTCTGGCCTGTGTTAGACTTTTATCTTGTATGTAGATCCATACAGTTTGCACTTTTAAAACTGTATCTATGCACAGGAGTTCATTCTTTTGAGTTCACTTGAGGTTTGGGATTTTATTCCTTTACTATGTTGCCATGTTCTTTTTGGGGTCAGATGGTATGATTTTGCTTTAGATAGAAAACCAAGGTTCCCCCTGCCCCCCCCCCCCCCAGGCTATGCTCTTCATTTTTGTATGAACAAAAATCAGGTTTTGTCCTTACCAGCTACTTTTGCTTGTGACCTGCTGCTGAAGGAAGACAGGATGGGCTAGCCTGCACTGGCTGGAGTATGCCACTGATTTGTGCTTACATTTAATGGTTTTCTATGGTTTAATTTAGCCATGACTTGATGCAAACCAACATTGTGTGCTGTAGCTTTCTAGCTATCATCCTTCCGCTCTTCTGCCGAGTCTTGTTTTTATGTATTTAACTTGAGTGATTGCACCTTCATTATTTTGTGTGTTAGTGGGTTTTATAACTTTTTGTACTGCTCAAATACAGATGCTTTATTAAATCCTGAATCCTGGACTATCATGTCTCAAGGTTTCCCAATTATTTTGTAAATATTGTGTAAAAAAAAATAGAACACCTATGCATATAACAATACTATTGTGTAATCATAGTTTTTATTAAGAAAAACAATGTAAATCCTGAGCATTCAATTATGAGAGTAATTTGTGTATTTGTTGATGTTGTTGTTAATTGCCCTTGAGTCAACACCAATTCATGGTGACCCTGTTGATGAGACATTGTCAAGACCCCCTGTCCTCCACTGCTCTGTTTAGGTCCTGCAGATTCAGGCCCATGACCTTGACTGGGTCCAGCCATCTGGCATGTGGTCTTCCTCTCTTTCTATTCCCCCCCAACCTTTCCTACCATTATTGTCTTTTCTAGTGAGTCCTCCCTTCTCACAATGTGGCCAAAGTACAACAGCCTCAGTTTTGTCATCTTGGCTTCCAGGGAGAATTCAGGCTTGACCTGTTCAAGGTGTTGGGACAATGGATTTGAAAAAAGACAAAATGAGACTAAGGGCCTTTGCAGACTGCCAGAAATAGTGCACATTAAATTGAGGCACTGCCCTGGCTCAGTGCTAGCGAATCATGGGAATTGTATTTTTTTCTGGGACATTGAGCCTTCTCTGTCAGAGAGCTCTGGTGCCACAATAAATTACAGTTCCCATGATTCCCTAGCACTGAGCCAGGGCAGTGCCTCAATTTAATGTGCACTATTTCTGGCAGTCTGCAAAGGCCCTAAGGTACTATAAATAAAACTTTATCTAGAAATGTTGAAAAGGGTAATAAACAATATATGTAACAGAATCATACAAAACCCAAATATACAATAGATACAAAGTAAACCATAGTAGTAATGGCAAACATAATCACAAATAGCAAATAATAATAATATAAATTATATAATGCAAGCAAATAACACAAGTATAATGTAACAGAAAAGAAGGCTGAGAATAGAGGGAGCAAAAGAGGGAGAGAGAGAGAGCTCACTACAAAACCAGCCTTATTAAGACTCTAAGGTTGATTAGAGCTGTGCATATACAGCTGGAGATCATCTGTGTTCTCAGTAGCTCTTCATTAACCCTGTAATGGTCATTAACCCTATAATGGCTCAAGTGTAGAGCTTGTTACTTTTCCAACACAAGGATCCATTTGTCTTTTTGGTTATGCATGGTATCCTCAGCACTCTTCCCCAGCACGACATCTCAAATGAGTTGATTTTCTTCCTGTCTGCTTTCTTCACTGTCCATCTCTCACATCTGTACATGGTTATGGGGAATACAGTGGCTTGGATGATTCAAACTTTAGTGCTCAGTTGTATATCTTTACTCTTTAGGATCTTGTCTAGCTCTTCCATAGCTGCCCTTCCCATTCCTAGTCTTCCATAGCTCTTCCATAGCTGCCCTTCCCATTCTGATTTCATGACTGCAGTCTCCGTTCTGATCAATATTTGATTCAAGGTACAAGAAATTTTTGACCATTTTGATTTCCTCATTATCTAGATTGAATTTATGCACATTCTCTATGATCATTATTTTTATTTTCTTTATGTTCAACAGTAAGCCTGCCTTTGCACTTTCTTCTTTAATTTTTCTTAGTAATTGTTCCAAGTATTTTCTGCATACAAGTTGAGCAAATAGGATGATAGAATTCAGCCTTGTCTTACCCCTTTGCCAATTGGGAACATTCTGTTTCTTCATAACCTGTTTTAACAGTAGCCTCTTGTCCTAAGTACAAAGTCATCATCAGGACTATCAAATGTAGTGGCACTTTCATATCTTTAAGAGCATTTCATAATTTTTCATGATTTAGGCAGTCAAAGGCCTTGCTATAGTCTATAAAAACACGCCGATTTCCTTCGGGAATTCTTTGGTGCTTTCCATTAAGAATTGTATGTTCATAATGTGGTCCCTAGTGTCTCTTCCTTTCATGAACCCTGCTTGCTTCTTTGGGATTCCTTTCTCTATATGTGACATGAGTCTATGCTGCATGGGAAATTCTCTATATGTGATATGAGTCTATGATTGCATGGGAAAATAATGTTATGGTTCTATAGTTGCTGCACTCTTTTGTGTCTCCTTTTTTGTGTATGGGAATGTTTACTGATTGTTTCCAATCTGCTGGCCATTATTTCCTCCTCCCCCCACCCCTCCCATTTGTTGACATAATTTAGTTAACACTAGAATTGTTTCTGTCTGTGTGGATTGTAGCAGTTACAGATACCTGTATATAGGAAACATACAAACTTTGCTTCTGAAAAAGCAGTGGAGCAAAGTGAAATAAAATATCTGTACTGACAAGAGTGTTGGTATGGATGGGGCAACAAAGAAAATTCATGCATATGCATAAATGGAAACAACATTTATGAAATACTGTGAACAGAGATTTGTTCCAAATGAGATCTGCATGTTTTTGTGGAGAATCCACTGGAGAGACTTCTTCTGTTTCCTTTTTGAGGAGTATTTATTGTTGTTTCTAATAAATGCCATGGACAGAAAATAGTCAACTAAATGTAGGCTTAAAAAAAAGATGGGAGGTTAGACTAAGGACATACAGTACAGTGTATTTTGTAAAGTTTTCATTTTAGCAAATTTCTGTGTCATTCTGTCAGCCAACACAAAGCTTTTTTAAAATGGACTTGTGATTGCAATGCAGGCACTAAATGATGCTTTGTGTACTGATGCAGTGGATAAAGTAGCAGGACATATAGCTTTAAGGTGATAAAGTTCAATTAGAAGAGTGCTATGGCAGGGACTGCTATATATGTATCTAGATCTATTATTAGAACAAGTGTGAAAGTCACTTATCAAATGTATCCTTTAGCAATCTAACCGTCTCTACAATTAATGGCATCCATTATACCAGCTATGCACATTTCATGCTCTCCAATAGAGTCTGCTATCAGATCTAAACTTGTGTGTGGTAAATGAGTCAATTACCACACACAAATTTATCACATTATATATGTGTGTATATATATATATATATAGAGAGAGAGAGAGAGAGAGAGAGAGGCACTCTTTATTTTCCAGTATATAAGATACTAAATAGGCCAGATGTAGAAAAAAGAAAACATAGGCCAGATCTGGGAGGAGGGGAGAATAAAGTTCATGGAATGCAACCACTTTAATTAGAATGGACAAAGTACAGAATCGCAAAAGCTTTGTTTATAGATGTGCTTTCATGTTGCCTGTTGGCAAATAGCAAACCCCATGAATTTCATAGGGTTTTCTTAGACAAGGAAAACTCAGAAGTGGTTTTGCCAGTTCCTTCCTCTGAAAAATGGCCTACAACACCTGGTATTCATCAGTAGTCTCCTATCCTTTACACAATGGTTGATTCCCCCATTCATTTAATGGGTCAGTGAGATCTTTCAATAAATTGATTCTGAAAGCAGAATGCTTAGTCAACATCCCACCCCCCAACTGTCAGATTGGCTAGAATATTTAACATTTTTCGTGCTGTTGGTAAGCTTGCTCTTCAATAAATGGTCCCAAAGTCTTTGAAACTACTACAGACCCCCAAGTCAAACTGAGGAATTGGATGATGCCTTTCTAGAAGAGATGATCACACACTCAGAAAGGAGAGATGCAGTAGTGATGAGTGACTTGAACTATCCTGATATTTGCTGGAAGTCAAACTCAGCCAATACTTCAAGATCTAAAAAATTCCTCACTTGCCTTGAAGACAATAGGGAAACACTGGGAGTGATCCCGTGGTCAGGAATACTAAAGGAGAAGGGAGTTCAGGATGGATGGGAGTTTCTCAAAAGGAAGATACTGAAGGCACAATCTCAAATTGTTCCAATCAGAAAGAAAAACTGTTCCAATGAGAAGGAAAAATGAGCAGTTAAGCACAATAAAAAGGGCTTCTTTGGGTATGTCTGTAGCAAAAGAAAGAAGAAGGAAATAGTAGGGCCACTGCACAGAGAAGATGGAGAAATTCTAATGGGACAGAGAAAAGGCAAAACTACTCAACACCTTCTTTGCCTCAGTCTTCTCACAAAAGGAAAAGGATGCTCAACCTGAGGAAAATGGAGCAGAGGACACAATAAGGGAAATGCAGCACAGAATAATTAAAGAGGAAGTACAGGAATACCTGGTTAACCTAAATCAGGGCCCGGCAACCTGTGGCCCAGGGGCCGGTTAAGGCCCCGGGCCCCAGACTTACTGGCCCAGGCCGTAGGTTGCCGCCGCTTGCCGCCATCGGGGCGCGTTTTCGGCTGCGCTTGCTGCGGCCGCCATTTTGGAAGTCAAAATGGTGGTCGCGACACGTTTGCGCACGTGCAGTACTCTTGCGCATGCACAAACGCGTCATGGCCGCGATTCGGATTTCCAAAATGGCAGTGCGACATGCGCTGTGGCAGCTGTGGTCGCGAGCGCTACGATGGCAGCTGCAGTAGCGGCTGCGGCGGCCGCATGTGCAGGGGGTAATGCGCGACGGAGGAGGGTGCGCGCATGAGCGCGTACGCCACCATCCCCCCCCCTTGGCCCAGCTGAGACCTGGGCGACGGGAGACCGGCCCAGGTCTCAAAAAGGTTGCCTGTCCCTGACCTAAATGAATTTAAGTCTCCAGGACCAAATGAACTACATCCAAGGATATTAAAAGAACTAACAAATGTAATCTCAGAGCCACTGGCAATAATCTTTGAAAACCCTTGGAGAACAGGAGAAGCCCAAGCAGACTGGAGGAAGGCAAACATTGTTCCCATCTTCAAAAAGGGAAAAAAGAGGATCCCAACAACTATCGTCCATATCAGGAAAGATTCTAGAACAGTTCATTAAAGAGAGAGTCTGTGAACATTTAGATGGGAATGCCATAATCACTAAAGGTCAACATGGGTTCCTCAAAAACAAGTCATGCCAGACTAATCTGATCTCTTTTTTCAATAAAATTACTGGCAAGGTCCCCCATGATATTCTCGCAAACAAGATTGTAAAATGTGGGCTAGACAAGGTAACTGTTACATGGATTTGTAACTGGTTGACCAGTTGAACCCAAAGGGTGCTCAGCAATGGCTCATCTTCATCCTGGAGAGAAGTGGCCAGTGGGGTGCCACAGGTTTCTGTCTTGGGCCCATTGCTATTCAACATCTTTATCAGTGACTTGGATGAAAGAATAGGAGGCATGCTTCTCAAATTTGCAGATGACACCAAATTAGGAGGAACAGCTAATACCCCAGAAGTCAGGATGAAAATTCAAAATGTCCTTAATAGATTTGAAAGCTAGGCCAAAGCTAACAAAATGAATTTCAACATAAAGAAATGTAAGGTACTGCACTTAGGGCAAAAAAATGAAATGCATAGCTATAAGATGGGAGACACCTGGCTGAATGAGACTACGTGTGAAAGGGATCTAGGAGTCCTAGTAGACCAAAGTTGAACATGAGTCAACAGTGTGATGCCGCAGCTAAAAAGGCCAAAGCGATTTTAGGCTGCATTAGTAGAAGTATGGTATCTAGATCAAGGGAAGTAACAGTGCTACCATATTCTGCTTTGGTCAGGCCCCACCTGGAATTCCACAATTCAAAAAGGTTGTTGAAAAACTGGAGTGTGTCCAGAGGAGGGCAACTAAAATGGTGAAGGGTCTGGAAACCATGTCCTACGAGGAACGACTTAGGGAACTGGGTATGTTTAGCCTGGAGAAGAGACGGCTAAGAGGGGATATGATCGTCCTGTTTAAATATTTGAAGGGATGTCATGTTGAGGAGGGCACTAACTTGTTTTCTGCTGCTCCAAAGAATAGGACCCAGAACAGATGGAAGCTACAGGAAAAGAGATTCCACCTCAACATTAGGAGGAACTTCCTGACAGTGGGAGCTGTTCGACTGTGGAACACACTCCCTCAGAGACTGGTGGACTCTCCTTCTTTGGAGGTCTTTAAAGAGGGGATGGCTGGCCATCTATCAGGGATGCTTTGATTTTGAGTTCCTGCATGGCAGGGGGTTGGACTGGATGGCCCTTGTGGTCTCTTCCAACTCTATGATTCTATGATTCTAAACCAACTCTTGATAGATAGATATACTGAATAATTCCACTGGGAAGTAATTAGTTATCTTTCTGCTAAAGCAGAAGTAAGCACAGTGCAGATTGTGGGCTGGATGTGACTCCCAGACCCCACCTTTGCAACTCCATAAGCCCTGAAACCCCTGGGAGTCTCCCAGAGCACTCTGAACTTTCCAGGTTTTAACTTTTCCCCAGAAATTTTCTCTCAGAAAACCATCTGAAACACACCAAGACTGCATGTAGACACCACAGTTTGCATTTCCTCCAATCTCCTATCACAATTTCATTTTGCCACCCCCTCCCCCAAAAAATAGCCCAAAAGAGCAACTGGAAGCGATCTATTCAGGGGTAGCCAAGTTGGTCATGGAGCAAAATAACAAAATCCAAAATCCACAAAACAGTGATACCTTTATAGGGACAGCAAAAATATACAAAATACATCATGCAAGCTTTTGAAGCTTCACTTGGTTCTTTGTCAAGATGTTAACAATCGTACAGAAAAAGAAAAGGGTAGTTTACCACCCTCAAGTCAATCTCTACCCATGGTGACCCTGTGAATGAGACACCTCCAAGACTCTCTGTCCTCCACTGTTCTCCTTAGTTCCTATAAACCCATACCCGTGACCTCTTTAATAGAGTCTGTCCATCTCTAGCATGTGGCCTTCTTCTCTTTCCACTTCCCTCCACCTTTCTAAACATTATTATTATTGTTTTTTTGCAAGGAGCCATGCCTTCTCATGATATGTCTGAAGTACAACAGCCTCAGTTTTGTCATCTTGGCTTCTAGGAGATTTCTGGCTTGAATTGCTCTAGGACTCATTTGTTTGTCTTTTTGGCTGTCCACGTAATCTTTAACACTCTTCTCCTGCAGCACATCTCGAATGAATTGATTTTCTTCCTATCTTCTTTCTTAACTGTTCAGCTCTCACATCCAGACATGGTAATAGGGGATACAATGGCTTGTATGATTCAAAATTTTGTGTTCAGTTGTATATCTTTGCATTTTAGGATCTTTTCTAGTTCTTTCACAGCTGCCCTTCCCATTCTTAATCTTCTTCTGATTTCCTGGCTGCAGTCCCCATTCCTATCAATGTTTGATCCCAGATATGATAACTCTTTTACTAGTTTTATTTCTTCATTGTCTAGGAGGAATTTGTGTAGATCTCTGTTCTCATTATTTTTGTTTTCCTTATGTTCAACAGTAAGCACTTTCTTCCTTGATCTTCTTTAGTAGTTGTTCCAGGTCTATGAGGTTTTCTGCTACTATTATGGTGTCGTCTGTGTATCTTAGATTGTTGATACTCCTTCCTCCTATTTTTACTCCTCCTTCCTCTGTGCCCAAGCCTGATTTTCTTACAATATGTTCTGCATACAAGTTGAACAGGTAGGGTGATAAGATGCAGCCTTGTCTGACCCCTTTGCCAATTGGGAATCATTCTGTTCTCCGTGTACTGTTCTGAAAGTAGCTTCTTTTCCTGAGTACAGATTCTTCATCAGGACTATCAGATATGTTGGCACCTCCATGTCTTTATGGACATTCCATAGCCTTTCATGATTTATGCCAGGGGTTCCCAACCTGTGCTCCGAGGAGCCCTTAGGGCTCCACATGCACTTCCCAGGTGCTCTGCAGTCAGGAAAATGGAAGAAATAACAATTGAATGAAATTAAAGAATAAGAATATATTCTTATATATACTCCTAAACACCATTAACTTGTAAGATGTAGGGTAGGCCTCTTAGGGGCTCCACCATAGAAATAAGGGGTCCACGAGTCAAAAAGGTTGGGAACTCCTGATCAATGCAGTAGAAAGCTTTGCTACAATCTATTAAGCACACATGATCACTATAAAGTAATCATATTACACCAATATTAAAACCACTCCACTGACTGCCAATTAGTTTTCTGGGCAAGGTACAAAGTGTTGGCTATTATCTTTAAAGCCCTACATGGTTTGCATCCATGTTATGCACAGGCTCTTCTCCCATATAACCCACCCCATACACTCAGGTCCTCTAGGAGACATTTACTAGGTTGGCAACAGTCAGCCATGGGACATCTTCTTCAGCTGACCCCAGACTGTGGAACAACCTACCAGAAGAGATTTGACCACTGAATTAAATAGCATTAGAGATCAATTTCTTCCAGCAAGCTTATCCAGATAATTTCTAAATGTATATTTTAAATGATGAATTTTAAATGTGGATTGTGTTAATACCTATGTGTCCTGCTTGTTCTTTTAAACTGATACGTGTTTTTAACTGATGTTGTATATTTGTTAGTCTATTGTTGTTTCTTGCCTTGATCCATGTAAAGAGGTGGATAAGACATTATTATTATTATTATTTGTAGTAGTAGTAGTAGTAATAGTATGGGAGGAATCAATGTTACAAAGGACTTGATTTGGCAAATTGTCAGATAAGAAAAACTGCACTGAAATAAAGGCATGGATGGCACATAATCAAAGGTGCATCATCAGATATGGGCTTCATTATACTATTTTTCTTGATGTGAAATATGATTTGCTTTGATAAAGTGTAGACAAAGCAGATCATTGAATGTCAAGGGATGAGCATTATAGTTTACCATTTGTATGAATTAATTCCTTCTTAAGTTAGAATACCACCTCTTAAATGTAATTTGTGAGTCAAGCTTAATATACTCCAGCAGACCTTGGAAGTTGTGCTTGTTCTTGCTAATGACCACATTTGACCCTTTCAGTCAGGGTGGCCATTCCAATGATGAGAAGCAACAGTTATGGGCAAATGAAGCCAAGGTTGTGAAACAGCGGCCAGCAGATCAGTATTTTGTCCTCCCATCAGAGAAAACGTGACACTAATCCAAAGGAAGATGGGGCTGCTTAGCTGTAGTACACACTGTCTTGTCAAGCCTAAGGAGAAGGTACACACTGTTCTCCTGGAATAAAATTTTCTACTATGGGGATGGTTCTTTCTGCTTCTGGACCTGGTCCAAAGAGCTGTGTGCTTTTTTCTGGACAGCCCAGATAGTCAGCCTCAGAATTTGCCCATTAGGAAATGGCAATGTTCTCTGGCCAATCAAGTGTGAGGTGGTCTGTCCTGCATGAACAGAAAGGTCAGTTTTCATCTACTGACATTTTGGAAGTACTGTACATTCAGCCCTCCATATCCATGGATTCTGCATCCACAGATTCCACCATCCATGGCTTGAATTTTTTTTTAAAATGATTCCAAAAAACAAACCTTGATTTTGTCATTTCATATAATGGAACCCATTTTACTGTCTCATTGTATATAATGGGCCTTGAGCATCCATGGATTTTTGGTATCCACTGTGGGGTTGTGGAACCAAACCCCACCGTATACTGTAATATGTTTAGTCAGAATGAAACCCATGGGTTATAAATGCAATTCCATATCACACATAAATAGGGGAACTGGGTGGAATTTTTAGACGACTGCTCAAATGTTCTGTTCAGTTTATTTTCTTTTTTCTAGTAAGTGGATGCCACTTAAAATGATTACAATGATTCAAACTCTAGAACATTATTAGAGAAGCAGGCTTAGTTATGTGGGTGTATTGGTAGCCTAGCAAAACACCTGTGTCATATGAATCCCAGCATGTCTTGCAGTCAGTCAAATTCTGGGAGAACTGTTTCTTACAGCAGAACAATTTCCTACAGGAGTAGGGAGAAATGCTAAGGGAGCATTAATGAAATACAGTGTGTGAGAAACAAACATCAGTGAAATGCTGGAATTATAGCAGCAGCTCTCAAATGGTGATATACATTTATATTTAAGAAGATTTGTCACACTTTATCATTTAATAAAAATGATTTAAATTGAGGCGGACAAACTGTGGCCCTCCAGATGTTGTTGGACTGCAGCTCCCAGCACTACTCACCATTGGCTATTCTGGGTAGAGTTGCTGGGAGCCACAGTCCGACAACATCTGGAGAACTGTGCCCACCCTGGTTTAAATCTTGCCATAGGGAGCAAGAACAAACATTGTTAAGGCAATAAATTTAGAAATTTAGAACTACAAATAAGATCAGGTCATAACAAAAACTTTAGCAACATCATGTTACCCCAAGGTCTAGCCACCCTGCACCCCTCTCTTTTTGATATAAAGGTGATATTAAAAGGGATGTTTAGAGCACATAGCCACGAGGGCGCCCCAATGCTGGAAAATAGCCTTACTATATAAGGAGATCTATGAGGCTCAGTATGGGGGAGCTCAAGAGCACAAAACCAATGATAGATCGATCGAGATTGGAATCAGCATGATCCCTTCACCAATAAGAGTGATGGTGGGTGATAGAACTTGTGCTTGCAAGTGAACGGAAATCCAGGTATACTTCCCTCTGGGGGCGATTCTGCTTTGTCCAAGGACATTTGCATTGATTCTCCAACCAGCCACAGCTTCTCTTCTCATTTTCTGTCCTGGAAGCTACCCCTTAATCCTGAAGTCTGCCTTGGGACAGCTTTTACCCTACAAATTTGCCTGCTTAGGCATCAACAATTTACTCTTGCTTGAGGTCAAACAGATACTCTGTCCATATGTCACTTGACTCCTCAGCACTGATGACCATGCCATGATCTTAAGGCAGCTTTCTGAGCCACATTTCTTCCCTATATCAACCAATTGGAGCTCCACATCTGGAATCAGTACAGTATGTCCTTCTGCAACCCCTTAAGTTGCTATCTGCTACTACCTTTCATTTCATTAGTCCCTGAATGTGGCGTGAGTGAATGTTTTTGCATGGATGTTGATTAGCTATGACTCATAAATAAAACCAATTTGGAATTGGCACTCTGGAGTTCTATGTCTCAGAAATGATATACACAGGCTTGATCTCTGCTTTGAGTTGTTTGAGCCTTCTTGGCTGTTTTTAATTGAACTACTTTATTTCCCTTATTGGATATTAATTCTCAGTTAATATTCCTGGGACCCTGGCATTTTAGGTAACAATCATAATGAAAGAACAAGCAGTAGTAAAAACACATATCCATTAAAAACTCAGGAAAATAAAATTCACCTGGTTCTTGAAAGCTCATAAAGTATAATCTCAGTATTTCTGGATCTGACCATAGGATGCAACCCTCTAGAAGCCCCTGTCTCTGCTGTCACCTGCCTAAGCTCAGCAGATTGTTGCCTTTGAAGTATGGGATATAACAAAGATTTCAAGAAAGATATCTTGTATGCAAAATATTTTGTTTACTCAAGTGGAGGTGCATAAAAGCAGTGCAGGTGCCTGTGGCTCAATCTCAGGGAACTTTTTTGTAGTGGCACATGTCACGTCTTGGCCTCCTTTCAGGACTGTGTGTGTTTATGTGCCATCAAGTTGTAATGTTATAGGGTTTTCGTAGGCAAGGAATCCTCAGAGATGGTTTTGCCAGTTCTTTCCTCTGAAATATAGCCTACAGCATCTAGTTCAGTCAGTTCTTCATATCCACATATACTTTATATATATATATATATACACACACACACATTCCAAAAAGCAAATCTTGATTTTACCATTTTATATAAGGGACATCATTTTACTATGCCATTGTATTTAATGGGACTTGAACATCCATGAAGCTTTTCATAGGAAGTCCAGGAACCAAACCTTAGAGGATACCAAGGGCTCACTGGATTGGTTGTCTCCCATCCAAGTACTAAGTAGAGCTGACCCTGCTTAGCTTCCAAGATCAGATGAGATCTGGTGCCTTTAGGGTATTTGAATCACTTCCCTTTTAGGGTTATCTGTTACTAAATTGTGTTCAAATGCTGTCTACTGATCTTATTGTCCCCATAGATATGTTTTCTGAGATGGTTAACTAAGCACTTTCCCTTCCATGTGCCATCTAATGCTATTTAATCTTTT
Organism: Phrynosoma blainvillii; assembly: GCA_026167975.1. NCBI lineage: Eukaryota > Metazoa > Chordata > Lepidosauria > Squamata > Phrynosomatidae > Phrynosoma > Phrynosoma blainvillii. The sequence goes on along the minus strand of JANUYF010000002.1, from coordinate 267,480,676 downwards.
CAACAGGGATCATTAATTAGCCAACAAACTAGAAGGGAAATATAGCTAAAGGTGTACAAAGCTCTTTGGAGGGGAAAAAGTGTGATTTAATTATAGCACTGTGCACATTGCAGGCAGGACTGTTAGGTCATAACCCAGGATATCCAGGGATTAAATTAAGTAGGACACCAATTACCTGGGTTGAGGAGGTCACCGACTGTAGTATGATCACATGCATAGCTGGCTGGGCTCCTGCTTCTTTCAAAACTTGCAATCAAAGGCTTGTAAGGATGTTACATGTTTGTCACTATCTTGTCAACAAGATTCTAAACTCATTAGCTCAGGTCAGTCTTGAAAATCCTCCTTTAGGGAGAGATTGAGCAATCTCACAATTTCAATATGTTGGTTTGACAAAATGAGCTAATTATTCCAAAGGCAACCTATTCTTGATCAAGCTACACATTAAGAGAGCAATGCATGTCCCCTGCAGTTAAACTCTTTTTCTTCTAACAACAGGATTTCCTCAGAGATACATGCCTTCACTGTCAGACTTTCAAATTAAGGCTCTGTTTTTCATCCAATTACTAATTTCAAAACACACAAGATAGAGTGGTGAGGAAAATCCCATGCTATGACAAGCAGACATCAATCATCATTTGGAGTAGCACCTTCAAAAAACACATTACATGTACCATCTTATTTGATTCAGAAGAAGGGGTTTTGGAGTAGGAGAATGAAGTATATGGAGGGTTATATTTTTTAGTGTGCATTTGAAAAAGTTATAAAATCTTAAATGAAGAGTTAATGTTTAAAAGTACCATGTACAAATTTGTTAATAATATCAAGTATTATCAACTATCTGGGCTTAATAATGTCAAAAAAGCCCCTCAGTATACAGATATCAGGAGTCCTAAACAATAATGCAAGGTTTCTAAAAGGACCCAAGTCTAAGACTGATAAAAGACCTGGGATCCACTGCATTTAAAATAATTACAAGAACAATGGATCACTATGGCTTTACTTTCATGTGTGTGTACCCTTCCTACATTTGCCACTCAGCAGCTATAAATAATATTCAGAATTGGGAAACCAAATGTGTATGTATTTCCTTGCCCCATTAACCCCCACCCCCCGCAGCAGTCCAGAAGCCCCTGACAAGAGGAAATGGTCAAAACAAGGAGATTGCCACTGGATGTTATAAAGGAGGAAAACTCAAAATGGATGAGCTGCAATTTTTGGTCTGTTTCTGCCTTTATTGTCTACTTCTGCCCCAGACGCCTTGGAAAATATTGAGTTTGTAACTTGCTTGAAGTAGGGCAGACATTGGCATTCACAGGATGTTAGCTCCTGCCTTACCCATCAGCGTTTTTTATCTTTAAGAAGTGCCTGAAGGTCTCCACTGAACACTTTATTGGTATGGATTTTACTCTCCAGCTACAAAAGCTTTCTAGTAATTAATTCACTTTTATATTTTAATTAGAAAAATATTCTGTCACCTGAGGGAACTGTGAAATGCACAGAAGCTAAGAAAATGCCAACCACTCATTGAACTAAATGTTCTGTATTATGCATTACAGAGAGCCAAAGGGATTCCTCTGGTACAAGTGTACTGAAGGAGACATAAGGCCAAGATCCATTAAGCCTCTGATAAGAGTGTTAAGTCTCCATTGCATCCTTACACCATTGTCTGGGGGTGGACATTGGTCCTTCTTTCCTGTTTCCTCTTCAGATGGGACGCAGGAGGGGTAGCGATGGTTCCCATACATAGTTTTATACTCCAAGCTCTAGCAATGGCTATAGGAGATGCACTTTATTAGGTTCCAGTTGCATTTTAGCTCTTGGGAAAGGAATAGTAATTCGGCATACCCCCATGGTTGATCAGTGGCAGGGGGACAGAGGTGCAGCGCAGAGCACCCACATTGCTGTTGCATGATAGGCGCATTGTGCAAGAAGATACTAGATAGCTTCTTCAACATTGCGTCCAGAAATATACCTTTCCTGGATCACTAGCAGTGATCTTTCACATTCCATGTTACCTGAGGTGTTTTTTACTGGAGATGCCAAGGATTGATCCTGGGAAATTCTGTGTGCAAAGCATATGCTTTACCACTGAACTAGGATACTACCTGAAGTGAAGGGCAGATTAGGACCTACTATGTTGCTGGGCCCAGCTGATGCACTGTCTGTGTCATTGTCTCTCACTGGCAGTAAATCATGAATTTAGCTTTCCAAGGATGCAGGCAGGTTTTCCGTTTGGCTGAAATCCTCTAATTGGTGATATCAGGGCCCAGCCCTTCAGTCATGTGTGCAATATGTGCACCTAAACTAAAGCATCTCTCTTTTTTCAGTTGCTTACTTGCCTCTGGGGTTCTGTGGTTAGGTTCTGAAATAAAATTGCATTTCAACATCTGTGGACCTCACACAGAGCAACTGCATAATTGGCAGGCACACCCTAGGAGGGGCTTCTATAATATTAAGATAATGTCCTACATCTTACATATGTCTAGCAATTAAAAGTGGGAGGCACTCAGGCTTGGTGGTTAGTTGGTTAGGCACATAACCATGGCATACTACTGTTTGGCATACGATTCTGGTGGAAGAGGCAGTAGAGGCAGCAGCATTGCAGCGGAGGTACAATGTGCTGTGACTAGGGTGGGGAAGGGAAGATAGCAGCAGAGAAAACCACCTTGGTCAACTACCCTACTAGCTCAGGAGTGGCGGGGCAGCTTTATCTCTCAATTTGCTGCTTTCTCACTCACACCTCCACATCCAACGTGAAAAAATGACATATACCAGTTTAATGGACCCTTATGCCAAAAGGAGCCCACCCAATATATGCTTCAAATGCATATGATTGTGAACTTATGTGATCAGTTTTGGGATGCTCAGGAGTCATTCCTTTGACCTGTTCTGTAGGTAGCTAAACAATTGTGGGCATTGCCTTCCAATTGTGGTCAATATTCTTCAAAATTTAAGCAAGAGGGGGTTGCAAATAAGATGGTCAATAGTTTCTGAAAGCTCTGCATTTTGCAGGATCTTTGCTCTGTTTCCTGATCTTGGGACCATAGTCCTTTTTGATGTGACTCTGGCCATACTAATATTCCTGCAAAAACTCCTGTTGGAACCTGTTTTTCAGAGGATGCTGTTAGTTCATCCCTTTAAAATTTGCCTACAATATGGGCTTGCTGTTAGGACCCTGGAATCTATAGACATCAACCCATAGGCTGCTGAATATAGCATAACTGTACAAGGAGCTTTCGCTGTTCCTAAAGATTTTCATTATTAGCCAGTAATAAAAGCTGTTAAATGGAAAAAGGAAGGCAAATCTGTCACTGCTTTCTGCATGAAGGCTGACCCAGAACAAAGGGTGTGTTGCCTGTCAGAGAAATATGGTAAATTGTGCCTAAAAATCCAAAGTCTGGGGAAGTTACTTTTTGGACTCGAGTCCCAGAATCCTCTATCCAGGTTTAATGTGCATGCTGGCTGTGGAAGGATTTCTGGGAGTTGTAGTCCAGAAGATGGCTTTCCAAAGCTTTGTAAATATCTCTGCATATAAATAATCAAATCAAGATACTTTCATGTCTCATGTGGATTAGGATCAGCATCATGGGGCTCTATCAATACTTTTAGCAGGGAATGCCTAGTAGGTTTCTTAGCAGTACCCTTCTGGATTTTAAAACTACCAAAGAAAACCCCCAACACTGTTGGATAATCCTAAATTTTAATACTTGGTGAGAGTTTTAATTTCTTTTTGTGAATGTGAGGCATACAATCACATTCAAAAAAGCAGTTATTGTCAGATTTTTAAAAAAAAAAAAGCTGTGAAAGAAAAACTGGCAGGAGGGAAAGGTTCCATATGGTGGCAACAGCACCAGTATGAGCGAACTGCTTTCAATCAAAGGTGTTGCATGTTGTTAGAAATCTCATTGCTTTCAGGTCTGAAAATAGCTCTGAAATGAAATTTTTTACAGGTCAGTGTGTACAGGGATGGATTGAGTGGAGATGCTATAAAATCAGTTTTAGCACCCAACTCCATCCTCAAACAAGCAAAACCCTACTTATGCTGATTATAAAATCCAAATGTCTGTATTAGTCACAGCATCTAGGGCTGCATCTACACTGCAGAATTAATGCAGTTTGACACCGCTTTAACTGCCATGGCTCAAAACTATGGGATTCTGGGATTTATAGTTTTGTTTTGTACTTATTCTTCTCTGTCAGAGAGCTCTGGTGTCACAACAAACTACAAATCCCAGGATTCCATAGGATGGAGCCATAACAATTAAAGCAGGGTCAAATTGTATGAATTCTTAAGCGTGACAGTAGCCTGGGAGATCAGTAGGGAATGGATGGTTCTCCAGCTATTGTGAGACTGCAGTTCCTGTGATCTATCACCAGTGGCTATACTAGATAGGGAAGATGGGAGTTGTTTTCCAACAGCATCTGGAAAGCAGGAGTCATTTTTTTGACATGTTCCCCCACTCTAGTAAAGAATGCTGTGCAAAAGAACAATTCTGTAATCAGTAATTTCAGGTTTTATGGAGAATAGTTAAATATGCAAATGTCAAATGTATTTAAATGTATGTGATATACATTATTTGTTCCAGATGGAGGCAATATTTTATTTAAGAGAAGAACTGGGGCTTCATAGTGTAATTGCTATATATGAGGGGAAACATATGGGCTGGAATTGTTTTTAAAAAGGCGGATGATGACCAATCAAGTCAAATTTTAAATTGAGGTTCCTAAAATACACAACCTTGCATGCTCATAAGACAAAGGATTGGGGATTCCTGAAACTCTTCACCAGTTTATGATCTAAAACAGTGGTTCTCAGTCTTTTGGTATCCAGATATTTTAAACATCTGCTCCATTGCCAGTGCTGGCTGGGGTTTGGGGGAGTTGAGAAGTCCAAAACATCTGTAGGATCAAAGGTTGAGAACCACTAGTCTGAAGGATAGGTTCTCTTTTGTGTTGTTTTTTTTTAGAGATTTCTAAATAGTCCAGATGTTAGACTAGTTTTCATGGGATTTGTGGCGCATAACTGAATAATTCTCATGCGCTTGCTCTCATTCTCACTCTCACCCTCAGTTTGTAACATTTTGCAAATTGCTTGGTCCAATCATGTTAATCAGAAAAGGCTACAACTTTCAAAAGATATTGGCATTTAGGGGTTAGCTGTCTCCAAGAAGCGAGGAGTCCCATATTGCACACATCTAGATGTCTCTGAGGCAAGACTTCTGCTTAATGAAATATCCACCTAGTCATTACTATCGACTGTCGTGTTCTCAGGCACATTGTGCTTCCTGTGAACCACCACCCTCTCCTATCTCCCTTGCAGCTTACACTGTTAAATGCCCACAGGTTCTCCACTTCTGGGCTATATGTGCTTTCAGTTGCATCAATGTCCTGAGTGGAACCAAGTTAGTCTGTTGCAGCAAAACCATTCTGCATCTTTCAAAAAGATGAGAAAATTTTTAAAAGTGTGGAAATTGGAGCTTGCCTTCGGAAAATGTTTAGGTGCTTCTTCATTGGGGTAACTGCAGCAGTGGAAGAACAGTCAGATGGCTAATGTGATCATAGGGCAGGCCTCCTCCTTTTTTTGGCTGAGGTAGGTGAGCTCATGATGTGCCCTTTCCCTCCTTTGTGCAGTGCCATTGTGATAGTCTATGCCTGCACAGATGGCCTTCAATAGCAGTCCTTTGAGTCTCACTAACCAACAGCTATCACAAGATGCTGGAAGGAGATCAGTTTCCATATGCAGTTCCTTTTGCTTTGTTTTGTTTCACTTTCAGGAGATGGATGCACACACAGTCCTACTGCCTGATGGTGTAGCCCACTCCCCCTGCAGTTTCCTTTTCAGCTTTGGGCTGTACATTCGAATATATAAGAAATGCCACAAAGAGTATACCCTCTGCAAGTAAATGATGGGGGGGTTGGAGGGTGGGGTGGATTCAGCCTTCCTCTTCCAGACTCATGATGGGCTTACTAATGTTAAAACATGATGAATTCTAAAAATAATCCTCAGGTTTCTATAGTAACCTGCACTGTTGCTATGCACAAATCTGGAGAGGATATTACCCTCTTGATACCTGCTATTCCAGTCCTTTTAGCAACAGGGTTGTGCACACCCTTGGGAGGGCTTTCACAACAGCCAGATCAAATTGCTCTTTCTCCTTTAAATAGCCTGCGTGTGAAGTGACTTCCTTTGTTCTGTTGTATGGGGCATTAAAAGGCTGAGGGAGGAGTGTGTCTCACTCTTAATGCTCAGAGCCATGTATTCTTCCTTTCCTTAGCAAAGTTGGTATGTCTTTTGCTGCTTGTTCCTTTTTGCTCAGTTTTCATTGGCTATACAGCCTTTCTTGCTGCCATGAACCAGGGATGATTTCAAAGACTTGGGGTGGGGGAGGCATACTTCTGATTATTGTAATCTTTTTCTGAAAAAGAAAGAGAAGTGGTGGAAATTACACAAATCAAATACTTTCTGAGAGGAATGTGCACACAACATCCATTGCAAATTCCATTTTGCTGCTCTTGAATTCCCAACTGGAATGATGGGTATTGAAGCAGCCCACAGATTGCCCTCAGATTGTCCAAAAGGTTTAAAGGGAAACTGGGCCTCTACAGACGGGTGGCCATGGGCCACCCCGAGAAGTCGAGGATTGGGGCCGAGGCTGTCCCACTCCTCAGCCCCAATCCACTCTTTGGGCGGCCCTGGAAGAAGCGCTAAAATAGCACTCCTTCCTCAAGGCATGGAAAGGGCGCCAGAAGCGTCGTGCATCTCTTCTGCTCCTCTTTCGTCGCAGCATGTCCAGATGCTGCAATGGAAGGACGTCATTGGAGCGCTCACCGTATGCAATGGAGGGCACTCCGATGATGTCCTCAGGAAGGGGTTGAGGCACCCAACGTCCGGTTGCCCCTCCCCTTCCTTGGCTCGAAGACGTCTCTTTGCGCCGTCTGCAAAACCCCCATGAGAGCTAAAATACACCCTCAGAAAAACCTTGAAATGGAGACTTTTTCTGATTGTAATGCATTTGAATATAAGCAGCAGATCATCTATTTGAGGAATAGGCTTTGTTAGACTTTTCCCTGAGACGGTGCTAGTGTTTTGGAAGTATTTGTCAGAGGGAACCACCCAAGCAGTCCTTGTACCTATAGCCTGAAGTAGCATAGTCCTAGGAAAGTTTTATGTAGCTTAATGGGTTTATGAAATTTTATATTGGCCTAAATAGCTAAAAGCACCAGATTTTATCTGAGCTTGGAAGCTAAGCAAGGTCAGCCTTAGTTAGTACTTGGATGGGAGCCCACAAAGGAATACTAGGGGCTGTTTCAGAGGAGAGAACTAGCAAAACCGCTTCTGAGGATTCCTTGCCTAAGAAAACCCTATGAAATTCATAGGGTCACCATAAGTCAAGATGTGACTTGAAGGCATATACCCAACTTTATCCCATTGTGGGAGAAAGGCGGGCTATAAATCCTTGAAATAAATAAATATAAATAAAACTTTATGTTATGTGCCTTTGAGTCATTTCTCACTTACAGCAACCCTAAGACAGACCTATCATGGGGTTTTCTTGGCAAGATTTGTTGTCTTTGTCTTCCCCTGAATCTGAGAGCATGTGACTTGCCCAAGGTCACCCAGTGGGTTTCCATGGCTGAGCAGGGATTCGAATCCTGGTCTCCAGAGTTGTAGTCCAACACTCAAATCGCTACACTGTTGTCTGTGTGACTTTATAGTGTGGCACATATACTGAAGCTGAGAACGATCAATAAAACTTTATAAACAATGTCTAACACATTCCCAGCAGATTTCCCATCTTACATATTCCAGACAGTACTCTGTGCTGTCCCTTGCATGCGGAATCAATTCTGGTTATAGCACTGGCATATGATAAAGAGCATCCCACTTGGCAAGAATTGAGGATAACATAGGGTTGCCATACATACATCCTGGAAAACCAGGATAATCCCGGATTGGAGGGTCTAAAAAATGTCCCGGCCCGGCTGGACATTTTAGACCCTGCAATCCTGGATTTCTGCCTTGTTCCAGGTCACATTTTGTCAATCTCCAGTCAGACTGGAGATTGACAAAATATGCCTAGAACAAGGCAGGAATAGTCAGCTGAGCTCAGCTCTGCCTCCTTTCCTCCTCAGGTGACGTGAGTCACTTTTCTTCAGGCAGAGTGTGGCAGCCAAGATGGCAGCGGCTGCCGGCCCTGAGTGCTCCATCACGCTCTGCACAGTCAGGGCCAGGCAGGCCGCAAGGAGGAGTCCTGCTTCCAGAATAAACCCAGCAGGCAGAAGGGGAAGCTCAGGGAGGGAGGGGTGCAGGCGTGCGGGCCAGGGCCTCAGCCAAGCACCAAGGGAGAGAACCAGAGAACCGGCACAGCAAGGCCTCCCTGGGTAAGCCGTGGTCACATGGGGCCTCAGCTGGACAGCCAAGCACCAAGGAGATCCAGCAAGGCCTCCCTCCGGCTCCACCTGGGCCCCAGTGCATGAATTTATATGTGCATGAATTTATATTAATGTTTTTTTAAAGTAGTGTTTTTGATTTTTAGTTTGTTGTGTCCTCCATTTTTCTTGAATACCCTACATTTGTCCTACATGTTGTCCTACATTTCCCCTACGTTTTGTTCTGGTGTTGTGGAAGAGAATTATGGCAGTCCTAGGATAACAGAAAAGGTATTTGTGTAGATGTGAAGGATCCAAGAAACAGACACATCAGTCATGCGCACCGTGCCAGCTTCCTCTCCACCTTCAGCCATCTAGCCTTTGTCGTCTCATGGCTCTGATGTTAGAAACAAAGACAGTGTTTAAAAGCTCCAAAGTAGAAGGTTTTTATTTTATGTGAGAAGGGCTTTTAAAAAAAAAAGAAAAATGCTGTCCACACTAATATACAATAGACCTCTAAAAAAATAGGTAGGTGCCATGAGAGAGAGAGAACCACACAGAACAATAATAAGTGCCAGGACTTTGCAGAACATGCATCATCCTACAGCTGCATAGTTAAAATGGCCTCAACATACCCTTATATTTATTTTTCCAAAAAGTAGCTTTCCAAGGTCTGCCTTTAAGCAGAATTGGTTCAGCATATGAACAGCAGCCTTTGAAGATCAAACTAGATATTAAAGGAAATGTGTATTCCCTGCTATTAGCACACCTTCTTTCTGATAGCAGGTTTCCCTCAGAGTTGTGTGTTCTCAACAGGCAGAGCTGCAAATTAAGCCCATGTTTACCGTCCAGTGACTAATCACAAAACTAAGCACATATCTTTGCAAGACTTTGAGCTGAGGAAGAGCACATGCTGAGACAAACAGATATATATATTTCACTACTTCAGGGATCATCACTTTCAAATGCTGACTAAAATTTGGGGCTTTGAGTCCATTGTTTGTGAGTATGTGCACCATTTTGGCTTTGTCTCTCTTTGTCGGATTTCTGCTATCTCAATCATCCTTTTTTTTAAAAAAAAAAAATTAAGAGAATTTTTTTTAAAAAAGCTGGATGTGTAGAGTCTTTCTGGAAGTCAAGAGATGGAATCAGGACTAGCCTGCATAATGGAATGTAGTCTGTCACCATAAGATATTGTGCTAGACACTATGGGCCTAAGCAGACTGCCAGAAATAGTGCACATTAAATTGAGGCACTGCCCTGGCTCAGTGCTAGAGAATCATGGGAACTGTAATTTATTGTGGCACCAGAGCTCTCTGACAGAGAAGGCTCAATGTCCCAGAAAAAAATACAGTTCCCATGATTCCCTAGCACTGAGCCAGGGCAGTGCCTCAATTTAATGTGCACTATTTCTGGCAGTCTGCTTAGGCCTTATGTCCTCCAAGTCCAGAGGATTCTCACATTTGCATCAGCACTAAAGAACAGTTCTAGTCTTTTAACTTCCCATGTTTATGTAAGGATTAAAAATATTCATAGGGTTTTTCTAGCTGGATTTTTGTTTAATTTTAGTTACATGCACTCTGATTAAAGGCAAAGGTTATAGAAAACCTGTGTGTGTGTGTTTTTTTTTTTTTGGTAAATAAGGGCTTTGTAAAAAGGCAACAACAATAACAAATATTAAGGAGGACACATAATTGGTAGTTTATTGACTAGCTGAGAAACACTTTTAAGGATTAGATACGCTTACTGAGATATTTCAGTGGCTACCAGCTGTGAAATTTAACTGTATCTTCCATGCAGAGAATCAGTATGCATCTGATTGTCAGATGCTAGCATCCCTATGCAAAATTCAGCTTGCTAAAAGAGTGATGTGGGGTTGCAATACACATGCAAATCCTGACTCCAATATCAATCTGCATGGATTTAGTGTTGTGGTCCAATGTAAGCTCATAAGCATGTCTAATTGAACCCACTTAACAAATTCCATAAGACTTTAGTTCACGAAGGTCTTTAGGAGACCATGCACATCCAGGAAGGTTGCAAGTGGGACTCATGTGTACATCCCCAAGCCTCTACCCCATTTTAGCCCTCACACATGCTTGCATAGGGCTGTTGACAATCAGAATTGTGAATTGTCTTAGTCTGCTTTTTTAAACTTTCCAGAGGCATTTAGGCAGCTACTGTTAGCACTAGAAACACCTTTTGATCTGAGATACCAAAAGAATTTTCGTGGTTTCGCATTTTTAAGTTTCTCCCTATGTGATCTGCATTGGCCCCAGTGTTGACTTATCCATTTTCAAATAGACTTTGCTGGAAAGAATAATCATAAGAACACAAGAAGGGCCAGCATAAGAAGAGCCCAGAGTTCTCTTATTCAGCATTGTCTTCACACAGTAGCCACCAAATGTCTTCTTTCAGCAGGAGTGGAAGCAGTCACCCTTTCCTGCTTTTGTTTCTCAGCAAGTGGTATTCAGAGGCATGCTTTCATAATTTTCCCAAGACTGCCTTGCCACATTGTTTGTCTACCATTAATGACCCAATTAGTGGCAACTATTGAGTGACACCAGCAGAATGACCTTCATGCCAAATATTCAAGAAAGCATCCATGTGTGCAACTTTCTTGCGGTTCTTTGGGATCACTGGGAGCATTAATATTTCTATAAATAAGAACAGACACTGGCTTTTAAAAATTGCATTGTCACTTGTTTCTCATAAATTCAGTTCAAATGTTGCTTTACTATTGCAAGAAGACTAAAGCTTGGCACAACAACCTATATAAATCCAGGAATGCATTCTAAAAGGAAAGAATGACTAATGCATACAAACAAGGCAAAAAGTTTCAAGATGGGCAAATAAAGAATAATTGTATATGCCTACAAAAAAAGAGGCAACATAGTGTAGTGGTTTGAGCACTGGACTATGACTCTCGAGACCAGGGTTCAAATCCTTGCTCAGCCATGGAAATCCACTGGGTGACCTTGGGCAGGTCACAATCTCTCAGCCCCAGAGAGTGGCAATGGCAAAACCCCTCTGAAGAAATTTGCCAAGAAAACCCCATAATACATTCACCTTAGAGTCACCATAAGTTAGAAGCAACTTGAAGGCACGCAGCAGCAGCAGCAGCAGCAGCAGCAGCAATAACAACAACAACAACATGCCTACAAAGTCATGTAGGTGACTAGACAAATAGAATTACGATATTTTATGTCAGAGGGGGGTATGGTTTTTTAAATGTTGGACTGCATGTCCTATCCTTTACCAGTGACTGTGCTGTCTGCAGCTAGTGGGAGTTGGTACAAGTTGGTACACGTTGATTACCCCTATTTTATGCTGTTGTGTTGCATCTAATGCAGAAATGTGTAACTTGGCAGCTGTATCCTTTGGTAGCTTTATGTGTTCTGATGCAGTGGCCTTGGGTGAGAACTGTGGAGAAATTCCCATTATTTCTCAGAATCCATTTAAAGAGGGTGGTCTCTGCCTGCTGCATCAATTTTTAGGAATGCATGGTGCAACCATGTATTTAGCCAGGTTCAAATGAGGAAAGTCCAATATGGACTTCTTGGCGAGGTGGGTCACTGACACCACAAAGACTAGGCAAAGAGTTATCTGGTTCTTCCCATGTGTGGAAAGCACAAAGATCCAATGGAGATGTTGCCAAGCATCACCAGTAAGCACTTTGGGTTGATGTGAGAAAGCTGGTAGCATTCTGGCTCATATCAAATTGGCACAAAATGGAAATATAAAGCTCATGCTTCTTTTTCTGAGACTTTGTCGTGCTTCCAAGGAAAAGCTTACAAAGTGGGTCTATTTGCAGAAGCCTGCTAAGATGGGTGCACTTTTTACAGCCCAATTATAATGACTTTTAATGTAATACATTTTAGAAAATTAAACCTTTATGTTTAAAAACCTTTATGTCCCTCTCTAAACAGATTTTTCCCCCCAGATATTTTCCTGTCATTAGTAAAAGACATTTTGGGGGAATAAAAACTTCAGTGATTATAAATGCTTATATTTTTAATCTAACTTGCATGGTTTATCTTTATAGTGCAGAGATCATCTGTTAAAAAGGTATGAGAAAAGCCTGTTTAAGGAACAGCAGTAGAAACATATATAGGGGTTTAGGCATTTTGTTATTGTTATTACCATGCTCCACTAGCTGTTAGACTTCTCTGATTTTATCAAAATGTGGAACAGAAATATTTGATATTTGATTTAGTTTTGACAAGTGGCTTGAAATCTTTGGATGAAGATTGCTATGCAACTGTTCCAATAGTATCTTCTAATGATACACATTTATAGTGGTTTTAAATAGCATCTATGACATTTAAATAATCAAAGCAGACTAGGTGAAAACCATGGAGCGAGGTGAGGAACCAGACCAAAAAAAAAAAGAAAAAAAAAGGGCAGACGTGCATCATTCTATATGACAGCCAGATAGATCTACTCAAGAATTATTTGCAAAAGTAATGGTAATGTGGAAATGGAATAGACTTTGACGTATTCATTTTTCTGTCATCTAATTAAAAGCAGTCACTGACAGCCACATATTAGTGCCAGAGAATGAGGATGCTAAATATAGCGGGAAAATGTCAGCATCATCTCCTGGCTGTGGACTAATTGTGAGCAAGTCCCCCCACCCCACCCCATCCCACATTGTAGAAAGCCAGTCCATTTCTGAGATTTTGTGATTTTGAGCTTTATTAGGTGCAAGTATATTGATCCAAGGGGGGAAGCAGACGGCTCAAAGTGCTGTTTTCGGGGCAAGGAAGGGGAGGGGCAGCCACACGGTGGGCGCCCCAACCCCTTCCCCAAGACATCGTTGGAGCGCCGGACCCTCCATATGTCCGGCGCTCCGAGGATGCCTTACAGCCGCAGCGTCCACACACGCTGCGGTGGAAGAGTCGTCGAAGGTGCACCCACCGGCAGCCTTTTGTGGCGCACCTTCGGCGACTTGTGGAAGGAGCGCTATTTTAACGCTCCTTCCAGGGGCAGCGAAGCTGCGCCACGGGGCCGAGGTGTGCGGATACCTCGGCCCCGCGGTGCAGCTTCCTGAGGCGGCCCTGTTTTCCTCCTGGGAAACATTTTCCTCCTTGGATGGTGGTTTGACACATTTTCTGAAACATTGGTGGCTCTCTCCCTGTGTGTCATCCTCTAGTGTGCTACCTTCTAGACAAATTATTTTAAAAAAGTAAACTTGAGAGCCCCTTCCTAAGGCATATTTTCACTTGTTAAAATGAACAAAGCCTTGTCCTCATGTGAGTGAAATGGTGGTTTCTTGGTTACCTGAGAATGGGAGTGAAAAAGCTCTGGCTTGTAGTTTCCCACAGGTTGTTATGCCAGAATATAGTCTTTTCAGGGGCACTGAAGAAGTTTGCCAACATATAGTTTATAACTACAGGACTGGGCAAAGTGCAGCCCTTTTTTGTTTTGTTTTGGCCCATGACTCTTCTAGATTCTCCCAAACCAACAATTTTCTAATCAAAAAGGGGTAAATTGCCATGCCTGTAAATTTCCAGGAATAGCATTTTACCTTTTATGTAGGATACAGGACCTTCCTACCTCCAAAAATATGCTTTCTTGAAAACACAAGTGGACTTTCAGCCATTTCTGGTTTTGTTTTGTTTTCATTTTGGCATTTTGGTCAGTCCATGTGACTGCCCCACCCTCTGAAGGACCCAGGGGCAAAAAATCAGTCTCCAAACCCACTGAAGTTGTTCTCCACTGCTTGAGGCACTGGACTTTCTGTATCCAGAGACACCTATCTTAGGCCTCAACCCTGGCTTTAGCTCTGTTCTTCCATCTTTGATCCTTTGAATTGCAGGCATTATTGCTACATAATACAGCAGGACTGCAAAAGGGCTCTTTGTAGTACATTTTTATTGAACTATTATGGACAGTCCCTTGTGATTTGCCAATAATTTGCCATTTTGTACCCTGTATGTTAAAAATAAGAAGCTTAAAATATTACATGTCTGTTTAAGAGACATGATAGAAAACTATTTTCTAAGGAAGGTCTGGGAGATGAGCCAATGCCAAAATAATCCAGATCCAGCGCTCAGTATTTTGTCGAGATTTCACCCAATTTATGCCACACTCACTTGTAAAAATCCAGATTCAAATTGTACTGATATCCATGTTTCCCTGACTGAATTCAAATCAATACAAAAGGGCATTTCTTCCCATTCTTCTTATGCCTAAACCTATCAACCAGTAGCCTTTCTTGTTTTTCTGTCAGTTTTACCACCCACCTTGCACAATCATTGAACCCCATCCAATCCCCTTTTCCCCTTTATGCCCCAGAGAGTTGGTGAGGGAATTTTAAATGTCTCCTGACACAGGCAGCTCCAAGGAAAAGGAGAAAGAAGATATAAAATGTTTCTTCCCTCACTTCATTTTCCACTCCAAATCTTTAAGTGAATTAAAATTGAGGTCTACAGGACAAGTTCCTTCTTGGTGTGATGTTTGGCTGGCACTTCTTCCTCCACCTCATGCACTCTCTGCTCCGCTTTCCAACTGCTTCTGATGGCCAGAACTTTTCAGAAGCAGAGAAAGCAACCCCTGGGCTTTGATGTGAGACAAAAACAAACTTTAGATTTGAGTCAGTCAGTGCCTGGAGGAGAACAGGAACTGGAATTGTTCCTTGGGTGGATCTACTGTGAAAAAGAAAAAAATGGCAAAACGCTTGTTGAACGAAGAATGCCATCTACCAATCTGTCCCACCATCCAGCTGCTCCACCCCTTGATGCCACACTGATCTGGCAGTACACACATTGCAAAAAACCCAGGAAAAAACAGTTTTTTCTGGAAACCATAGAGTACAAAGTGAGTTTGTGTAAGTAATATTAAAGCCTAAAAGAAGCACTTTCTTTGTGAAAACAGACGTACATTGCATATTCCAACAGTACTAGAATCGAAGTGGAGATGGATTTTTTTTTTTGCAACTGTGGATACAGCCCTAGTACTTCTGAACAAGTGGTAAGGAGAAAAAGAAGCAGAGCCACCCTCCCTCCATAAAACCCTATTTTGCGTGTTACCTGGAACAGGCATAGCTCCGCCCCAATGTACTACAAATACTAGATACATTATAAGAATGAGGAATCCTCTTTATGAGAAGAAATATGCACAGGTAATGTAACATACAGTGGGCCCTTGGTATCTGTTGGGGTTTGGTTCCAGGCCCCCCCCCCCCCCCCGGATACCAAAATCCATGGATGTTCAAGTCCCATTAAATAAAATGGCATAGTATAATTGTGTCCCTTATATAAAATGGTGAAATCAAGGTTTACTTTTTGGAATTTATATATTTTTAAAATATTTTCAATCTTTTGATAGTTGAATCCACAGAGAAAGAATCTGTGGAGACAGAGGGCTTGCTGTATATAAAAGCAGTGTGTCTAAGCCATGTAATGTCCATGTGATGCGATGAACCTTCACACAGCAAATGTAACTGCATAAGCAAGTTCTTTACTAAATAAATACAGTGGGCCCTTGGTATCCATGGTGGTTTGGGTCCAGGACCCCTGTGGATAGCAATATCCATGGATGCTCAAGTTCCATTAAATACAGTGGAATAGTAAAATGGCATCCTTTATATAACATTCCTTTTTGGAATGTATATTTTCAAGCTGTGGATGCTTGAATCCATGGATAAAGAATCTGTGGATATGGAGGGCCAACTGTATATAAAAATAATGTTAAAGTTACACATTTGTTCTCCTATAATATAAATTCCCTGAATGTGCAAAGTTTAAAATATTCTTAATGGGAATGTTGATATTCATCTGCCTACTAGACAGTAGTGTTGTTTAAAACGTTGGGAGCTCAGGTGACCAAAATGTGGAACTCCAAGTAGATCCAGATTGGCAAACATAGGGCAAAGATCCATCAGTCCCTCTACAAAGAAATAGTGGTGGAAGAACCATGCCTGTTTCAAGATGGCCATATTAAGTTGCAATGGGGTGCAGCAGAGGAGGGTCTGTCATGCAACAGATAAATAAATCCCATTGCGCCAGAGTAATCCTGAGCTGTAGATTGGGATGTCTATGGTTTTTCTAAGGACGTTATCACACGTGAGCAACAAAGCGATAATAAACTGGAAATGACAAATTCCGAAAATAAACCAAAAATAAACCTTGATTCCGCGAATGGTTTTCACACGTAATTCCCTTAATTGCACAATTAAGGGAAGCTCCCGCTGAAACCGCATTTAACGGTCACACACAAGTGAGAAAATCTCGTACATGTGCTAGAAATGATCTTCTAGCACATGCGCACTATGCTCACTGCGGCTGTCACTTGCCGCGGCTGTTCCTCGCCACGGCTGTCACCCCTTCCCCAGGTCGTCTTCGGAGCAGCCGCCCTCCGCACGGCCGGCACTCCGAGGAGGACCTCCTGCCGCAGCGTTCACACATGCTGCGGCGGAAGAGTCTCTGAAGGTGCGCCGCAGCCTTTTGCGACGCACCTTCAGCGACTTGTGAAGAGCGCCAATTTAGCGCTCCTTTCAGGGGCGGTGAAGCTGCACCGCGGGGCCGAGGTGTGGGGATACCTCGGCCCCGCAGCGCAGCTTCCCGGGGTGGCCCACGTACGCCCATCCTTCAAGCTGCCGAAGGTGTGCCGCAAAAGGCTGCGGCGCACCTTCGCTGACTCCTCCGCCACAGCGTGTGCAAATGCTGCGGCGGGAGGTCCTCCTCAGAGCGCCGGAGCACCGGCCGTGTGGAGGGCCAGCTGCTCCGAGGATGACCTGGGGAAGGGGTTGGGGCGCCAATCGTGCGGCTGCCCCTCCCCTTCCCTGCCCCCAAGATGGCTGAATTAGCCGTCTGCTGAGGGGGAAGGGAAGGAGACGCTGCCTCGAGGACCCCGCGGAACCATGGGAAAATGCGGGGAAATGCTTCCAAATGTGCATTTGCTTTTCACATTACGGCAAATGCGAAATTATCTTAATTGCGCATTTGCATTTCCTCAAAACAATCGAATTTCAAAAGATCTCCGTTAACACCAGTTTCTGTCCACTTTCTGTCCAGTTTCTGTGTGACGTCGTGTGAAAACACGAGGCACTAATCCAATTTCTGTTTGGGTTTTGTGTGGATTAACCAGCAGATTTGCCCCCGTGTGATAACGTCCTAAGTTAAGAGTTTTGCAAAGCAAAGTGGTGCCTTTTAGTTGAAAACACTGCATATGAAAAGCAGAGCACAGAAACTTTGCCATATTTTCTCTACTTTCAGTTATGTTTTTGTTTTGCTAAAGAATAATGTGTAGAGTTCCAGTTATTTGCTTAATGGGTCTTCCTTGCAACTTGGGGATTTCTCTTGCTTTTGGGGTAGAGGATGGAATTTCATCAACTTGCATGAAGCAATAAACCCCATGTGTGTTTGGAGAGTCTACATGCTAATAACAGTAACAAATGCTAAAATAAAAGTACGGTAGGAAGCTTTAATATGGGGAGAAATGTGAAGGGGAAAGGGGATCCTTGCCTTAAAAATTGATTCAGATATTGTGATAGGCAGAATGCCCACATGATAAATACCCACAATTAACATACTGAATAATTTTCACATTGGACATACTAACCTTGTGTCCTTCATTGGTAGTACCTTTCCAGTAATGTTGATGAAAGTCATGCCTGCTTGCCTGTTGAGCTAAATATCACCTATACTCTCCATTCAGGTCTTATTTAGTTGCAAACCTGCACATCCCATCACCTTGTGTGTTGTCTCACTGGAAAGTACAGGTCAGCTTCATCCTTATTAAAGAACTTCAAGTTCTACTGCAAATAACATATTTGATCCCTTCTTTCAGAAGCAAGTAGAGAAGTTGCAATAGGCTGAGTCATAGGATGGGATGGTGATATATGCCTAAGATTCAGATGCCCTTCAGCGTCATGGAAACTGAAAGACGGAAAGATGGCATTAAAGGCTTATAGTCTGTCACCCACGCTTCAACATTTTAAGTTGTATGAAACACAACAAGGCTGTAACAGTTATCAGAGCATACATGTCACAAATGATTTTTTTAGGGGGGATAATTACAAAGATAATTCTAGAAGCAAGTAGCAACTAGGGAATAAATCTATCTTGAACTTTATGGCCCTGGTTCTGTCCACATCAGCATTCATTGTGTAAACTTTCCTGTAGAAAATGAGAGTAGCTGTTCTGGATGTTCCATCCAGTTTCACTGGGATTTTTTAAAAAAGAGGGTGGAATATTTATTTGAGATACCTTACCAATGGGAGGTGCTATGCAGCCAGTATTTAGACCAAGGTGGGCAACTGTGGAAAGGTTCGGGGATACATTAGCCTCCAGGAGACCTTGGCTGGCTGCACCTCCTGGAGAATGAGCTCTTGCAAAGGAAAAAAAAAAAAGGTTTTTGCTCCCAAATGCCCTCTTAGGGGCAACAGGAGCACTTTAACCATGTTTTTAGACCTTCTTGTGGCATTTCAGACCTAGGAGATACCAGTTTTTAACAACAGAAAGTGAGTAGAAGTCACTTCCTATTTCAAAAAAGACTTCTCTTGGGGCTAAAATGTCCAGTGTTGGCCCAAAACATGGTAAAAATGCCCTCCCACAGCCACTAAAGAGCGTTTTGGGACATTTAAAAAACAAATTGCATTTTTTGGGCCCAAAAATGGCTTTGGGTGGCTGCAAGCATCCTGCAGGTTGCACTTTGAGAACCCAAAAGTAGACAATGCCACTCCAGCTGTTGTGAGGCTACCTGGTTGTTTCTGGAGAGCAGAAGTAAAGAAAGTAAGACTTTATGTGGTTGTATAGTAAACAGCAAAATAGTGCTCCACATTTCAAAATACAAATTTTTGTTCCATAGAATAAGCAGTGGTGGGTGCATGAACCCTGGAATGGGAAAGGCGCACGCAGAGGGCTCCAGCTCCCTTCGGCCTAGTCTTGAGTGGGGCTGATACCCACTAGAAATGATATAGCCAAATTGGGCCCAAGACTCCTGTGTTGAGCTTCCTCGGGGATTATCAATCTGAAGTGTACTTAAAGATCAGTCACTAAGAATTATGAAGGTGGTTATTATCAGAGAATCCTCCAATGAGTAATAAAAGCTACATGCCATCTACCCTATCCAGATCTACTTGGGAGTAAGCTAGGTTGAACACACTGTGGGTGCTTTTAAGTACACATTGTACTCATAAGAGTGTTAATTTTAAGGTTGTTTTCATGATAATGAATTGGAAGAGTAATTTGCCCTCCACTTGCAAATAGGCAAAATTAACACCCAGTGTTCATCCCTCCACAATATTAAAAAAAGAAAAAACATTTTTGGGATCCCTGGGTGAAAGGGGCTCTGATCTGCTGTTTCCACAGCACTTCTGGTTGGGTAGATAGATGCATGTACACTATACTTGCATTGGCTGGGATAGAATTGTGGATGTTGCTTTCTGTATGCAGTTGGACTGCAGTTTCCGTCAGTCCAACATAGCTGATGGGACTATGGAAGCTGCAGTCCAATAATATATGTAGGACAGCAGGTGTAAGTCTCTCCCAACGTTGCTATTTCTGAAGACAAGGAAGACCTGGAATTGTGGAACACATCCCACTGTTAACTAGACATGATAACAGAATAGCTGGGGTTGTGATGTAGCTTATTCTGGATACTGAAGAACCTGGCAATATAAGGGTAGTTTGATTTTACTAGTTTTGCATCAGTACTCTGAACAGCTTGAACTGCTTTCCCATTGGCACGGCACACAGCATAACCAATAGCAAAGCAACAGGGGAATTTACAGAACAAGATTTTGCAATGAGCGATAAAAAAAAGACAGTGTTTGGTCAGGTTTGCATAATAGTCATTAGGCGCTAGGATTTCTGTGAGCATGAGTCAGTGGATACTTTGGTCTTGCTCTTCCCATTAAGATTAGGCTTTTGCAATTCTTGACAAGAAGAAGGCCCTTTCGTTCATTTTCTCTGCATTTGATGTCGGGGGGAGGGGAACCCCTCAGCTTGTGGCTTTCAGAACATACCATCCTTGAGGTTGTTCATGGAGCTTCTTCTTCCAGCCAAAGAGCTCGTAGCTAGAAGGAAGAAAGGAAGGACAGATGGACAGATTTTTAAACGAAGCTCCAAAATTACAGCTGGGCATACATCTGATAATCCAGGGGCAACATGCAGCTTCCATGTCCATGTGGACGAATGACTCTCCTCTTGGTTTTAGTTTGAATTGTAGTATCCTGGAATATGGAAATTGTAAATTCTTTTAAGTTTATTCATTGAGGAGACAGATTATCAATTAGCTTTACAAAGCTGAACTGAGAGACCACTTTAACTGTCCTGGCTCAATGCTAGGGAATCATGGGAACTGTAGTTTATTGTGGCACCAGTCCTCTCTGACATAGAAGGCTCAATGTCTCAGAAAAAAACTACAATTTCCATAATTCCCTAGCATTTAGCCAGGACAGTTAAAGTGGTCTCAAGCTAGATTATTTCTGGCAGTCTGTACAGGCCCTGAATTCTCCATAGAAGACTCCTAAAATAGGTTCAGCACCTTGGATATCTCCTCTAAAGTTTGGGCCCACTGCCATCTAACACCTATATGCATTTCAGAATCTGGTGCCACACTGCAGAATTAGTTCAGTTTGCCAGTGCTTTAACTGTCATGGCTCCATCGTATGGAATCTTGGGATTTGTATTTGTTGTGGCTCTCTGACACAGAAAGCTAAATATCTCACAAAACTACAAATCTCAGAATTCCATAGCATTAAGCCTCAGCAGTAAAAGTGATGTCAAGCTGCATTAATTCTGCATTGTAGATGCTGTCACCTCACACTCTTAAGAAGGGGACAGCTTGGAGGCAGAGAAACTGACTTCAGAGCTGAGTGTTGCTTGAAAAGGATTCCCAATTTTATTTGCAGAAAAGCAGAAAACTATACATGCGTTCAAGGTGCCTCAGAATGAAGGACAAAGCAGCTTTGAGGGCACAGATATAGGGCAGCAGGAGTTATCAGTGACCATCCTGACCTTTTGTGTAAACCTAGCAGGGCTGAACTCTAATCTTTAGACGAAACCAGCACTTTCTTGAAGTGCTGAGTCAGTAAGGGACAGGGGATGTCCAGTGAGTATTCCTTTGCCTACGTGACCTGCTTGCCTCCAGAGAATGGAGGACAGGTTCCATTTTGGAAACTTAACTTTGGCTCTCAATGCAGCCACAGAGGCACTGGAGTAAATTCAGCTCCACGCTGACATGGAAGCTATCACTTAACATGGAAGCTCACTTGCTTTTCTGTCAGCAGTTCTTGTCTCTTTTTAAAAAAATGAGATGAACTTTCTGCAACGTAACTACCAATAATTATGTTAGTTGTTAAAAATATGATCCAAGTATTATTAGAAAAATATAAATCAAATTGTTTATAGCTCTTGCTGATGTCCCACTTACTCCAAGAGGAAAGGCACTGCTTGAGTCTCAAGAAGTCCAGATGAACTAAAGTGACTGTCTCCATAGTAATGGGAATGAGGGTTAGAGCCACTTTAAGTCATAACTCCTAAATGTATCCCTTACCATCTGTGTTAATGTTAAATCCACCTAGGCTAATAGCCCATCATAAGAAATGTTGACGTCTGATCCCAAGAAATAGGGTTGTTCTCCTTGAGGACTCATATTTAGTACCCCACACACTTCATTCTAAAACAATTCAAGGGTTTAAGGTTTCCTAACTAGAAAGGAAAAAGCATTCCTTCTAAATTAAGAACACTTACCATAATTTCCTCAGTGACATGACAATCACATAGGTTGGCCCCAAGCTTTTCAGGCCAAAAGGGTGTGCATACATGAGCTCACTTTAGTTCCTAAGGCCAAGGCAACTCCTTAAACAAGAGGTTGGATCGTCTCCAACAAGGGTAATTACTCTTTCTTTTCACATCTTCCTGTTGAAGTGCCAAAGATTCCTTTTAGAAGATTCTGAAAACATTCCTCTTTAGTAAAGAAGCTGTTTAGATACTATCTTCCTTTTGGGAGGAAATTTATTTTATGCATTCTTCCTTCCTAAGGGCAGTTGCACAGAAAAGGATGTCCACCTGTTTGTTTGTCGGGTGTTTGTTGTTGTGTTGTTGTTTTTTCCAGCTCTTCTGCCTGAGGTTGCAGACCTAAACAATATCATAATTGCTTATTCCCCCTTACATGCTTTAACCCAGGGGTAGGCAACCTTTCCCCTTTAAGGGCCGAGGGACTTCAGCTCCCAGAAGCCTCAGCCATGTTGGCCAATAGTCCCATGGTGGCCAATAGCTCCTGGGATTCTGGGAGCTGAAGTCCCTCGGCCCTTAAAGGGGAAAGGTTGCCTACCCCTGCGCTGTTTACAGCAGAACAAGCACAAAGCGCATACTTCAAGTATGGATGTAAAAACTACAATCATCAGACAGTGTTTTTGGTACATAGTTTTGGGACATGCTCCTTTCCTTTAACCTAGAGATCACCAACCTAGATGAAGATCTTTTTTAAAATGAACATTTTTCCCTTTCTATCTTCCTAAGACTACAGATCATAGTAGTTTTCCCTTTACTTTTCCTTTGTGATTTATTTTAGAGTAATTGCTTACCACCAGAAAAAGGGATGGGAAAATTACCACATGAAGACTTGACCTCGCTCTCTCTGCATATATATATATACTGGGTCTTCAGTTTGACCCCCCCTTCTTTTTATCATAGATGCAAAACACACTGCAGAAAAAATCCAGTTTGAAATTGTTTTAACTGGCCTGGCTCAGTGCTAGGGAATACTGGGAATTTTAGCTTATTATGGCACTAGAGCTTTCTGACAGAGAAGGCTAAATTTCTCATAAAACTAGTTTCCAAAATTCCATAGCATTGAGCCAGGGCAGTTAAAGTGGTGTCAAACTGGATTATTTCTGCAGTTTAACCATAGATTCTTTATTCAATTTTTTTTAATTGTTTGGAAATTTCAGCCATAATCTAGAAGGTTCTAACATTGCTCTGAATTTATTCTGGAAATGTCTGTGGAAGCTTTCTTTGTTTCCTGCAAGAAGTGAACACATAAGGAGAAAACATCTAGTCATAACCATCTGTGGAAAGGGTTTATTCAATGTGAAGGTTGTAAAGATTTATAGGCAGGATTAGACTGCATTCTATTACTTGTTCTCTGTGGGAACTGTAGTAATTGTAAATTCCTTTCAGTTTATTAATTGAAGAGATAGATTACTTTTGTCAAGATGAACTAAAATCTGGATAAGAGGTTCTACCTATGGAGAATAATAATGACCAGGAACATTTCACTAAATAAACAACAATACTATTGAGGAAAGTACTACTGCTCAAGTAGAGCATAAATTGCAAGGGCACGGAGTTTGGCTAAACTTTAGGAGACACTTCCTAATAGCAAGGGTTGTTTGCTGGTGACACAGACCCATGGGTCTTTTAAGGGGTGCTATAGTTGCATCCTGCATAGGCAGGGTGTGTGACAACCAGTTATCTTGAATTTGTGTAATGTCCTTGACTTGAGAGTACCTATGTGCAATTAGATGCCAACTATTTCAAACATTGCAGTAGAGGCACACCAAAAATAAAATATATTCTGTCATAAGTCTTATAACCAGCTACAGTGATACAAAGTAAGCACAATTTGTTATATATTGCTTTACCTGTTGGATTCTGACTGGATACAGATAGGATTCTGCCAATCATGGGAAAGGGTGGCAACTTGCAGTATTGTAAATAGAAGCCTTGTCCCTTGGAATTCTAGTACATGTCTTCCATTTTAGTACCGCCACACTGGTCATTGCCCACATTGCACCCTTAAGGTATGGATCCTGCTCTCCTTGATGTATATTGTATGAGTGTATGCGGTATGAATGCGTGAACAGAGAATTTATCAATTTAGGCATGTGTGTATGTGTGTTCATGTCACCTGTCAAGTTATGACGACCCCATGAATTTCATAGGGATTTCTTTGGCAAGGAATACTCAGAGGTAGTTTTTTGTGGGTTTTTTGGGCTGTGTGGCCATGTTCTAGAAGAGTTTCTTTCTGAACATGGCCACACAACCCGAAAAACCCACAAAAAACTATGGATGCTGGCCATGAAAGCCTTTGACTTCACATTCAGAGGTAATTTGCTAATTTCTTCCTCCAAAATATAACCAGTCTTTATTTCACTAAGAGATGGGTACTAACTGCCATAGTGTATGTTTATGTACCTTATGTACCATGATGTACCAGTTAGTATTAGTTTAAATTCCTTGCCTGGTCTTTTCCCATTCAGATCAACCTTATATTACCAAGAGAAATGCATGTGAAACTCAGTGACATTACTGGAGAACTTTGATTTGTGTGTAGATGTACCTTAAAAAAGAAGTGGAGGGGACGACTTTAGTTTGAGATTTTGTTTTGTTTTGTTTTTTGCTGTGGGATGAGCTCTGGTCTTTGGCTGTACCCTACCTGATGACTTCTCTGATGATTTGCATACAGCATCCATATCCAGTGTGGCCCCTTCCAGGAGAATTGGCTGGTGGTTTATTTATTTATTTATTTTACTCGTTTCAGCCTTAAAAAAGCATGTGCTCTAAAAAGGTTAAACCCAGCCAGGCAACAACTAGTCTGTCTTTTGCTGAAATGCTGCAGAACAGTTTTCCTTTTGAACTTCATCCTAGAGGAGAAAGCTGTAGATCTTTCGAGAATATGGTAAGGTTGCTTCCACAGTATGATCAGCATCTAAAATTGAATGTGCCACTGAAATCATGCAATTCAGAGCTCTTAGTTATATCTAACATTACATGATTCTTTTAATCAGTGCAGGGATGTGCTACAGTAACAAGTCAGAAGCTTTTCCATTACTGCTGCTTTCCTGTAACAAGAGTTTTTTTTTTAATACCCTGTGAGTGTCATCTACAGAGTGAGATCTAGATCTGTGATGAAATCAATCAAGATAGATTGCCCATTGTGCTAGAGCAGAAAAAATTAATATGAGTTCAAGCAGGCTTCTTTTTCTTTTATGCTGTTTCACAATCCCAGGGGATTTTGTCCCAAGGTCATTGGGAAATCAGCTTGTGATAGGAAAAAAGGAGTCACCAGTCCTTCTGGTTGTTTATTTAGTGTAGGGTTGCTTTAAGTTATTTTCCCAACATTCATACCAAGTCCATTACCAATGGAGAGTGGCCTAGATTAGTCACTCTGTCTGCCAATAGTAGAAATATTTTAGCAAAAGAACAGAAAAAAGAGATATACTCACAGGCCTGAAGGCAGGGCAGGAGTTTCAGACCCATTTCCCTGAGTTGGCTTGTTTTGTTTATGCCATTTTGAACAAGATTACAATCAAACCCATCCATGTCTGGTGCAAAAGAATAATGTGAATGTTTGCACACCCTCATCTGTATAAAGAACCATGAGTGCAGTGCCTGTCATTAACAGCCTTTGTCTGGGAGTGATTAAGATCATCACTGTGAAAATGTACAAGGGTTGGCCCTACTTTGTGAGATTGCAAGGTTACTAATAACTCTCACATAGGCCAGTGAGTCAGAGCAATTGCCATAACTGGAGAGAGATAGGGAGAGTCTTTCTAGCTCATGTTAGACCCATGATTGAGCTTTAGACCACAATCACCACCCACCCAATTGACAAGGGTTATGGTACTGCTTTGAATCAGATCCTAAAAAGGTGCTTGGGGCTGAGCTAAGACATACGGGTACTACAAGACATATCCACTATTGATACTACATGATCCTAAGAAGTATGCACTTTTCAGCCCATGGACGTTATCACATGTGGGCCAGAAAGCAAAAATAAAGTGGAACCGAAAATAAACGGAAAATAAACCTTGATTCCACAAATGGAATTACCTTAATTGCGAATTTACAGTAAGCGCATTTAACGTTCACACACAAGTGAGAAAAGCCCATAAATGTACTAGAAATGAGCTTCTTGCACATGTGCAGATAGAGGAATGGTCGCTGGAACAATGGGAAAAGCAGGGAAATGCTTCCAAATGCGCATTTGGCTATCACATTATGGTAAATTCGAAATTACCTTAATTGCGCATTTGCATTTCCTCCAAACAACCGAATTTCAAAAGATCGCGGATAACACCAGTTTCTGTCCACTTTGTGTCCAGTTTCTGTGCGATGTCGTGTGAAAACACGGGGCACTAATCCAGTTTCTGTTTGGGTTTTGTGTGGATTAACCAGCAGATTTGCCCCCGTGTGATAACGTCCCATGACTAAAGTGAGTACATGAAGTGGGTTCAACCTATGGCTGAAGTGAGTGCGGCTCCTGATTCAAATATGGACCAAATGTACTGATAATAATGTGGTGTTTTCTATATGCTTTTGTCTTGGGCCAGATGACAAGATTTCCACATAGCATCATAGGTACTGCAGTAAGTAGAGCATTTTCAGAAACTTTGGGTGGAGGGACCATACCTCCATGAAACATCTGTTCATTCAGAAGGCTAGATGTTTGTTGGCATCAGTGATCTCAGCAATGTTGTTTTTTTAAAAAAGTTGTTGAGGTCTTGGACTCTTGTTCCCTCTTAGAGAAGACAACTGAGCAATTGTCAGATTTCCAGAAATGTAGGAATCATGGGAAAAGAACAAGGTTTTTTTAGGGGGGGCAGAAATTTTCAGAAAATTGAAAATGTGACACTAGCATCCATAATTTTGTTTTGCATAATATTGTTTTGCATAAAATCTTCCTGTTTGGTATACTAAAGAACAGTTTATTCAGACTATAATTACAAGTTGAATTTTTCTCCCCCCTTTTATTTATTTATTTTTGTTATGAGTGGAGCCGTAAGCTCCTGAACCTGTAAGGATCCTCTCTAAGCAGGCAAAAAGCAATAAAACCAGGGGGAAAAAACACTGTTTAAACCAAGATAACTATTATCTGTTTCTCCATAGTGTCAAGCAAACATAAAGCACTGATTCTTACAAAATGAATTGAGAAAAGGAAACCAAAATCAAGAATTGTATGATTACATACTGTGCATTGTCTTACATAAAAATCTTCCTGTTCCCCAATCTTTAGAAATAATTTTGGGAGAGTAAAATATTAACACCTTATTTTAGGCTGCTGCCACACTTCAGAATTAATGCAGCTTGACACTGCTTTGACTATCCTGGTTCCATCCTATGGACCCATGGGATTTTTAGTCGTGGCACTAGAGCTCTCTGACAGAAATGGCTAAATATTTCACTAAACTACAAATCCTAGAAATCCTAGCATTGAGCTGTGGCAGTTAAAGCAGTGTCAGACTGCATTAATTCCTCAGTGTAGAGTGTGGAAAAGTTATTTTTTCGGATCACGCTTCCCAGAGTTGCTGAAGTGGCATGGTCATAGCTGACATATTAGGGCAGATCTTGCAGAAATCTGAGAAAAACCCAGGAATAAAATATGCATGATTCCTAAGGGCTGGTGCTCAACATGACCCTGATGTACAACATACAATGGAAATGTTTATTTTATTTTTTTCTTCCAAGATGGTTTACAAAATAAATGTGGAAACTGATAAATACATAATTATCTATGTGAAATTATGCCTTTGGGTGTCCCACTGTGCTTCTACTTTTCTGTGTTGGTTCTCACTGTATTCACAAAATGAAGTAAGATATTCTGGAAATGTAGCAGTATGATGAAGGAAAGATAGGGAGGATTTTCTTGTATTTATTTATGACCATCATGAGCAGAAGAAGTCCAGTCGTACTTGCAAGATGTGTATTGGCTTGAACAGGTAATAGATGCCAAATGTAAAAAAAAGAGACTTCAGTAGCAATTATGTGCATTAATAAAACAGGTAAACAGGTAAATCTCATATGGTCTCACTGAGCAAGAGAACATGGCACAAAACCATTCCATTTGTGTCTGGCTCTCCACTGTTTTCCCCTTCCACTCTTGTTGAGGCAGCCAGCAGAGGGTGTCAAAGCTAATTAAGAAATTGTACTTCCAGGGCCACGGAAAGCTATAATTGATAATGGAGCAAAGTGTTTTGACTAGTTGTCACAAGACCAGGAAGCAAGAGAATCCTGCATTTTCAAGATTACAGAAAACAAATCTGACAGGGAAAAAGAAGCATCCAGTTTCTAAGCCTAAAGTCTATTTTTAAAAAATGGCACTGGAATATAATGAAGAGATGCAGTGTTTGCGATTCCAACCCCCCCCCCCCCCCCCCCATTAAACTGAGAGAATAAAAATCCCACATGTAGTACACTAGGCCAGAGATCTGTAGATAGACTTAATTTAGGCCAGCTGTGGAGAACATCCCATCTTGACATTTAATTTAGACTATAGTTCCCAGAATCCTTTATGACCATGCCAGCTGGGGAGGATGGGAGTTGTAAGCCAAAATCTCAGAAAGACCAAAGGTTCCCTACCATTCGTTGAGTTTGCAGTCCTGTACAGACATACCTGGACATCAGCCCCATTGAACTTGGTCTTTTTCTG
This sequence comes from Phrynosoma blainvillii, assembly GCA_026167975.1. NCBI lineage: Eukaryota > Metazoa > Chordata > Lepidosauria > Squamata > Phrynosomatidae > Phrynosoma > Phrynosoma blainvillii. The sequence goes on along the minus strand of JANUYF010000002.1, from coordinate 267,451,921 downwards.
AGTTTGTATGACCAGGATTGCAGAGAATTGTTTGGGGCACTGGGGCAATTCATTCTTTCTTGAGGTGCTGGCTTTTCTTTCCTTTTTGTTTTATATATGCCATTCTTTTCATCTGTGCTTAGATGCAGGGGGGGAGGGAGTTGGATTCTTAAGCCTATATGTTTGTTTCTTACAGGCTTCTATTTCAGAGGCCATTTGATAAGACTGGTTTAGGCTTCTGTGTAGTTCAAAGCTTCTCAAAGCAAGCAAACCCTAAAGTTGTTCAGATAAAGCAGGGGTTGGCAACCTTTTTGATCCGGGGGCCGGGTTGCTGTCCCTCAGACAATTGGGGGCCCGAAGCACCAATAAATAAATAACTAAATAAATAAATTTATAATTAAAAATTTAAAAATATTTAAAAATATGCATGCACACTCTCTCAGCCCCAGAAAAGCCATGGCAAAACCCCTGTGGAGATTTTGCCAAGAAAACCCCAAGAACAAGTAATAACAACAATAATCAATATCATCATGGTGGGCGGCAGCGGCGGTGGCAGGACCGGCCTGGGGCCGGTCCAAAGGCCTCAGGGGGGCGCATCCAGCCCCCAGGCCTTAGGTTGCCTACCCCTGAGATAAAGGAAAGCACTATCAGCCTTTGCAGACTGCCAGAAATAGTGCAAATTGAGTCCACTTTAACTGCCCTGACTCAGTGCTAGGGAATCATGGGAACTGTAGTTTATTGTGGCACCAGAGCTCTGACAGAGAAGGCTCAATGTCTCAGAAAAAACACACAATTCCCATGATTCCCTAGCACTGAGCCAGGGCAGTTAAAGTGAACTTAATTTGCACTATTTCTAGCAGTCTGCAAAGGCCCTATATCTATTTATACTCTTCCACTCACAAGACCTCAGAAAAATCTCATTTAAAAATATGGAACTGTGAATTGACAGGACTTAAGCAGAGCAGCGGAGGATAGGGGGGCTTGGACATGTCTCATCCACAGGGTTGCCATGAGTCGAGGCTGACTCGGGGGCAGTTAGCAACAACAACAATCGCTAGTCTATATGTTAAAGAGCCAGTGTGATATGTCAGCTTGAGCTTTTGACTAGGACTGGGTAAAACAGCATTCAAATTTCCTTCAGCCATGATGTTTGGTGAGTGACAATGGACCATTCGCTATTTTTCCATCTAATCCCAGGGTAGGCAACCTGTCCCCTTTAAGGGCCGAGGGACTTCAGCTCCCAGAAGCCTCAGCCATGTTGGCCAATAGTCCCATGTTGGCCAATAGCTCCTGGGATTCTGGGAGCTGAAGTCCCTCGGCCCTTAAAGGGGAAAGGTTGCCTACCCCTGATCTAATCTATCTTGCATGGTTGTTGCAGGGATAAAAAATGTGGAAGTGTGAGCTTCCTGTTGGGAAAGTGGAATATACAGGTAATATATGTGAAATAAATGCGATCAAAAAGGCTTATTATGAGGACAAAGGATGGATGAATTAGGCTCTTTGGATTCCTCTTGTGTTTATAAGGTTGTGTGTTCAAACTGGATGTGAGAGGCCCAGGTTCAAATCCTAATTCAAGGTTAAACTAGATCTAATGCTGAAGTAAGGAGCCAAAAACTTGATTAGGGCAACAGAAAGTGGAGAAGGCAGGTTTAACATTTTGTAGCCCAGGTAGAATGTCTAGACTAGAATCCAGATAAAGCTCAGCCACCAGAGCAAAATGACAAACCTTGTCTCCTGTGTCTTGTCCAGTTTGGCCTAGATTCATGTAGGCCAAAAATTGCCTTGGGAAATCATAATTGCTCTAGTTGACCTACCTTTTTGTGCACCAGAAATTACATATAAGCATGGCTGGCTTGATGGCTGGCTTGGCGCTTGTATCTAGCCAGTGAATCTTGCATGAAAAATAGAAGCTATTTGCAGCAGTATCCTCATTCTGTTTCCCCATAGCTGAACTGAATATACATGGTATATTATGATGGATAAGATGAAATAGAGCACACAGAAACTGAAGTCTCCTGGCAACCTAAGTGTGCAATTTTTCTGAAATGTTTTAACCTCTACTTTTATATATAGGCAAGTGATTTGTGGTAAACCATTTATTTTGCTTTCACTTTTTGAAAAAATAAACATGTTAAATTCTTGCTTTTCTGTTTCACAAACAATCAGTATTGCTTACAAGGTGAGATACTATATTGAGTATAGTATAATTGAGTATCTATAATCTACTATAATTGAGTATCACATTTAATCCATGCTGGCTAGGAGGATTCTACAAGTTGAAGTCCTAAAGAGGAATTGTTCCAAGTATTTTCTCTGTGGCATTCTGTTCTCTTATCTTTGCTTTAAAATAAATGAAGCCATTGAAAAAAGGGCATTCTTAGGAACATAGGAAGTTACCTTGTGTGAAGTGAGGTATTTAGTCCATGGAGCCCAGTATTATCAGTTATAATTGGCAGTGACAACTCTGTACGATTTCAGACAGGGCCTGGAGATCCCTGGAGTTATCAGGGGCCTATTCACACTACAAAGTTCTAGCACTTTATCTGATTCTACTTTATCTGCTGTGGCTGCACCCTGTGGAATATTGGGGTATGTAGTTTCGTCAAAGGCACAAAAGGAACTCTTTGGAAGAGAATTCTAAGTACCCTCCTTAAACTACAGATCCCAGAACTCTATAGAATGGCAGTTACAGTGGAATAACAGTGCTATAATTGTGTGGTGTGACTGGGCCCCGGGTGGTCTTCCATTCAAGTACTAACTACATTTTGACCCTTCTTAGCTTCCAGAATCAGAATAGATGTTCATGGTTCATTTCTGGAGAAGCATGCAGGGAGATTGTAAATTCTAGCCCTTCGTCATCTCTCTTCTATGCATTTTCAATGAGACACAGGAAGAGCCACCACCTGATCTATGGAGTAATGCCCATGCCATTGTGCAGCAACATCAATTGCCTAGAGAGCCTGAAATGCTATTTAAGTCACACATCTCAAAAGCAAGATATAAGCCAGGAATTTGCACTGGATGCTGATCCCAATTTCTTGAGCAAATTGGGAACCAACATTTGAAGGAATATGAGATGGAGAAGGGGGAGAGTGAGAGAAAGAAAGAATGGAGCAGGGAAAGTGCTGGATTACCTCTGCTAGCAATAGTGGTGAAATACATGCATTGCATACAGAAGGTCCCAGATGTCTAAGCAGAGCTGGACAAGCCCCCTGTATCTGAAGCTCTGGATAGCCTGTGCCATTCAGTATTGAACAGCCTTCCCCAACCAGCTTCCGGATGTATTTTGGCCATGCTGGTGGAGAATGATGCAAAGTGGAGGCCACCAATCAATAAACATCATACTATTGAAGACCTGGGGTGACATTCAGCCATTTTTGAAGAAAGTTCATAGAACTACTGACTGCACATTGGCACAAGATGAGGTACTTCTTCCATTTTGGAAATTCTTCCTGCCTGGCATGATGAAAAGTCTGACTGTTTTTTCAGCCAAGATGAGAAACAAATGGGTATCTGCTGTATAAAGGGCACTGATTACCATTCCCATCAAGCCTAGCCAGTATAGCCAGTGGAGAGCAATGGGGGGACGTTGGTTTACATCGGCAGGGCCACCAATTGCTCACCCTGACAGAAAGGTATTTTCCAATTCAACTTCCTTCTGGTGGCGCAGTGGTTAAATGCCTGTACTGCAGCCACTCACTCAGAGACCACAAGGTTGCGAGTTCAATACTAGTCAGGGCTCAGGCTAGACTAAGGCCTGCATCCTTCTGAGGTTGCTAAAACGAGTACCCAGCTGTCGAGGGGTAATGAGCTTACAGTTCTAAACCGCTTAGACACTGCATAGCGCGGTATGAAGCGATATATAAATGAAGCTGCTTTGCTTTGCTTTGGAAGATCCTTCCCCTGTACAACCAATGCTATAGTACAATACACCATTTTAACATTGTGCTTCCCTAGCTTTTATGAGGAAATTCTGTGCAAAAGTTCTATTCATAACAAAAGCAATAGCAATAGTTTCACATTGGCTATATTGTGATTCTCAGTATTCTTACAAGGGAGATAGGTCCCACTGATCACAGTAGAATGTACTTGCATATAAACAAGCATAGCACGACACTGTATATCTTTCTGTTGCTAGAACTGTACCAGAGCAGGTATGAAGTGTGCTTTATAGTTAGTGCTCAACTTGTTTTAACCAAGGGAGACTGTATTTGCAATGTTCCTGCTACACTCTAAGTGGTCTGTTTCAGCTGGAACTTGGTATGGCTGCTATAGCAATCCATCGTACTGAGGAAATTGGCAGCAGCTCAGGCGCCCATGTAGTGTACAGATCACAGCAGAATCTGTGGCAGATATGTGCTGTGCAACTTGGCTGCTCCCAACTTCTCCACCTGATATGGCCATGTTAGAATTTTGGAATAAAATGCCCTTTTAGGTCACAGACTGGCACCCCTACTCACATTCTGAGATAAAATAAATTTAGGCACATATTAATTCCTCTACTAACTTTATACATTCAGAGGTAAAATTCATCCAAGCATGATGAACAGATGGCATTGTTTGGTTTTAACCATCTTTTAGAGTTAGTTGAGTGCATCTTCTGGTCTAAGATTGGAATCATGCAGCTCTCCAGATGCTATCGAACTGTTACTCCCAGCAACTGTAGCCGGCATAGCCAATAGTGCGAAATGCTGAGAGTTGCAGTTCAACAACTTCTGGCGGGCTATATGATTCCCATCCCTCCTTTAATCAATATTGCAGAGGACTGGGACTCTACAAATGCCACATATCATGGCCATTGGCCAGGAATTATGGGAGTTGTAGTCCAAAATATAGTTATTACCTTTAATAGCAATCTGAATTGTCATTTTAATATCGATCTTTTATAGTGAAGATTTTAAATTATCTGGCGATTCTTTTACACAAAAGAAATTGTATTTACTCATTTTTAGGAAACATTTAAGGCAGGGGTAGGCAACCTTTCCCCTTTAAGGGCCGAGGGACTTCAGCTCCCAGAATCCCAGGAGCTATTGGCCAACATGGGACTATTGGCCAACATGGCTGAGGCTTCTGGGAGCTGAAGTCCCTCGGCCCTTAAAGGGGAAAGGTTGCCTACCCCTGATTTAAGGCCTTTAGCTACTTAAGCCCATTAGCTACCTCAATTTAGTCCAAATTTTATCAAGGTGTTTAGGTTTCCACTCAACAGATCTGATCAAGAAAGCCAAGGTATGGATTTCTTTTTTCAATTTTCTTATCACATTTTTTTCCTGTTGTTACTACAAGCAACTTTCAAAAGTAAGTACAAAAAATGAATTTAATCAATCAGCTTTGGAATCTCAACAAAGTGGAATTATATTCCACATTCAATGATACCACTATGCCCTACTATTCAGTAGCACAGCTATTTATAAAGTAAACTGTGTTCTCAGGATGGATTCCCGAGACAAGGTATAGGCCTGCATGTCTAGCAACTGGTTTAAGCTATTGCAACAAATTAGGTATGTAATTACTAATGAAATTCCCTTGGACAAATACATCATTTGGCTTCTACCACTGTAATCTGATCTACCTCTTGTAAAAGGATCACACTGAAACCAGAGCAAGTTGGGTGGTGATAGTGGTGCGTGTGTGGGCAACGTAAAATACCCTAGAGCAAGCATTGAGAGAGTTATAATATGCCACAAAAACTATAGTGATGCAATATGATATGGAGATGTAGAACAGTTCTGCATGGGTGCGAACAAATTTCCACCAAGTATAGTCAGTTTTCCCAACAAAAGCCATTAAATACTGGATCAATTCCTGTGAGGTTTGTTTAAGCTAAGTATGGGCCACCTCTGTGATACATCCATAGGGGGGAGATGGTCCCTGGTTGTCATGGGGAAGAAGAAACCAGTTACATGATTACATACCAGAAATAATAATTGTTTGGATAGGCAAGTAATAAATTGCACAAATGCCTGTGCTTGTACTTTAAAAATGGTATGTGATTCAGTTTTGACCTCTGGAACTGTTTAGTAATCACAGAGGCACTCTCAGCCAGTGCAACTTCTAATAAATAGTAGAGGGACAGATATACTCAGAGGTCCTTGGAGTTCCTAAGTTGATGACGATCATGATTAGTAGTAACGTATTTTATTTTATTTTGTCAATATGGTGTTAGCTACAGATATATCATAAAAACTTTTGGGCATAGCAGCACTCAGTTGCAACTATGACAGAAACCATTATTTTTGTAGTTAAAAATAGTTCATGTTTTAAAGGAGAGTCTGTTATGGAAACACAACTTTTCAGCATCTAATGACTGACTCCCATTTCTTAGAAGGGCAACATAAGATAAAAATCTACCTTTCCTGGAATGTGTCCAGAGGTGGTGGTTGTGTGCTTTCAAGTCTCTTCCAACTTATGGTCACCCTAAGGCAAACCTATCATGAGGTTTTCTGGGGCTGAGAACGTATGATTCGCCCAAGGTCACCCAGTGGTTTCCATGGCTAAGTGTGGAATCAAACCCTGGTCTCCAGAGTCTAAGTCCAATCCTCAAACCACTACGCCACACTGGCTCTCATGTCCACAGGAAGGTGACCAAAATGGTAAAAAGTGTGAAGATCATGCCCTATAAGAGGTGACCTAGGGAGCTGAGTGTGTTTATTCTGGGGAAGAGAAAGTTGTGAGGTGACATGATACGCACGTTTAAATATTTGAAAATATGTCATATTGAGGATGGAGCAAGCTTGTTTTCTGCTGTTCCAGGGACTAGGACAGGTAGCAATGGACTCAAACTACAGGAAAAGAGATTCCAACTAAACATTAGAAAGAACCTTCTGACAACAAGAGCTGTTTGACAGTGGAACACACTCCCTCGGAGAGTGGTGGAGTCTCCTTCTTTGGAGGTTTTTAAACAGGCTGGATGGCCATCTGCCATGGGTGCTTTGATTGTGAGTTCCTGCATGGCAGGGGCTTGAACTGGATGGCCATTGTGTTCCCTTCCAACTCTATGATTCCTCCATCAAAAGATATCATTGAGTAAACCTAGGAATAACACCACACAGCCAAAGCAGGGGGAATCTAAAATGTAGCATAGACAGAGGATACATGCTTCTCTTGCTCCTTCTGGGAAAAAAGATATTTTTCAAAAATGAGGTGTGGGTGGGACAGGTTAAGTTTCTCTCTTATCCTGCTGGCCCCTCTTGCTTAAGTCTCCTCCAGACCCTTCTTTCTAGAGCAGGGGTAGGCAACCTTTCCCCTTTAAGGACTGAGGGACTTTAGCTCCCAGAAGCCTCAGCCATGTTGGCCAATAGTCCCATGTTAGCCAATAGCTCCTGGGATTCTGGGAGCTGAAGTTCCTTGGCCCTTAAAGGGGAAAGGTTGCCTACCCCTGTTCTAGAGATTCAGTGGAGAGTTGATCCAGAAGCTTGGCTCTGTGGGTGCTATATCTGGTTTTCCCTTTCCTTAATAGGATCTCTTCCTTTTCAGATCTTAATATCTTCCAAATATAACCTTGGAGTCCTAAGTTGGTTTATCTCCTCTCACTCACCCACCTGCTCTGTGTACTGAAATTCTCTGGCTAAAGGTATTTAATCTTCCTCACCACATGTGGATTATTTTTTGAGTGATTCTTTCATCTAAGTTCACAAACAAGCATGAGATCAAACGGATTGTCATGTATCACCCCCCTCCCCATCACTGTTGGAACAGAGAGTGGTAAGGAGCAGGAGAAAGTGCAGTCTCTGGTTCTTTAATTAGCTAACATGGCAGATGCACGAGTGATCAAAACTCCAAGAGCATAAAGTATCTTTTAGCCACCGGACACTGATAGCCACTGAGTGAGATCATCTACAATAATTCTTTCTCAGAGTGAAGGTTAAGGAGTCCTCCTCCACCCAGCTCCCAAAATAGATTTTCTGCTGAAAACCCAGCTAGTTACACTATTTCAGTATCATACAGATACTCCTTGCCATTAGAAGATGAGAATTAGTGACCTCATTGGCACATCTTATCCAGACACTTTGGAGTTCCTGTAGGCAATCTGGTCTGACGAAGGAATGTGGATTCTTGCTGGTTGTGCAAGTATCCACCTCAATATACCTCCCTCAGTGGACTATGTAGCTGGTTACTCACCGGAGTGAAGGTGTACCAAGTTATTCATAAGGCAAATTGCCTTGTTTACATCTAAAAATGCATAATTGGTATGAAGTAGAAATAATCAAGGAAGCATCGGTCCTAGTTCTTTTTAATTCGTCATAAAAGCTGTGATGTTGAACTTTATTGACAGGTGAGGAAGGATGGGGCAAAGTTCCCATGAGTGAGAAATGCTGACATTTCATGAGCAGTATGTTGATGCTTTTATTTTAAATCTGTAGCTAGCTTATGACTTCAAGGAGCAAAGACTAAAGGTGGAACTAAATTACCAGGGTGTTTCCTTGTGATTAAAGAGACCAGATGGTAGAACTATGCTTCCTAACCAAAGAGATTCTTCTGACATTGCAGAAACACTTTTTGTATACATTTTCAAATTATTCACATACTTTACATAGCATAAAAGGTTCTGAACAATTGCCTTGATGCAGTCACTTTAGTAAGAGTTGATTATCGCAAGGACATTGTGATTTATTTATAAATATTTATTTAGGAATCTGTGGTATGCTTTTGAAACAAACATTTGAGCTCAGTTCACACACACTCCCAGCAACTTGGACAGTTGAGACTATTGTTCCATGGTGGAGGGAGCAATGTGTTAGTGTCATGGAAGGCTCAGAGTTTTTTAAATCAGTGTGGAAGCTAGACAAGAACTTTAACATCTCTGTCTGAGAAGAACAACACTTTAACAAGAAATTCTGGGTGCCAGATTGAACCAAGTTTAATACCACCTTCTGACTCAGCTATCCACATACCATATTTTCCGGCATATAAGACGACCCCCAACATTTCCAGTTAAAATATTGAGTTTGGGATATATTCGTCGTATAAGACTACCCCTCTTCCAACGCACACCAAATAAAATTTTAAAAAACATCAGATTTGATTTCAATATGATAATTTTAATTCAAATGTTTATGACATGCAGGTACTTAGCAGGAAAACTATCACTTATAAACATAACAAACTACAGCTCCCATGTTCCCTAGCATTTATTTCTGCAGTGTATTTTGGACCTTACTTTTAAAAAAATAGTCCAGATTTAAATGCTGCTTTAAAAATTATTTCCATCTCCCAGCTATGAGATGGTTGGGGGGAAATGAGAAAGGACTGCCAATATACTAAGTGATGCATTCTGGGGGATGTACAATTTGCGGCCATGTAAGTGACCCTGGGCATGTCACACACTCTCAGCCTCAGAGGATGGTAATGACAACCCCCATTTGAAGAAACATGCCAAGAAAACTCCGTGATAAGGTTGCCTCAGGGTTGCCATAAGTCGGAAAGGGCTTGAAGACACACAAGAACAACAAAAAAGTCTGCCATTCTTTCATAGGTAGTACATGGGAATAGGAGCCAGAATGATGTAGTGGTTTGAGTGTTGGACTACCACTCTGGAGACCTGGGTCTGATTCCCCACTCTGCCATGAAACCCACTGGATGAAATTGGACAAGTCACACACTCTCAGCTGCAGGGGAAGGCAATGGCAAACCTCCTCTGAACCAGTCTTGCGAAGAAAACCCCAGGAGAGGATCACCTTAGGGTTCTCTTCCTCCTCCTCCCACCTCGCCACCCCTCTCCTCCTCCTCCTCCTCCTCCTCTCTCCTGGCTTCTCCCTGCCTCGCCACCCCCGTCCTCCTTGTCCTCCATGTGCTCTTGCTTGGCTTCTCCCTCCTTTCTCCTGGCTTCTTCCCTCTTCTCTCCTGGCTTCCTCCTGCCTTGCCACCCCCATCCTCCTCGTTGTCCCCGTCCTCCTCCTCTTGCCTGGCTTCTTCCCTCCTCTCGCCTCTGTCCTCCTCCTTGTCTTTATACCCGACGTATAAGATAACCCCCGACTTTAACCCAGATTTTCCTGGGTTTAAAAGTCGTCTTATATGCCGGAAAATACAGTAATCATGTTTCTTCCTTTTTATATACATGTAATCCATGATACAGGTTGAGTCTCCCTTATGTGGAATTCCAAAATCTGAAATACTCCAAAATCTAAAATTGTTCACATGAGTGGTCTGAGATAGTGACACCTTTGCTTTTTGATGTCTCAATGTACACACATTTTGTTTCATGCACAAAATTATTAAAAATAATGTGTATAAAATTACCTTCAGACTATGTGTATATGAAATATACATGAATTTTGTGTTTAGAGTTGGATCCCATATCCAAGATACCTCATTATGTATATGCAAATATTCCAAAATCCAAATAATAATAATAATAATAATAATAATAATAATCTGAAATCCAAAACACTTCTGGTCCTATGCATTCTGAGTAAGGGATACTCTATTTGTACATTAAATGCTCTGTGAGACAGGACCTACCGTATATCTGGAGGCTTCATTAATGCAGCTTGCACAAAATGCAGATATGATAATATACTCTTACCACTGAATGACAATCCTTTCGTAGATGTGCTTCACTCTTTTGAACAACTTTGACAGTGGTACATCAATGATCTATGTCAGCTTTTCCTAACCCGGAGCCCTCCATATATTTTGGTCTACTGCTCCTATTAGCTTCAGCCAGAATGACTGATGGTCAAGGATGTTGTAAGTTATAGTGTGAAACATATGGAGAGCACTGGGTTGGAAAAGACTGGTCTAGGGCAAATTCACTTTGTCTATAGTTTTAGATATGTTGAGGGGGATGGAAAGGCCATTTAAATTTAAGTATTTGTAATACACTGTAAGCAGTTGGGGTGATTTATGCAGTATGGCACGTTTCAACAGAGCCTGGAACTTTACTTTATAAAAGTAATTTGTTATGTCTTACACTTTAAAAAAAGGTAGTTTGTTATTTTTTTTAAATAACCCTTTAAATTACAAAAAGGTTGAAAATCTTCCAAAATGACCCCTTCCTGATCTTAATTACATTACCAGTTGTTATACTGCTTTTTAAAAATGACAGTATTAATACCCCAAAGTAACATGTTATAAGTAATATTACTTGTTATTATCTACATCACTTTAATACAGGCCTGCAAAACAAAGTCATGCAAACTTTCTTTAAAATGTATGCTTGTTTCATAGGAATTTGACATTCTAAATCCAAAAATTACCTCAGATTTGCTCCATCGTGTATAGCTTTTTTTCACAATTTGCTTTAGTATTTCTATGTTGTAACATATGACTGAATAAAATGACCCTGCAAAGAATCATCTTGTAAAGAGTAAATTATCTCGTAAAAAGTACACTTTCAAAACATTTAATTCACTGTTATGAAACCAAATATCCATTCAGAAGCACTAAAAGAAATTGCAATGGAACATCAGTGTCCACACTTAAAGCTGAGTAACAAGTGAGTTGATGAAAATAACAAATTTGTGAAATAACTGTGTGTGGTATGACATTTTTATTGTGCTTTTCAGCATCCCAAAATGAATTTAGAATAGCCACAATGTTGCAAAAAGTATTTTCATCACATGCCTGTGTAATTGTTCTTGCTGTGTGGAGCACTATACCTGGGATAGGCCTTTAAGCAGCCTCTACATGGGAATTGTAGTTTTAAGTCTCTGCTGAGACGATTGCCAGGTAAGGAGTAAGGAAAATCAGAAGTCAAACTTCATAATTCCATGTACCTCTCATTTTTGTAGTTTTGTTTTTTGTAAAGGAAGGGGGAAGAAAATGGAGGAGACAAACAAACAAAGGCAGATGGTAGCTTATATGTTATAGGATGGGGGAATCCACTCTAGGTTTTCCTCCCCTCCAAACAAGAAGTTATCCAAGATGCTGAACTCTGAAGGGGGGACGGACGATTGTTTTACTGACATGACAGATACTGTGGTTTCCATGTCAAATGCAATTATGTGTGTTATTGGAAATTTTCTGTGATAGGAAGAGTGATAAGTGTTTTCATTTAATAGTGAAGGAAAAACAATACAGTTAAAAAGATAACAAATAATAAAAATATGGGGAGAGGACAAAAGGGCAGCATTAAGATCTGGAAGATTGTGTTGCTGAGGATCAATGCTGAGGATCTATATACATCTCCAATGTTCTGATGGGAACCAAGTACCAGCAATAATTAATTCTTTATCTTCACCTTATGTGAGGTTATCAGGATCTTTTTTATGACTTAGGAATGTGTTATAACTTTCCAGCTTCTCTTTGAATTTGACAATTCCATCTAAAAGTTCTTCAGAATTAAGTTGCTGTTCTAAGGGAATTAAGCTTTGAGAATGAAGATCCATCTTCCTATGTAGGTACCAGAGCTTGGAAAAATTACTTTAAAAAAGTAATTAGCTTCCATTCAAAAAACTATCAAGTAGTTAGTTACCAATCTAGGCTTAATCCAAAATTTAATTCCAACTAGAATGGATCGACTGAATCAATGGGAATTTGGTAAATCAATACTTACGTGACTTTCACAGACTGATTGAGTCTGCACTACGACTACCAATTGGATGTAGGCCAAAGGAACATTTGTTAAAAACCACTAACAAACAACAAACCCAACTCAGCTCTTCTGCTTCACAAATGCTTTTATTTATTTATTTTACATTTTATTAATTAAAATATTTATATCCTGCCCTATATCCAAAGATCTCAGGGTGGCTTACAGTAAAATCAGTTTAAAGCAATAATTTTTAAAGACTAGAAATATATTAATCATTGGTTAAAAGCAGGATGGAATATTTGATATTTGTTTCTAAACGTATAATGGGCACCTTGTTTCTCACAGCATATTTCATCCTGTGGCCATGTATATATCAGTGTGCATGTATAGGCATACTGGTATATTGTGCTCTGTATATAAAGAATTCGGAGACATAGCCGTGTTAGTCTGGATCAGTATGCAAAGAGATCTTATAGCACCATTGAGACTAACAATAAAATATCTTGCAAATATATTGATGCTTCTGAGCTAAAAGTATTGTATATTAGACAGAAATACTTTGCTAACTCACCATGCTATCCTGTACAAGTTTAGTAAAAAAATAAATCATGTTTTCAATAGTGCTTGCTCCTAAGTAAGTGGGTAGAGGATTGCAACTTGAAGGACTTTCTTATCCTGGGAGGAAACAAGTAGAGCAGAAGGGCCCACCTCTTAATTAAGGGCCTGAAGGAAGGTGTGCTCATATAACAAGAACATTGCTAATTATCAGCTTGGTGTTTAGGCATCATTTCATTTCCTCTTCTGGTGACAAGAGCAAGTGTATAAACAAGCCTATCAAACTGAAGGAACATTCAGCATGAAGAGTGAGGGAACTCAACAGTTTTAACCTTTGTAGCGATCAAAAGGTGATATTTTAATAGGTTTGCTGAGCGTGAAGTTTAAAGCCATGCATAATGCAAAAGTGAGAGAAGGATCAATTTTTAGGTGAGCCCTTTTTTGTGGAACACCTGTCTCTGATTGAATATGGGTAAACATACCCATTCACCTGTATTCCTATGTAATATACTGGGGACTTTCCATAAAGATCACGTAACACCAGTGGAGCAAGATGTCAGAGTGCCTATAGGTCAAATGATTCATCCTAAGGTTAGCTCTCTTTTGCTACCCCCCCCCCCCCCGATAGCTAGGCCATCTACCATGCCTTTTCCAGGATTTCCTATAGGTCTACCTCACAATGCCTCTGTAACATTTGGAAGTCTGCAGTTGGGTGATTGTGTGGCCAGTCACCTTGGGGTGATTCCAAAACTACCATGCCATGGTGGGGTTGAAATGGGTCGTTAAACATTATAGCCACATCATGGAATGAACACATGAAAGGAACAGTTCTTATGGTGGGGCTATAAGATACAAAATCAACTTTACCATCCTGTTAAGCAGTAATTAGAATTTTACCATAAGTCAGTTGCAGATGAGTGATAAAATGGTCGACATTTTATGTGTCTGCATTTTAAATTCGGTTCATTCTAAGATGCAACAGGATCATAAAACAAACCGCATTCTCTTCTTTGCAGGAATGGGTGAACTCTGGTATTCCTCTCAAAATTAACCCATTTTCTTAATTTCATAATGGTTTCCTTTTCTTAACCATTTGAGACCTGGATGGTCCTTGGAGGAGAAAGGGAATATTCTTGGATACAAACCTCATCCTAGAAATCATAAGCCAGGCAGCATCTGCGATCTTCACTCTTTGACCTCATCTTTATCTGAGACGCTTACCACATATCAAAGCAGCCAGTGTGTGTTACACAGAGTCTGCTGTCTATAAAGGTCGCATGTACCCTGTCTTTGTACATTTCATTTTCAGAGCTGTATCTGCTTCTGTTACTGCCACTCTTACCATCGCCCCTTGAGCCTAATGCTTGCCATAGCCAGTGTCTTTAAAAAAGGGAATATTTGACAAACAATACCAGGCTGGAATAAATCATAGGTAACAACAGTTATAAGTAAGTAATACAAAGTAGAACAGCTTGAAGACAGAATCAGAAAAGACATAGGTGACCTTTCATACTTTGCAGTTGGAGACTCAGGCTAAAACAAAAGGCTAAATATAAAACAAAATAAATATATATTGTGAAAGAACAAAGACTGTAACCTAATGGAGTTGAGCACCTTTAGCCCCAATGAAATAAGTAGGCTCAAGAGCAACTAAGGGACTAACTGTTGAATTGTGGATTATGTGCCTGTATTATTATGTTAGCATTTTCTTAGAAAAAAGATAATTTAAGTGAAGTTTTTCAAAGCTAACAGTCAGGTTTAATGTACTATTGTCAAAACGAGATGGATGCCTCTTATGGATTTTTGTCATAGTGGATTATTATTGCTATTTTTATTACTATTACTTTATTCATTTATATCCCACCTTTCTCCTGATAAAGGGACTCAAGGGAGCTTGTATACAGTATATTGCAACAATGCAAATTAAAAACAATAGAAAAGCATTAAAGTATATATGCTATAAAGTATATATACCATATATCTACACGAAACCGCTGGGAGAGATCATCTGGAGGCATGAGGTGGGGTGCTATCAGTATGCTGATGACACCCAAATATATTTCTCCATGCCTTCAAAAACAACCTTAGCTAAGGATAGTATGTCTCCTTTCAATGAATGCCTGGAAGAGGCAATGGGTTGGATGAGGAAAAACAAACATATTGAATCCAGACAAGACAGAGGTGCTTACTGTCAAAGATCCTAACCTGGATTTGGAGAGGTGTCAAGCAGTCCTGGATGGCGTTACACTCCCCCTGAAAGACTGTGTTTGGGGGAGATGGCTTCTGGATCTGTCACTTCAAATGACAGCTCAGATAAATGTGATGGCCAGAAGTGCTTACCATCAGCCAACTGCACCCCTACCTAGAGCTAGTGCACATGCTGGTAACCTCAAGGCTGGATTTCTGCAATGCGCTGTACATTGGGCTACTGTACCAAGTTCGGAAACGTCATCTAGTTCAAAACACGGCAGCTAGATTGATTACTAGGACATCCAGGAGTTATCACATTACACCAGTATTAAAATCACTCCACTGGCTGCCAATTAGTTTCCAGGCAAGGAACAAAGTGTTGGTTATTACCTTTAAAGTTCTACATGGTTTGCCTCCAGGTTACCTACAGGATCACCTCCTCCCATATTATCTGCCCTGTATGCTCAGGAAGAAGAACAGGGCCAAGCAATCCTAGCCTCTTTATGGAGGGAATTCCAGAGTCTGTGAGCAGCCACCAAAAAGACCCTTTCCCCACCAAATGAGTCTGAGAAGATGGTGAGACAGAGAGAAGGGTCTCTCCAGATTATTTTAGAGTTCTAAGGGGTGCAAAGAGGGAGATACGGCCCTTTAGATAACCTGGCTACAAGCCATATAGGGATTTATAGCTCAAAACCAGCACTTTGAATTGTTCCTGGAAATGGATCAGCAGTGAGTGGAGCTGTTGCAACAAGGGAGTTGTGTGCTTCCTGTAACCAGCCCCAGTTAACAACCTGATTGGAGCTCTTTGGTCAACTGAAATGTCTGAGCACTTTTCAAAGGCAGTCCCACATAGAGCACATTACAGTAATCCAAACTGGATGTAACTAAGGGTTTGTCTGCACAATTGAAATAGTCTTTATTCTATTTGAATAGAATGCAATTCCTCCACACAAATTTGGAGGAATTGGGGCTTTTTGTGGGAAGGACCCCCTGAAAAACTCCTCAAACTGTGCAAAAAGAATCACAGTTTTTACTGGAGTATTTATGAGGATGCGCATTACCGAACATGTGACCATCTTTTTATTAGCTTTGCATGTATTCACATTGCTGTACATTTTCAGGAGGGCAAATACATGTAAATTTGCAGAGGAAAGTGAAGACAATTAAATGTGAATGTGCGAAAATCGACAGCAATTCACATAATACACTTACATGTAGAGTAGCCCCAAGGCGTGTATCACTGTGGCCAGATCTTCAGACGTCTCCATGAATGGGGGCAGTTAGCACACTAGCTTTAAATGGGTCCTGGTAACTGCCAAAACCAGGGCCTCCAGGCTCAGAGCTGAATCCAGGTGTACCCTCAAACTGCTGACTTGCATTTTCAGTAACACCATCTAACACAAGCTGAATCCCTATTTTCAGATCTGTCTGTTGACTGAACAGGAGCAACTCTGTGTTATCTGCATGAAGCTTCAATTTGTTTGTGCTCATCCAGTCCATTACAACTGAAAAGGCACTGGTAAAGCACAGAGAGAGTTTACTTAGAATTAGGTGGAAGGGATTAATAGAGCTGGCTATCATCAGCATGCTGGTGACACTTGGCCCCCAAACTCTCCCAGCAGTTTCATATAGATGTTAAATATCATAGAGCACAAGACAGAACCCTGAGGGACAAGAATTCCATAGCAACAGCTTCTGAGAGTGCTCTTCCAGGACTGAACAGAGCCACTATAGAACAGTACCCCCAAACCCCATCTCAGAGAGGTGACTCAGAAGGATACCATTGTTGATGGTATTGAAAACTGCTGAGAGGTCCGATAGAACCAACAGGGACACACTCCCCCTGTCCAGTTCTCTGCATAAGTAATCCACCAAGGTGATTAAAATCATCTCCGTCCCATAAGCAGGGCTGAAACTAGACAGAAATTGATCTAAATAATCTACCTCATCCAGGAACCCCTGGAGTTGAGAAGCCACCACATGTTTTATTCATAGTACCTTGCCCAAAAGTGGAAAGTTGGAGACTAGCTAAAGTTATCTCTTATAGTAGGATCCAGGGAAGTTTTTTTTCCAAAAGTGGTCTTAGTGCAGCCTCCTTCAGGCATTTTGGGACCCTGCCTTGTTGTATGGAGGCATCAATCACTTTCCTTGCCCACTCAGCCAGTCCTCCTCTGGCCTGTTTCATTGTGCAGGAAGGGCAAGGGTTTGGTACACATGTGGTGGCTCTCACCTCTCCAAGAATCTGTTCCACATCCTCAGGCTGCACAAATTGAAAGTATCCATGAACCACTGGACGGGTCTAGATAACAGCCACCCAAACTGTATTAACTGTGGCATCTTGGGGCCTATACAGATGGCCCAGTAAAGCCACCTTCCGGGCGTAGCATTTAGATGCTGCATGCCCCCAAGACATCTTGAAGCCACCCAGCTGTTTAGACATGGGTGGTTTCAAGATGCTCCAGTGGTGTGGTGTTTATGTGCCACATGCCGCCGGAGTACCTTACAGTCAGCTTCAAGCCACTGCGGGGTGTAAAAAGCCAGCTTTTTGCCAGCTGAAAAAGGACTGATCTTTGCCACTTCTTTTTCAGCCAGCTTCAAGGTGGATTGGGGCCGCAATGTGTGCTTGCCATGGCCCCAATCTGGCTTTGGCAGGGACAGCTTGAAGCCACCCCTTTGGAGTGTTCTGTTTTGCCCCTGTGTCAGAGCAAATCTGAATCCAGAATACTTGTGTGAGGGATTAATAATGCTTTGTTTTACTATGATATTGTAATCAGATAAAATCCTTAATGTTGAGATGGGACATTTAAAAAAATCACAAAATGAAAATGTAATTGTATTCACAATACTGATCCAGAAGAAAAATACATGAGGAAAGTACAGTTTGTGTTGATTGTGTCACAGATAATATTATTAAGTTGCTCTGGTTCTAAGACTGTGTAAGGGTATGTTCACAGTACTGTAGGGCAGAAAGTTTGGTTGAACTTTCAGCCTGAAATTCTTCCAGGGGCCAATTCTGTGTTCACATTATCATAGAATCTTGATAATTAAGAGTTAGGTGTGAATTTTAGAAATTACACAGCTCCTTAATTTGTTCTTGGCTACCAAGATGTCTGAACATGGTGGAGGAAGCTTTTTTAAAAACTTATTTGTATTTAGAAACATGAAAATAATTTTAAAAAAATCCAAAATATAAGCAAACTTTAATAAAGAATAATTTCTAACATCAAGAAATGCATACAATTATACAATTTTACAAAATACTATGTAGTCATTACATAAAATAAGATTCACATGAATGAACAAGAAGACGTCTTCTATTTTAAAAAGTAACTTTCTAAACCCTTGGTGTTGGGTGTTTCTCTTGTGTTTAAAATTTGTGGAAGAAGGTTTTTAAGACAATATAGAAATAAAATGACATCCACATATACATGGGAACAATCTAGCCTAGCCTGGAATATGAAAAATGCATGATACTTTTCTGGCACATGAACAGTGGAAGAAGAAAATATAAATTCAATTAAACTGGAGATAACCCTGTTCTTTGTAATATCTCTTAACATTATCAAGGCATTATTTTTTATGTACATGAGAGCTGCTTATTCACCTGCTTTCACTGATGTGTAGACATAAATGCTCTGAATCAATAATAAGGTCTTTGCAATCATGTTTAAACATCAAAAGATGACTAACAGCAAAAAAATATATGATTGATTGATTGATTGATTGATCAGGAGTTTCTCAAGAGGCACTGTACTGTTGTAGTTTCAATTGTTATTGGGTTAGTTTTTGCAGTAAAAAGAATAGAGTGTTGTGGCTGCTTACGCAAGCACATTTATTATGGCATAAGACTTCTTAGAGTCCACTTCATGAGATGAATGAAATGTTCTCCAGAGCTGCAAAGAAATATACACATGGGTCGGAGAGGAAGTAAACAGCAAGAGCAAAGAGGAATGAAATTTAGAAAATGATATAGTGACAATATGTTATTGCCAGTGGTCTTTCACACACAAAAACCCCTGTAGCAAGTAGTACAAACATCCTGGTGGTGGGTAAGTAAATTAGTAAATGTAGTGTCATTAAAAACCTTTATCTCAATTCAAGCTGCAGGAGCTAGAGTTGAACCTCTTGATGAACTGCAACTCAGTAGTAGAATTCAAAGACATAGCTGAGTCTATAGAATCAGTATGTAGAGAGATCTTGTAGCACCTTTGAGACTCACTGAAAGAAGTTGGCAGCATGAGTTTTCGTAGACTGCAGTCTATTTCCTCAGATGTATTTAGTGGAGTGGAAATCAGGGGTGTCCTACACTTATCTATTCTCCCCACTTACAGGCTAGTTTCCAAAGCCAAACTGGTCTTGCTTCTTCATTTCCATACACATTGGCTAGCTGCCAATGTCTTTGTTCACTAACAACCATCATTAAAACTGGACTTGCTACTTTATTTCCATACACAAAGGATTTTGAATTTGAATTGGCATTCTCACATACCAATGGCATATAGCAAAGCAGCTTCATTTATATACCGCTTCATATCGCGCTATGGGATGTCTAAGCGGTTTACAACTGTGAGCTGATTGCCCCCCAGCAAACTGGGTATTCATTTTAGCGACCTCGGAAGGATGCAGGCCTGCGTCGAGCCTCAGCCCTGGCTAGTATTGAACTCGCAACCTTGTGGTTTATGAGTGAGTGGCTGCAGTACAGGCATATATATGTCTGTCCCTGGTTTTCATTCCACTAAATGCATCTGAGGAAGTAGACTATGAAAGCTCATGCTGGCAATTTCAATTCTTTCAGTTAGGGTCAATACAGATGGCCTGTTTTGGGCGGCTCTGGGCTGCCCTTGGGAGCGGTGGATTGGAGCTGCAGCAACCATACACCACGGCCCCAATCCTCCTTTTTGCCACCCCCTAGGGGTCTGCATCGGTCCCTAGTCTCAACGGTGCTACAAGATCTCTTTACATAACATACTGGAACTCAGTAGTTCCTCATTTTCTTCTCACTTTGAAGTTCCTTTGTTCAAGAATGACCTTGTTGAGGTCAGCAAAAGTGAACTGGGAAGCTGAAATGTTCCCTTAGCAATATCTGAATATTGCCACCTCTGATGTCAATTTGGGGTCTCTTTATTCTTTTGTGTGGAAACAGTTGGCCTTATGTAGAATGCAGAAGGACTTTTTTCTGGATGATGGCATTTATTTCACTGGTAGATGATATGTATAAAGCCTTTTGTAATAAGTGAAATTAACAGAGATGCCAGCTCAGCTATAGGGACATAGCTGGCATCTTCAGGTAGCTATAGGTCATTGGTAGCTTCGAAGAAGTGATTATGACTATAATTCCTGGGAACCATCTGTATACCCACTAAAACATGCTGAGTATTTGCTTAGGATGACACAGTCAGTGAGAGGCCTGCGACCTGATATAATTTGGATTTTCTTTTTACTGTTTAGCTAGCCCATTTGTCAAGACAAGCATGAGGCACCAGTTGGAAACTACAGGCAGTGGCTGTTATCCAACTGAATTGCACAGGAGATGCATCAGCCTTCAGAGCTGTCAATCTGGCATCTTTCACAAGCAAAAACACCACAGAGGTTTGAATTGTCTTTTAAAGAAAGGATTCTGCACACAGCGTACATTTTATACCAAAGGTGTTTGACAGGCTTTAGTGCACCAGGAAGCCATAGCACAATGAATGCACAGAAAATGAGTCATTCCAAATAGGAGAGCTAGCAAAATGCTCCTTAATAGTCCTCATCACTGCTGCTGAGATAGGATAATTACAACTCTTATACTGTGCATGCATGGGCTGTCTGTTTAAAAAAAGGAATAAGGATAAGGTTGTTCGCAAGAAACCTTGCATACACCACCCTGCAACCCTTTATCCCCTAACCTTACTCCTAAAGGCAGGGGTAAAACTAAGGTCAAGAATCACCGATTTATATCTTATCATTGCTATCAGACTATCAGGCTGCAAATATCACAGTTAATATGTGAGGTAACTTAAATCCTAATGAAAACTAATGCATTGCAGGATGGCAAGGCAGATGACCTATCCTCATTTGACATGTTAAGTTGCTCAAGTTATTTTAAAAATCTCAGGATAATTTTCCATTTTAGCCTAAACAAATGATAAAGACTTTGCTGAATGTATCCCTGCCTGGCCATTATGAAAATCTCATATAAGAAAAGTATTATGTATCTTTCATCTTTATCCCCCAGTAAAAATTACTACATTCATAACAATCATGTACTTTTTGTGGTCCTGTCGTGCTGCAACAGACTACAGCACCTTCCAGTAAAGTTCAAGTGAAGGGGTCAGGAACAGAGTCTTTCCTGTTTCCAGGTCATTAAAAAATTCTTTTCCTTTTCTTTTTCCTTTTCCTTTTTCTTGTCTGTCTGTCTGTCATTTTTTCCTGTCTCCCTTTTTATTTCCTTGGTCATTTGAAAACTATAGGCCAACATATAGCCGGTCCATAATGATTTTAGGTGAAAAGGACTGAGTGTACTAGACAGACAAGGAGCCTATATCATTTGGTGAGAGCTCAGGAAAATTAGGAAAAGGGTATTAAGTAATTTTTGTTTGAATAATTGAGCAGGAAGTTGGGTAATTAAGAAAGTGGCACAGCAGGGAAGTTATTGTTATTTTTAGAAAGAATTGTTCCTCATATTGTAGAGGAACAACTCTCCAATTAGGCTTTTATTATGCCTTGCTTCATTCACAGTTTCATGTGGGCTCTAGAAAATGTCTTCTTCCATTTGTAGCCCCCTCCCTCCTCACTTCTGTCTTTTTTTCTGATCATATAAAATCTGTTAGAAAGAAAAAGATAGAATAGCTGCCTGGGGCCTTCTAATTGCTAACATGAGGAGCCCTCCCCTGGTTTGTTGTTATGTGCTTTTGGGTGCTTGCTGGTTTATGGAGACCCATGAGGTTTTCTTGAGAAGATTTGTTCGGGGGGGGGGGGTTGCCCTTGCCTTCCTCCTAGACCAAGAGAATGTGATTTGTTCCAAATCACCTGGTGAGTTTTCATAGCTGAACAGGGATTTGAATCCTGGTCTGATTTCTAGTCCAACACTCCAACCACTATACCATGCTGGCTTTCCTCCATTGACACAAGCCATTGATTTTCCTCTTCTGTGGATTAGAACTAATTTCCTCCTCCCTTCATGCTTCTGTGAGGGAGATGAGACTAAAGACACATTCTTTAGCCTCCCTGAAAACAATGAGCCACAGAAGTGACTTATACCACAGGCAACCCCCCATTATTTTAGCTCCACTTTCTTTCTGGGGCAGAAAGCATGATTTTTGTCTATGTGCCAGTTTCTATTCTTAGAATAGCCATTTCCTAAGGAGCCAGGGCAGTGGGGAAGGAAACTGTTACAATGGAATAGTCAAGCCTTTTTGTAGGAATCATCACATCTGTTGATGGTTAAAGATTTCACTTTAGTAGGATTATTGTTTATAGCAGGAGCTGGTGTTTCCTGTATTCTCCTTTGTTCCAGCTGTTCTGGTAACCAATCACTCAGAGATGCTGCCATTAAACAGAGCTGATAAGGCAATAGAAAAGCAGGTCAGTGAGCTAAACAGATGCCCAACTCCCAGGTCCTGCTTGGATTTATTTGCACATTTGGAATATTGTACCTTGCAACTCATGACTGTATTGTGATGGGGGCTTATTAAATCACCACTGCATATGTAATCAAGATACTTACAAGAAATGGCAGGTTCTCCACTCATGATGGATTTCCTGTGAGGATACTTTTTTTAAATATAGAAAAGCACATGTACCATAGATCAGGGTAAGAATAGTGCAACCCTGCACATATTTTTGAACTGCAACTCCCTGTGTTCCTTGAGGCACTGTTGGGAGATGAACTTCAACAACACCCGGAGGGCATACAGTTTCCTTTGTTATAGGTCAGTGATGGTGAACCTTTTAGAGACAGAGTGCCCAAACTGCAACCCAAAGCCCACTTATTTATTGCAAAGTGCCACACCCTTCTGGCTTTCTAATAACGAACTCTGGCAAATTAAGCAACGGCTCACATGCCCACAGAGAGGGCTCTGAGTGTCCGCTGGCACCCATGCCATAGGTTCACCACCACTGTTATAGGTCATTAGCAGATATAGTTTGCACATCCATCTACCTGAGAGTATTTAAACATGGGATATATACACAAGGACACATCTAAAGTCAACCAGAGTCTAATGATTGTGTATATGTACATATAACTTTGGGATGTTGTTGTTGTAGTTGTGTGCCTTCAAGTCGTTTCTGACTTATGGTGACCCTAAGGTGAACTTATCATGGGCTTTTCTTGGCAAGATTTGTTCAAAGAAGGTTTGCCATTGCCTTCCCCTGAGGCTTCGAACATGTGACTTGCCGTTTGGCCATCTTCATTCTTGCAGGAAATTTTTCACAGTTCAACTGGCTTTGAGATATGAATAAGTTGACTCCCAGATCATTTACCCTCACTGAAGAGAGGTCCATCATTGAGGAAGGAATGGGAAAATGGTCCCAGATCCCTTTTTTAAAAAAGAAAAGAAAAAGAAACTCCTCTATGCACACTAATAGGTTGGTAACAAGGACAAATTGGGACCCTTTCACACTGCCCAATTATAGTAGTATGATTGCACCTTCACTGCCAGGGCAACATTTTATGAAATCCTGGGGTTTGCAGTTTGGTGTGACACTAGAGTTCCTTGGCAGATAATCCCAAATACTCATCTCTAAATTGCAAATCCAGGGATTCCCTAGGATTTTGCCATTGCAGTTAAAGTGGAACAATAGTGCTATAACTGTTCAATGTGAAAAGGTCCTTGATAATTCAGGGAGAGCATGCAGAGAAACTTTGAAGCTTCCCTATGAGTTTCTGTCACTGTTCTCTGAATAGCTGTTTATAAGAACATAAAACCAAAACTGGGCTCTGAGATGAAAGACCAACACATGCACCTAAAGTGGTACTAAATCCTTCATAATGTTTATGAATGAATGGTAATAAACACAAGTGGAAGTTGTGGTGTTTAGTTCTGTCTTTGAAACCAAACCTCCTTAAGCAGATGACTACTGAGAATCCATTCCTAAGCTAATATCAAATAACAACAGAGCTGTTCTTGTATTTTTGCACATTCTTGACAATTTCCTTAGATGATGCCAAAAACTTGAAATGAAGCAGACACTGTGGCTCAGAAGAGAAATGCTAACAAAGTTGTGTATGGGTCAAAAGTGGCATGAAGGTGATGATAAACTGCAGTTTGCCAGGAGAGAAGTGAGCAGTGTAGTGGTGATAGCATTAACTAGTGCACAGGTACTCTTCTAGCAACAATCTGGAACAACTGTCTTGCCAGCTCTGAAAGCATAATTTAAGAAATAGACCTTCAGAAGATGGCAAGGCTGGTTAAATTGTAGATGAAACTTTAGGTTTTGGACTATGCCTAAGATGATAAGTAAAAGATTAGAATATGAGTGAATTAATATTATTTCACAGTTTGTACTCAGGAGAGATAACATCTCTCATAAAATCTCCTTTTAATGTTGAACCAAATGTTGGGACTTTGCACACACTTTGTCTATACATATAAAAGGGGTTCAGGTTTCTTGGACCATTAGCCCCCACACCAGAGAACATGTTCTATCTCTTTGTTATCTGCCTTCTGTTGCTTATGGGAAATAGCAAGGATCTTTTCTGACATTGGAGATTCAAGGTGGTCTACTGGGATTTCCATCAACATTGTAGCCAAAGATATTGGGAGAAGGGGGCCTTATTTTCTTCTCACCATGGCAGGCTGATTGAGTCCTGGCATCTTGAGTACAGATCAGCTGAGTGGTTTTGAAGCTTTCCACCTGAAATTGACAAATGCCACCTGTTGCTCAACAGGTAGAATGTGTAATGCTAATCAGCTGATTAGCTTGTTCAGCTAGAAGATTGCATTTCTGTTTGGTTTGAGGGCCTTTGCTCCTAGTTAACCTGCATGTTAGGTATTTTAGCCTGTTGCTGGATCCTGCCCTCTGGATCTGTCTTGGATCCTCCATACATCTGTTTCCAAGAACATTCCAGCAAAGGTTTCCTAATTCTCTCTGTTCCTGTTGTCCTGTCGTACCCTCTCCATAGATCTCAGAGATCTACATTTAGCTTTAGCTTTAACATACTGTCTTGTTTCTCCAGTGTGAACTCTGCTTTCTCTTTGGACTTATTCACACTGTCATTTAAATAACATTTCATATTTATGTATGCCAAAAACTTTCACAAGCATCTTTGCTTTCTTACTGAGCTTTGCAACAATGTTTGAGCAGAAGGGTTAGAACAGAGTGACAAATGTTCTGGAGTTAGGGGTGCCATTTTTACTCCCATGTCCCCCCAGTGGACCACATATTTATGTTGTGGATGGAGCAGAGGTGATGTCATTTCCTGTTTCAGTATCTTGAGTCTATGAGAAGGAGTAAGAATAATCTCCTGCTAGGTCCCCTCCAAATGGCATCAGGAAAATATTTGGTAATTTCGTTCTCCATTGGTATGAACAGTTGCAAAATAATCCATATTCTTCTTCCAGGGCAATCTGTAAATATAGGAGAAATGTTACCAGTCTCGGAGTGAAAATGAATAAAAATATTTGGAATTATTCACTAGCTTTTGCTGTCCCTAAAGCCTTTCTCTAGCATAGGGGTGTTGGTGGTCTTGTTTGTTTGTTTAATATTGCCACCTTTCTCCCAGAGTGGGACCCAAGATGGCTCACAGATGTGGGAGGTTAAGAGGTTGCGCCAACGCCCCCCCCCAGGAGAACTTGGAGGGCTGCACCTCCCTTGCAATCCCTGCAAAGAAATCAGAAAACATTAAACATTAAACACACACACCCCAAATGCGTTCTGGAGACATGGGGAGCATTTTCACCATGTTTTCAGTGTCTCCCCCAACCCTAGGCTGTTTAAGGCTCAGGAAAGGCCCATTTTGACAATAGGAAAGGAGCATAAGTTACTTTCTGTTCACTCCCTGTTTTTGAAAAAGGCAGAAACCAACAAAAATGTGGAGAAAATATTCCCATGCTCCCTAGAGGGCATTTGGGGGCAATTTCTTTGGGGAAAAACAATAAATGCAGGGAGTTGTAGTCCAACAACATCTTGGAGGCCACATATTGCCCAGTTGTCCTTTACCCATATATAGCCTTTTCCCGTTGCAGATGAATCATGGTTCTCTCACAGTTAATTTTTTTAAATCTGGATCCTATTTAATTGTTACAAGAACATCTCTAGATGGGTCTGCAGAAGCCACTGACAAGAGCCTAGTCTTAACTTTTATTTATCAGTAAGATCCTGACTCTTACAGCTATTGGAATAAAGGCATCTGAAAACCACTACTGCCTCCCCACTACTAGCAGCATATGTGAGGATGGTTGGGTGCAAGCTTCTGGTGTGCCTAAAATCTGATATGCATTGATTTTTAACATGCTATCACAAGCAGGCCTTGTCTGGCACTCTCAAAGGTGTAATAAAAATCTGTGTATACTGAAAAGCGGCACCACCTCTGTGCAGCTTGAAATCAGCACAAACAACCAAAGATACTGCACTTCACAAGAATCAGGCCTTAGTTCTTTTAAGATTACAGTGATATTTATTTATGTGGGAAGAGAGATGCAGCCCATTTTCCTTAAGGAGATGGTTAAGGGAAGTATGGACTGAGAAAATTTGCAAAGACTTTGGTGTCAACCTCAGTCATAGATGTCTCACTCCCACACATGCAAGCACACATTTCCCCAAATTTCAGACTTAGTTTTAGAAGGTTGCTTTAAGTATGTTCCACAGCTGCAGGGCTCTTGTCTTCATCCCTAAGCTGCTGATTCTTGGTTTTTGTTGTGGTTTCTTTTAATATCCTGTTTTTATTTAACAGCTGAGATAGCAGGTTCAGGCCCATGTGCCCTTGAGGAAGATTTTAACATTAGCAGCTATGAAAACACATCAGCTTTACTGAGAAACTGTCTGAGGCATAGAGGAAAAGGACAGTGATTGAATTTACAGAAGTTTTCCAACACTGCAGAAATTCTCTTTTTCACCACCACCTTTCTGTAAAGATACTTCCATGAAATCATGGCCACCATTTATGGGTCTTCCCCCCCCCAACACTAATATCGGTTTCCCTCCCATATTTTGGCTGATGTCTTGTTTAGCCAAAAGTTTACAAAGTGAGACAAGTATAGCCAAAATGTCAACAAAGGTGACCACCTGCTTTTATGGGATGGGAGGGGGGTTGACATGGGGTCTTTTATCCAACATAGCAGGTGCCTTGAATGTGTAGCCTTCCAAATGTTGTTCAACTCCCATCATCCCATGCTTTATAAAGCTGATGAGAGCTGTAGTCCAAAATGTGGATAGCCACACATTTCTCCAACCCTGATATAGAGACAGGCGGCAAGGCTGTCCCAAGAAACCCCTGAAATACAGTCAGTCCTTCATATCTGCAGGGGTCCATTCCAGTGCTGCCAACCCCCACGGATTGCAAATTCCATGAGACCTCAAATCCCATTCTCAATGGTGGCGTGATGTGTGTACGACTGCAATGGCATGGCTGTGTGCATCCATCGCCATTGAGGAGAAAGGGGCAGGACCATCTGCAGATATTCCAGTCTGTGGTTGGAAAGCCCACAGATAGGAAGAACCAAGTGTACTTGTCCATCTCTTTGTATAGTACGAGCAGCTGTTTTTCACTTATGACATTTATTTGTGGTAAACTCCACTAATGCTAATAAAGAGTACTCTGAAGGCAGGGATGATCTAGTGGTGAAATTTTCCATAAAACCGATGTGCCTCTTTAAAACCAGTTGCACATGTTTTTCAGAGTTGCAAAACTTCATGGATAGGGGTAATTCATAATGCAAAAATGTTTACAACTGTGAAAAGTCTCATCCTCCTCTTTGTCCAGCAGACTTCCTATC
Organism: Phrynosoma blainvillii; assembly: GCA_026167975.1. Lineage (NCBI taxonomy): Eukaryota > Metazoa > Chordata > Lepidosauria > Squamata > Phrynosomatidae > Phrynosoma > Phrynosoma blainvillii. The sequence goes on along the minus strand of JANUYF010000002.1, from coordinate 267,423,805 downwards.
TGTTGTCCCTGATGCCTGACTTCCTCATCTCTTTAGCTTCTTCTCATTTCATACTCCTGACAGAAGCCTAGTCCATCCTGATGTGCTGATTGGTGTGCCATTTCAGAGTAGCAGTGGGAAGTCAAGGTTTTCCCTTGGTTAAAAATCTCCCTCCATATAGAAAACTAGATGCTGGGGAAGAAGGGTTAATGCACAATCTTCTCCATAACATGCTATGTTTTTGTGTGTGTGTGTGTGTGTGTGTGTGCAAGAGGATTAAAACATATAACCAGTACCATGTACATTCTAAAGTGGCATGATCCTGGACAAGCTTTTCTACTTTCTTTGTTGTCTGTGTAGACAAATCAGTTTAGTGTCTTTCCTCTCAAAGATCCAGAGTAGCCTTTTAAACCTGCTTCATAAATCACAAGGTTGCGAGTTCAATACTAGCCAGGGCTCAGGCTACACTCAGGCCTGCATCCTTCCGAGGTTGCTAAAATGAGTACCCAGCTGTTGGGGGGCATGAGCTTACAGTTGTAAACTGCTTAGACATCCTATAGCACGATATGAAGCGGTATATGAAGCTGCTTTGCTTTTGCTTTGCTTCTGCTGTTCAGGGAGGGCTAAATAAATGGTAAATTTGATTTTAATTCTTTGCCAAGTCCTGTTGGAAAAGTCTGAAGCACACTGCCACTTGTAAACATGGTTGAAAAGTATTTTCAAGCACTGTTGAAATGGGTGGGGGAAAGCTGTTAGTATACCCTGCATACTCTACCTAGTTGTTGGGGTTCTCCATATTTTCATATCTGGAGCCAGCATGTTCTTAAGAGGCCATGATGACCTTTGGAACACCAGATGGATTTCCCATAAGAAAAGAGTGAAGACCCAAGGATATGTGTAAGACCCAGGTAATGCTGCACTCAAAGCTAAATAGATGTGCTGATCATTCCTTCCTCTTCCAAGCCCTCTGCATATCCTCTTGCACTGAGAGACAAAGGAGGTCTCATTGCACCAAAACAGTAAGTCAGCACTTCCTACTTACCACCAGTCAACCCAGCCAATTTCCCTATCCCTTCACCCTGGGGTTGTCCTAATCCAATTGCTGTTTTTGTAACCCTAAAGTTAAAGCCATTACTAGTTTGGAATCCCATTGTCAATTCCTGGGAAGACCATCAGGTCTTTGTTGCCTTGAAAGATAGCACATCCCTTGAGACTAGGATCTCAGCTATAAATATTGGTCCCCAAATCTAACCTGTTTGCACACAGCCAGTACATAGCACACACACAGAGTATACATACAATCAGTCCCTAGTCTTTGCTCCGTGTATGAATGGTGTCACCCTCAGATCCAGTCTGAGCCACTCCTGCTTTCCATGGTCTACTCTTCAAACAGGTAAAGATCACCTCTCTGCACTCTTAAACCTCCACTATCCAATCTCCATACTTCCATTTTGGCTAGCTCTGAATGCTGTGTATGTTTGAATACTATTGTGTATTTGATTGCACTCTTGCATATTTCTAAATAAAACCTTCTTAATTCATCCACACTTGGAATTCTCCTTAGTAAATACCAATATACACAGGTGGAAACAATCCTAAAGTTATACAGTCTTTCACAAGCTTAAGCTAACTTCTCCAATATTTAAAGTGAAGCTGACACAGTTGGTGGGGACTCCCAGTCCAACCCATCTTTCTTTGGGTAACAAAAAGTGCTTGGCCATATTCTACACCCATATGTAGGGCACCAGATCCCATCTGACCTTGTAAGTGAAGCAGGCTCAACTTTGGTTAGTAGTTGGATGGGAGACAGCCAATGAATCTCAGGTGCTGCAGGCTATAATTTAGAGGAAGGAACCAGTAAAACCACTTTTGAATATTCCTTGCCTAATGAAACCGTATGAAATTCAGGAGGTCATCATAAAATGAGAGGTGACTTGAAGAAACATACACACATACATGTAGTATATATAATTATCCATTTTGGAGAGAAGGCTGGCTAGAATAGGGGTAAAAGCATGGAAGAATGGAATATATGTCACAGATACATCTTTCTTCCCCTTTCTTTTTAGTATCAAGAACTAAGAATGAGCTGTGAGCAATCCTGTCCCATCAAACACCCACTGAGCATATTTTTGAAATCTGATTTCTTGGTCTTTGGGGAAAAACAGAAGTAAGCTCTATCTGTCTTTTCCTTTCCTGCTGGAACTCGGCTTTGTTTCATGGAATTAAGAGGGGTAGGGAAGAAAATTCAACAAAGGGAACAGTATATGCAGCCGCTTCTGCAGCATTCCTACAACATGATGTCTTTCCTTGCTGGCTTTCGTTTAGGGGTGGATTGTTAGACCAGAGAATGGTGTGGTTCAGAAAGCCTGCTTAAACCAGGCCGTCTCACTGCTATTCACTATAAAGATGAAAGACACACTGTTGGGCTATAAATCATGGCTTGCAAAATTTGCCCCCAAGAAGGAGGCACATGGTGGATTTGGATCCTTTGTCACTTATCTGGGGATAAGGGCAGCTTGCATGTCAGACGCACCCAAGGATGCTGAATGCTGGCTGCCGAAATGCTAGAAGAACATGCTCGGGGAGATAGGGGTTTAAGTTTAATTATATCAGGCACCCAAGTGGGTGCAAAGTGTTTGGCAAAGCAGGCAAGGATGTATTCTGTTCTCAGAATGGCCTTTCAATTGGATGACTTCATTCTCAAAATCTTCACCCACCCACCCAGCCCCTGATAGTTTTGTGTGTAGCAACAAATAAGTAGGGCAAATTCTTGTTCTCTCATGTATAATGTCAGTTTTATTTGCGTTTAAGAGTGGCAGTGCAGCATGCTGAATTTACTCTTTGGATCTGAACTCTCAGAATACTGTATCCAACAGGATGAATGACCATGCTGACTGTGGATTTCTGGGAGTTGTCATTCAAAAATGATATTATTTCTCAAGTTCTGGCAACACCTAAGCATAGCAATTTATTTTAAAATATGCAGCCACCTGTGGCCCCTATTTTCCCAATATGGAAATGTTGTCTTCTCTTCGTCTTCCACCTCTTGGTCTTCAAAAAAGAAAGATAAGCACATCCTGCTGTCTCTGAAGAAGCTACATGAACAGGGAATTTACTGTCACCTCAGTGTTAAACAGAGGAGCAAAACAAATCAAAGGTCTGAGCTCATCTTTTTCATGTCTCAGGAAAGGAGAGGGGTGGCCAAAAAAGAATCAATGCCAGAATTTGTAGCTAGTATTTCTGTGCCAGCCTGTGGATGTTTTGAACAGCTGTTTTCTCAGTACAGCAGGTATGAATATTTTTGAGGACCAATAAGGGATGAAAAACTACCACAGTACCCAGTGTTCTCCCTTATGCTTCAGATAAGGTTGCTTTGTGTGCCTCATCCTCTTTCTCTGTTGAAAGCAGATGGCATTGTTGTTCCCATATTTGGGAATGTTTGGCTCCAGGGTTGTTCCATCCTGTGCAGACATTATTGCGATCACGCCAGTTCAAGGAAAGGGTATTTTCAGACATCACTGATCTCTACTAAATTGGATCCCTGTGGTAATTTTATTATATATGTGTTTGCCAGGGGCCACATTATCAGGTGTGACTAATCACTCTAGGAAAAGCAAGAGGAAAACACAGGATCTGAAATGTTATAATCTGATTTCTTGTGTCTCTGTACTATTTTTCCATTACAGACTGTAGTGCTCTAAGAAATTTGTGGTTGCCCCTGGTTAGCTTACTGTCAAGTTATTAATTTGAGTGTAACATGTAGCCAGGGACTAAATAAACTAAAGGCACCAGATCCTGTCTGATCTTGGAAGCTAAACAGAGTCAGCCCTGGTTAGTAGTTGGATGGGAAACTGCCAATGCATACCAAGTGCTGTAAACTATATTTCAGAGAAAGGAGTTGGCAAAACCACTTCTGAGTATTCCTTGCTTAAGAAAACCCCATAAAATTCATAGGGTACATGCTTAAAAGATCTAAGCATCTTAGTGGGCCACAGACTGAACATGAGTCAGCAATGTAGTGCAGCAGCTAACAAAGCCAATGCAATTCTAGGCTGCATCAATAGGAGTATAGTGTCTAGATCGAGGGAAGCAATAGTGCCACTCTGTTGGTCAGCCCTCACCTGGAATATTGTATCCAGTTCTGGGCACCACAATTCAAGAAGGATGTTGTCAAGCTGGAGTACATCCAGAAGAGGGTAACCAAAATGATGAAAGATCTGTAAACCATGCTCTATGAGGAGCAGCTTAGGGAGCTGGGTATATTTAGTCTGGAGAAGAGATTGCTGGGGTTAAAGGCATGTCATACTGAAGATGGAGCAAGCTTTTTTTTCTGCTGTTCCAGAGACTAGGAAAAAAGCAATGGGTTCAAACTATAGGAAAAGAGATTCCTCTTAAACTTTAGGAAGGACTTTCTGACAGAGCTGTTTGACAGTGGAACACCTTGCCTCGAAGTGTGGTGGAGTCTCCTTTGGAGGTTTTTAAACAGAGACTGGATGGCCATCTGTTGGGAGTCTTTGATTGTGTATTCCTTCATGGCCCTTGTGGTCTCTTCCAGTTCTATGATTCTATGATTCATGTGGTCACAATAAGTCAACAGGCACCTTGAAGGCCCTCACAGACACATGCATATACACACACACACCATGGACACAAACACAATGAGCTATTATCTTACTCGCCTGGCTTTTTAATTATTACATAATATCAACCATTAAAAAAAGCTCACCTATGCAGTCCTTGGCTGTCACTTGATGTTACTAGCAAAAGCAATGGTTGTCAAGCGTTGAACCTAAGAATGTCTGAATCAGTGTAAAGCTCCCTGTATCTCAGGGGTGGGAATCATGTGGTCCTCTAGATGTTGGACTGCACCTCCCAATATTCTTCACTACTTACTAGACTGGCTAGGGAATGAATGGCAGCTGCTGTTCCACAACCTCTGGAGGGCTGAGCAGTTCCCACTCTTGCTCTACACTAAATCATTCTGTTTTCAGAAGTCAGAGCATGGAATTCTTAGTGTTAGCATGAACATGTTAATGTTAAATGGTTGGAAGCCTATTCATTCATTAATATTAAAAGGGAGAGGAAGATAGCAGGCATGAATAAATGGCTCTGTAGATGGTGCTGCCAAGAACGATTTGGATTCTTAGATCACGGGCTGTGGTTCCATGAGGGTGGACTTCTAGCAAGAGATGGGCTGCATCTCACACTAGTTGGCAGAAGCATTTTTGCCAATAGTCTCAAACATTTGATCAGGAGAGCTTTAAACTGAGTCATGTTGGGGAGGGAGACAGTATCTTGGAAGGCAGGAGTACATCATGGGCTGGAAATAATAGTCAAAGTGTTATAGAAGTAACAAGACAAATGATGCAAGGGTCCAACAGTGCAAGGAAAAACCCTCACACAGGCAGCAACTGGGGAAGACACATGCTCTTAGATGTCTCTACACCAATGCACAGAGCATGGGAAATAAACAAGATGAACTTGAACTCCTAACACAACAAAGCAAATACAATATAATAGGCATCACTGAAACCTGGTAGGATGAGTCTCAAGATTGGAATGTAGGAATAGAGGGGTATAACCTTTTTAAGAGAAATAGGCCAAACAGGAAAGGAGGAGGAATAGCATTATATGTCAGGGATGTTTACACCTTGTGAAGAGATCCAGGACTTAAATCCTGGAAATCAGGTGGAGAGCATCTGGATAAAAATTAAAGGGGAAGGAAACAACAGGGATGTTATTGTGGGAATCTACTACAGACCCCCAAGTCAGACTGAGGAATTGGATGATGCCTTTCTAGAACAGATGACCACACACTCAGAAAGGAGAGATGTAGTAGTGATGGGTGACTTCAACTATCCTGATATTTGCTGGAAGTCAAACTCAGCCAATACTTCAAGGTCTAGCAAATTCCTCACTTGCCTCGAAGACACTTTCTTTGTCCAAAAGGTGGAAGAGGCAACAAGGGGATCAGCAACAAGGGGATCACCTTAATAAAATTAATTAGTTAACTGATTTATTAAATTGTTGCAGTATTAAAAAGCATTCAAAACTATTAGAATGGCCCATAATGAATTAACGTAATGAGATATGTTCATCACTGAAAAATAACTCTTTTGGCTTTTTAACAATTAAAATAATTTTATTTTAAAAATGAATTGCAAATAACTATTTTTAAAAAATTAATTATTTCCAAGCTCTGCCAAAAGTAGTCAATCACATGCCTCTTGGAGGCATAAAGCAGAGCCTGAAAGCAGCTCTAGCATTCTTATTGTTTGTCTTCAGCACCTACAATGCTTGGAGTACCAGATTAGGACTTTTGAGGTCCCAGTTCAAATCCCCACTGAGCCATGAAATTCACTTTGGACCAAACACTGTCTTTCTCCTGGAGTGTTGTGAGGTTTAAGAGGGAAGGAAGAGAAGCTATTGTCATGATCCTTTGAGGTTCCTCACAGGAACGTATGCAGCTTGAACCATCTGAGCGATTCCCATACCTGAAGAAGGGCTTTGGAACACAGTGTCCTATTTTACAAAGCTTTATTATGTTTCTATTAGCAAGCAGTCTCTCACACACACATGCACTATGCTAACTGGCCAGGTACAGCTGTGTCACAGAACATGGAGCAGCTAGATATCCAAGTAGATGGGATAGCATACAAAATCTTCACACTATCTTGAGCTCATTGGAGGAAAGGCAGGTTTTAAATGTAAATGAAAAACAGTGTATAAAATATACTGGTACTTATCGTTGAGGAGCCTAGCTTTTGACAGATCTAATGTCCATAAACATATTTAGCCTTTTTGAAAAAGACATCTGAGTTATTCACCACTGATACATCTTGTGGTAGCAAATCCCACGAGTTAAATCTTGTGTTATGCCAGTGTGCGGAAGAAACATTTTCTCTTTTCTTGGAGTGATTTCCCCAAGTTTTAATAATAATAACATACAAAGAGCCCTGCAATGCAGTGAAAGGGAAGACCCCGAATTTTTTAGATGCCGCTCCTAGCTCTGGCAAAACTCCATGTATAAACTCTTGAGTTTCACCACTCTGCAAGTGTAAAATGGAGACATTGATTTCACTATCTTTACAGGTAGTGAAATACAAGTAAATCAAAACATGAGTATAAAATGCAAAAGCTATGAGACTGGGGACGTTTTCACACTTGGGGTCTCAAAGCCGCCTGGAACCATTCCAGAATGGATCCTGCAGCTTCAGACCTGTGAAAGCAGCATTATTCCGGAATGGCTCCGGCAGCGGCAACTTAATTCCTTTTTGAAAAAGGAATTACAAAGACCAGGGATGATGCCGCCCAGCACCGGGGATGGCGCTGGATGGGGTGGGGCGGGGCGGGGCTTGCTGCAACGTAAGTGTGAACACTCGGAGCAAGGATCCGGACTGACGCCGGCTAGCGCCGGGGATGGCACTGGATGGGGCAGGGCTTGCTGCGACGTCGTGTGAAAACTTTGCAAAGGAGCCGGACTGGGTCCGGACGGAGGTAGGATAGCGTCTGCCTTAAGCCCCGTGTGAAAACGCCCTGGGATAGGCCAATATTGCCTAAATGCCTTTTACAGTGAGCAGGACACTTCAGAGCAAGAAGATACAGACTATAATAGTTATGGAGTAATCCAAACCCATACTGGTTATTTCCCTTTTAAAAAGCTGTTTAATGTAAGAATGGCTGTGTTACCCTACCATGTTGGTCAATACATATGTTCATCCAGCTTTGTATCATTGATTTTTCCAACTATTGGACAGTGGAGAGAATAAAGATACTTGGAGGCAGAACTGTTAATTTGTCCACCAGTGTTAAGTGGAGCCTTAGACCTGAATAACCCCCTCCTGCACAATTTTGCACCACTAGAAAAAAATTGTCAAGTTATACCACTTCAGATATCTGTGTCTGTGTTGCTTAAGAACATAAGAAGACCTTTACTCTTCCTATGTGGCATACAGTCCATCTCATTCTGGTATGTGTTTGAATCCCTGGCTTCCAACCCAGTGAGGTAGGACAGTCTGCAAGATATCTTTTGCTGGTAGAACAGACTGTAAGACACCCTTTGTTGCATATCAAAGGTGGAGCTGTCACTACTTACATGATTACTAACAGTTATTCTTAGCCTGAACACCTGAAAAATGGGCTCATGGAGAAGTACAGGCACACTTTCCAGAGTTCCTTACAGTCTACTTAAGTGTTTAAGTCTTAAAACCATTGTAAAATGCACCAAATAGTCTATGCATTAGTCAGGCCAACCTTAGGTTCAGAAAAATGAACTCAGTTTTCCAGTTGAGATTTTCATATTTCCAGTTGACTATATTTATTAATGATCAAACTTCAGAGAAATTCAGAAATACAGGTATAGCTGTATAGCTCAGTTAATCAAGCTGAAGTGATCTTGAGTATTACTTCTGCAACAGAAAATATTGTACCAGAGGCAGAAATAAGATGGAAAGGGTAGAGATGAGTTCCTACATTACAAAAGAAGAAGAAGAAGAAGAAGAAGAAGAAGAAGAAGAAGAAGAGTTGAATATGTTTCAACAAACTTTATATCCAAAATGAAACAACCAGGTCAGGTAAGCCTTGCGTAAGGAAACAAACACATTTTGAACCTTGTAGAGACCATGTGAAGATTTCTTCCAAAAAATATCCAGGGATGACTTTTTCTTTCACCAGCCCACACTTTTCTGATGAGTTCCATTTTGGTGGCCAGACATTTAGATCTATGCTATTTTAAAACCTGCTTGGGGAGCTGGAGAGGAAGCTTATCTGCTCTACCCCTTTCTCTCTGTTTCGCTTGTTTCGCTGTTCACGCATGTGCAGTAAGGGGTTCTGAAGGCAGCTGCTGTTCTATGTTGCCTATTGTAGGCAGGTATACATAGTGACAATTGTATTGACTAGAGCAGAATCCCATTTTTCTCTATTGCACTATTTATACAGACACACTGCTACAAACTGACTCTATAGTTTATCACATAAGGGAAAATGGGAGTTTAAACAATGATTAATCTGTGAAAATCACACAATTGACAAGCACCATTATCCTGTGAAGAACCAGGGAATAACCAGGCAAGAAACAGCAAAAAGTCATTCATGGGAAAGTTCCAAGAATGAGTTACTATTGTTCTTGCCTAGTTATTCATGGGATAATGGCACTTTAATAATGTTTTGTCTCAATATCGTGTGAAAAGCATTTGTGCAATTGTGAGTTAATCAGGGGTTATTCATGGGATAATAGCACTTTGCATGCAACGTTGTGTGAAAACCATGTGTGGGTTAACCACCATTTATACGTCCAATTTTTCCCTGTGTGATAAACTCCTCTGAAAGTGTTTCCCCAGTCGTCCTTCACCATCCTGTCAGTGTTGATACTGTTTAGAAAAGACCTTCCATCTAATCAGAGGATGAGGAAGAATAGATGCTAGGCAGGCATAAAAAGCTGACAATACCACACTACACTGTTATAGTGCTATTACTATTCCACTTTTAAGTGTATGGTTGCCTCCTGTGGCATTCTGGGATTTGTAGTTCAGTGAAGCTCAAGAGCTCTTTGGCTGAGAATTCTAAATTCCCCTCCATAAACTGCAAATCCCAGGATGCCACAGGAGGCAACCGTAGCAGTAAAAGTGGAATAATAGCGCTATAACAGTGTAGTGTGTTTTGAAAAAGGAACTTCACTGTCAGATCCTGAGGTATGTGTGTACTTGACTAGATCCACTTGTTTTAAGAATAACTCCCTGAAGCAGCTGGTGGGGGATGGGGGTTGCATATGGAGCTCTGCAGCATGGTGTAGTCCAACTTTGATTCTTTGTCAGGCCCCTGAAGACAAAGGATGTTTTTACAAATAAGGGCATCTTGGAGTGAGGAAAGAGGAAGCAACTTGCAGAAACACATTGGAATTCAAACTGATCAAGAGATGACCTAAGATGACGTTATAATGTGTCATCCAGGTGATGCCTGAAGGTACCTATTTAACGAAAGTCTGGGTTGTAGGAAGAGGGAAGAGGGGGGGTCAAACATCAATTAGAAAGTAATGCAAACTTTACTACTTCTAGAGGGTATGTCCTTTGTTGAGAAACATGTTCTGGTAAAAAGGGAGAAGAGGCTGGGCTTATCCCATACCCCAGTGTGATTCACTGTATACCTACTATATTTACCAACAGGGAAAAGGCCACTTCAAGAAAGAAGAGACATGAAATGCAGCTTAAATGGAAAGAACCATGTAGCTTTCAGAATTAAAGGTTTAATGTGTGGACAAATCCTTGAAGGTGTCTGTATCTCTGTTGGGAAATAATACAAGACTGAGCAACTAATTTTGGATGCTTTATTAAGCAGTCAGTAGATGCTGTCTCCTGACTCACCCACAGGTGCCCAATGTTAATGGCATGGAAATGCATTTGTCTCACCCTCCAGTTTCTTGAATGAGTTAAACCCTCACTTCCAATTGCTAGTTCTGATGGCTAAATCCAGTATGTGTTCTAGAATCATAGAATCATAGAGTTGGAAGAGACCACAAGGGCCATCCAGTCCAAGCCTCTGCCATGCAGGAATACACAGTCAGAGCACACCCGACATCTAGCCTCTGTTTAAAGACCTCCAAAGAAGGAGACTCCACTACTCTCCAAGGGAGTGTGTTCCACTGTTGAGCAGCTCTTACTGTCAGGAAGTTCCTCCTGAGATTTAGGTGGAATCTCTTTTCCTGTAGTTTGAATCCATTGCTCCTTATCCTAGTTTCTGGAGCTGTGGAAAACAAGTGGAAAATCACTCTTTCTTTGATATGTTGTCCGTTCAGGTATTTAAACATGACTATCATGTCCCCTCTTAACTTTCTTGTCATCAGGATAAATATTCCTAGCTTCTATCTAAAGTAGAGCCATTGAAATTAATAGTTTGTTTGTTATAACTAATTTAACTCTTATTGATTTCAATGGGTCTATCCTGGGTAGGACTAACACTGGATTTATTCCCTGAATATTGAATGCAGACTGGCCTGGGTTTCTTCTTCCCAAAGCTGACTTCACACTGGTAGTCATGGGCAAGGCTGAAGTAATAGGAGTTCCTGGTAGTTGACCACTGTTAGCAAGTAGAGCTCTGGTAAGGTATTTTTTAATTTTATTTATTTTTATCTGTGCTCTTAACTTTCTCCCCAAAATTAGGTGGTCCCATCTGAGCAGTGTCCCTGACGTTCCATTGTGGCGAAGGGTGTTTAGCACATTTTGTTGCTGCTGTTGTAATTGTTTTTGTCACCTGGCTCTCTGATCTCTCCTCTCTTTTTTTTGGTTTTGTTATTGTGAGACTTTATATTATGGTTCTTGTTTGCGAGCTGTCTTGAGCAGGATCTAAATATTTTAAGGAATACATAAAAGAAAGCAGCGACTGGACCAGTGCTCAAGGGTGGCTGGCATGAGAAATGAGGGTGGGGGGGTTCTTAAGGCACAAGTAACTTTGACCTTAGAGTTTGGACCACTTGAGGGGAAGCTGCTGCTGCTGCTGCTGCCCTGTGAGATGTGGGAGTCATACAGTGGCTGATCTGAGGCTTGGAGACATAAGCAACATCCCAGAAAGGGCAATGGCAGGCCATAGGGCCACATTCTGCTATCTGAGTTGGAACAGCTAATGGCATCTCTCCTCTTATTTAAAGTGCTTAATATCAAGAACTAGCCAAGTAATTTTGGGACACGAGGCAGAAATTCCCACATCAATGTAGCTTCATCCCTGTGTCAGTAAGAATACAGTAATAATTAATGAGTTGCTGCCCTTCCATGATAACCCAAAATCTGCTACCTGAAGTGTCCAATGTGGTCTCCCTAATGCAGGGAGGGGGACTCTGTGGCCCTCCAGACGTTAGTTGGACTGCAACGTCCAGCAGCCTTAGCCACATAGCTAAGATTGAGGAATACTGGGAGTTGTGGTCCAGCAATATCTAGAGAGCCACATAGTTTGCATCCCTGCTTTTATGGTAGAGCTGGCCCTGGCAGGAGGATGTAGTCATCCTGGCCTTCCTTTTTAAGATCAGGAGCTGCATTTAGAAGGGTGGAGAATAAGACGGGAGTGCAGATAAGTTGTGTTAACAAAGTAGTGGTGTTCATGTCATGCATTGCTTGTTCTTCCTTCTGAGTGTGGGGACAAAACACTGAATTATTATTATTATTATTATTATTATTATTATTATTATTATTTGTACCCCACCCCCCTGCATAGCAATCACACACACAGACCTTGGCTTTTATTTTAATCTGACCCTGTTCCAAGATGTATGAAGAGATCTTCAGGCAACTATAATTCCTCACAGAGACCCTCCCTCCCTCTGTATGTACGTGACTTCTGAGATATTTTAACAGCAGCCCATTTATTGCAACTGGAGACCCAAGCAGAGCCAAGCTTTAGAGATTCATATTGGGGGCAGGCAGCTAACCCGAGGACAACATGTGTTAGCTTTCAGAATGTATGTCAGAGCTTTGCAATGGCTAAGGACACTTTACCAAATATGGGCCTGTTTATTTTTAACAAAAACATAGTGAATAGATGGCTTAAGGGGATTGGTAATAGCATTTACAGATGTGCAGTTCAAGATTGCTGGTTTCAGTCCACTTAACACAGCTGGGATATTTAAAAAAAATCTCTTTGGTGTTAGTGGCTAATTTAAAGCCAGTTCTTTAAGTCTAAGTCTGAAACTTTTCCCAGCATGGAACTGAAAAGGATGAAAGGTTTACCTACTAACTCTCTGGCTTCTGTTAAATGCACAGGTGTAAGAACAATGTCAAGAGTGGAAATTCTATGCAAGATAATTGGCAGTGATTCTCCCGAGTCCTATGCTAAATCTCATCTGCCTCTGCAACTGGAAACTACTAATCCTAATCCTTCCCCGCCTGTCCCAGAGATCAAGACAGTAGTATAGAATTGTTTGTTTGTTTCCCACGCAAACAGCAAGACTCAAGATGACTTGCAATTTTTTTTAAAAAAAATACAGATAAAAGCAAATATCAGTCGAAACATGCCACCGAAACATACATCATGTACCAACGGTATAGAATTAAAATTTAAAAATACTGTATAATCCTTTAAAAAGCAAAAAATAAAAACAGTATAATGCACTATTAAAAGCTCTTTCCTTTTAAACAGTCAGTTCCCAAACACCTGTTGATTTTTTTAAAAAGTTGTTATCCGTTGGAAGGGAGTTCCATAATTTTGGAAGCAGCCACCAAGAAAACCTTCTCCTGTGTTACCACCAAATGTGACTGTGGAGATGGTGGGACCAAAGGAAGGGCCACTGTGAAAATGTGAAAAGTCTGGACACATTTGTACAGGGTGAATACGGTCCTTCAGATAACTTGGATCCAAGTAGTATTGGGTTCTGTAGGTCATAACCCAGGGGTAGGCAACCTTTCCTCTTTAAGGGCCGAGGGACTTCAGCTCCCAGAATCCCAGGAGCTATTGGCCAACATGGGACTATTGGCCAACATGGCTGAGGCTTCTGGGAGCTGAAGTCCCTCGGCCCTTAAAGGGGAAAGGTTGCCTACCCCTGTCATAACCAGTGCTGTGCCTGTTAGCCAGGGAGTTGTGTGTTCCCTGTAACCATCCCTGGAACAGTAGACATACAAAGTATATGTTTGGCCACTGGTCAATTATTACCAGTGATGTAGATGTAAGTCAGTGACTTGACTTGGACCTGACTGGGCAATAAATGATGCACTGACTTACTTGATTTGCGATTTGTATATTTTTAGCAACTAACTTGCTGGCGTTATTCAGTTTGAGGAGCAGGCAAGACCTGCCCCCCGAGCACAGGGACCAGGATGCATTTCTCAGAGGGAAACAGCAAATGCATTAGGCAATGGGCTTGAAGTGGAAGGATCCTTCTAAAGTTTTTTCTCTGCTCTGCAGCTGGGGCGGGCCATCAATCAGACCTCAAACCTGCCTCAAGCACACTGCTTAACACATTTGCTGTTCCGCTCTGAGAAATGCACTCCACCTTCTTTTTTTTTGCTGTTAGAAGTAGACTTCCAGACTTGAGACTCAACTTGAGACTTGACTTGAAAGTATCTTTTTGAAATATTTATTTTTAATTATTATTTTAAGTAAACAACTATGTATATCACAACAATAAAGCAGAACACAGTTATCCCTACCCGTTCATGGACTTCGAGTCTGTGGTCTCGCTCTTTGCTGGGAGGGACAATGCCTATAGCTAAAATGGCCATGCGTGCTTGTGCACGGCCCTGCATGCATGCCACAGGTGCACGCACCATTAGTTTCAATGGGGCTTGAATATTAGCAAGCTGCCATGTTCGTGGGGAGAGGGTCTGGAATGGATCCCCTGTGAATTGGGAGGGACAACTGTAAAACAGTTATTCTCAAAACTTTGAATTATGTTGTAGATCTCCTTCTTGGGTACTGTTCAATGTAAGTGGTCATTTTAAAGTCTAGTGCTGTCTTTGTGTACATCTAGTCTAGAATGTCTGACCAAAGGTTCAGATGAGATGGAGGTTGTCTTCTCTTGTTTCTGTCTTTGATTACATAGTCAGACTTGAAAGTATCTTGAAAGGACTTGAGACTTGATTTAAGACTTGGAGTAAAAGACTTAAATATATCACTGCTTATTACATAGCTACCAAGAGTGCTGGCTATTATATCTAATGCTACCTTATACTAAAGGCTATTTGTCTAGCCCAAGAATGGAGAACATGTTTTCCTATGGACAACCACTAACCCACCAGAAAAATCCACTCAAGGCTGCAACCACTGGTGAATGGAGCCAAACGCCATGGGGCTGGCAGCACCAAAAATTTGCATGGCCTGTTCATTGTGTGCTCTTCCATCCTAACACTTTTCTTTTTTTCTTGCTCACCCTCTTGCCTTCCTGGGAAGAGTTGCTTTTTTCTCTTTTGGACTACAACTCCCTGAATCATTTATCCAACATGGACCTTTGCCCTGTTGTAGACCCAACATTCCCAAGCTGTCTGTGTATACACAGAGAAAAAGAAAAAGAGAGAGAGAGAGAGAGAGTTAGAGGTACAGAAAGTCATTCCTGAAGAGCAGGAGTAAGGTCACATCATCTGAAGGAAGAGATGGTGCCATGAGCACCATGAACTTGAGCCCCAGGCTGCATGTAGTCCACAGGTGTGCCACTCCAGGTAGGACCACACTACCTGACCTAACTGACAGCAGCAATCCAAAATATCGGGTCATGGAGACTTTCCTCAGCCCTGATCTCAATAAATAAATAAATAAATAAAATCAGTTTTACTGAGAATTTAGGCCTGATAGTTAATACATGCAAAGCATTTACAGAGCTTGTCCATTCTGTGTCTCCTATCAGGCTGATTTTACTGCCATCAAGCAATGCAAAAACAAAACATTAGATAAATAACATGGGCATCCTTCCTGCCAACATTGCCAGGGTTTATAGATTACTGGAGAAGGCGCATTGCTACCTGCTTGTCCACCATAAGTAGTACATGGCTGGCAACTATATGAAACTTGAACTTATGCTACAACATTTACATGGGCAACTATGTGTGTATTTTTAACTGTAGGCCTCAGCAATGGAGTAGATGCAGTATTCAGGTTTCACATGCTATGTTGCCTGGGCAACATGAAACTGAATTGCTGCGGCAACATTCAGCAGCAGTGCTTTTAGGGATGGGGGTCCAAAAAAACATGCATTTTTTTCTATTTGAATAATTTCATGATTGAACAAAGCCTGCAGTGTTGAATTTGTATAACCCCAGGAGGCAAGATTTCTCCCTCCCTCTCTCTGTTTCATATATGTATCTCTCTATTTTTAAAATAGACATGTTTCACTCATGCTTTCCAACCCACGTGTGTGTGCACACACAAAAGGAATTAGGTGATTTATTGTGGTGACACATTAGGCAAAATCTGTTTCTCAGAGCAAATGTTGCCATTTAACCTAGTCCTGAAAACTGCCTGGGTTACATTTAGGGCTCCCTGAAATTTCCATCTAAGCTGCTGCTAACATGTTGACATTTTATATTCTTTCTACTGCCACCAGAAAAAGCTAGTTTGTAACCCCTTTTCAACCAGCCTTTGTGGCACACTATAACAGAAAGACCAGATGGCATCCAGTCCATGGTTCTGATTCACAAATTCTGATTCTTTGAAGAATGGCAGGGGTCAACTGTGAAAGAGTTCTTTCTGCCAGCTTTCACTAGGAAACTTAGATTGCTTATTGTACCTGTGCACTGAAAAACAACCTTATTATTGACCATTTTAGTGTACTTTTAACAGCATCGCATTATGCAGAAAATAAGCAGGCAAGGCATTATACCCACCCACCACTCTCCATGCCAAATGTGCCTGTGCCAAGTTGTTGTTAAAGGGAAAAAAGGGCTTTTCCTTCCTTCCTTCCTTCCTCTCATCCATCCACCTATACTGGGTGAGAGAAAGGTGGGGTAGAAATATATATATATGTATTTCAAGTGTCAGTGTTCCAGGGGGTGGAGAACATAGGCTGTTCTTTTTCAGAAAGCATTTTGATTGCTAGAATTGCAATATTGGATCAGCATAGCTGGAGTGTTAATTAATGATTAAATACCCTTGATGAATGTGATTTATAAATATATTGTGATTTACTAATCATGACATAACAAGTCATTAGAGACCTTTTGTTAAGTGGACATATACAGTTTTAGTAAACAGCCAAACAAATCTAGAGCCTTCTTTAGCGACCCTGCCAGAGAGTGACTGGGGAACTATATCCAGAATACACTTCACTGCTTCTAAGAAAAAAAATCTTACTGCTCTTTTGTTTTGCTAGGAAGATGGATGAATTTTAACTTTGTCACTATGTTTAACCATATGTCCACCTGCATGACACACCCTTGTGAAAGGAGATGCATTGTCTCTTGTGTTTTCCAGGTTTTCGCTTTACAAAAACAACGAATCCTACCCACCTCAAAAACAATTTGTGCCTCTATCTGTGTGTCTGCCATTTGTTCAATGATTCCACGTCATACAGCTTATTTGTGGTTGCAACTTTTATAGCCCAGCAAGAGAAAATCTTTGATTCTTAGCTAATTGCCCCCTTAGGTGACTCCTGCAGAGCTCCCTTTCATGTGCTTAACTGAAAGCCCTTTTTCATATTCCTGACTGAGTGGGTATCTGTGGGTTAACACATTTTGCAGACCCACTGCTTGGTTACTGCAGGGAGCTCTTTCAGTCCATTTAGGATGAGAGAGAGAAAAATCCAAATGCAACAGGAATGCTTGTTTGGCTTAAATTAGGTTATGTCTGATGGGTGCCAAATCAAATTAATCAATGGGACAAATTACTATATCCATATAGTAATAGATGATGATGATGATGATGATGATGATGATGATGATTCTGCCCTTTACCCAAAACTGGGACTCAGGGCAGCTCACAACATTAAAAAAACAGTACAATTAAAAGCATATAAAATAGTACATTAAAATATAATTAAATTATTACAATATTAAAACAAGATACATGTTAAAAGAATAAAATACAATGTAAAAGATAAAAAATATAGAAATATTTTGCTTTTTAAAATATGTCAACAATTTGACATGCTATATGCCAGGGGTCGGCAACCTATGGCCCGCGGGCCGGATGCGGCCCGCGGAGGCCTTCGGACCAGCCCCTGCCCGGTCCTGCCGCCACTGCTGCCACCTTTTGCGGCTGCGGGGCTCCTCCAGGGTGTCATTTTGGATTCCAAAATGGCGCCCTGGAGGAGCCCTGTGGCAGCGCTGGGCCTCTCGGAGGCCCAGCGCTGCCGAGGGAAGCCTCTTGGGAGGCCCCTGCCACCGTGCGCATGTGCACATGATGGGGGGGTGGCCGCTGCCATTTTGTTTTTCAAAATGGCAGCGCGCGCCCACACATTGGCCCCCAGCGCCATTCCCCCCCCCTCCCGGCCCATCAGCAAAAAAGGTTGCCGACACCTGCTATATGCTGTTGAATCTCCATTACAGTTTCTTCAGTGCAATTAGTTGGCAAAGTGTCTTCCTGATATCTGTGTAAATGCATGTGCACATGTATAGATAAGAACACAGAAGACCCCTGTTGGGTCATATTAATGACCTACCAAGTCCAGCATTGATCCCACACCAACAAATCAAATGCATTTGGCAAGCCCGCAATCAGGACTTGAGATCAATAGTACCCTCCCACTCATGTTTCCCAGCATACTGCGTCTGATCCTAGAGGGAGCAGATAGCCATGATGACTAACAGACATTGGTAGCCTCATCTTCCTGTAGACTTTTACATCATTAGCATGTCAAAGAAAGCATTTGCAGTTTAAAAAAAGAATTGCTTTTTAAAGTTAAATGCAAATAATTGGTTGTGGGTTGAAATTCACAATGAGTAAATAATTTAATACAAGTAGGTATGATTCATTTTGGCTTGCTAATAAAATAACAAATAAACCCCCATATTTAAAAAAAAAACAGGTTTGAACAATGCCATAACATTGGGATAAATCTCTGGATTATGATGAACTACAGTTCCTGTCTTGTTACCACTGTTTGCCCCAATCCAGAAAAAAATAGCTCAGGCATGAGTCTAGTGACCCCCCCCTCAAAAAACAAAAAAACACAAAACTACAGTGTTCATAGTTCTTCATCATTGACTGTGCAGGTGGGGTTGGTGGGAGTTGCAGTCCAACATCTGGAGAGCTGCATACTCCACAACTTTTCTCTTATAATTCATTTTATTATAGATTATTCCTTTTGCTGTATACTAATCAATACAACCCAGCAAGCACCTATCATAATGCAGAGGATGTCGCTTTTAACTTTTGGGAGATAAAATATCTAGTTATTAAGATTATCAATAAATTTTATTTATTTATTTATTTATTTATTTATTTCATTTGATTTGATATACAACAGGGCATGCATAATCTCCAGATAGATTATAATTTAAGGCAGGCATGTAAAAAGTTTTGCAGAATATGGAGTACTAGTGGGGAGTTTCTATCATGCATGTGTGTGTGCATGCCTTCAAGTTACCTGTTGACATATGGTAACCCATGAGGGTTTTCTTAGGCAAGGAATACTCAGAGGTTGATTTGCCAGTTCCTTTTGTTCAAATGTAGCCTACAGAACCTGGTCGTCCTTTGCATTCTCCCATCCAAGTACTAACCAGAGTTCCAACCAGCTTCTCCCATCCAGTACTAACCAGCTTCAAAGATCAGATGGGATCTGGGGTCTTTAGGCTCTTTATTGTGTACCTCACAATAAAAGGAATTATTTCTTGAAAACTGTACACAGCGCATGAAGGTCAAGGCAAGGGCTCATGCAGTTTCACAGATGTAGTTCCATTGCACAGTTTGTGACATATGCAGCTAATGCAAACTGCATGTGTAAAAATATTTCAAATTACATACAACTCCCTATCCACTTCAAGGTAATTTCCCCTACTGTTGCTCTATGTCAGTCCTACTGGTGAAGATATAATTTTTATTTGATGTGGTGTAATTTAGCTGGCAATTTACTTACAGTTCATTTGACCCTATGCCAGTATTAAATGCAGTCTTGGTCTATCAAATGTAGAGTGTCCAAGTTGCATGGCTGACACACTAGCCATGTTGGGCATCTCACTGATGCTTGCAGTTCTCCATTTTGCCAGTTGTATGAAGAGTGCTTTCAGACACTGAGCAAAACACTCTAGATGACTGGCATGCTCCTCTGCAGCCTTGAGGACCGTGAATTTACAGCCATTTGTAATAGGACTGGGAAGGAGAGAATTCCCCATTAATGGAGAATGACCATTGAGGTTTTATAGCTCTTCAAGCTTCTTGCAGTAATTCTCGGGCTTTCGTTATTACTTATTCTGGAGAATGTGATTTGGAAGATGCAGTTCCTATGCTATACCCTGACTTCTCTGAAGATGAGTCACACACCCACTTGACACTTGAATAAACACACATCCATAATTTAAGCTTCCTACAAGGCTTTGTGGAGAGTCTTCCACCAGGAAACACCTTTTCTGGCTCTGCAGCCAAGGGCAGTTCAAGATGTTTTTTCAAGGGTTTAGGTTTTCCTTCTGCTGTACTGGAAGCTCCAGCTTCCCCTGACCTCTCCCTCCTGCACTCCAATGAAAAAAAATGGTTCCTCCACAGGTGACCTGTGGAGACCCTGGGCATCCTGTTGCTTGTCTTAGGAGCAGGAGAAAGAAAACAATTGGTTTCAGCCTCGAGACTGTGTGGGTGGTGTGACAGCTTTGTGTAGGAATTGAGGACATGATGTACGCCAGCCCTTCATAAACAAACAGCTCTTGGATGTGCATTTTGGGAATTGATCAGTTTGCTTGCTTGGGTAATTATTAGTATTGTTGTCTGCCTATTGGCACTGAGGCAGCCAAATCACAAGACAAGAGAGCATTAAAAGGTCTCCAGCAAAGCCTTCTCTGTGGTGCTCAAGCTAATGGCCCTTTCTTAAACAGAACCTTTCTGTTTATTGAAGGAAGGGCAGAAAACATGGTTTTCTTTAGGGGGGCGGTTCATCCCCAAAAGAGTGATTCCTTTTGTACTGCAAATAGTATGATTATTTCAGTGTGCCTTTGTTGTATTAGCCTTCTTTAACATGAGTGTGTTGTGCCATGGATAGGGAAAGGCCAAAACTGGAGGATCTGAGTGTGTGTTAGTCCATGACTACCCCACCGTTACTCCCACCCTTTCCCATCACCCTGTATTCTGCAGTTGCAGCCCCATTTGGCATGGTGAAAACATCTAGAGAGTATCAGGTTGGGCAAGGTTGTAGTAATGGATCAGTCATGTACCTCGTGCCATACTTCTCTTTTCCCCTTCTTCTCTGCTTATTATAGATTACACCTTCCCACCTTTAAAAGTTTAGTAGAGTAGCACTTTATTGCAATTATGAAAAGGAGAACATTTCAAATCTTGCAGGAAAGTAGGGAGGGAGTTAGGGAGGGTAATGCTCAGGGAAACAGAAGGTTCTAGATAAATGGGGCAACAACATTTTTAATTTATTTATTTATTTATTTATTTATTTATTTTTGGTGCTTCGGCCCCCCAATTGTCTGAGGGACAGCAACCCGGCCCCCAGCTCAAAAAGGTTGCCTACCCCTGCATTAAAGCATAGTATAGTGGTTTGAGTGTTGAACTGAGACTCTGGAAGATTAGAGTTTATATCCCTGCTTGACTATGGAATTCCTTTGGGTAACCTTGGTCAAGTTGTACTCTCTCAGCCTCAGAGGAAGGGAATGGCAAATCTTCTCTGAATAAGACTTGCACAGAAAATCCCATTATAGGGTTGCCTTAGGGCTACCATAAGTTGGAAACACATGACAACAATATATAACTATATATAGTTATACATTCATTCAAATAAATATGATTATCCTAATAGTAAATAAATAAATAAATAAATAAGGAAGATGGAACACTGCATAACAGAAAGGTATCTCAGAAAAACTCAACTTGGGCATGAAATCTGGAGGAATGAAATTGCAAATAAATGTCACAGTGGCTTCGACATTACTTGAGCTATACTTCTGGCTGCCCTTTATCCTAAAGTGCCAATGCCAAACAGATAGAATTATTTGGACCCCCTTGGCATTGAGGAAGATTATTTTAAAGAGGTAGAGAGAAAGTAGAATGAAGGCTTAATGCTGTCAAGTTTCTGTTTATGTTATACAAAGATGAAGATGATATTTAGGTCAGGGTTTCAATTTATATGCATCAATATAATTTCTATTTATTTTTGCAATTTTGCAACAATAAGAATTAAAGAATTAGGACTTGGTATAATGTTGTAGTCAACACTGTGTGTTGGGAAGTTATTCTGATCTCACTTCAACCATAAATTTACCAGATGTTCTCACAGAAGCCACTATCTCTTTTTTAAACCCTACACACCTATCAGTTATGCAGTCCTATATTACAAGGATGTGGTCAAAATAGTGGCGATAGTGTGTGTGAAGTCAGCTTTTTAGAACTCAAAAAATTCTGTATGGGTGCCAAACAATGTAATGCTAGATCAGTTAAGATCATATTAATATGATCTTGTTGTCCTCCTCATTATCATCCTGTGTAGCCACACTGCAGATTATTATTATTATTATTGTTATTATTATTATTATTATTATTATTATTATTAAGCAGTTTGACACCATTTTAACTGCTATGACTCTATCCTACAGAATCCTGGGATTTGTAATTTGGTAAAGTATTCAACCTGGTCTGTTACAAAGCTCTGGTGCCTCACCAAAATACAAATCCCAGCATTCTGTAGGATAGAATCATGACAGTTAAAGTGTGTCAAACTGCTTTACTTATGCAGCTATAATCATCAAACATCATCATCACCATCATCATCATCTATACACCACCTTCCGCTCAAACTGAGGCTTACTCTAACACAACACTACTTTGCACCTGTACAGAATCACAGAATCATAGAGTTAGAAGAGACCAGAAAGGACATCCAGGCCAACCCCTGCCATGCACAAAATGTTTTTTGCGTTTCAGAAATCGGCTGTTTGTGTGTCATCATAATCAATAATTAAATTAATAACATCCCAGCATTATTGATGACTTGTGGGATCTATTCTTGGGCAAAGAAATGCAGGTTAGGAACTCCCCCACCACCATTGGGATATTGAGGAGACTGTAATTAAAACTATATGCAGACACATCCCTTGTTAATGGGCACTTCCAGAAGGCGTACAGGACATCATTTACATAACACACATTAAGCATGAGACTGATTGATAAAATGGCAATGCTAAACAGTATTAAGGGAATAACTATATCAAAGTTAGCAATGATGACAAGCTCCAAGCCCTTTAGTAAGGATAGGAACATAGCAATTGACATATATTTACAGCATACCAAACAGCTGAAGAACACTACATTTCCCCCCTCTACCAAAAAAAAAATCACTTAGGAAACAAAACTGTCTATAGCATGTGTAGCAATGTTAATAAGTTTCTATCATTGTTTCATCATGGCTTCATGAGATTTGGAGTAGGGTTGTTCCTGCCAGCCACTCTGCTGATGATTATACAGCTGAACAGCATATGTACACAGAGTTCTTCTCAGAGCTTAGAGAAACTACTTTTTTAGATGGTCGCTCCCAGAATTCCCTGGGCAGCATGTGTGTGGGAAGTCAGGGAGTTGTAGAATGAAAGAAAAACACTGTCCCAAAAGCTGTGGTTCTTCCACATGACAGAGGATTCTGGATCTATTAGGAATCCCCTTTGTGTGTGCTCTGCTGGCCCATCTGTATATGCATAGGACTCTTTCTGATGGTTGCAGAATCTGAAGCTGGTGTGAGCATTGGCAGCAGAGTGGGACTTACAAGCACCAGCCCCCTTGTAGGGTTGTAAGATCTTGACTAATCTGTGCTCACATGTAAGGATGAATAATTATGATACAGGTATATCTCAGATAACAAACTATTTGTGTTCCTAGACATTACTTCTTTTACAGAAAATTTTGTACCTTAGGCAAAAATTATATGGAAGGAATAGGGATAGGTTCCTATACCATAAAAAAGAACAGTAGTTCAAGATGTTTTAGCATACTTTTTATCCAAAACTAACAATATGCATGTATTAATTGAAACAACCAGGCATGGTAAGCCTTCAAGCAAAACTAAACAAAAGCATTGTGCAAAAGGATCTTACAGCACCTTCAAGACTAACTGAAAGATAGAAGTTGGTAGCATGAGCTTTCCTATACTTGAGTCTACTTACATACAACTGAGCACTAAAGTCAGAATCGTTCAGGCCATTGTATTGCCAGTTACCATGTACAGATGCGAGAGCTGGATGGTGAAGGAAGCAGACAGAAAGAAAATCAACTCATTTGAAATGTGCTGGAGAAGAGTACTTGGGATACCATGGATGGCCAAGAAGACAAGCAAATGGGTTCTTTTACAGATCAGACCAGGGCTCTCCTTGGAAGCAAAGATGATCAAGTTGAGACTATCATGCTTTGGCCACATAATGAGAAGGCATGGATCACTAGAAAAAAAAAACAATAATGCTAGAAAAGGTAGAGGGTAGAAGAAAGAGAGGAAGACCACAGACCAGATGGATAGACTCAATCAAGGGGGGTTATGGGCAAGGGCTTGCAGGATCTGGACAAGGCAGTGGAAGATAGGGATTCTTGGAGATGTCTCATCCACAGGGTCACCATGAGTCTGAACCGACTCAAGGGCAGCTAACAACAATGCAAAAACTCTGTTTTCTGTGCAGAAAACAGGTTTCTTGCTCACCTATTATTCTTCCCAGCAGGGTTTCCTAGCTGGTAGGAAACCCATTTTGGGGACATGAATAATGATACATTTTCTTCCCATTTCTATCCTGTATGCATTCTTTCAAAAGGAAGGGGTTTCACTGAAACGTCTCTAGAACATTCTAAAGCATTGTAGGAGTAAATTAACACTCTTTGCCCTTAAAACAAATGTATCAGAATATGGCAGATGGGCATTGTGTTTACTTCCATGATATTTTGGAATGTATGTTTGTCTTCTGTAATCAGGAATACTTTGGTGAAGAAGGTTGGGAACTGGGTAGCAGGGTTGCAGAAGTGAGAACTGTTCGAGAACTGTTCGAATATTTAACACTGTTAACATAACACTTCTTGTGCTGCTGTTAACAGAATGCTGGCTGACTTTCCCCCACCATATTTCCATTAAATAGGGGCTAGACGCTCTTAAATATTAGCTTTAAAAAAACTCAGAATATCCTTATGGAGTGAGTCTCATATCCTACTTTTGACCTTTTTACACCCCCCCCCCTTGAGAATCAGGTTCAGTTCCAGCAAGGTTCATATCCTGCATTATAAAACTGGACTCATACTACTGCTGCATTAGTCTGGAATTCTGTCCCACGAGCTCTTCTTCCTGTTCTTCCTGTCCTCTCAAAATGGATCACCCAGTCCTAGTGATTACAGGTCTTGTTGTGTCTGAAACCTGCACAGCATGACTGCCAAGTCATTTTGGATTGAGTGCTGCAGGCACTTAATGTCTCAATGTCAATTTTATTGTTTGAATTCCTATTCTAAAATGCTTGAGAGCAACTAAACTAGTTGCTTTATTCTATACTCTCTCTCATCTCTTTACCTGTTTTGTAGCTACCAGGGACTCATAACTTTGAGTGGTAGATCACTGCACACTGGTTTAATTCTAATGCACTTTCCCTTCCCCTTCATGAGCTATTTAACAATCAACCTCACATTTATTAAGGTTTTCTTTTTTTAAAAAACTTTTATTATTTATTAAAACACATATAACACATAGACAAAAACCATAATAAACAAACAACTTACACATACATACATACATACATACATTTCACAACAACAACAACAAAAAAAACATAAAATATGACTTCCCCTCCTTTACTTTGAATACATTATACATATTATTTTTAACTTTCTTATATCTCCTTTATGTATTGTAATTTGATTTCCAATTCCTTTTCTGTTTTGCACCTATTTTTACATTATTATTTTTCATCATCCTCCGTTACATACCATATATTTTAATTCACTCTACCTATTAATTTTTTTCAACAACGCCACTTTTCCCCTCTTAACACAACCATTATCATCAATATCAATATCTGATTATTTAATAACCCCTTTTCATTTCCACACAACCACACTGTTTTCTCCCCAAAGTTCTTTAAAATATTCTATAATCGGTGTCCATTCTTTCCCAGGTTCACCACTTTTATCTTTTTTCAATAAAAATGTCAATTTATCCATTTCCATAACGTCATATAGTTTAATTTGCCAGTCCTCTATGTTCAAAGCGTCCTTACTCTTCCACTTTTTTGCAATTACAGTCTTAGCAGCATATAACATATAGAATATTATCTTACCAAATTTTCTTTCAATCTCATCATTTATCATCCCCAATAAGTACACTTCAGGTTGTTTGCACATCTTAATTTTTAAAATCTTTTCTATTTCTGTATGTATCTGTGAATAATAATAATTTTTTTTTATTGGTAGCCCACCTCTCCCCAAAGGATCGTGGTGGGCAACAATCATAAAAATACAGCTATAAAACAACATAATAAAATAGCATGATCTCTTTCCTCCCAATTAAAACTAACACCTCATCATAAAATACATTCAATGAATAAAATTAACTAAATTAAACAAATTAAAATGAGGCATCATGGGACAAACAAGGGCAGCCTACATCAGTATCATGGAACGATCAATTGATCAGTCAGGGAAGGCCTGCCAGAAGAGATCTGGCAGCTTATATTAGCCTTATATTTATGTAATTACCATTGTCCTTCCATTTTTGCAAGTGATCTGTTCCAGTCGCGCCCCCCTCCCCCCCCCCCGTGTGCAAAAATGGAAATTTGCAAATATTCAAGCCCCATAGGTTTGAATGGCCATGCACTCCTGTGTGTGGCTCTGCGCACATGAAACAGGCACATGCACAATTTTAACCCTCCCTGTTTGCCAGTCCATGAAGGACTGAGACTGCAGTCTCAAAGTCTGCAAAAATGGAGGGACAAGTGTAAAACATGGTATAGGGTTTGATTTCCTGCTCAATCATGGAAACCCACTTGGTGAGTCACTTATCTTAGCCCCAGAAAACCTGTGATAGGGCCTTAGGGTCGCCATAAGTTGGAAACGACTTGAAGGCATACAACAGCAACAAATTGGTAACAGCAAGGATGCTGAAAGGCTTCACATGCCCCCAAGAAAATGTACAATGTCTGTCCCTTGTACCCATTCTTTTTACAGCGAACATATTTTGCAGTGGCACAGCTCTGTCATGTTGCCCTGTCCTCACATAATATTAAGGGCAACACACCACTGAAACCACCCTTAAGTTTATTCTTCTCTTCCTACTTAGAACAGAATAAAGACATCAGGAAGTGATATTGTTCTTCTTTTGTGTTTTGTGGATTCAGGAGAAACTGGACATCTAGAAGACTTCAATCCCCAAAGCACCCAGTAGAGGACATCTGGATGGTGGAATAAGTGTGGAAGGATTAGAAACATAGACCATTGGTCCATCTAGCCTAGTATCTATTGTCCCTGCTGGTGGTTGCTTGAAATCAAACCTGGGCCTTTCTGTATGCACAACATGTGATACCCTGCCAAGTTATGGCCCAGATGTCCTTGTAGGAATCGTGCCTGGGTCTAGCTCCAATTCTGTTCTTGTTCCACCTCCTAGAGAATGGCAAGAGAGTGCAAGTAATAGATAATTTACATTTATACTCACAAATAAAATAAAGCAGTTTAAAAGGAACATCAGAGAAACTCAGATTTCTGCCTATTACATCTGAGTAGTTAGGAGAGTGAGCTGGGTGGAGGTATTATCTGCCAGAATAATCATCCCTGATGAAATAATGGACTGCACTTACTTTCCTCAGGGAAAGGATTAAGTAATCCTTTGTCATATGCCCAATACAGCTCACATCGCTTGTAGCGCTGTTGTTGCTGTTGTTGTTTGGATTAGGCTTGTTCCCTACTGAAGCCAGCTGATATTAACAGCTTCATGACATCATATAAGCTTCTTTCATCAAAATATGGAGATTAAACTTCCTTTTCCATGGTGGGGGGGAGGAAAGAAAACCCTTTTTGAGTGGTTGACTTCATTATGTGAGATGTATGGCATGGGGCAGTTCTTTCTGCTCTTCGTTAGAATAAATGAGGTTGTGTGGGAGCAACTCTTTGTGCCACTGTTCCTTTGGAAGGGGTTTTTTTTAGAATAGAGGAATCCCACTGCACACAACCCTTAAGTACTTCAGGGACTTATTAAGCCCTGTAATTATATTTGCCTTCAGAAGTGTGAATTAGTTGAAGGGAAATTTCCTTTCTGGAAAGCAACCCCTGCCTGTGCTCTTTAATGACCTGTATTTTCCTCTCTGGGTTTTTCTATCCCATCCCACCACCTGAACACATTTTCCTTCTCAAAAGAGAGCATGTATTTTAGTGAGCTGTTCTTCCCCATTGGACAGTTTTTGTCTTTGTTTTGCTATCGAGGCAACTCTGCCAATGGTCCATATGCCTTTATACTGAATGAAGTTGCCATGGAGGGAATCTCAGAGGTGTAAAAAAAAAAGGGGGGGATTCCATCATCTGGTGACGTCAAAGGTGGGAGAGGAAGCAGATAAATTGGGAGTTATTACTGAATTCTAGAACACTTTTAGGCCAGGCATGGAAGGAAGAAGGGATGTGACGTCGTAGGCTTTCATGGCCGGCATACATAGTTTTTTGTATGCTTTCATACAGTTTCTTTCTGATGTTTCACCAGCATCTGTGGCTGGCATCTTCAGAGAAGATTTGTCAGAAAGAAACTCTTCTAGAACATGGCCACACAGCCCAAAAAACCCACAAAAAACTATGGAAGAAGGGATGTTTCTAGACAGTGGCAGGAGCAGTGTTATTCTCTTATCCCAAACATTCTTTCTTTGATTTGTCATGTGGCATAGTTTGGGATAGATCTTTCATTTGTTGTGCATAGATTCCCACTGGATTGTTGTACTCTGTCCAGACAATGTTTTATATTGCTAAAATGTTTTAATTTTTTAAAAAAGTCTACTTCCCTGCTCCTTAGGCTTTCAAACATGGACAAGTGTTGTTGTTGTTGTTTTGTTTTTCAATAAAACTTGGTTCTCACGGGATATCTTCATGCCTTCTGCACAGTCCAAGGTTAAAATAGGGGTGGTGGATAGTCATTCCTCAGACCAGGTTCATAGAAAGAATGTAACACAGCAACCCAAGGACTTAGGTTCTGACACAAAGCCTGTCCAACCACTTCTCTCCAGCAAAGCTAGGCATCCCTGACTGAGGAAACCTTTCCAATAATGAGGCTTTTTGCTATCCTTGAAGAATATATATAAAGGGAGAAGACTGGGAACCCTCTGTCTCTGTAAATAGTTTTCAGAACTGATAGACTGTTCTAGAGAAATATCATCCAGCCTAGCACTGCTCCTTTATACTTCAGCCAAGCTTCCTTAAGTATCCAAGACTCTACAGACTCCACACATACATGCACATTTTGACCCCCAGAAATCAGTCTGGCAGAATATATGGGATTTCACATAAAAATTCTCGGGCTACATCCCTAGCAAAGATAATAACTATTAATGTTTTGTCTCTTCTGAAGCCTTTAGTTAGTATGTTCATTTAGAGAACAAGGCAATAACTCTTTGCTGACTTTATTGTACCACCCATAGTGTTTGTAGTTTTGTTTTTACTATGTTCTCTTTTATTGATCTGGATGCAGCCTTACTGACTGCTTTAGGGAATCCATAACAATAGTTTGTATGCTCTTTTTATTCCTACCCTCCCCCATTAGACTGTGCTTGATATAAAGACTATGCTTGTTTTGCCATGCTACCATCTTAGTACTTTTTAACTTTATTTTTATAGTGATTGTCTGCTTTTTACTTTGAAAACTCTTTGAGCTGATTTTAACTTGTGTCAGGAAAGAATTCTCTCAATCATAATATGTTCCCATATTATGGGAACATATTATGATGCCACACTTGAGAATGGTAATCGTGAGGTGAATTTTCCCTGGCAAAATTTTCATGCTGTGATGTAATTGTTTTCTAGGCTAATGCCTGAATTAGTTGGATTAAATAATGCTATTGGGTAAGCATGTTATTAGATAACATGGTGTAATGCCACCAAGGTCCATCCTGATTGGTACTTTTGGGTGTTCTGCTATTTTTAATGAGCACATGGTATGCCATGTTATTGGATATTTAAGGTTAATCTGATAGCACAACTATGCAAAAGCAATGGTGTAATATTATCTAGTATCTTATGTTTATCTGACAACACACATATGCAAAACGAATGCCTCAGTCATTCTAAAATGTAGCAGATAAACTAATGCTTGAAACCAATCTAATGTTCAGTAATTCTAGCAACTTGTTCTCAGATGAAATAGATGTCCACAAGAAACAAGTCTTTTACTTATTGTGCAAAAGTTGCACCTTATTCAGAAAAGAGAAGATGAAGGCTGCAGTCTTAGTTTTACAAGGGAGTAAACACCTTTGAACACAGTAGGACTTATTTTACTTTACTTCCAAGTAAATAAGTTTAGGATTATGCTATAAAACTGCACTCCATGCACATATACCTGGGAGTAAGCCTACTGAACATGATGGGACTAGCTTTTTAAAGAAAAGTGCACACATTGTGCTCCATGATGCACAAAATACTGAAAAACATTTCTAGTAGTTTTGCTTTGAATTTTTATCTGAATGGCAAATGAACAGCAGAAGGATCCCATATCAGGCATGTCAGAAGGAGATTCTTATCCATATGAGCTTCCCTGGTATGTATATTTAGGCAAGTTTTGAACTTCGTTTGTTAAAAGTGGCAGTGGTGGGATAATACAGATTTTGTCTTAGAGCACATGGCAGTTTTCAAGAAATTATTCTCCTCTTCAAAGCTCTGCCAACCTAGCAGTTTGAAAGCATGCAAATGCAAGTACGGTAGATAAATAGGTACCACTTTGGTGGGAAGGTAAACAGTGTTCTGTGCAATCATGCTGGCCACATGATCACAAAGTAGTCTCTGACAACGCTGCTCTACAGCTTAGTAATGGAGATGAGCACTGACCCCTACAGTCAGAGATGACTTGACAGCCTTGTCAACAAGGAAAACTTTTACCTTTACCTTCAAAGCCAGTGTACAAGAAGAAGGTAATAATTATTATTATATTTCTTACCTGCCTCTCCCCTTAGATTGAAGTATGAATAGGATTGCCCTCACGTGAGGGCAGTGTGGATACACCAAAAAGAATGGGCAAATTTGGAGGTAGTGATGGAATCAACCTTATGGATAATGAGTTTAGAGTGCATGACCTGAAATTATGCATTAGGAAGCACCATTCAGTTAGAATGCCTGAATAAGCCAACCAACACCATGTAGAACAGAGAATCTTCTCAGAAGGAATGCCTAATATCCATGCACTTCAAGGGTAAACATCCTTGAAATTGACCTTACTTGGAATAATGATAATACGATTAAAGGATTTCAACTGAATCAAGGGAACAATAGCCTAAAGAAAATGCACGCATCCTATGTGGGAGGACACCAGCAGCCAGACTGGTGTCTGGTATGAATTTTAGAGACTATATAACACCTGTCCTGCAAGAACTGCTCTGGCTTCTAGTTTGCTTCCAATCTCAATTGAGGGTGCTGGTGTTGACCTACAAAGCCCTAAATGACTTGGGACCAAGATATCTGAAAGACCTCCTCCTCCCATATGTGAGAAATCTGAGATCTTCAGAACAGGCCCTGTTGTGTGTCCTAACACTTCATGAAGTTAGGTTGGTGGGTGCATGTAACAGGGCTTTCTTCATAGCAGTACCTCAATTGTGGAACTCCCCACGCAAGGAAGTTAGGCTGGCATCCGCAGGCAACCAAACAGTGCTGTTCCACATGGCATTTAGTGTTTGAAATTGTTGACTGTTTCAAAACTGGGTTCTAGAACTGTTTTTAGAGTGCTTTTAGAGGTTGTTAAATAGTATTTTAATGTGTTTTAAAATGATTTGATCTTTGTGTTATTTTAATTGGTTTTCATTTGTTCATCACCTCAGGAGCCCTTGTGAGCTGGGAGGCAATACATAAAATAAATAAATAAATAAATATTAACTATAGCACCTGCCAGAATTTCAAGGTTTGTTAATATTCTGTAAATGTCTGGATTTTTTCCCATGCAAATATGAACTCTATGCAAGAAACACAGTTTCTTGGACTAAATTAATTAGAATGCATTATATAGAGACAGGTACATGACGGAACAAAATGTCTTTCTGGTGTATATTTTTAAATGTATCATGAAGTTGATCATTTGATTTTGGGGAATTATTAAATTATGACCATTTCATCTTTTACCAAAAGGTTGTATAGCACATAGAGACCAAGATCTTACATAGCTGCACATAGCTTAAGAGTTTTGCATGTTCAATTCTTATAGCCCTCTATCACCAGCCCCAGAAATCACTGTGTTGTTGCAGTAGCAATCCTCCAATGGACATTCTGTGGCTGGTGGAAAGCAGCATGGCACTGGATCAGAGAAGGCTGAGTACATGTTCTGTCAAGATCCACAGCGGTCCTCCGAAGGTCTCAGCAGATGATGTCACCAGCCAAATGCTTCTTCAATATCCTCTGCTTTCTACTAGCAAAGGAAGAAGGGGTTAGCTATAGTAGGAGCATCACTAAGGAGTTGCAGGGAGTGTGGACTGCACCAGGTGACACCCAAACATCTGCCTTTTGGCAGAAATGGGCAGTGGCATTTACCTGTGTCCCTTTAAAATGCTAGAGTTCAGTGGAAGAGAAAGTGTGAGTGAGGCAAGGCTCAATGGGTGAAGAAAGGAGAGGCCCACCCTTTTTTTAAAAAATTAAAATTTACATTCCCCCCCCAAAAAAAACCATTCCTTTTAAATTTCCTTTAAAAATGTCACATCTCACCAAATTTTCACTTTAAGCACATGAAACTATGTGCATGTAAATACATTTAGGCTGTGCATATATTTTAATTTAAAGATATAATTTAAATTTTGCTAGTTGGTTATGTCACTACTGTTGCCATTACATTCAGTGATATATGGGAATTACAATTTATGAGCGACAGTTAATAGAAAAGTACTACAGTTAGGCAGAAAAAAATGAAATGTATAGATATAGGATGCGGGACACCTGGCTTAACAAGACTACATGTGAAAGGGATCTAGGAGTCCTAGTAGACCACAAGTTGAACATGAGTCAGCAATGTGATGGGGCAGCTAAAATGGCCAATGTGATTCTAGGCTGCATCAATAGAAGTGTAGTGTCTAGAATAGTACTACTCTTTTCTGCTTTGGTCCTCACCTGGAATACTGTGTCCAGTTCTGAGCACGACAATTGAAGAGGGATATTGACAAGCTGGAGCGTGTCCAAAGGAGAGCAACAAAAATGGTGAAGGGTCTGGAAACCATGCCTTATGAGGAATGACTTAGGGAACTAGGTATGTTTAGCTTGGAGAAGAGATGTTAAAAGGTTAGGATAGCCCTCTTTAAGTATTTGAAGCGATGTTATATTGAGGATCGAGCAAGCTTGTTTTCTGCTGCTCCAGAGAATAGGATTTGGAACAATGGATGGAAGCTACAGGAAAAGAGATTGTGCCTAAACATGAGGAGGAACTTCCTGAGAGTAAGAGCTGTTAGACAATGGAACACACTCCCTCAGAGAGTGGTGGGCTCTCCTTTTTTGGAGGTCTTTAAACAGAGGCTGGATGGTCATCTGTTGGAGATGCTTTGATTTTGAGTTCCTGCATGGCAGGGGGTTGGACTGGATGGCCCTTGTGGTCTCTTCCAACTCTATGAGGTCAATGGGTGTGTGTGTGTGAGAGAGAGAGACACACACACACACTGGGTGACACCAACCCTAGTAATGCCACTGAGCTCTAGCAGCAATATGGTGTATCCTGGGTGGACTTTGATCATAGAACAGGGAGGAATGGAATGCCAGTCTTTGCAACAACCAACAAAATACATATAGAGGTACAAGTTGGAATTTTACTTGCATATGCCAGCCAATGTATTTAGTCTCTGAAATCTTCTAAATGCTCATTTAGCAAGGGAGCCAGAATCTCCTACCCGTAAATTCTGACTTTTTTTTTACTCTGTATATCTCTTCTCTAAATAACACCATTCTTATTATACTTTACATGCTGATAATTTTGCAAAACTGGTTCCATTTATAACACGAGTGGAACAGAAACCCAATACTTCTTTTATGGTGATATTTTCAGTGAGTCCACAAGAATGCCACTTGGGATATAGCTGAAAATTGATTTATCTAACAGGCTAATATCAAATGTTAACATCTTAAAGTATATCTGTTAAAGCTAGAATATACTGCACACATAAGATGCTGGGATCTGTTGCCTTAAAACACAGTATCAAATTCCAAGGACCTGAACAACTAGTTCTATGAACTCTTGGGTGCTATAGGTATATAGGTAATAGAGCTTGGCAAGCATCTTTTGAAACCAAAGAAAGTTGAGAAATGACATCTGGTTCTTCTGCTCATGAAGCGAGTCAAACATTATGTGGCACAGGTAGCCCTTGAGATGTTGTTGAATTGCAGCCTGCGCTAGTTCACATAACTGATTGTGAGGGACGATGGGAGTGGTAGTTCCACAGCAGGAAAAGGATTACATGTTCACTAGTTGTGGTCTATGAGGTGTGTGCAAGAAGCTAGTATTGTGTTTACCCTCCAAAAAGCTGAATCTACTTGATTCAAATTTTGAGCAATTGTGAATGTATTTGCCATACTTATTTGGGCATATGAAGTGTGTTCATGAAGTCTTCTTCTTTGGAGGTTGGCCATCTGCTGGGGGTGCTTTCAGTGTGTATTTCTGCATGGCAGGGAGTTGGACTGGATGGCCCTTGAGGTCTATTCCAATATGATTCTATGAAGATTTTAATCCCATCTGGAGTGGAGCTATTAAATCAATGGGATTTTTATCATTGTTGACTGACCAAATTCTCATTGATTCAGTAGGTTTACTCTAGTTAGACTAATGATGGTTTAAATTGTGGGTAGAAGGAGACACACCTTAGGGTTGCCATAAGTGGCTGCATCCACACTGCAAAAGTAATCCTGGTTGACCCCACATTAACTGCCATAGTTCAGTGCTATGGAATCCTGGGGGATGTAGTTTCTTGTGGCACCAGAGCTTTCTGACAGAGAAGTCTAAATAGCTCACAAAACTACAAATCCCAGGATTCCATAGCATTGAGCCATGGCAGTTAAACTGGATTATTTCTGCAGTGTAGATGCAGCCTTTAAGGCACTCCACCACCCCCATGGGCACAGCCCCTTTAAAAACATCCCACCCTGGGGCATATTCTCGGAGTGACACTGTGTGTTTTATGGGGGGGCATGTGTCTATGTGTGTGCCATTGGGGTAGGTGGGCGTGCAAGTGTGCACCTCACCCGTAGGCTTCCCTCCACCTCCTTATCTTTCTCTCTGTGTGTTCATCCACTTGTGCAGGGTGACTAGGTGCCCTCCTCCTTTTCCAGGACATGTCCTCCATTTCAACCTTTTATCCAGAAGGAACTCTCAAAAGCCCTCCATTTTGAGCAAGACAAAGGAGCATGAAATATGAGTTTGTTGATCTTTTCTTTTCTTTTTTAATCTTTGGTCCTGTCCTTCATTTTTTTCTGGAATATCCTCCATGTTGAGCAGGAGGAAGCAGCATGAGTTTAACATTTATAGGAGTGTTTTGAGCTTTTTATTTGGGCCTGTCCTCCATTTTTTCTGGAATGCCCTCCATTCCGAGCAGAAGGAAGCAGCATGAGTTCAATATTTATAGGAGTGTTTTGAGCTTTTTATGGGGCCTGTCCTCCCCTTTCCCCCGCTCTTGAACGCCCTCCATGTTGAGCAGGAGGGAGAGGCACCAGCTCTACCTTCCTAGGAGTGTTTTGAGCCTTTCCTTTGGTCCTTTCCCCCATTTTTCTTGAGCGCCTCCCGGGTTGAGGAGGAGGAGGAGGACGAAGGAGCATGGGCTTTAATATCCCTGTGACTGTCTGGAGTCCTGTCCTCCCTTCTTTTCTGGAATGCCCTCCATTTCCTTGGCGGTGAGGAGGAGACCTGGGGCCCTTTCCTGCCTCACTTTCTCCATTACCGACCGACCGACCCCTGGGGTCCCCCACCATTGACCCCCATTCCCTCAGCCACCAGAGCCAAGCCTCCCTCTCCCCTCTGCGCCCATTGTGACGCCTCTGCTTCCCGGGGCGCCTCAGGAGGACCGCCAAGCCCTGTCCTTGCCTATGGCAGCCAGGCAAGGAGGCAGGCAAGGGAGCCAGGGGCTGCCAACTTTCAAACAATGCGTGCTGGCCGGGCTCCTCCCCAGCTGGGCGGGAAGAAGGGCTGCGCTCCCATCCCTGGGCCAGCCTTCAGCGGCGGGCGGCAGCTGCTCATCCTCCTGTTCTTCCTCCTCCTCCTCCTCCTCCTCTTCCTCCTGTTGCCGGGGCTGGTTCAGTGCTGCTCCGGGAAAAGGCAGAGGAGGGGGTGGCAGGAGAAGGGGGGGGACACCCAAAACCCACCCAGCCCAGCTCACCCAAAGGACCACCACCACCACTACCACCGCCGCCCCCTCCTTTCCCGCCCATGGCTTGGAGGGGCAGCGCTTGGTGAGGGGCTGAGGAAGAGGCGAGATGGGCAACACGGCGCACAAGACCCTGGCAGGTAAGGAAGGGAGGGAGGAAGGAA
The DNA here is from genome assembly GCA_026167975.1 of Phrynosoma blainvillii. NCBI lineage: Eukaryota > Metazoa > Chordata > Lepidosauria > Squamata > Phrynosomatidae > Phrynosoma > Phrynosoma blainvillii. The sequence continues at coordinate 267,387,609 of JANUYF010000002.1, read as the reverse complement.
GGAAGGGAAGGGAAGGGGAGACCACCACCACCACCACCGAAAGAGGAGGGGTCTCTCTCAGGCTTCCCTAACGCAAAAGGGACCAGATGTCTTCCTCACCGCCAAGGAGGACAAGGCACTGTAGAAATGGAGGACCTTCAAGGGGGGGGGGGGGAATGTAGGAGGGACCTGGCCAAAGAAAAGCGGAAAACACGTGTGGACATGGACATGGACATGGACATGCATGCTTCTAAGGGTGACTAGAGGACTTCATCTGCAAAGGAGGACAAGGCACCCCAAATGGGGGACCTGCAAGGATAGCCTGACAAAGGAAAGCGAACCCTACAGACACACACACACACACACACACAGAGACCACCCCCCAGAAATGCATGGTGCTTAGACCAGGAGCGGCCCCAGTCTCCCCCTTCCTCAGAGATGCGGCGCGCTTCGGCCCTGCCATGGCTCCCCTCTCGTTCTCGCCGCTGCAACCAGGGAAGGATGGCTGAGGGAAGGGAAGAGAAGAGAGACCCCACTCCCTAGGGTTGGCCAGACCTGGTCCTCCTTCCTCCAGGAGGAATTCCAAAAGGTCCTCCATTTTGAGCAGGACGGAAAAGCATGCCTTTACATTTCTGTGGGTGCTTTTCGCTTTGCTTTGGCCACGTCTCTACATCTCCGTTGAAGGTCCTCCATTTTGAGGCACCTGGTCCTCCTTTGCGGTGAGGAGGGCCCCTGGTCACCCTTCCTCTACCGCCTCCCTTCTGCCTCTGCCTCCCTTGTCTCTGCGAAGAGAGGAGACCTTCCTGGAAGCGGCCGCCTGCCTTTTCGTGGCTCCCGGCATGAGGCGCTTCCCCTGCTTTCGTCCCATTGTCCAGAGGCTGCCTGCTTTGCTGCGGCCAAAATCCCCTTGCCTTGCCTTGCCTTGCCTTGCCTTGCCTTGCCTTGCCTTGCCTTGCCTTGCCTTGCCTTGCCTTGCCTTGCCTTGCGCGTGTGTGCATCCAGTGCATCCATCCATCCCCTTTTTCTCTCCCACACGTGCCTCTTTCTGTCACTCCTTGGTTTAGGCTTCCACGAAGGGATCTCCATTACAGGGGTCGCCTCTCCTGGCGGGGACAGGCTGTCAGACCTCAATGCCGTGGCTGAGCAGGAGATTTGTGACTTCAGAGGGGTGGTGTAACTCTCCCCCCCCCCCCATTCCCAGAATTTTGGTCCAAAACACACTGCAGAAATCGTCCAGTTTGAGACCGCTTTAACTGCCCTGGCTCAGTGTTAGGGAATCCTAGGAATCGTAGTTTATTGTGGCACCAGAGCTCTCTGACAGAGAAGACTCAATGTCTCACAAAAACTACAGTTCCCAGTATTCCCTAGCATTGAGCCAGGGCAGTTAAAGTGGTCTCAAACTGGATGATTTCTGCAGTGTGTTTTGGACCTTGATCTACTAACCCAGATGTTCTTTATCCCCTGTGATTCAGGGTTACTGGATTCTTCTCATTCTGTGACTGGTTGGTGAACAAAGGTGGGCAGAGGTTGTGCCTAGGAGATCCTTGCAACTGGACCCACTGCCTCCTTATTTGGGATTTACTCCCCTGGGAGAACCAGGGTGGCCTAGTGGTTTGAGTGTGGGACTAGGACTCTGGAGAGCAAGGTTAGATTTCCAGCTGGGCCATGAAACCCATTGGGTCGTCTTGTGCAACTCACACTTTCTCAGCGTAGGGGAAAGCAGTGGCAAACCACCTCTGAACAAATCTTGTCAAGGAAACCGTGTGATAGGGTCACCCTAGGGTCACCATGGCTGCATTCGCACTACAGAGATAATCTAGTTTGACACCGCTTTAACTGCCATGGCACAATACTACAAAATTCTGGGAATTGTAACTTGTGAATTCCATAGCATTGAGCCATGGCAGTTAAAGTGGTGTCAAACCAGATTATCTCTGCAGTGTGGAAGCACTCATAAATCAGAATGACTTCAAGGCACATAACACACACACAAGCCTCCAGCCATCTCCAGGAGCTCCGAAAGGAGGTGTGGCCAGAGCAGTGGAAGGGAACATGCTTGGCATGCATAAGATTCCAGGTTCAACCCCCAGCATTTCTAATTAAAACCTTCTCTGGTTGCTGTAAGAGGCAGCAGCAGGAAGAAGACAGGGGAAGATCCCTTGCAGGAGCTTTTAAAGACCTGGGATGGGTCAAAGCAGACACTGCTGAGCAGGATGGGCTAGTGGAGTCTGAGTCAAGTTTAAGGCAGCTTCATAGAAAGGTTAATGTGCTTTTAAAATTTGCCTTCATCTGAAAAGGATCACCATCCTCAGATTTCATGAGGACTGAAGTGACTGAGTCCCACAAGATACAGTCTAGTATATAAAAACACCTAGTGCCTGTCAAAGGCTATCACTCTGTGCATTTACTTGGAAGTAAGGTCCAGAGGAAATTTTATGGCTTCCTTCCTGATCTATGTATGTCTGAGGTTTGGTTGAGAAAGAGCTGAAGCAAACAGGTTCAGGGGCAAAAAGTATTGTTGCTTTTTTTGAATGAATATGATTGGCAAATGAGACGCGTGTAAGGAGACAGATGCTGGTGGTTTTTGTTCACTAGCCAAGTGGCATGCTAGCCACAAAAATGGTCAGTTTCTGAGGCAGATGGTTTTCTGGGGGGAAGTTCTTTCCTTCTTTTTTAAAGCCTTCTTTCTATAGAATAGAAAAAATATGCTTTTGAAAATTCAGGACCTTTCAGTATCCAAGATGCATCCTCTCTCCCCAATCCTGAACTGAAATAAAAGCATTGAACTTCAGGGGCAGAAGGGATGTATCTTGATCCCCTGGAAACATAACAAAAGATGGCAAAATTGCTGTTTCTGGCTGGGGAGAAAACCCATTTATGCAGCCGAATTGGGTAGATGCTGCCTTCCATTGTGAAATGTGTTTGCAAAAGAGAAGTTGTTGGGTTTTTAAAAAAAACTTTTTTGAAGACTTTGTATGTAGTTTCTGCTCAGTAACTCAAAAGTGGTGGTGGGGGATATTTTGAATTATGTTTTATTTTATTTTTTTATAAAATAAAGGTTCTTCTCCTGCCCCAGGCACCCAGCCTGTATTGTTCTGGTATAATGGAAAGCAAAACCTTTCCTTTCCTTTTTTTTTTCTGGCTAGCAAGTGTATAATAGGGACTCGGCTGTTCATCCCTGCTGTCAGTGAGTCAGTGGGCAATGAGAACAGTTGTTTGATAAAGAATGAAGAGTATTGAATTGCTTCTTTGAGCTCCTATAAGCCTGTAGCTTCAGCTGTCTACCTCCCTCTCCCCTTGCTTTCTTTTCAGCTTTTCTTTTGAGCAGCCTTATGTGTCACATTTAGTATACTGTACTTGGCTAGCTTACTAAAGCTACCGATACATTTCTCCAAAACTTGGCAGCTACATGGCACTATTATGAAGTTCCCTTGCAATATGGGAGAGGGATAGATGACCTCAAGCCTAAACGTCTCTTCTTAGTACTGTATTGCAAAACTGTTTTGTTAAATCTAGCTATTGGTTTATTTAGCTTGATTCCTCCCCCCCACCCCCATTCAACTTTTAAATGTATGTTAATTCTATCTCTGCTTTAGGATTGGGATGAGACATAGAAATAAATTAATGTAGTTTGATTCTGCAGTGGAGGTGTTAGAAGCAGGTCATAAGTAGTTGGGCACCTGAAGGATGTTTTAGAGCAGGGGTAGGCAACCTAAGGCCCGGGGGCCGGATGCAGCCCTCCGAGGTCTTTGGACCGGCCCCAGGCTGGTCCTGCCGCCACCTGCCATGATGATATTGATTATTGTTGTTATTACTTGTTCTTGGGGGTTTCTTGGCAAAATCTCCACAAGGGTTTTGCCATGGCTTTTATGGGGCTGAGAGAGTGTGCATGCATATTTTTTAATGTTTTTTAAAATATATATTTTTATTTTTATTTTTATTTTTTATTTTTTATTTTTGGTGCTTCGGCCCCCCAATTGTCTGAGGGACAGTAACCCGGCCCCTGGCTCAAAAAGGTTGCCTACCCCTGTTTTAGAGTCTAGAATGTAGCACTTTGAGACCAGCTCCTAATCTTGAGGTGCATGAAACACCTCAGGAGAAAGAAGTTTTTGTTTCAAAACCTCAGCTGCTGCTGCAGGCTTACCAGTGTCTTGTTTGGATCATGGGCATGGGTATAGTTTAGGCCAGTCACTTTTTCTGGGCCCAACCTACTTCACAAGATTGTGGTGAAGGCAGAATCGGTGGTATGAGAACAGTATGTGCTACCCTAAGATCCTTAGAGGAAGGACAAGATGGAGATACACATGGATGCGTGCACGCACACACACACATCTACCCTGTCTGTCTGCCTGCTTGCCTGACTATGTATATTCTTGGTATAAATAGTGTCAGAAGTATTTTATTTTCTCTGTATGCTACAGAGTACCTTAGAAACCTTGGGTTAAATCTATTCTTGAAATAGGGTTCATAGCAGATTCAAACCCACAAGCTAAAAAAGCCACCACTAATGTATGGCACATTTGAAAGCATGGGAATTGCAAAAAGGTCATCAGAGTTGTGGAAATAACATTTTCCATGTAGTGGGGTGGTGGTGATTATATGATGCCTAGCAAATCAGGTAGGATGGTGGGCATGAATAGAGAAGAGTGAGCATTACATCTTCTGGTGTGGAAGGCAATCAGAAGATGTTTTATGCAATGCATGAAGGTTAAGAGGTTATTGTAGCTCCTTCTGTCATTTTGCTAGGCTTAGCTGCTTATCTCTACTGAGCTGGCTTTGGAGTGGAACTACCTACTCCAACATGAATGTTAATAGCTGAGAGTTTAACGTCCTTGACTCATAATGGACCTGCACTCTTATCTAGCACAGAGTTGTCTTATGTGCTCATACTTTACAATGTATAGTTGGACTTGCATAGTCACTGTTGCAGTTATAAAATTGCATAGCTTGTATTAATGGGCATTAATTTGGATTCCATTCTGAATTGGATCATCCAATTGGAACATGCTTTTTTTTTTTATTAATATGCTTGACAAAAAAAAAAAAAAAACCTGAACCAGTTTTCTTCCTTCCAGAGGTCAGCTTACATTGTATACATGTTTTTCCCCACCAAACCAGATTAACAATGAACAGGAGGTTTGGAAAGTTGTTTTTAATATGGATATGAACAATTCCTAGTGATTAAAACCCACTTTCCTCTACTTTGCTGGAGAAGTTGTACAGCTTGTGTAACTGTATAATTTTGCCACAATTCTTAAAAACAAGTTTCTTTGAAGAGCACATGACCCGAAGTTTATGAAAAGCAGTGCATTTGTTGGCAAAATAATGTCCTTATTTTCTTGCATAGGTGATAATCTGTTTTATGAAATGGGCATACTAGATTATGGTGATTTCTTCACATTTTCCCACAACAGTTGCTGGAGAATAGAAATTCTTAAGGGCATATTTAAATTCTTGGGCTGGTTCCCATTTGAAAAATAAGGGTGTTTAGAATGATTGTCTGACTGCCCTAGTATCTCTAGGAGCCTTTCATCTGAAATCTGAAGAGCTTCTTCTTTTAAATTGTGACAGCAGATGCTCTTATTTAAAGAAACAAAATTTCTCTTGCCTTGTCATTGAAACAGCAACAATTTGTACAAAAGCTAGTACAAGCCACCCTAATATTAGCTCTTTGGAAAATCTTTTATCTTCTATTATCACTTTAGAAAATCTTTTATTTTTGTACCCAGAGCTCATTTGTTGAGGTTTTTTCTTCTTCTTGAATTCAGCATTAAAGGGTTAGTTTTCTTTGTGTGCTTTTTAAAATTGGAGGCAGTAGTTTTATTCTGATCTCAGACAGACAAAATCTAAGCAGTTACATCATGGAAAAAGCCCAAATAACCAACATACCTTGGTATCTGTTAAGATACTTTAGCCTTTCATGGGAAATATTGGGGGAAACTAACATTTCTGAAATTCTCTTCTTGCTGCCTTTTAGGCTATTTTGGCTGCAGTCCTATGCTCATTTACTTGGGAGTAAACACTATTGAACTCAGTGGAACTTACTTCTGAGTAAACACAGGACTATATTATCAGCCATTAGTGGGAGCTACTATACTGCCTTCTGCTTTTGCCATTTTTTTTTAAACAAAACAGTTTTTAAAGAATCTTGGTTTTGACGTCTGCTTGGCCAGTATTTTGATAGTTAGCACATAGAAGAATACCATATTAACAATAATGGCAGAATACTGGAATGAATAATAGTACCTTGGGCAAGTCACATTCTCTGAGCCTCAAAGGAAGGCAAAGCTCTTCGGAGCAAATCTTGCAAGGAAATCCCATGATGGGTTTGCCTTAGGGTTGCCATATGTTGGAACAGGCAAGAATGCACACAACAATGTTATTTTTATATTGGCTGTGATAAAGAGGTAAGTTAAGGTGCAGTAAATGTATACCTTGTTTTTAGAATACTCTGATGTATATTTTCTTTTAATACTCTGAATTTTTTATGTGGACAAGCGTTTACACAATTGGGAGGACATAGCCTCCTTATGCTGGAACAACAATCCCTAAATTGCATACTATTCAATTGTAGCCATTGTGACTTTGCTGGATTAAACTGCTTGAGGGGTATAGGTCTAGTTTTTCCACCCCCACCCTCTGGTTTCTATTCCTAAAGTGGCTATTGACAATTCCTTGATAATCTTTATATGCTGTTTTCATTTTTCATAGCATCTCACATCTGTTAAAACTGTGGTTTGTCATAATATCTGAGCCCACTCAGTTTTATCCTTTCAGTACGTTATTGTTGTTGTTGTTGTTGTGTGCTCTCAAGTAGTTTCCAATGTACACCTCTTAAGGTTAACCTATATCAGGGGTAGGCAACCTAAGGCCCGGGGGCCGGATGCGGCCCCCCGAGGCCTTTGGACCAGCCCCAGGCCGGTTCTGCCGCCGCTGCCACTGCCCACCATGATGATATTGATTATTGTTGTTATTACTTGTTCTTGGGGTTTTCTTGGCAAAATCTCCACAGGGGTTTTGCCATGGCTCTTCTGGGGCTGAGAGAGTGTGCATGCATATTTTATTTTTTTTCCCAATTTTTAATTTTTATTTATTTATTTATGGTGCTTCGGCCCCCCCCCCAATTGTCTGAGGGACAGCAACCCGGCCCACGGCTCAAAAAGGTTGCCTACCCCTGACCTATATGGTTTTGTTAAGTGTTACTTGCCCAAGGCTGCTTAGTGGGTTTCCCTGGCTGACCTGGGATTCGAACCCTGGTTTCCCAGAATCCTAGTCCAACATTCAAATCATTATACCATGCCGGCTCTCCATTCTCCCATGCCTTTTGTATTTTTAAATGTCCAGATGCTGCTTGACTGTTTTTAAGATATTTTTGGTTAAATTGCTTTAAATTTATTTATTGTTTTATGATTGTACACATTTACTGTTGTTTTTATGTTGGCAAATCTCTTCCTAGGAATATTGTCACTGAAAACATAGTGTATACATTTGCTGAATAAATGAATGGAGACCATAGTGAGGGCACCTGGCATAAAGCTTGGAAAAGTTATCGTTTGAGTAATGATTCTCAAAATTCCCCACTTGGCATGACTACTGGCTATGCTGGCTGGTGGGATTCTGGGGGCTGTATTCCAAAAAACTAATTTTTCTAAAGTTTACATGTCACTATTTCTACAGAGCTGACTAGTTAGTTTCCTACAGCAAAAACAACAAAGTCCCGAAGTACCTTTGTTGTTGTTGTTAACTGCCCTCAAGTTGATCTCGACTCATGGCGACCCTATGGATGAGACAACTCCAAGACCCCCTGTCCTCCACTGCTCTGCTTAAATCCTACAAACCCATACCCATTACCTCCTTAATAGAGTCCATCAATCTGGCATGTGGCTTTTTTCTCTTCCTACTTCCCTCTACCATTCCCAGCATTATTATCTTTTCTAATAAGTCTTCTCTTCTCATGATGTGTCTGAAGTATGACAGCCTCAATTTGGTCATCTTGGCTTCCAGGGAGGTTTCTGGCCTTGCAGGGAGTTTTCTAGGACCCATTTATTTGTCTTTTTGGCTGTCCACAGGATCCTTAACACTCTTCTCCAACACCACATCTCAAAGGAATTGATTTTCTTCCTATCTTCTCTCTTAACTGTCCAGCTCTCACATCCATACATGGTAACAGGGAATACAATGGCTTGTATGATTCTAACTTTTGTGCTCAGTTATATATCTTTGCTTTTTAGAATCTTTTTTAGTTCTTTCACAGCCACCCTCCCCATTCTTAATCTTCTTCTGATTTCCTGACTGCAGTCCCCATTTTTATCAATGTTTGATCCCAGGTATAAGAATTATTTTACTATTTCTGTTTCTTCATTGTCTAGGTTGAACTTGTGAAGGTCCTCGATGGTCATCGAAGCACCTTAAAATGATTATGGTGTGAACTGTCATAGGCTATGGTCCATGAACATTCATGCTGTAGTAGATTTGTTCATTTTTAAAGTGCCTCTTTGTTGATTCCCTTTTACCAGGGAATGCTTAGAATTGTTAAATTATAATTTTTGCCATATGTTTCAGTTTAGCTGTTCCACTATGTAGTGGCTTCCTGAGCATTTATAACAGGGGTTGGCAACCTGCGGGCTGCACCCAGCCCGCCGGCAACGATAACGAGCACCGCTGCGCACACCACGGCCACCATTTTGTTTGCCAAAATGGCAGCTGCGACTCGTTCGCGCATGCACAGTACTCCTGCGCATACGCAAATGAGTCGCGGCTGCCATTTTGGCAAACAAAATGGCGGCTGCAATGCGTGCGGCAGCAGCACGTGCGGCGGCGGCGGGGTTGGCGGAGGCGGGGGCTGCGCATGAGCACGCGCACCGCCATCTCCCCCCCCCCGGCCCAGCCCGGCGGAAGACCTGGGGACCAGCGACTGGCCCCAGGTAAGTAAATCTTGCCAACCCCTGATTTATAATAATAATAATAATTTTTAACTTTTATTATTTATTAAAACACATATAACACATAGACAAAAACCATAATAAACAAACAACTTACATATACATACATACATACATTTCACAACAACAACAAAAAAACATAAAATATGACTTCCCCTCCTTTACTTTGAATACATTATACATATTATTTTTAACTTTCTTATATCTCCTTTATGTATTGTAATTTGATTTCCAATTCCTTTTCTGTTTTGCACCTATTTTTACATTATTATTTTTCATCATCCTCCGTTACATACCATATATTTTAATTCACTCTACCTATTAATTTTTTTTCAACAACGCCACTTTTCCCCTCTTAACACAACCATTATCATCAATATCAATATCTGATTATTTAATAACCCCTTTTCATTTCCACACAACCACACTGTTTTCTCCCCAAAGTTCTTTAAAATATTCTATAATCGGTGTCCATTCTTTCCCAGGTTCACCACTTTTATCTTTTTTCAATAAAAATGTCAATTTATCCATTTCCATAACGTCATATAGTTTAATTTGCCAGTCCTCTATGTTCAAAGCGTCCTTACTCTTCCACTTTTTTGCAATTACAGTCTTAGCAGCATATAACATATAGAATATTATCTTACCAAATTTTCTTTCAATCTCATCATTTATCATCCCCAATAAGTACACTTCAGGTTGTTTGCACATCTTAATTTTTAAAATCTTTTCTATTTCTGTATGTATCTGTGAATAATAATAATTTTTTTTATTGGTAGCCCACCTCTCCCCAAAGGATCATGGTGGGCAACAATCATAAAAATACAGCTATAAAACAACATAATAAAATAGCATGATCTCTTTCCTCCCAATTAAAACTAACACCTCATCATAAAATACATTCAATGAATAAAATTAACTAAATTAAACAAATTAAAATGAGGCATCATGGGACAAACAAGGGCAGCCTACATCAGTATCATGGAACGATCAATTGATCAGTCAGGGAAGGCCTGCCAGAAGAGATCCGTCTTGACAGCCTTTTTAAAAGCATCAAGAGACATAATGTGATGGGTCTCCTCTGGCAGGTCATTCCATAGTTTAGGAGCAGCCAATGAAAAAGTCCTTTGGGTAACTGCAGCAAGCCTCGTCTTCCTTGGCTGTAATAGGTTGCTCCGAGAGGACCTGAGTGTGCAGGGTGGATTGTATGGAAGAAGGCGCTCCTGCAAGTAAGCTGGACCTAAGCCATGAAGGGCTTTAAAGGTTATTACCAACACCTTGTACTGAGCTGGGAAACTAATAGGCAGCCAGTGGAGAGATTTTAGAATTGGTGTTATGTGTTCACTTCTAGATTTTCCGGCGACCAGTCTGGTTGCCATGTTTTGAATCAACTGGAGTTTCCGAACTAGGTAATGATAATAATAATAATAATAATAATAATAATAATAATAATAATAAGTTTTATTTATTTTTATTTATTTATAGGTACAAGGGTTATTTTTATTTTTATTTATTTATAGGTACAAGGGTAGCCCCATGTAGAGTGCATTACAGAAGTCCAATCAAGAAGTTACCAGCACATGTACCACTGTTTTTAGGTCTGCCGGCTCCAGGTACGGTTGCAGTTGGTGTATCAGCCAATGCTGAAAACTAGCACTCCTGGCTGTCACATCTGTCTGAGTTGACAACTGAAGTGATGAATCCAGGAGCATTCCCAAACTGTGAACACAGTCTTTTATGGGCAGTGTGACCCCGTCCAGGACCAGTGAACATATCTCCGTACCTGGATTGGGGTCTCTACAGCAAGTACCTCCGTCTTCACTGGATTCAGATTTAGTCTGTTTTTCCTCATCCAGTCCATTACCGCCTTAAGACATTCATTTAGAGGAGAGATGCCATTCTTAGTCACTGCAGCAAACTGAGGTATGGAGAAATATATTTGGGTGTCATCAGCATACTGATAATACCCCACCCCATGTCTCCAGATGATCTCACCCTGTGGCTTCATGTAAATGTTGAATAGCATTGGGGACAGAATGCTGCTTTGAGGGACACCAGATCTAAGATCCCCCTTAGAGGAGCAACTGTCCCCAAGTATCACCATCTGGAATCTGCCTGAGAGATAGGACAGGAACCACTGCAATACAGTGCCCCTGATTTCCAAATCTCCTAAGTATTCCAGAAGGATACCATGGTCGATGGTATCGAAGGCCGCTGAGAGGTCCAAGAGCACCAACAGGGTCACACTTCCCCTATCGATACCTAGACGGGGATCATCGACTAAAGTGGCCATGGCAGTCTCAACTCCATATTCTGTCCTAAAACCAGTTTGAAATGGATCTAGATAATCTGTTTCATCCAAGACTACTTGGAGCTGAGTGGCATCAGCTCTCTCTGTCACCTTGCTTGAAAATGGAAGATGGGAGACCGGCCTATAGTTATTTTTGTCCAGGGGGTCTAGGGAAGTTTTTTTCAGAAGCGGCTTAACCACCGCTTCCTTTAAACAAGCTGGTAATCGACCCTCCCTAAAGGATGCATTGATTATATGACTTAAGAGCATCCTAATTGTTTCTCCACCCTGGACAGCCAGCCATGAGCAAATGCAGCTCCTACTGTATGCAGCTGATCAGCTACGTTTGCAACATTGCAGCAATGAGTAGGGCTTGTTCTGACTGAAAAACTGGTTGCTGTTGCTGGATTATGAACAACAACATACCAATCTATAATTTTGTGAAACTTTAGTGGCTTAGTATTTAATGACACCCCTTTGTGGTCTGAAGCTAATTTCCTCTTATCTAAATTAGTTGACATTTTGCTTTTCATTCAAGGTAGATTCATAGTTATTACTCTCCTTTGATGTTCATTTCACCTCTACTTCCAACAGCCAGCTGTCTTTCTGGATGTCTAATTATTACCTTTCACCTGCATTCTGCCATTTATGAATAGGATATATTGTGGTTTATAGCTAGACAGTAGAAGGTTTCTCTCTCATTCTCACTCTCTGTATGCTTTGGTGTTTGATGGTGTGTATGAGAGAGAGAGAGAGAGAGCACACATCCTCAGAGATTACTTCAGAAAGAATAACAAAATATTCAGACACCTTGTCCAATCCAGTCTTCATAATGACCATATTAGGTCATAAGTATATTGTATCCTTAGGACATCAAAACAGGATTTTGGTACTTAAAATTTCTTTTTTTAAAAAAATTACAGTGGAAATTCAAAAATGCTTAAATTCTTTCTGCAAACTACTCCTCAAATCAAATAGAAGAGGATATTGAGGGAAATGAAACAAAATCTGTGTCTCCTGATCACAATGTGGCATTTGCTCATATCTTTTCCCCACCACCTGCTCTTTCTTGCTGTTGCAAATCTACACACCCTCTACAGATCTCCTTTTTCTTTCTTTTTTATCCTTAGTTCATATATCTTCACCTTGATTCTGCTACAGCTCAGAAAAAAGTTACTTTATTGGATTACCACATAATAATAATAATAATAAAATTTATTTATATCCCGCCCTCTGGAAGTCCAATCTGGGCGGCTTACAGCAATAAAACATATACAATACCCATAAAACATATACAATATGTCAAACCCCCTCCCCCCCTTAAAACAGTATTAAATCAAAAAAAATTTTTTTTAATAACATACAATAATAAAAGCAAAAAACTTGACCCAGTAAATAAGCCCAGCAATAATGATCCTAGCCATCCTTAGATGGGGCCATGGAAGGATTGCTGGGGTGGGCCATTTGTACCCGAGACTGGGATATTTAATCTGGAAAGGCTTGCCAGAAGAGATCCATCTTGACAGCCTTTTTGAAGCTGTCTAATGATGTTAACTGACGGATCTCGTCCGGCAGGTCATTCCAGAGTCTAGGGGCGGCGACAGAGAAAGCCCTCCGGGAGGTAGCTGCAAGCCTAGATTTTTGGGATTGTAGCAAATTCCTCCCGGAGGATCGGAGAGTGCGGGGAGGATTGTATGGGAGAATTCCAGAATCCTCAAACCAGCATGGCCAATAATGTTGAAAGATAACCCCCATGTTCCTTTTGGAGCTCAGAGTCAACTTCTCCTCACCATTGAGTCCCATTGTTTCTCTTCTCTAAATTTTCAAAATCCAGAATATTCTGGATTTCCAGAAATAGCTGAAGGACTTGCCCAGCTTGCTTCAGAGAGGTCTAGAAAGACATTTTTGAAATACAACTCTGTGTCCATTAACATATAGACACACATTTGGGGTGATTGCTTGAAAAACCACAGGGAAGGACAAGAGGCAGAAAATGGCAGGCAGTTAGGCCTCATCTGGTCCAAGCATGAACAGAAACAGAGCAGCTGGCCACCAGCTGATGTTTGGACCTCCAAACATCCATTTCAACTGATGATGGTATACAGCTTCACCTCTTGTATAAATACAAAATATGATAGAGCTTGTCCTGATTTGGCTGTGGAAGAGAGAATGCTGAAATGTTCCAACAGTCACCTTCCCATTCTCTTGAACTGACATCAAGGATTTTCATCCCTTCTTGTAGTCTGTGGAAGCAATCTGTTTGTAGAGGCTTTGTACGAATATCAACAACTAGCACTTCAATGTTGCAGTATTATAACTGTACAGATTTATATTGACACATCTCTTGCACCTGGTCTTGAATAAGCTGTTTTATTTATTCAATAAATAGTCATAGTTTGTATAGAAGCACCTTTCATGCTTAATTAATAATAACTGTGATAACATTGTATTCCTCCTCCTCCATGCATATCTATGCAATTGATATTTATTCTCAATGAATTTCCAGAATTCAGAATTCATTCACATATATCGAAATATCCAGAATTTGCTGTTGTCCTTTCAGATTGTTCAGGCCTCTGGAATTGCCTATATTTCTGAAACTATCCAGATATTTCAAGTGCTGGTTAGATATTCTGGTACAGAATATACTGCTTACTAGAGCTAGAACTGGCCAGTGATATTTGGGTGTCTAAGGCAGAATGTCCAAATTGATTTTCCTGTTTCCCCAATTTTTCTTATGATATGAAAAACAAATTCTCCCCTACAGCATTCTTCTGCTGCACTGAGTACTTGTATGGCTCTTGTTCATTTTAGTGGGAATTGTACAAGAAAACATCCTGATGGATTTCCCCCCATGGATCATATCTGTCTGTCTCCCATTCTGTGACTCCTTCAAGGAACATTCCACGGGACCTGGACTGACTGCTGTGACTTGCCTCATGCTAGGATTGCCTCTCTATACTACGGAGAGCATGATTGAATAAAAAGTCCTTTATGCATCACAGGCTTGCCAATTGCAATTAATTCAGCTTTGCTTCAGTATTAGTATTTACACTTAGTTTATGTCCCAGCTGATTTGATGCTCTCTTTCTCTCCCTACTTTTTTGCCAATATTTAACTTATTAAAGGCCATTAGGTTATTAATTCACTCACACACACCCATTTTCTGGAATCACTATTGTCTTGATGCCTGAATGCTCAAATATATAGATAAAGTTAGTATCTCTCAGTCTTTTTATATGAGAATGTAAGCTTCGTTATGTGACTGATGATGATGATTCATTTGCAAGATTACATAACATCCCTGTTCATATTCTAAAAATCTTCTTGTAGATCAGTTCCACTCTTCTTCTAATCAAAGAAGAAAATAAACATCTGCTTCGTGGGCAGCACCCATGAATTAAGGTAGTTCTGGGTATGTGGGGCCTGTTGTATAGTTGCTTTAAAGGAAACCTCCATTCAAGACATCTTGTCCCTTAGTTTAATCTTTTCAGACCACAACTCCCATCATCCCTAGGTAACATGGGAACACTGGTGAGGGAGGATGGGTGTTGCACTCCATGCAGTCTGGAGTTGGGGACATGCCAGCTGGAAGAACACTGCTCTGTTTGTTCAGTTTTTTCCCCCCAGAGCAGTTGTGTAACTGGGGATCAGAGGCAGTGGTAAGGTGTGTGATGAGTGGCAATGATGTGGTCTCAGAAGAACACTGAAGTCTGCTTTTAGGAGAGGCAAGAAGGGAGGGAGAGGTTGTTAACTGAACATTTTATCACAATTGACTACCCTTTTTTGGTTGAGATTATTGATAAATGCTAACATCTCTTTTCTCCACTTGCTATTTCTTTAAAAAAACTTTTTCAGTGACTTTTGACACAAAGTGATAGGCAAGAAGATGCCTATCTTCTGGTAAAGACATCATAAGTCTGATGATAACAGACTATTGCATATTTTCAGGGGTTGGTAGAACAGGGAATCTTAGAGAAGCTGCTTTCCCTTCTAGTCATACTCGCTGGACTCTTTTTCCAACCAGGAAAGGCTGCAGGGAATCCTGCCTTCCTTTGCATCTGCTTGCCTTTCAAAGATGCATGCCTTTCAAAGGCAAATTATTCTAAAAGGTAAATAGGAACAAAACTGGATTTACATGGTTTAAAAGGACAACCCCTTATTCTCCTCCTCGGGCATTTCCATGTTTTGAGGGAGGAGAAGCCCTGTTTACTGTGAGCCATTGTCATTGTGGTGTAGTGGTTTGAGCATTGGACTATGATTATGGAGACAAGGATTCAGATCCCACTTGGCCAAGAAAGCCCACTGGTGACCTAGAGCAAGTCAGACTCCCTCAGCCTCAGGGGATGGCAATGACAAACCCCCTCAGAAGAAATCTGCCATAAAAAATCTATGCTAAGTCAACCCTAGCGTCTCCATAAGTCAGAAATGAGTTGAAGGCAAACAACACAACATATACATTAAACTTCATTTAAAAAAACAGATTTAGTCTGTCCTTACAGCATCTTCTCTGATAATACTTTTTCTACTTCTTTTTTCTGTGAGATGGCAAATTATATACTCTTTCTGTTGTAACCTGAACATGTCAATACCCTTTACTAGACTGCTTGAAATTGGGCTTGCTTTGCCCTGGAGGCAGGGAGTCAAACTATGAAGTATTTTGGTTCATTTTTAGTTCAGCAGTTGGTCTTATATTATCTGCTCTGATTCTGGTAGGATTGATGGATATTGGGTGAGCCCTTGTTCTGAACCCCTATCCCTATCCACTTACCAGCACTTACTTACCACCTTACCCCTATCCACTTACCAGCACTTCCACATCTGTTCTCATTCTGTTCTTCTTCAAGAAGTACTTTCAGATAATGGTTTGTTTTCTGTCTTTATCTATATATGAATATGATTTGCCATGGTAACTCAGCAGGTTGCTGCTACCTGTTTTTGTAGGAGTGGGTGAGATCTAGAGTCATACATTGGATTAAACTATACACTCTTACTATAGAAATCTGGCTAAATAATTTCTCACAATTACTTCCATTGTCTGAAGCAACAGCTTCTTTGGTTTGATCATGGGATTTATTTATTTACTGTATATACTTGACTATAAGTCGACCTCTTATATAAGCCGAGGGCAGGTTTTGGGGCCAAAATTATGGATTTTGATATGACCCATGGATAAGTCGAGGGTAAAACTTAGCAGCATGTAACAAAGGATGTAAAGGATGAAGCAAAGGAAAATAATGCTAAAGATCTTTAAAATTTTTGACAGGCATAACTGTTTGTGCTCACCCTAAATGCTGGATGGATGAGATAGTAGAGGGGTTGATGCTTCTTTTAGGTGCTGTGAGAAGAGATTAAGCTCTCATCCTTCACCATGGTTCCCTTTTTTTGATGAGAGTTAAAGTACATACTTACACTGACCTGTGGATAAGTCGACCAGTTTTTTTGGGTCAATTTTTTGACTGAAATTTCTAGATTTATACATGAGTATATACAGTACTCCTTTTGTTCTGCTTCTTTCTTCCGGGATTACGTAGATGTGGTTTTTATTGTAGGTCTGCAAGCAGCAGAGTCTCCTAAACAGTTGCCCTCCTTCAGTTGCAGTGTTGCAATATCTTTCTGTCAGGGAGTGTCTGCAAAAGGTAGCTCTTTCTACTTTGAGACTTATTGTTCACTGTGTGCATTTCTTGGAAGGTGGCTCCTGCCCATAAAATCTAAAACAAAACCCTTCCTTTTGTTAAAGTGCTGCAGGATAATGTATTGCAACAGAGTACCTTTTTGCTAGACAAACAGCAGAGTTCCCTCTCTGATTTTATTATTTATCTGAAAATAATAAAAAACACTATTATTTACCTAACTCGCCAGAAATTTGTTTCGGTGATACTGATGAGTTCACAATTGTTTTGTCAAATCTGAGGTGCCCTCATATACCACCTCCTTCTTGCCACCTCAGATACTTACAAGAAATGCATACTGTATGTATGCTGCAAGCGTCCCATGAGTGGTCCCACCATAATCTCCAGGAAGAATATTTTCCATTGTTTCTGTACTTTTTGGAAAGTTGCCTTACTACTTCTGTCTCTTGAGTTCCTGGTAAATGTTAACACTGCTTACCCTGTTTGTCAAGTCAGAGATTAATGAAAAAATACCCAAGGTTTTAAACTAAGAAGGCAGGCAGAGTGAAGTAATTCAACCCATGTTTATCTTCTTTCTCTCAGTTTAAACAATGTGGTTACAAGGCTGTTTTTTTTTAAAGTTTACGTGATTTATATCTGTTTTGCAAGGGGGCCCTAACTTTAATTTCAATCAGTTCTTTGACCTACATGGAATAAATAGGGAGTTACCCTTGATCATCTTCTGTGCAGACTTTTTAAAGGGCCCTTTCTTGTCGCATACATTAGCTCCATTGGAGAGGAGCTGAACATGGACTCTTGGGCTTGGTGAGTTAACATGGTGCAAGATGGTGATTCAGTAGTTGGCAGGAACAATGGGAAGCTGTTTCACATCTTCCAGTAGGACTGATTAAAGAATTATTATTTCACTCTCACTGGCACAGAGGAGCAAGTGAATTGGGGACAGGGAGAGACCAAAGCTTGGAAAAGAACCATTTTGGTCAGGGGTTTCTAGGAGCTGAGTTCCAAAAAGAGCTCTGGGAAAGGCATAAGTTTGGAAGCATACTAACTGTCAGGAACAGATATCTCATGTTACTTAACTTTGCCATAAATGTAAAGCCTGTGGAATAACCTGTTTGTTAAATGTAATCTCAGACACATTCTTGCCGTAATAGCCTGTTTTTCATATTTACACATTACAACTCAATCAAGACATTTTTGAGTTGATGTTGTTTTTCTAGAAAATCAGATCTCAAGCACACGCATGCACACACTCCTCTCTGTCCCTCATTACTAGAGGTTTAATCCTACTGATCAAATGAAAAAGCAACTGGGGAGTTTCTATACTGAGTCCTTTCTTATTAGCTTTAGAATATGGAGGGATGGGAGGTGAAGCCAACTCTGGATGCAAATGAGACTACAAAGGTCCTGAAATGAGTCACACACACAAGTATAAATGTTACTGCCTTATTTACACCCATTTCCCACTCAACACACATGTTCACACTCTTGTGCCCATTTGATTAATCCAAAATAATTTCCACACTTTGGTTCTGTACTGAATTTCACCAGTGTGGATTACAGTCCTTTCCATCTAAAAGTATGGAATGAAAGCATTAAAAAGATTTCTTATCTCACCCTCTCTGTAAGATATGCTAAGGAGTAATTACTTCATGTTAAATCATTTTAATGATACCACGTGGGTGACAAAAGGGAAAAAAATTCTCTCACTTTCTGAATATCATTTTAAATGTATTGTTTAAAAATAAAACTATAGCAAAAGTTTCTGCTACCTAATATAGTGGGTGCCTGTAACCATAACCAGTTAAGGAATTATATTTGTTCCTGTGTTAACTATGATTAATGCTAAATAGGTTCCCTTTTCATTAGGGCCATCTATCACATCAAACCACACTTACTGTTAACTGTGACAAATATTTGTGTTGCTTATTTAGTGTTTAATGTGCTTTAAAACTGATGAGGAAAGAGAAAGTAGGTTTGCATTGAGGTGTGGCTCTTTTTGTCTCAGAAGACCTAATAGATTTCTAACATCAGCTACCAAAGCAGATGTTTTATTCACCATAGACAAGCAGTTGTGTAATTAGTCTTAACTGCACTTCTGCAGGATAGTGCTGTCAATACTTTTAGAAAGTGTATGTGTTGCAGTAAAACCAGAACTTGAGAAAGTTATTTGGTCTACAGCTTCCAGAATGTCCCAAGGCAACATGGCCACTGCCCGTGCAGATTAGGGGAGTCTGAGAGTTGTAGTCTATCAAAGTAACTTTTCCAAGCTGTGCAAAAAAAAAAATTTCTCACATGAGATTTGGAACACTGCTGGGTTGGTTATTTTTGTCCATGAAATGGTAGCATTAGATCAGTAGGTCCCAACCATTTAATTGCAGCAGCTACCTGAACAAATTTGGGAAGTAATTTTTAACAGTACTGTGATAGATCTCAATATTTTGTGTAAAGTTCTCATCCTACTGGACACAGAGAAATATGTCCTACAAGGATTATTTTTAAAATAAGAATTTTAATTCTTAATTTGAAACATTGTTGTTTTGATTCTGTGCCTGCAACTTGGTTCTGATTTATCACAATCTCGTGAACCTTTCACAGGGTTTTCTTGGCAAGATTTGTTCAGAGGGGGTTTGCCATTGCCTTCCAAGGCTGAGTGACTTGCCCAAGGTCACCCAGTGTGCTTCTGTGGCTGAGCAGGGATTTGAACTCTGGTCTCCAGAGTCCTAGTCCAGTGCTCAAATCACTAGGCCATGCTGGCTCAAATTTCTAATTTGAAACTAGTATATATTAATGCCCATACATTTCTATTTCTGTATAACTAACATCCTGGTATTTCATGTTGCTGCAAAATGTGCTAAGTTATGATGTACTGGTGATGAAACAGCTCAAGTAATATACAAGACATCTCCAAAGGAAGTTGGACCATCTGTGCTTAGATGTAGATTTGTGGTATGTACACTTTGTCCCAATTAGTGTTTGTCCTAATTGAATGCTTCAAATGATTTTGTGTTTCATAGATACAACTCCTAAATGTTTTGCTTCTGGCTCTCTTTAAAGAAAGCTTGTCCAAAATTACAGTGTTCAATAGGAGCACTTTCACATCTTTTATTTAAAAAATTGCTGCCTCAAGCATTATGAGATCAGTCAGTGCTTTTGAACAGAGCTAGTGGACAATCACAGGATTTTCATGTGCTTCTTGTTTGAGCCACAGTATGTTTCATTCATATACTACATTGTGATGGACACTTGTGGACCTCCAGACATTTTTGGACTGTAATGTACATTACTACAGCCAGCATAACCAATGGTGAGTTGAGGGATCTTGTGACTTTCAGTCCAACAAATCTGAAGAGCCACAAGTTACTCACACCCTTGTTTAATATGCTTATATGGAGCACAGCAACAGTTACCAAAGCTCTTGCTTGTGTACTATTTTATATTGTGGGATAGAGACATTTCCAAAATATATTTCTGAGAAAAGCAAATTCAGCATCTGAAATTGCCTTAATATTGAACTGGAAATTTGGTCTGTTGGCCCTTGAAGGCCCTTTAGCGAAATGGTTGAGATCTTGTGCTTCCCAGTATAGTGTAAGAAGGTGTTACACAAATTTTACAGAGTGAAGGTAAAAGAGGGTTTATGGGAGGAGGAGAAGGAACAGGAGAAACATTTGGATGTTTTCTTCTTTGAGCTCTGCTTTGGCAGTAGTGAACAACACAGAAACTTTACATGCATACACACCAAATCTACACATAAAATACAGTAGCCTTGTATCAGGGGTCAGGAACCTACGGCCCAGGGGCCGGATTCAGCCCCCGAGGCCTTTGGACCGCCCCCAGCCCGGTCCTGCTGCTGCCCCCGCCCAAGTCGTGGTCGCCATTTTGTTTTCCAAAATGGCGCCGTGACTCATTTGCACATGCGCTGGAGTACTGCACATGCACGAACGAGTCGTGGCCGCCATTTTGGAAAACAAAATGGCAGCTGAAACTCGTTTGCGCATGCGCAGTACTCCGATACATGCACAAACGAGTTGCGGTGCCATTTTGGAAAACAAAATGGCGACCGCAACTAGCTTGCGCATGCACAGTATGTCGGAAGTACTGCGCATGTGCGAGCGTGCACGCATGCACAGTACTTCCGGCATACTGCTCATGCGCAAGCGAGCGTGTGCACACGGCGCCATTCCCCCTCCCCTCGGCCCGCGGAAGACCTCGGGACCAGCGGACCAGCCCCAGGTAAGCAAAAGTTGCCTACCCCTTCCTGGTATGGAGGCTGGGGTGCCAAATATACCTCAGTACTATGGCAATGGCAAACCTTCTCTGAACAAGTCTTTTCAGGAAAACCCAGTGATAGGTTCACTTTAGGATTGCTAGAAGTCAGAAATGATTTAAAGGCACCCAACAGCAGCAGAAGTAGCAGCAGCAACAACAAAAACAACAACATTTTTAGGTCTTTGTTGTTGTTTACTGTCAATTTGATTTTGACTTACAATGACCGTATGAATGAGAGACTTCCAAGAGGCCAGCTCATTAACAGCCCTGCTCAGGTTTTGCAAACTCAGGGCTGTGGCTTCTGTGATCAAGTCTATTAAACTTCCTCTTTTCCTGTTGCCTCCCACTTTTCCCAGCAGGATATTTTTTCCATTCAGCCATGTCATCTCCTTATATGTCTAAAGTATTATAACTCATTTTAGTCATTTTTCATCTAGTAAAAGTTCAGGCTTCATTTCCTTTCAGTCCCATTCATTTGTCCTTTCGGGAGTCCATGTTGTTCACAGAACTCTCCTCAGGCATCACATTTCATATGAGATGATTTTCTTCCTGTCCAGTTTCTTCACTGTCCATTTTTCACCATACATAGAAATTAGGAATACTGTGGCATGGATTATTCTGATTTTGGACTCAATGATACATCTTTACACCTTGTATATACCAAATATATATACTGCATGTTCTGTATATACTGTCTAAAAGCTGTATGCTCATAGGTAATAGATTTTTGTTGTTGCTGTTGAGGCTATTCACAACATTTGGAGAATGACGTCAATGAAATATGTTACTAGAACATTTCTTAGCCTCTGAAGTATATTATGTTCCTTACATTTTCCTGTGCCTTTTGGGGAGCCTGCCAGGTTCTCCCACATATCTTCTGTTCTGCTGTATCATCTAGCCTTGTAAATGCTTATCAGAGCTGTTGGTCGTTGAGAACAGTTTTATTAGGTTCTTGAGCAGTGAAGATAACTGGCAATAACTTTCAAAAAATGAAGTGGCTGATTATTTCATTTAAGTCATGAAATTACCTTCTCTAGAGAAGTCCTTTTGAGTTTGAGTGATTTTTTTGGAAGGACATGCCTTGAGAATTATAGGCAAAAGTATGCTAAGAATGGCACTTTTTTCACACCATCTGCAGCTGATCTTCACACAGGGGTGAGGAGCAAACTGTACTGTATCTTGTGATCTGTCACTTCGCACTCTCCTTTCATATTGTTGTGTTTTTTTAAAGCAAAATCGGGAACGTTGATAACAAGTGCTAGATTTCTGTCTTGAAGAAAAGTTTGCATTCTCCCCTTGCAATCCTTGTCTTTTCTCTGCAGAGCCCCTTTCTCTCTTGTTTCCATTTACTTTGAGGCATTTTTTGTGCCATTGCATCCTTTAGCCTTGCTAATTTCTCTCACTAGAAGACAGAGACCCTTCACACTTTATTATGGTTCTGTGGCTTCCTCCCATACCATGGCAATAACTTTTGTAAGACTGGGTCAGGGTGGGACGAAACACTTGTTTCCTTTCATCAGAAAGTTGTTCAGCCTTCTTGATTTGATGCCTGAAGATACATTGGGAATCCCATGGTTTGGCCTGAAGAGTATGGAGATTTTGTGGGCTTTCCATACACTTGTAGAAGGCTGAAAGCTGCTCAAGTCTACTTTCTTCAATCCTCAGTATGGAAACTCAAAAACTTTGCTTTGGGGCCCAAGTAAAGGTAGTGAAGACAGTAGCAAATGCTCCCTAGTCCTTCCAGGGACATGGACAGCAAAGCACAGGACCCCCAGTAGAAAAATGGAACTAGATGACTAATTTCTGTTACATATTCTAGTTGCAGACCCAGATCATGACAAGAAAGGATATCCTGCTGGAGCCTTGGAGTAGGGACTGCTGCTGGTGGTGATGGTTGATTGTGGGCTCAAGTTGAGCACAGCTGTGCTCGCCCTACTCAAAGCAATGTGTGAGCATGCCTGTGCTCATCCTGAATTTCTCACAAGCACATAAACAGGGATACTTACTTTTGTTATTTTTTTTTCCTCCTCAATTTCTTCTAATTTTCTTATTGACTGCAGTCAGATGTAATGGATTCCTGCCCCCATTTGTTTCCAAAATGTACTGTAGTGATAGTAGAAGCAATGATAGGGAAGTGGTTTCCAGACCTCCATCTTAACCAATATGGGGGAGCTCAGTTGTATGATCCTGTCTCAAGACTCTTGTACCCTTACAGCAAACTATGTTTTAAATAATGCTATGCTTGTAGAATAAAACCAGTATGATTTTCTGTGCAAATATTTGACAAAATGTACAGGGTAGAAGCACAAGCATATTTTTTTACAAAGATTTAGGAGAGATAAGAATAAGTGTTCATGCACTGTTCAGCAACACATGTTCAGCTGGAGATACTCCACAACAATTGCACCACCAACATGCCCCAGCAAGTTTCATTGCTGCTTCTGTTCCACAGACATCATTGTTAATTATTGATGTTGTCGTTTGTCCCTTCTCTATATAATCAAAATATTTATTGCCATACTTATGTCACTGTTTTTCAACAGATCAGATGCCTATGTAGGTGACAGTTTTGAGAAACTTGGAGGTCTCTACCTTCTACTGCAGTTGATGTCATATAGACAGTCATAAAGACAGGCAATATATAAGTGGTTGGATAGCTGCTGCTGTTTCTGCTGCTCCTAGTACAGTTGGCCCTCCACATTTGTGACTTTGACCTTTGCAGATTTGATTATTTGCGGTTTTGATTAATATGGTCTCTCTAGGAATCTCTAGGTCCTGCAGTGCAACTCTGCCAGAAGTTGGCCATAGAGTTGTGCTGGAGAACCTAGAAGTTCCTAGAGAAAACACTTCTCTAGGCATTTGTAGATCCTTCAGCATGAGTCTGTGATCAACATCTGGCAGATGTTGACAATCGAGTTACAGTGGAGGAGCTGGAGATTCTTGGAGAAGTGTTCTCCTCCATAAAAAGAATAGTGTTTTTTTATTTGCGGTTTTTCAACATTCACTGGGGTCCTTCAAAAATTGGCTGCCAGGAACGGCTGGGGAATGCCTTGGGGACTCGCGGAGGCATCGTTGGCGTTCTCCCATCCAGTAAAATGTGTTTTTGCTCTGTTCCGTTCCCGTTCTTGTAAGTGCCATGCAATAAGCTTATTAGTCCAGGACTGACACCAGTAGACCACCGGGCCCTCAGCACAACTCCAAACCTGCAGTTGGCTGGCTGAGTCCTCTCTGCACTACAATGGAGTTACGCCAGTGGAGCTTTCTGTTTCATTGACTATGAAGATTTGTGAGCTTCTTTTTAGGCTGTTTAATTTTTAACTGACCCACAAGCATACCCATGATATATTCAGTTAGGGTCTAATGTGGGAATTTCCTTTCCTTTTTAGAGATAATGCTTTATTATTAAGGATGTCTTAACAATAAATCCCAAAATACAACTCAGTATTTCTGAGGGAAATAGCTTTTAAGTCATTTAGCAGTCTGCAAATGCTTGATCCCCCCCCCCCCAGGTGTCTTGTTTGCTTTATGTTGTGCATGTGGGAGTGTGATGCTTATGAAAATTGTCTTGCTCTACAGTATGCTGTTTTTTTCTAAGTGAAAAGATTGATCACTTGCATGTCTGTCAGGAGTCATCAGTCTCTGCTCATCTGTCAACTAGGCTTCTGAGAAGTGAGTTAGTTCACAAATGAATAGAAAGTGGCAAGAATTTCTTGAGGCTTGTTTCTTAAATTGCTTTGCATTAAGTTAATTTGAATAATTTTCTGTTCATAGACTATCTTACAGTAGTTAAGTTAAAACTCTAAAGTATTTAGAGTAGTAAATCTGGAAATCTTGTTTCTCCATTAAATTCTTTACATAACTAGAGTTATATACACAGTAAATCATTCTGCTTGCATTTTAGTGGTTTGATGTGTAGTTTTGAGGTGCAACATGAGCAGGCAGTTAAAAGGAAATAAAATTGGGGACATAAAATCATTTAGAACAGGGGTAGGCAACCTAAGGCCTGGGGGCCGGTCCTGCCGCCGCCGCCCACCATGATAATATTGATTATTGTTGTTATTACTTGTTCTTGGGGTTTTCTTGGCAAAATCTCCACAGGGGTTTTGCCATGGCTTTTCTCGGGCTGAGTGAGTGTGCATGCATATTTTTATTTTTATTTATTTATTTTTGGTGCTTCTGCCCCCCAATTGTCTGAGGGACAGCAACCCGGCTCAAAAAGGTTGCCTACCCCTGATTTAGAAGGTTGCCTACTGTAAATTACTGAACATGTTTTTTGTTTTGTTTTTGACCAAACAGTATGCGTTTTTAGATGACCAAGATCAAAAAAGGCTTTAAAAAGAACCTGGCCAAGAAGATTCTTTTCACCCAAAGAAAAATACAAATGTTTAGCTGGATCCAGAATCAGTCATACTTAAAGCAGACATTTTGAAAGTAATGCCTCTTAAGTTATTAGTGACTAATTTAAATCCCACTAATTTCAGTAGGTCTATTCTAAATATGATTAGCTCCAGACTATTAAAATTGTCACATAGAGGATATAGGAAATAGCCTTTTTATGGGGCTGCTGATGTGTTCTAGACTAGTCATAGATAATGCAGGTGAAGGAGCTCTGTATGCATTTAGAGAGATTCATTGGAGGTCCGGCCCCATATATTACTTCTTGTAGCATCAGGTATACAGATTCTTTCCCTGCTGTTCTTTCCCCCTTCTCCGCTACACCATGAAATTTTCTTAAGCCTACCTGATGCTTTATACAGTAACTACTATTTGTAGTACTTTTTACAAACATATAGCCTTAGGTTTAGTGGCAGAAGGAAGAGGAAGGAAAACAAATGATGAAAACCTAGGGTCAGAGACTTCTGAGAAGATGAAGAAAAATTACCAATGCCTGGGAAAATAAATCTCCTAGTGTGTATTTATATTTATTATAAATGGAGTTTATCTGAAATACCTCCTGAAGTAAATGTGCCCTGTCCAGAAATACAAGTTATAGCTTAATGAGTTTGTAGATGCAAGCACACATGGTTGACACCATGTTGAGGTTAAACTAATGGGCCTTCCTTCCAAGCACATATGGAGAGGTTAAGGGTGTTAGATCATCAGAGTGCAAACAATTGGCTAGAGCTGTTGTAACTGTCATCTTGTATTTGAATCTGCTTGGTTGTTTTCCCAACTGGCCAAAGTTTGACAGTATATGCAGAACATATGTTGTGTGCCTTTTGAATTGGGAGGCAGAGATGACAGGTTTCATTAAACCTACCAGGAAACAATACTTCTTAGCATTTGAAAGAGTCTCATTTTTTTCCTTTGTAAAACAGAAGTAGACAAACTGTGCCCCTCTAGGTGTGGTTGGACTACCAGTATTCTGCACTATTTGTTATGTTGGGAACCATGAAACCCTCCCAATGGCCGGGACTTGCAACCCAACAACTTCTGGAGGGCTACACAATTCCCATCCCTTGTCTAAAGAATTTAGGCAATACTTTGGGAGAGACTACCTCCTTTCATTGGTCTAGGGGCACAGCTTTAATGTCTTCTCAAGGGCTAGTAGAATATATTTTGCAAGATAAACAACTACCTCTGGGTTGGCATAATGGGTGTTAGCATTTTCCTGCCCTGGAAGATAAATTTGGATTACTTTGTCACAGATGCATGCAATATGAATCCATACACCTCCCTAGGCATCTCAAAATGGCTGTGCAGACAAGACCTCTGTCAAGGGGGTTGTGATTCTTCTTTTCCTGAGATCATCTGAGGTTCTTCATTCATTTTGTTTTAAAAGCCCTGACACATTTTGTCTGAACAGCATAAATGTTTGTCGGCAGTTCATACTTTGTTTTATTAACTCTGTGAGAGGGAACAGCCGAGATCTCACGTCCCAGAGGTGCAACAGCAGTGCACTATTGCCTAACAACCTTCCTCTGAAAATTGGCAGTTTCCACAAGGAACGCCTTTCCTTCAGGCAGTTATCTTTAGCCTCTCAAATGGGTAAACTATATTTCAGAAGGTTTTCTGTATTTGACTGTATATTAAGACTGGTTGAAACCTAAAACAACCAGCTCATGTGTAGTGATATAGCTATAACTGTTATCCTGGCAAGGAAATCACACCTTAGCACTTGCCTGTTCATGAAATTTCAGTTAAATTAAAATAGCACATGGCCCTTGTATATGTGTGGCCTATTTAAAGTAAGGAGCATTGTGTCAGCAAAAGCAAAGAGTTCACCCTGTGCAGATGACACCATCAGAGACATAGTTTTGATCCCCTAAGGACCTTATCACACGGGGTCTAAAGCAGCCCTAATCCAAAGGGCATCAGTAGCTAATACATATTATCTCCCCGAGTGTACACACGACGTTGCACCTGAAACTGGAGCTAATCCGTATTGTTTCCCCACGTGTACACACGACGCTGCCCCGAAACTCACAGAACCCGGAGCTAATCCGTAAGGAATTGAGAGCTTTTGACATTCGGTTTTTTGAGGAAATACAAGGGACCCTTCGTATTTATTGCGCAATGGTGGGAGGGGAGGGGAAGCAGGGGAGCTCTACATATCCCAAGCAGAAAAGGGAGACGATTCCTCGGGGGCCCAGAGACCTGTGGCGTCGGAGGCGGAGGCGTCGGTGGGGAGCGAGGGATGGATGCTGGTGGTGCGAGCGGTGGTATGCTGGAGGCAGGAGGCGGGCGATGCAGGCGGAGGGAGGCCAGTTCCGTGGCCTGGCGGCTGCTGCCTCCTCCTCCTCCTCCTCCTCCTGCTGCCGCTGCCGCCTTGGGCGCCCGGGCTCTGCTGGACAAGGAGGGCTCTGGCGGCGGTGGCTGCAAGATCATCATGGTCGGCTGGGCTGAGGAGGGTGGGCTCCCTGGTCAAGGAAGGGAAGAGGGAGGGAGGGAGCCGGGACAATGCCGCCTCCCGCGTCACCGCCGCTGAGGAGAAGAGCGCTCGCCCCGCCAGCCCCAGTGGGAAGGAAAGGAAAGGAAAGAAGGAGGGAACCTGGGAAGGAGGGCTGCGGGGGGACACAAGGGCCCAGGCACCAAGGCCTCCTCCTCCTCCTCTCCCCAGGACATGTCCTCCGTTTCAGTCCTTCCTCCCATACTTGCCATCCACAGAAGCGCTTTCTGTGACGCCAGCTTTTTGGGTGACAGGAGGGGACAAAGAAGGGAGAGAGAGAAAGGGAGCCTTCGTATTCATTGCGCAATGGCCGCGAGGGTGAAATTCAGTTCGTTTCGGTATAGAACTGAATTTATTCTGACTTCGGTTACTGTTCGGTTACTTTTCGCTTCGTGGCCAGCGTTTGATAAGGTCCTAGGTCTTGACTTCTTTAGGCTTTTTCTCACATGGTGCCATTAACACCCTGTCTATATTCATTTGGAAATCAAACCTAGGAACTCAAGATCTTAAATCCTAAGAAGCACCATTACAAAGGGGTTGGTGGGAGGTGTTTTTTGCATTCATAGCTGCCCTTAGCCTCTCTGAAAAGTCAAGGAATCCTCTTGAATAAGATGGATTATTGGTGTGGTGGAAGGGAAGGCCTTGAAAAATTGAAAATGCTGAAAACCAGGCAGAGGCATTCTTTCCTCCCTCCTGATTTTTGATCCCTGATCTTCAGGAAAGGCTTTCCACAGGGAGGCTTGGAGAGGAGTTGCCAGGTGTGGTGAAGCTGTGAAAGTCACCTTTTGTCAACCCAGTTCTCAAGATCCATGACAGGCTGTTAATCGGCAGTGATCAGCAATACTGAATGCAGACTTGGAAAGAAAGTGACTGTAATCCAGACAAGGAAGGAAGATTAGATGTCCTTTTAAAGAAGTTTTTTTTAAAAAAAACAAAAAAACAAAACACAAATGCTTATCACTTTGAAAATGATTTTTGAGTTTCACACATCTCAAGTTCTCTAGGATTAAGATTAGCTAATATTATTGAAATATAGTGACATGCCTTATGTCAGCCAGAAAATTTATATCTAAGCTAAGGGTTGGGCTTCAAGCTTTCTAACTCATGGTCTTCATTATTATTATGATCTATCAGAGGCATATGAAATATGTAAAAGTTCTTAGTCTGCTTTGGGGAGCATTAGGGCTAGTGGTCAAGATTTTTTTGTTTGGTTGTTTTAGGAAAAGAAAAGGGGAATATTGATGTGTAAGTGGATCAGCAGTAGTTAGTAGCGTGAAGGATGGGAGTGCTCTGTGTATATGTATGAACCTTCAAGTCATGTCAATTTATGGTGATCCCATTAATTTTTCATAAGGAGTACTTAGAGGTGGTTTTGCCATTTCCTTCCTCTGAAATATAGCTGTCAGGACATGGTATTTGTTGGTGGTCTCCCATCTGAGTTCTAACTAGGGCTGACTGTGTTTAGCTTCCAAGATCATATAGAATCTGGTACCTTTAGGGTATACCAGTAGTACTCAAACTTTTAAACCTTGTGGCCCTCCCACCTATACATCTATCTGAGGATGTCATTCCTCCCTCGAAACAGTATGTTTATAAAAATATATTGATTATTTAGTGTTCAGGTTTTCATTTGCACATTCATGTATATTCATATTTTAATGTTTTATAATAAACTGTTCAAATTAGAACAGTTTTATTTAAGTAAATTCAATATTTAATTCAATTCATGTGTAAACTGGCACATAAAAAGTTTGGGAAGAAAACAAAGAAATGAGATTAGGGCCTCCAAGTCTCATCCTTGAGCAACTCTCCCATTCCCAGAATGATCCTGCCCCACAGTCTGAGAACTACAAGTGTATACAGCACTATGTTCATATTCCTTCACACTGAATACTCAAAATCTGAAAGTGAAAGATCTTGAAACATTTATGCAGGGCTTGTCAGTGGTTTCACTAGAGTTGGTGTCAATCAGTATATTAACTCATGGTGTCACCCACGAACCTCCCCCCATGCAAGCATCCTTTTTTTTTTTTTTTGTACTAGAAAAATAAAAAAACAGGGGAGGACAACTCACAAGTTGGGGTGGTAGGAGAGACTGCCGGGTCCTGAAAGATTGACACCCTATGTTCATCCTTCTCCCAAACTGAGCAGGTGGTGTGGAATGAAGGAAGAAAGATGTCATGCTGAAAGATAATTGAGTCAGTTAGGGCTAGTGTTTAAGGCATGGAGTAGGAGAAAGGGAGGATGTGCCATAGCTGAGTTGGGGATACCAGCAGGGAAGAAGCCTCTCTTTGACTCGAGAGACAGAGGAGGGGTGAGAAGTGGCAGGATGGCTCAGTGCCGCCTCCTCTTTCTGCTTCCTATGGCAGTCTCAGCTAGGCTGGAAAGAAGGAAAAGGCTACTGAGGGAAGCAATTCCAGAGTCTAATGTGTCTATGTGTACCTCAGAAGCAAGTTAGGGGGGGAAGAAGAGGTCATTCTTACCAATACAGCCTCCCTTGTCAACTGCCCTCTATTTACCTTTAACCAGGGACTCTTAGGAGGAGGAAGGCTGGGAAGGGATTAGTGTTGCTGGAGGCCAACAAAGCCAAGTTTGAAGAGAAAGGGTGTGGGGAGAGAGGAGACTTCAGTTCCCTTGTTGAGAAAGAAGGTGCTGCCAGAGTAGTCCTGAGGGTAACTACTTTGGAAGAAAAGGAGTATGGGAATGGCCATCCATTATCATTAACCAGAAGGGGATTCAGTTGGAGAGGGGAGAAGAGATTGGATGGGGAACTGATGCCTTTGAGTCTCAGTAGGCTTCCCTGGGTGGGCAGAGAGATGGAAGAGGGGGAGGTGGCTTTCCATGAACCCAATGGAAGTGACCTCAGGGGGAAACAATTGGACAGGGGAGCCAGCTTTCTCATTAGTTTGAGCAGGATTACAGTTGTCCCTTGGTATCTGCTGGGGTTTGGTTCCAGGAAACCCCCACCCCCATGGATACCAAAATCTGTGAATGCTCAAATCTCATTAAATCCAACACCATAGTAGAATGGTATCCTTTATATAAAATGGCAAAATCACGGTTTGCTTTTTGGGATATTCATATTCAATCTGTGCATGGTTGAATCTGTGGATACAGAGGGCTGACTGTACTTCAGAAGAAGCAAGTAGGTGGCATGCCCCTCTTGCGGGCACTGAGGGGGTTTCTAGATGGGAAAAGGAAGGGCTACGTGGGGTTTGCAGCCCCTTGCAGAGCTGATAGGCACTGTGACCTGGTACCTGTCAGAACCATACCCCCCTTTTTTTCTCAGCTGGCCCTTCTGGAAGGGCAAGGGTGTTGCCAGTCATTCCTTTCCTTCACACACCCTCAGTCCAAAGCTAAGCACCTCTTTCTCTCTAATTTAGAATGATGCTGGGAAGGAAATAGGCATCAAGAGGGAGCTCCATCCCCTTCCAAGGCCAGATTTTCGGCAGGTGAGGAACTGATGCCACCCTGCCTGTTGGGAGCCTACCCTTCCACGCAGCATTGCCCAACCACATTAACATCCATTAACAGCTCAGAGAGACTTTCACATCTTTTCCTGAACCTTGGTGGTGGTGGATC
Organism: Phrynosoma blainvillii; assembly: GCA_026167975.1. NCBI lineage: Eukaryota > Metazoa > Chordata > Lepidosauria > Squamata > Phrynosomatidae > Phrynosoma > Phrynosoma blainvillii. The sequence continues at coordinate 267,356,028 of JANUYF010000002.1, read as the reverse complement.
AGTCCATTGTTGCTGCCAAGACAGGGGTGTTGGGACAATTATTAACAAGGGATGCCCCATCCTATTACTTTGCAGGGCATCATCAGACATTTCTCTTCTGTGTCCCGACTCTCCCACACACACTTTGAATGATAAATCCACCTGGACCTGTGCTGGGAAACATATTCCCTTTTGTGTTTTTTATTTGGAGACCATACACTGGGCATGGGGAGGCACACAACTAATTGTTCCATGCTGTGACATAGTCATTTGGGTGTCACCTCCTCTAATGGTGTCACATGGTGTGGTGTGAACTCCCTTCATTCTCATAGATACTACTGGGGCTTGTATTTTTCTCAGTGCAGTTTGTGCATTTAGTGATGCATTTATGTTTGTTTCCACAACTCTAAATTACTCTCAGGGGAGGAAAATAGCCCATAGAGTAGTTGTCTCTCCATTCTTCTTCAATGCTCTTTTTCAATTAAGCTTTAATAAACCAGGGTCCTAGTGTAAGGTGAACCATATCCCTCTCCATTGGCAAAGTAGGCATTCCTAATAGAATGTTTGTACAAGAGCCATTGCAACAAATGGCTCTCTTAGGGGAAGGCACAGTCTGTGCCTGAAACTTTAGCAACTCTCATGTTTTTGCTTTTATTACGGTGACAAAGAGAGATTGTTTTTCTTTTACTTTATAGGGATAGCTTTCACCCCCCTCCCCCTGCTTTGGGAATAGTGATTTTCTGTTCATTCTGTGTTCTCTTAGATATGTGTTTTCCCCCTTCACCTCCCAACAAGAGTCTTCCATTTGGCACAAGGAGAGCTTCATCCAGCATCTCAAAATAAATGAACTTTGCATCATGCCGCAAAGACTGAAAAGTTTAAGTTAGGTAGGAATGATGTTTCTAAGGCTGCAGTCCTATGAATGCTTGAAAGAAAATGCCACCAAACACATTGGAACTTCCAAGTAAGTTTGCTTAGGCCTATGCTGTGAAAGACCTATTTCATCCAGTAGATATGTATATCGGGGTAGGCAACTTGTCACTCTCTAGAGCAGGGGTAGGCAATCTTTCCCCTTTAAGGGCTGAGGGACTTCAGCTCCCAGAATCCCAGGAGCTATTGGCCAACATGGGACTATTGGCCAACATGGCTGAGGCTTCTGGGAGCTGAAGTCCCTCGGCCCTTAAAGGGGAAAGGTTGCCTACCCCTGCTCTAGAAGTTGGACTGCAATTCCCATCAGTTTTAGCCAGCATAGCTAATGGTGAGGGAAGAAGGGAAATGCAACTAAACATCTTCTTGATGTCACAGGTTGCCCACCCAAGGTTTTCCTTTTACATATCTTAGAATCATAGAATCATAGAGTTGGAAGAGACCACAAGGGCCATCCAATCCAACCCCCTGCCATGCAGGAACTCAAAATCAAAGCATCCTCGACAGATGGCCATCCAGCCTCTGTTAAAAAACCTCCAAAGAAGGAGACTCCATCATTCTCCAACAGTGTTCCACTGTTGAACAGCCCTTACTGTAAGGAAGTGCCTCCTAATGTTGAGATAGAATCTCTTTTCCTGAAGCTTGCATCCAATGCTCCAGGTCCTGCTCTCTGGAGCAGCAGAAAACAAGCTTGCTCCCTCCTCAATATGACACCCTTTCAAATAATTAAACAGGGCTATCATATCATAACCACCTCTTCTCCAGGCTAAATATACTCAGTTCCCTAAGTTGTTCCTCATAGGGCATGGTTTCCAGACCCTTAACCATTTTAATCACCCTCCTTTTGGACATGCTCCAGTTTCTCAACATCCTTTTTGAATTGTGGTGCCCAGAACTGTACACAGTATTCCATATGGGACCTGATCGGAGCAGAATACAGTGGCACTATTACTTCCCTTGATCTAGACACTATACTTCTATTGATGCAGCCTAAAATCTCATTGGCCTTTTTAGCTGCCACATCACACTGATGACTCATGTTCAACTTGTGGTCTACTAGGACTCCTAGATCCCATTCACACATAGTTGTGTTAAGCCAGGTGTCCCTCATCCTATATCTATGCATTTCATGTTTCTGCCCTAAGTGCAGTACCTTACATTTCTCTGTGTTGAAATTCATTTTATTAGCTTTGGCCCAGCTTTCTAATCTATTAAGGTCATTTTGAATTTTCATCCTGTCCTCTGGGGTATTAGCGATTCCTCCTAATTTGGTGTCATTTGCAAATTTGATAACTGTGCCCCCTACTCTTTCATCCAAGTCATTGATAAAGATGTTGAATAGCATTGGGCCCAGGACAGAATCCTGTGGCACCCCACTGGTCACTTAACTCCAGGATGAAGAGGAACCATTGCTGAGCACCCTTTGGGTTTGACCGGTCAACCAATTACAAATCCATGTAACAGTTACCTTGTCTAGCCCACATTTTACTAGCTTGTTTGCGAAAATTTCATGGGGAACTTTGTCAAAGGCCTTACTGAAATCAAGATATGCTATATCCACAGCATTCCCTTCATCTTCCAAGCTGATAATTCTATAAAAAAAAAGAAGAAGAAGAAGAAGAAGAGAAAGAAATCAGATTTGTCTGGCATGACTTGTTTCTCTGGAACCCATGTTGACTTTTAGTGATTATGGCATTCCCTTCTAAATTTCACAGACTCTCTGTTTAATGATCTGCTCTAGAATTTTTCCTGGTATTGATGTCAGACTAACTGGACGACAATTGTTGGGATCCTTTCCCCCCCCCCTTTTTTTTTTTTTTTTTTTTTTTTGAAGATGGGGATGACATTTGCCCTCCTCCAGTCTGCTGGGACTTTTCCTGTTCTCCAGGAGTTCTCAAAATTTATTGCCAATGGCTCCAATATTACATTTGCCAATTCTTTTAATACCCCTGGATGCAGTTCATCTGGTCCTGGAGACTTCTATTCATTTAGATTAACCATGTCTTCCTGTACTACCTCTTTACTTATTCTGTGCTGCATTTCCCCTATTGTGTCCTCTGCACCATTTTCCTCAAGTTGAGCACCCATTTCTTTTTCTGAGAAGGCTGAGGCAAAGAAGATGTTGAATAGTTCTGCCTTTTCTCTGTCCCCTGTTAGCAATTTGCTATCTTCTCTGTGCAGTGGCCCTACCATTTCCTTCTTCCTTTTGCTACGGACATACCCCAAAAGCTCTTTTTATCATTCTTAACCCCTTTAGCAAGCCTGAGCTCATTCTATTTCTTGAGATACCTCCTATTCTTCCTCCTCATTGGTACTGTTTTAAATTGTGCCTTCAGTATCTCCCTTTTGAGAAACTCCAATCCATCCTGAACTCCCTTCTCTTTTAGTATTCCTTACCATGGACCACCCCCAGTATTACCCTAAGCTTATTGAAATTAGCTCTCCTAAAGTCTAGAATGTGTGTCTGACTATGCCTGCCCTCTCCTTTCCGCTGTATAGGAAACTTCAGGAGAATATGCTCACTTCTACCTAAGGATCCCACCACTTGCACCCCATTGACCAGGTCATCCCTGTTGGTTAGGAACAGATCTAAAATAGAGGATCTTCTATGATTCTAGTACCCCACCAATGTGTCCACAATTCTTTGGAGCAGATTTTATGCACAGAGAGGAGGCAATTTCACCATTTCACCAGCAGTTTTCTTTTTTGCTTGCCTTGGCCACTGTTGGATGCAACCTAGGGTGGCACAGGACTCTTCCTTTGGAGGTGTCAGGAGCATGCACAGTAATTTTGTATGTTTTCCTGTCTATGTACTGTTTGTGGAGCTGAGTTTGCATGCATTTCAGCCTTGTCATAGAACAAACTTTCCATCTCTCACTTACATGTGAGTTAATCTCATTTGGGTAGCTCTAAAATGTGACTGTACATTCTTGAATGCAAGAATGTCTATTATAAATTATTATGAGGGGAGGTGCAAGACAGCCCAGATGGACAACACTTTATTTTTCAATAGAAATTATTGTGTTCAATAAATCCTTTTCCCCAGTCTTGTATTCCATGTAAACGGTATGGTATGTATTGTGTTGTGTTGTGTTGTATTGTATTGTTAGTTTGTGAGCAGAGTAACTTGGTCTGAAGGGTAAGATCTCTTTTTGCCTTTTGTAGAGAGATCTGTTCAACTCTTTAGTGAATTGCACTTGTCAAACTAAATCTGAACTATGTTCTGAATTCTACAAACTATAAACATTTTCCAGGAAAATAATCCCTTTCTGAACCACTGAGTGATATGATAAGCATGATAATGTGGCTAAGCTATTGGACATTGCTTTCATGATCTTTTGTAAGTTGTATTTTTTTGTTTGAATTTTGCATTTGGGATAATCTTTTGTGAGGGTCTTGAGGTTGAAAGACCACATAAAAATAAGATCCCTATAATTATCCTATAGCTATGTTGTAATAATTGTATCTCCCCTCTCTGAATTAGTTATAAACAATTTCTGGTCCCCCACCTGCCCCCCTCTGGATTCATTATAAATTATTTTGAAATGTATACATGAGTTCACAGTGTAAAATAAAATGAATATTTTATGAAGAGCAAGCCAGTGATTATTTAGCTTCACCCATGCATTCTTACACAAACTTTTTCCTTCTGCTTTGCCAGAACCTTGTTTAAACCATGTATAAATAAGAAGTAAAACAGCAGACCATAATCCAGTACCACACTGTGTCCAAGACTGCTGGAAACAAAATTGTTCAAGAGGCCTCTGTTCCATTATGGAATTTGTGACAGTTCTCTAGAAAGAAGCCCTCTACATATGCCAAAGTTGCTCTTGGTATAAAATAACTGTAATGAGCCTGCTTAGAAGTGGCTAGATAAAAGAGAGTTTGCATTCTTGTAACGATCAGGAAGAGACTAGTCATGTGGGAGCAACATCAGCACTTTTATTCTCCCCTTGCTTAGTCACAAAACTATACTCAGCCTCTCTCAGCCAGGAGCATTCCAGATTTGATGGTGGGCTCTCCCCTTCACTCTCACCCCCAGCATGGCCCGTGTATAGTCCAATGCCTCTGGAGGGCACCAGAATGGAGCAGACTCCTTTATGTACATACATACTTCAAACTGTGATGGAGAAAATAGTTTGGATCCTGAATGAACACGTACAAATATTCTTTCTGTCTCAAGCCTTAAGCTGGGCCTATAATCAAGGAACAGATGCTGGGAAGCATCAGAAAAGTACTGGAAGACTGAGAGAGTCATGCACCATGTGGCTTGCTTGGTGTCTAGGTGTGGTGGAGGACGGTCTTCCATCAGCAGACTTGAAAGATTACTTTCCTGACCAGTTGGCTTTTCTGCATAAAATGTGAAAGGAAAACCCTTGACTTTAGGCTGTAAAATGTCTGACCCTGAAGAATCGAGGACACATGCCTGCAGCAGAATGACTGTTAATGACTGATATTTTATTCTGCAGTCCCATGCATGATTGCTTAGAAGTATGTCCCATTAAATTCACGGAGGTTTTCTCACTAATACATTGTCTATAGCAGTTCTATCCAGAATGTTGGTCCTTGGATCTCTGCTGCTACATGAGGCAGCAGCTGCAGATTTGCAGACTTTCTAGGAAATAATGAGGATATTAACAATAATATGGCACAAATACGGTATAGCTCCATGGCAGACAGAAAAAAAATTGGTAGTCCATTACATCAGGTAGCTTGAGAATTACTGGTTTATAACATTACAGACTACGTCAACCACTTAGTTAAGTATACTAACCTCTCTACTGGCCTCCCCCCCCCACTCAACGTGATGGAAACACCATTCACCTATGCTCCGATTGCTGGCAGCTGATGCCCAGTAAAGTAGGTTACCTAGTTGTAACTTCTGTATTCACCATTGCTGCTTAGTTACAACTGTGACACTTTTGCCATAATTGTAACTCCCCCCCCCCATGTAGTTTAATTGTGTGGTGAGAAGGTGATCCATTCTGCCACAGATCAGAGCATACATAAATGATGTTTCTGTCAGGTATGGGGAGGGACTGGACAGGAGAGGTTTCTTAAGTAGCTGATAAAGAATACTGGCCTATAGTGCAGTCTTAATGTCTTGGGACCTTTAGCTCTGTCCTTACATAAGTTTCATGAAATGGATCATCAATCTTCCCTTTTTAATAGATGATAATTGAAATTAAGAGAGGTGGCACATTTACACATACACAAGAAAAGCTTAAACCTTTTGATCCATTATAGGTTCTCTCCAGCAAACAACAGAGAATTCTGACCACCTTGGTAGGTGCTCAGAAGAAAGGTTTGTTGACTTTAGAAATGCCACAAGCAGGAAGCTAATAAATATTTTACAACAGCAAGAATGTGCAGAAGAATTCCTAGCATTACATCCCTGCCATCATTTGTCACAGTATGAAAAATGTTTCTTAGCTAATATTTACAAGTGGAACCCACATCAGTGCATTGCAGTGTGAAATGGTTCTGTTCAGTGTTCCAACCATGCAGCTCTGCCCTTCTTCAGAATACTCCATTCCATTCCTTCTTACCAGCCAGCCATCATACTGTGGCTATACTCAGTCCATTTTTAGTGGTTGTCTTCCTCCACCCATTAGGTTTGTATGCTTGCAAATGTTGCAGTGTCCCTCACCCCTGCTGACCATAGCTCCCTCTTGTGTAGAGATGGGACCATTCTGGCTACATAGTCACACTCACTCCAAACTTTGAAAACAGAGGGTCTGATTTATAAATGTAAATGGCACTTTATGGGAAGGAAGGTTTTTGTCCTTAAGAGCTTACAAATTTTAGTTCTGACAGTGATGAGAGGTAGCAGTGGGTGAGTAGAATGTATTAGTTCAGGGTGACAAGAGGTGAATGATGTGTTATTGGTACAAAAATCACATGAGTACATGGTTCAAATCTCACTTCTGACATTAACTCAGCAGATGACTTTAGACAAGCCTCTTTTTCTCCCACCCAGGCCCTTGCCTGCAGTATGGGAATAAGGCTGGATTACTTGATCACAGACATTATTGACTTGTAGCAGTGCTACAAGGCTTATAATAACATGTGAGGAACACTTGGTATAGAAATGCTAAATATTCCATATTGCATCCATTGTATTGGCTGGTCATGAAGAGTTAGAACAGAGGTGAGGAACCTTTGGTCCTCCAGGTATTTCTGAATTGCAAAACCAAAGCCCCAGTTAGTGTGGTTGGTAGTAAGAGAATATGGCAGGTCATCCAGAACACTGGGATTTCCAAAGTTTCTCCACCTTTGAGACTTTGAGAGAGTGGCCTGGCTAGATCTTTTCAAAGGATCAATAACTACAGTATAATATGTTCTTTGGCTATGCTGTGTTTCCTTTGTTTTAAAGTGTTCCATAGTTCCATCCCCCTTTTGGTCATTATCTAACATTATTTAATTATTAGTCTTTAACAGTTAGTCACTGTAACATAGTTCCCTTTAGGTCTATAGGGGATGGATTTCCTGCCTCCTACAGACAACAAAATTCTTTCCTTGTTTCTGCCTCAGTAGAAACCATCATATCAGCATATGAAATGTTTTACAAGTGAACACACCCTTTCCATGACCTGCTGCATCTGAATGATGGAACAGAATGGAACATGATGGTACAATATTTTTGGGATGGGGGAGGGGAGCAGCATTGAAGACCTTTGCATCTGATCTAAAATAAAATCTTCTGTAGATGGTCCTATAAAGATAACATGACACACTCACTTTTGATATTCTTGTTTCTATACCATTTGTTGTTACCTTAGAATATTGTCTTATATATTTTTCAGTTATATTAGTATTTTGGTTAATATAATTCATCATTATAAAATATAATTAATAGAAATATAATGAATCATTTGGGGAGTGATACTAGCTGTTAAGACTGAATTTAGCAGCATCTTTTAGTAACTTTAGTCAAACTTTAGTAAAGTTTAGTTGATATCCTCTGAAAGAAAGGGGAAGTTCATAAGTTAGGTATAAGGCAACAGCAGTAAAGCAGAAGGAATTTGAGCCAAGGTCTGTCAAGCATTTTTGGTTGTGCAGTACCATAACTCAGAATGGCGTTTCGTGGATAATAATGATGTTGCTGTATCTTCAAGTCATTTCTAACTTGTGGTCTCTCTAAAGTGCACCTATTATAGGGTTTTCTTAGCAGGATTTTTCAGAAGAGGTGTGCATTGCCTGCCTCAGACTGAATGTGTGACTTGTCAAAGGTCATGCCTTGGGGTTTCCACTGTTGAGTAGGGATTTGAACCCTGGTCTTCTGAAGTCCTAGTCCTGTGATGGTGAACCTATGGCACACATGCCAGAGATGGCACGTGAAGCCATTTTCCCCAGCACACAGAGGGCTGGAGGCAGCTGAAGGCCAGGGATGGCATGGGGGGGAGGAGGAGGAACAGACACGTGCCTGTTCCTCTTCTTCCCCCCTCCCCCCCCCCCCCCCCCCAGGCCTTCAGCTGTCTCTGGAGAGGTTGGGAGAAGTCCTGTCCTGGAAGTCCCACTTCCGGAGGGTGGAAGTCCAACCCCTGGCATTGGTTAACGCCAGAAGGCCTTTTAGCTTGGGCACTCGGCCCCTAAAAGGTTTGCCATCACTGTCCTAGTCCAACACTCAAACCACTATACTACCGCATTTTCCGGCGTATAAGACGACTGGGCGTATAAGGCGACCCCCAACTTTTTCAGTTAAAATATAGAATTTGGGATATACTCGCAGTATAAGACTACCCCTCTTCCAACGCACACCAAATAAAAATGTAAAAAAAAAAATCAGATTTGATTTCAATATGGTAATTATAATTCAAATGCTTATGACATGTAGGTGCTTAGCAGGAAAACTGTCACTGATAAACATAAGGCTGTTTGTCATCAAACATGTAAACATAAAATAGTGAGACATTTAGCCTTCCCTGTCAGAGAACTCTGGTGCCACAACAAACTACAGATCCCATGTTCCCTAGCATTTATTTCTGCAGTGTGTTTTGGACCTTACTTTTTAAAAAATAGTCCAGATTTAAATGCTGCTTTAAAAATTATTTCCATCTCTCAGCTATGAGATGGTTGGAGGGAAATGACAAAGTATTGGGGGGAAGGACTGCCAATATACTAAGTGATGCATTCTGGGGTATGTACAATTTGCGGCCAAGTAAGTGACCCTGGGCATGTCACACACTCTCAGCCTCAGAGGAATCCATTTGAAGAAACATGCCAAGAAAACCCCATGATAAGGTTGCCTTTGGCTCGTCATAAGTCTAAGTTGTTATTATTATTAAAGTTTATTTATAAAGCGCTGCCAATGTACACAGCGCTGTACAAAGAGACAATCAAAGCATAAAATAGAAGTAAAAATTTGCCAAAGGCGTACAATCTAAAAATACAAAACAATAGGTAAAATAATAAAAGTTATTAAAAGCAAGGAACAATTACAACAATTAAACAACAACATCCACTGTCTGCCCAAATAACCGAAAGAGTAAATGTATATTAGACAGTGCCAGGGAATTTCTCCCTGAACAGGGTGATCTTTAACTCGGATTTAAAAATAGACAAAGAAGTAATGACCCATGTCTGAAAGGGAAGAAGGTTCCAGGAGTGGGGGGAGGCAAGCGAGAAGGGGCGAATCCGGGGATGGGGCAGTGGAGATCCTAGGTTGGGACAGCAAGCCTTGAGTACTAGAACAGAGGGTATGGGAGGGAATGTAAGGAGAAAGAAGCTCAGATAGGAAAAGAAGGGCTACCCTATGCAGGGCTTTGAAAGTTAACAACCGAAGCTTATATTGGATACAGAAGGAAAAGGGGAGCCAGTGAAGAGAAGATAGCAAAGGGGAAATATGGTCAAAGCAGCAAGCGGAAGTAATAATGTGAGCGGCTGAATGTTGGGCAGAAGTTGAAGGGCGAAGATGAGAGAGGGGAAGCCCAGCTAGAAGAAGGTTACAATAGTCTGCAATTGTTTCATAGGTAGTACATGGGAATAGGAGCCAGCATGGTGTAGTGGTTTGAGTGTTGGACTACCACTCTGGAGACCTGGGTTTGATTCCCCACTCTGCCATGAAACCCACTGAGTGAACTTGAATGAGTCACACACACTATCAGCCTCAAGGGAAGGCAATGGCAAACCTCCTCTGAACCAGTTTTGCCAAGAAAACCCCAGGATAGGATCGCCTTAGGGTTCCTATCTTCCTCCTCCTCCTCCTCCTGCCTGGCCTTCCTCTCCTTCTCCTCCTCCTCCTCCTCCTCCTGCTCCTTTCATCTGGCCTTCCTCTACTCCTCCTCCTCTTCCTCTCTCCTGGCTTTCCTCTACTCCTCCTCCTCCTCTTCCTCTTGCCTGGCCTTCCTCTCCTCCTCCTTCTCCTCCTCGCGGCCCCTCCTCCTCCTCCCCCTCAACGCACTCACCGCGCTGGGTGAGACCCTCAGCAAGATCAGAGAGGAGGAGGCGGCAGTGGTGGCAGGGCCTGGGGGAAGAGGAGGAGGAAGTGGTACCAGGCGCTGTGTTTCTGGGAGGGCCTCCCTTCTTCGCCGCCCTGGGCTGGTCTGCCCTCCCTTGCCCTGCCCGTCCCACCTCTCCGCCGCCTATCATGCGTGTGGCTCACAGAGGGACAAGGGATTTGGGCGGCAGAGAGGTAGGATGGGCAGGGCAGAGGAGGGCAGACCAGCTCAGGGCAGTGAGGGAGAAAGGGAGGCCCTCCCAGAAACATGGCACCTCAGCCTGCTTCCTCCTCCTCTTCCTCCAGGCCAAGCTACTGCTGCCGCCGCCACCGCCTCCTCCCCCCTGATCTTGCTGCGGGTCTTGCCCAGTGTGGTGAGTGCGTTGAGGGGGGGGAGGAGGGAGACAAAATGGCAGCTGGGCTGAGGGGGGTCCTCTCACCTGGCCTCTCTTCCTGGTGTATAAGACGACCCCCAACTTTTGAGAAGATTTTCTGGGGTTAAAAAGTCATCTTATACGCCGGAAAATATGGTACACTGGCTTTAGAACTAGTATACCACCCACCTTTAATGATGAACACCAAATCTTAGAAGACATGATCTCCTTTAATATTATATTGAAGACGGATGCAATTTGTGTAAGAACAGGAGCTTTCTGTGTTCTCTTCTTCTTTCACTTCACACTACAACAGATGATTCCAGCTATGCCCTCCATACCATCAGCCAGCTCCAAGCTTAACTGAAGAGGCTGCCTGTGCCTTTTTCCATCAAGGCAACAGTTGAGGCGAGGGACTTGGACAGAGGGCGGAGCTAAGGCTCTGAGGCTTTATTCTACCTGTGCCCTCCATACCATCAGCCAGCTCCGAGTTTAGCTGAAGAGGCTGCCTGTGCCTTTATTTTATTTTATTTTATTTTTAGGTATTGGTGGGATGGAAGGTCTTGAGTTACATCAGGACATATGTCCATCAGTTGGAGACCTCTGGGAAGAGGTTAGATGTTTTCACCAGAGAAACAGGTCAAGTTGTGTGGGGCAATGGAAGATATGGCATTAGCAGGGCGAAAGGTCGTTACAGAGGAAGACGCGATAGATGCATGATATCCACCTCGCCTTCCATTCGCCCTGCTACCCTAAAAGATCTGGTGAGCATACTTAACCAGCCACTGAACCTTTCTCTGCTCTTATGTAATGCCAGGTCAGTGAAGAATAAGTCCCGTATTATCTGTGACTTACTGATATCACAGTGCTGACCTGGCATGTATCACAGAGACTTGGCTAGGAGCAGATAGCGCTGTAACCAGTGCTCAGGCCCTTCCAGCCAGGTACTCCATCAATGAGCAGGTAAGGGTAAGTGGGCGAGGGGGGGTGTAGCCATGGTCCTTAAAAGCAACCTTGCCTTAACCAGGATACCTATCGTGCATTAGACCACATCAAATGCATTTACTTTAGCTTGAAGACCAGGGAGAGACTGGGGATTCTGTTGGTTTACTGTCCACCCCGTAACTTAACAGACTCCCTAGCCAAGCTGACACAACTAGTCTCAGGGCTAGTTGGAGTCACCGAGGCTATTAGTCCTGGGTGACCTCAACACCCCCCTCGAGGCTGGTTTGACTAATCTTACTGGTGCGGCTTGAGAGTTCATGGTTTCCATGACAAACATGGGTCTCTCCCAGATAGTCTCTGAGCCTACAGATTGTGCAGGTCATGCCCTCGATGTGGTCTTCTGCATGGATCAGGCATATCCGTGGGCGGAGTTAATTAGCATCTCTGCATTGTCATGGACAGATCATTTCCTGGTTAAGGTTGGACTGAAGGCTACCATCCCTCCCTCCGGGGGTGGAGGACCGATTAGAATGGTCCGCCCTCGAAGGCTGATGGAACCCATTAGGTTCCAAAAAGCCCTAGGGGATTCCATGGTTGGCAATGCTGGTGATTCTGTTGAATGTCTGGTTAATATATGGAATAACAAATTTACCAGAGCTGTAAACATGATCGCTCCCAAGCATCCTTTCCAACCTACAAAAAATCGTAATCCATGGTACACTGAAGATATTAAACAAATGAAGCGGGTTGGACAACGACTAGAGCGCCATTGGCTGAAATCTCAACTCTTATCTAATAAGACACTTCATTGGACTTTTCTTAGGTCCTATCAAATGGCGATAGATGCAGCTAAGAAAACTTTCTATTTTGCATCTATTGCATCTGTGAAATCCCGTCCAGCTGAGCTGTTCAGGGTGGTGAGGAATTTAACTCACTACAGCTTGCTGTGACGCTTTTAATGATCATTTCACAGATAAAATCTCTCGGATAAGAGCTGACCTGGATGCCAACTTTAAGTCAGTAGCAACTAGAGAGGTATCCAGCACCTCCGCCATAACTGTTAGACTGGATCAATTTGAGTCAGTAAGTACTGAGGACGTGGACAAGCTCCTTAGTAGTTTGAAAAAGATGACCTGCCCTCTCGACCCTTGCCCAACGTGGCTAGCGGTCCAGGGGGGTGATACTATCAAGTTGATGCTGAAAAATGTAATTAATGCATCCTTCAGGGAGGGGTCCCTGCCCTCTTGTCTTAAGGAGGCAGTGGTTAGACCACTCTTTAAAAAGCCCTCTCTGGACCCCCTGGATAAAAATAATTATAGACCTGTTTCGCTGTTGCCATTTTTGAGCAAGGTGATCGAGAGGGCAGTTGCCAATCAACTACAAGTTGTCTTGGAGGAAACCAGTTTTCTGGATCCATTTCAAACCGAATTCAGGGCGGGTTATGGAGTTGAGACTTCCATGGTGGCCTTAGTTGATGATCTCCGTCTGGGCATTGACAGGGGAAGTGTGACCCTGTTGGTGCTCTTGGACCTCTCAGCGGCCTTCAGTACCATAGACCAGGGGTCGGCAAGGTTTACGTACCTGGGGCCAGTCGCTGGTCCCCAGGTCTTCCACTGGGCTGGGGGGGGGGGGAATGGCGGCGTACGCGCTCATGTGCACGCCTGCAGCCCCCGCAGCCCCCTGCCGCTACTGCCATGCACGCTGCTGCCGCGTGCCTCGCAGCCGCCATTTTGCCAAACAAAATGGCGGCTGTGACTCGTTAGCACATGCACAGTACTCCAGCGCATGCACAAACAAGTTGTGGCCGCCATTTTGCCAAACAAAATGGCGGCTGCGGCTCGTTCGTGCATGCACGGGGTACTGCACATGCACAAACGAGTTGTGGCCACCATTTTGGCAAACAAAATGGTGGCCACGACGCGCACGGGGGTCGGCGGCGCATGTGGCGGCGGCGCCAGTGGCGGAGGCAGCGACAGGGGTCTGCAGGCTGGGTGCGGCCCGCGGGCCGTAGGTTGCCGACCCCTGCCATAGACCATGGTATCCTTCTGGAACGCCTGAGAAAGTTGGGTATTGGCAGCACTGCATTGCGCTGGTTCCGGTCCTACCATTTGGGTAGGTTCCAGATGGTGTCACTTGGGGACAGTTGTTCGGCCAAGAGGGGTCAGGCGTTCTTCAAGGTGCAATTCTGTCCCCAATGCTATTCAACATTTACATGAAGCCACTTGGTGAGATCATCCAGAGACATGGGGCAGGGTGTTATCAGTACGCTGATGACACCCAAATATATTTCATTATGTCTCAGACTGATGCAGTGACTAAGGATGGCATCTCTCCTCTGAATGCCTGTCTTAAGTTAGGAAACTTCAGCTTATACAAAATATGGTAGCCAGGTTGATTACAGGTACTTCTTGTAATGACCATATAACACCGGTCCTGAAGTCCCTTCACTGGCTGCCAATTAGTTTCTGGGCAAGGTACAAGATGTTGGTTATTACCTTTAAAGCCCAACATGGCTTGGGACCAAAATACTTAAGGGATCGCCTTCTTCCATATTGTCCGTCCCACATGCTAAGGTCCTCGGAGATGAACCTACTACATCTGAAAAATTCTAGGCTAACTTCAGTTAGGCAGAAGGCCTTCTCCACCACTGCTCCAAAGTTGTGGAATGACCTGCCGGAGGAGATCTGTCACATCTCTACTCTTACAGCCTTTAAAAAGGCTCTTAAAACAGATCTCTTCTGGCAGGTCTTCCCAACTTAACTCCTCTTCCCGCACAAGGTGATCTATGTTGCTCTATCCACCAATTATCTCCTTTTTTAAAAATCTTTTTGTATGGGGTTGGGGGTTGGGAAGGGACTAATTTTGAATTTTATTGTATTTCATGCACTTTTATTGCTGTAACCCGCCTGGATTCCTTGTGATTGGGCGGGCTATAAATAAATAAATAAATATGTTAGGGAAAAGCAGAGTGGCTCCCTTTCCCATGAGGTAAAGTGAATCCCATATCTCCAAGCACCAAGGTAAGAATGACGGTGAGATGCACTCCCTTTTAACTGCTGGGAAAGCCATCAGCTGCCCCCTTACTAAAGTGAGGAGAGATACAGTCTGTGTCATGGATTGTCCTGTCAGTCACATTCTTCTGCTATGGCAAATGCAGCCAGAGAGCAGTTGCCCTCCTTCTGACTCATTGTTAGGATGGAGAACAGGCAGGCTGGTGCTCTGGAGATCTGTGCTAGCCATAAAAAGGTCAGCATTGGTAAGTGAGGTGTCTGAGTGATTAAGCCTGCTCACTCCCTTTTGTTCTGAGGTAATCTTCAGAGGGTGGGTATCAGGAATAGCAATTGAGAGTGAATAGTGGTGGTAGTTGTTCAGGGCATGGCACATACCTCCTGCTCCAGGTAGTGGGACAATTGCCACTGTTTCTAGAAAGACACATAATGTTATATCTAAGATATAGCTCAGATACAGGAAACTAACAGCTGTTTCCTATGCTTACTGAATATACTCATTCAAGACCAAATCAGATTTAGCTAGAATCTACATACTGTACTTCTTTTTCCTGTTTCTTCTAGGGTAAACCCAGAGCCACTCCAGATACTACTGTCCTAATCCGGAGGCAGAGAGTATAAGTATACTATGGTCTTGATCTGGTTTGGTGTTCAGGCACCAGCAATTTACTTTGCAAATAGTGTGAAAACAAACAGAAGGATCTGGCTGCTCATTATGTTCACCATGGCCTTCAAAATTAAATCCCATTGAGTTCAGTGGAACTTTCCCCTGAGTCAGTATTCATAGGATTGTAGGCTGAATGTCAAGTGACTGGTGCTGTTTATGAAGTATTCAGACACATATACAAAAGAAAAAGGAGGAAGGGGAAGTGACACCTTGGAATAAAATCTATGTATTTTCTTTAGCAATCAGAAACTTTTCAAGTGTAAATCAATACTTCTTATCAGGACAAGGATGGATGTGGAAAAGGCTATTTGTCAAATTTCTATGGTATCATGTGAGTTAACTTCCAATAGTTGACTTCAGTGGTCCACAGTTTTGTAGCACTTCAGTGGTCCACAGTTTTGCCAAACATATTAATGAGTATAGTCTAGAAAATGACAGGCAGATTTAATTGTAGTAAGATTAATTGCCTGACTCAGTGACAGCACATTTTTCTTTGACCACAGGCTGAAGGTTTTGTGTCCTTTATTTTCATATTTTTAATGCCTTGCACATGGACAAATCTTCCTAAAAGCTTTATTGTTGAAGTAAATATAAGAGGGAAAGAACTTGGATGTCAAATGAATATGATCAATTAGAACAAATTGAAATAGCTTCCATGGCTCCCATCTATCTACTGTATATACTCGTCTATAAGTCTAAAAAATTATGCCCCAAAATTGACCCCAAAATCCCAGGTCGAGTTATTTACGGGTAATGTGATAGCACTTTCAGATTTCCCCATGCAGTTTCTTTCTCTCTTGAGCCAAACAGAAAGAGTCCTGGGTAATTGATTGATATTGCTGTTTGTTTAAGAATACCACTCCGGCAGGCACCTGGCTGACATGAAATTTGAAACGCTGAAGCAGCCTCCACGTTTTACCCTTGACTTGTCCACGAGTCACGGCAAAATCCATAGTTTTGGCCCCAAAACCTGACTTTGACTTATACATGAGGTCAATTTACAGTTGACGATATACAGTATTGAGGAGCTACTTTTATCTTATTTTGCAGAGGGGAAGCAGATTATTAGAACAGACTGGAAAACACTTATGTCCTGCCTCATCTCCATTTGTCTTTCTCCATTCCACTGTTCAATATTATAAAGCTACGTGAAAGAGGGAGGCTTCCTGACTGAAACTGGAGGTCACGTTGTACACTTTTTAAATATGAACTTAGTATATACTCTTGAGAGTTAGGCCAAGGCCCAATGTTCCCATAGGCATAATCATCACCCAGAGGCTGCAGCAGTAACTGGAAAACTACATGTATGAATGAAGTATCAGAGACCAAGTGCCACAGATTTTATATTTGAAAAAAATCCAGAAACGAGGAGAAAATCTGAAATCCTTAGGCACTGTTATGATTGACCAAAATGCCAGAAATGACCTTCAAGCATTTGAATGCTCTAGAACAGTGGTGCATTGTACCACTGTAGTATTATGTTTTGTATGGCCTCCAATACAATTCTTTTCATCATAGTGAGGTCACAAATTTGGTTGCGTGCTATCAAGTGATGTACATGTCTGTGTGATCTGATACTTTGAAAATATGCTGAGACATAGAATTTGATCACTTGAACAAACATGTTAGTATAAAACCAAGTGAGCCCCATGAATCTTATATCCATTTGGTGGTTTTGCTTCAAGCCATGTTGGAAAAGATCAGTGTACAAGACCAAATTGTTACACAGGAAGGGTAAGTAGATGGACCTAGGGGGGCCTGAACCCTGTTGTTAGTCCTACTTAAATTAGGCCATGTTCCACACTTTTTTTGGGTTTCCAAAGCAAGCCAGTGTAAGCCATGATGGAAATGGCCTGACTCAATGTAAAATACTTTATTACAGCTGTATGTCTGATTTAAATGCTGTTTAACTTTCAGATGAGGGAAACAAAAATTATAGATGAATTAAAAAGTCATATCCTAAAAGAACTTGAAGCTCATAACTAAGTTTTATGCAAAGTGAAGCAGAAACTGGAAAGAAAAACATACACATTGGCTTGGATACAAAGAGAATTACACCACAGTAAAGATGCTTCACGAGAGCCAGTATGGTGTAGTCTACTTCAGTCTACTTCCTCAGATGCATAAGCTCCCAGGATAGCTATGCTGGCTGAGCAATTCAGGGAACTATCATCTAGAGCAGGGGTAGGCAACCTTTCCCCTTTAAGGGCCGAGGGACTTCAGCTCCCAGAAGCCTCAGCCATGTTGGCCAATAGTCCCATGTTGGCCAATAGCTCCTGGGATTCTGGGAGATGAAGTCCCTCGGCCCTTAAAGGGGAAAGGTTGCCTACCCCTGATCTAGAGTAACTTTCGAAAGCTCTGGCCTTGGGCACAGGGAGAATGTCTGAATCAGCTTGTGAATCTGAAAAGTAGTCATCTGAAAATTAGATATCCTTTATTACTCCAAACGAGGAGTGATTTTACCCCTGACCTTTTTATTTATTGCTGAAATAAGGCATGCCTTGTTCTGGATTTTATGTGTCAACTAGGAATATTTGAATTTAGTTTCAGTAAGCCAGTTGTTTGTTCTCTCAGCAGTTTGGCTTGTGACACTAATATAGCTAAGAGATGTTTTGTTAATGGGGATGACATGGCCCTGAGGTAATTTTCCCATTCCAGGTAACAGTTCCATTGTATGTGGATTTTAACAATATGACTGATCCCCGCCTTTGTAGGAACTTTCCCATTGCAGAGAATGAGATGTTTTTATTTATTTTTATAGAGAGGAACTGCAATGCTCAAAGGTTCATTGCTCTAAGACAGGGGTAGGCAACCTTTCCCCTTTAAGGGCCGAGGGACTTCAGCTCCCAGAAGCCTCAGCCATGTTGGCCAGTAGTCCCATGTTGGCCAATAGCTCCCGGGATTCTGGGAGCTGAAGTCCCTCGGCCCTTAAAGGGGAAAGGTTGCCTACCCCTGCTCTAAGACATGTCATGGGAGAGCTGATTAAATTGGTAGGAGGAAGGGAATTAAGTCACAAGTGAAACTCATGAAATTGGCTCTCAACAACACAGTCTACTGTTTTGCATGTCATTGCAAGATGAAGCAGCAAGGAAGAAAATGGTGGCTATATCTTGCCATTTTAGATAATGATGTAGTAGTGATTGGCCCTCCATTTCATAGATTCTTTATCCTCAGATTCAAGCATCCACCGCTTGAAAATATTAAAAATATTTATAAATTCCAAACCCCTGATTTTGCTATTTTATATCAGGGACATCATTTTACTATCCCTTGTATTTAGTGGGCTGTGAACATCCACAGATTTTGGTATCCATGGGGAGTCGTGGAACCAAGCTCCAGTGGATACCAAAGGCCCACTGTATACATGATCGGTATTCTAACAGCATAGAAGGAAAAGCTGAGGAATATCTGGAAATGATTACAGAAGAGAGCACTGAAAAAAGAAAGAGAAGGTCTTATATTTGTGGCTCAAGAATAGGCACTTCAGACTAACAGCAACAAGGCAAAAACAAAAAACAACCCAAAACTAGTGTTGTCTGTACAAAGAAACAGATGAAACTGTTGACCACAATAATTGAACTGTTGATCAGTTCATGTAGTCTGATTGCACAGACAGAATATAAGAAATGCCACAAATAAAGTGGGTGCCATAGTACATTGGCATCTATGCAAAGAGTATAAATTGTCATCTAGTAGGAACATAAAACCTGGGGAAGGGAGTTTAAAAAGTTGAAGCAAACATCTCATGGGACTTTAAACTGATAAACAATTAAAACATACTATGCCAGACATAACTGTAGTTGAGAAAAAGAAAGTTTGAATTATAGATATGGCAATAGCAGAAGAAATGTCTAAGGCTGCATCTGCACTGCAGAAATAATCCAGTTTGATACTGCTTTAACTGTCATGGCACAGTGCTATGGAATTATGGGAAATGCAGTTTTGTGAGACATTCAGTCTTCTCTGTTAGAGTTCCAGTTCCACAACAAACTCCAAATTCCAGGATTCCATAGAATTAAGCCATGGCAATTAAAGTGGTGTCAAACTGGATTAGTTCTGCTGTGTAGATGCAGCCTAAGAGCAGGAAGAGATGATAAAAATATTGAGACCTACAAAGGGAGAGTCAGTGCCACTGGGAAAAGAAAACAACTGTGGCTCCAGTGCTGGTATGTGCTTTGAGAGGAATTCCAAGCAAACTGATAAAACATCTGAATTAAATTGCTACAGATAAGAATACAATAGGCCATTACAAAAAGTGACATTATTTGGAATGTGCCACGTTGTCCAGTGCTTCTGGAATAGAATCCAAATCACTGATAGTCCAGAGTGCTAGTCAGTATAACATGAAACTGAGAATAATAATAAATAGAAGACTAGTCTCCATTTTTCTACCCATCTTAAAGAAAAGTTAAACTTCTTAACTTCTGGTTTTAAGGTAAGTTCCACATTCCAACAACGATTCTAGAAGGTCTGCTTTGCACTTGTTAAATTTTACATACATTGAGCCCTTGGTATCCACTGGAGTTTGGTTCCAGAACCCCCTGTGGATACCAAAATCCGTGGATGCTCAAGTCCCGTTAAGTATAATGACATAGTAAAATGGTGTCCCGTATATAAAAGGGCAAAATCAAGGTTTGCCTATGGGAATTTGTATATTTTTAAAGTATTTTCAAGCCGTGGATATTTGAATCCATGGATAAAAAAAAAATCGTGGATAAGGAGGGCAGACTGCACAAGGGTTGATATAATAGCATGGAAACTATATTCAAAACAAAACTTTATCAATGCCTTATGTGTAAATAAAAATACTTCCCTGCCTTAGAATAAACACTATGCCAAATTCATCCAAGTACTGCAATTGCTTTTTATTGTTTCTCCAGATTCAGTATTATTTGGGTCACTCTCAGGCCACAAAGATACTTGGATTTTGAAGTTGTGGGTTACTTTGGCACCTGACAAAGAAGCACCAGGCACCATCGCCATAATATACTTTCTAGATCTTCAGACTTCTAACTTGAACTGAAATCCAGAACAAAGATTAAGAAAAGTCTTCCTTAACATAAACTAACATGAGAAAATGCATTTCAATGAGCTTTGTGGGTCAGGTACAAAAAAATGGGGGTATTACACCCAGGAATTTTGCCATATATGCATACTTCTCATGGTTCACTCCAGCGGTGTAGCAAGAATTCTGCCTCCCCACGAATTTTTCCTTCCATCTCAAATTTCTAGTAGCACAGAGAGTGAGACATTGAAGACGGTTCATACTTAGAACTCTGAAACTGGCTGTGTTCAAATTTCCTTGGTAACTTTGCCTGCTCTTTTCTGCATATGCCTAAACTGCATTTCTAAATGCCTAGCTGGATTTTTAAGCTCCATCAATGCTAGAAAACGGGGGAGTGAAGGAATTTCATTTGGGAGGAGCAGAATTCTTATTTGGGGTGACAGTGCCTTCCCTGCAGCCATACCCCTGGCTTACACTCTACAAATAACAACCTTCAGCTTTATTATACAGAACACTGAGGACTTCCTAGAAAGCTGCATCATATAAAATGTTGTCAAAGCCCATTCGTGCCTTGTTGGTAAGTCAAAAGAACCATAATCTAAACACCAGATAAATAAATGCCTTCTTACGGCCCTGAGGCACAGACACTTGCTCTCATTTAGAGAGATGGGCAACAAGAGCAATTTGACCAAGCTCTCTATCTAAAGCAACTGAAAGAACAACCCCCAGAGATCTATATGCCAACAAGCCTCAGAGCTTGTTCTCATAAATCAATTACTGTTTAAAGCTTTTTCATTTGACTTTGTTCTCTCTTGGGTGTTTCAAACTGTATTTCAAACGGAGTCTTCTACTCCCATTGTGAATATGCTGTAGAGGTTTTAATTAAGTGAGAATATACGAGAGCAAGGGCTGACAACAAGTAAGGGTGTCATTTATGGAGTCTCTCTGGAAAAGAGTGTTCAGCATCTCCCATACCCTCACTCCCATAGGTTTTATTTTTCCAGAGCTCCTTCTTGCCCATGGCACAATATTGCCTCTGTGCCTTCAAAGTCATCTGTCGTTTTCTTAGGCAAGGAAAATTCAGAGATGGTTTTGCCAGTTCCTTCCTCTGAAATATAGCCTTCAGCACCTGGTATTGATTGGCAGTCTCCCATCCAAATAATAACCAGGGCTGACCCTGCTTAGCTTCCAAGATGAAAGAGGATCTGATATCTTTATGGTATTTAAGCCCTCACAACATTGTGTTTGTCTGTTATTCCACCCATGATTAATCCAAATGGATTTTGAATTTACAGATTGAAATAATTTAGGGACAAATCAACAAGAAAAATAAAACACATGTTGGACAAAGCCGCTTAAAGCTGGCACTCTGGTGACAACTGCCCAATTCTACTCCGAGAAAGACAAATTTATGAGGACAAATGTCTTAATGACAAGAATTCGCACATGAAGCAAATAGATTCACATTGTGTACTTATTATCTGAATGTTACAGAAATGCTTCCAGTGACATAAACCCTGAGTGAAGACGTAACTGTAGAGGAGGTAGTAAAAAACCAGTTGCATTAAAGAATTGTTCTGAGTGGAATGAGACTAATCAAAATTATGGAGTTGCATTTGCCTCTGACAGCACTGTTCATTTGTAGGCTGAAACCTCAAGCTCTTGATGTGCCATGAGAATTTGTTCTCGCCTCTAATGCCAGAGGTGAGGACCCATCTGCCCTCTAGAAATGGATGAACATCACTCCCATTGTGCCTTACTATTGGCCAGGATTGCTACAGATGATGGACCTTGCTATACAACAAGAATTGGAGGTCTAGGGAACAAACATGAAGGATAATGCATAAGGCTGGTGAACATAAATATTCTGTATATTCTTGTAAGAAAAGGCTTGGAAGTATGGAGCTGATATGCTCCATACACGCTAGGTAAGAACTTGTATGGAGGAGGTGTAACTTGTATGGAGGAGAAAGTAATTGTGCCCTAGTCCAGTCAACATTTCCAGCAATTTACTGGATAACTAGTGTGCTAAAGGAATTTATAGCCTGGATTATATTTCTAACATTAAATGTTGGTTTTAAGATTGTGTGTAACCTTTTTATATACTTGATACTAGTATTCTCTTTCACTCTCTTTACGTTGGATATTGTCAGCTTGCAATATTCTGAAATATTTGTGATTTTCATCCTGAGTGACACTTGTAATGATATTTTCATCTTGGATCTTTATTCTCTCTGACTGAGCAATGTTACCTCTATTTCTTAATAGTGTAGCGCATTTAGGATGGGGGGGGGAAGAGAAAGAAAATAGAGGAAAGGGAAAAATACAAGAATGACTGACTTAAAATTGTCACTAAACTTTTTAGGAGGAAGTTGGTGGAAACTGTCCAAGAGCAGCTTTGGACACTAGCAAAAAACATGAACACAGGATGCTGAGGTGACATCCTTTGTTCATGATTCCTATGTAACATCTGCAGTAGGGACATGGTGAAATGTAAGCTCCCAGTGCATCTGGGGATTCCACCACAAAGTTGTATGGCTTCCATCCTTACAGTGTTAATGATTCAAGATGTATAAGTGACTCTTTTGCTAATTCTTCGTAAGAACAGGCCTGAACCACACTAAATGCCAATCTAAGCTAGAACCTTACTGCCCACAACCAATATTTTCCCCCTCTTCACCTTTGGACTATTGAATCTCCCATAGCTTAGGACAGGATGCTGGATGTATTATGCCTACTTAAAATGTTCTTTGACAGAGAGTCAAGGGATGATTTACTACTTGCTGGAGGGCTAGCACTACCATATTTGGGTTTGGGAAGGAACATCCTTCTAGTTCAAATGAACTGTTGGCTCAAATGGAAGTTGGGAAGGATTTGCTTTCCTGTAATGTGTATGTGATCTGGCACTATCTGATCTCTACGCATCTTGGCCAGTTCTTCTTGTTCTCTGATCATGGAACATTGTAGTCTGATTGTAGTCTATGGGCCTCGGCAGACGACTAAAAGAGTCGTCTTCCGGGCAGGGAAGAGGAGGGGCAGCCGCACGAGCGGCGCCCCTTCCTCTCCCCGAGGTCGCCCCCAGAAGCGCCGGCCGTCCGCACGGCCGGCGCACCGGGGATGACCTCACGGCGCAGCGTCCACATGCGCTGCGTCGTTTGAGCCAGGGAAAGTGCGCCCGCCGCTTTTAGGGCGCACTTTCCCTTACATCTAAAAGGAGCGCCAATTTGGTGCTCCTTTTAGATGCGCCGCAGGAGCGCCGCGGTCCGGAGGCTGAACTCCGGCGGCGCTCCGACCCGCGGCGTCTCCGGGGCCTCCGTCTGCTGAGGCCCTATGTTGGTTAATATTTTGTGGACTGATATGCAGTTGATCTGGCTTGATGCAGGGCATTGGGCTATATCAGGATTGACCAATGGTGGCCTCCCAGATTTATTTATTTAATTTTTTTTTTAAATTTTTATTTCAATTCAGTAAATCAATCATTAAAACATCTCACACTCATATACATTCTTTTCCCACTATGTACATCTTTTACACCTTTCTTCCCTTCATTCCCTCCTTCCATCCTCCTCCCCTTCCTTCCCTCTCTCCTTCTCCTTCTCCCTCTCCCTCTCCCTCTCCTCTCTCCTCTCCCCCTCCCCTCCCCAGCTCCTCCATCCACACGGACCTTCCATCAACATACTCAAACCCTCAACTACTTTCTATATCTTCCTTACTCATCTCACTCCTTAACATTCATAACTTCCACACCTCCGATTTCTTTCTGTTCTTTACACCATTTTGTGTCCTTCTTAGTAATATTTTAGTAATCTTCTTTGCTACTAATCTTTCTCCCTGTTATTTCCCTAATATAATTAGTTCTATTCTTTCTCTTGAATCCTCTGTTTTACTTTATAGCTTACAGACCTCACCAGCCATATCCAGCATCCCCAATGGTATGCTCATTGGGGAATTGCAGTCCAAAAACAACTAGAGGGTCGTAGCTGCCTGCTCCTCTTCTGGCCTCTTCTGTTTTTACAATTCACTAAAGCCAGATACTCCTTTACTCTTCCTGTTTACTATTTTTGGTAAAATGTGTGTAGTTTATTAATGTGTCCTTCAGTTTCAGCATTCCTACAATTTGCTTGAATTATTGCCATGGCTGTTGAGAGATACCAAACAGCTTAAGCCACTTGAGTGTTCAAGAGATGAACATTGTGTGATTGTAATGTTGATAAGTGTGGTTAAGAACCAAAGAGACACAGCATGTTTTTGCTGTGGAGGAGAACATGCAAATTATATTTTGTATGTCTTGAGGAATCTTTTTTCGGTTTAAATATTGTTTACAGTAAAAGTTTTGTTCTAAAATGGAATGTTGAAAGCTGCAGCATTTTTTTAAAGTAAGCTTTGCTTTTTTCCCCCAGTTACACAGCCAAACAATACTAGAAATGTACTGAGAGTAACTATTTTTTAAACTTACTTCTCTGGTTTTCTTTCTTTTGGTGTCTTTTTTTTTTTAAACAAAAACCCACACAGTCCAAAGCCAGGGTTTTGAGATACATTTTGTTTTTGTTTTTTAATGAAACAAATAAAACAACAAAATCCTATTAGGATTGGCATCCAAGAGCTTTTCTGAATCCAGATGGGTGGCATGCAGCATCTGGCTCCCTCATCCATACAGCCAGGCTCCACCAGTCCTCACGCATCTGGCTTAATTAGCTAAGTAAATTAAAAGATATGTGGATTAAATGAATATGTATAACTAATGAGGGCTGCACAATAGAGTGGGAGATCACCTGGAATATTTGCAAACTAATCATCTGAAATAGATAAAAAATGGAACCACTGTAATCTTTCTGTTTTTAAGGAACAGAAGCACATCAGTCAATTTCAGATTGTAAATAAAGCCATCACATAGCCCAATTTTCCCCCATCGGCCACTTCCCCTAAACTCAGGATGGTTACATTACATGAAGCAAACCCTCTTGTATTCCAAATAGATCATATCCTCTTTCAGTTTGACTCTTTACGCCCTGCAACTTTTCATTTCTTCCTTCAGAATTGCTCTAAACAGGACTGTGCAGACATGTCCTGAGTCTATAAAGCTTTATAGGTAGAATGTCCATTTCCATTCCAAACATTTCTGGACATTGGGGTGTTTTACATTATGTGTTCATTTCTATCTTTTGTGGGGAAACCCTGACATTCTTTTAATACATAAATAAATAATACAAGAGGCACTTAGTAACCAAAATCCAATGCTGTTCATGTTATATTTGATGTTAAACCTCAACCAAATTTAATGTCACAAGTTCCCATATGATCAGTCATACTTCAGGAGATGAGCTTGCAGTCATATAGAAAAGCCATAATAGAAGGTCATAATACTTGAGTGGGCTTGAGCACTTACAACTGCTTCTGTTCCCCCATGTCACAGTCGATGAATAAACTAGAATTTAGTTTAATTTTTGCAGGTTCGTGGCTTGTTGCTTCATGAGAACCAGTTATTGAGATTTAAAATAAACCCTGTGTCAATTGCTAGATGAACCATCTTCAAACGCTGGACTATTTGTATGGTTTGTTTAGCAAAACAGAATCCCCCTCCCCCCCCAGCTGACATGTGGCACAAATCCAAGAATCTGCTAATGTAACACTAAATTCTGATCTATTTCTCCTTCCAATCATGTGAAAGGAAGAGGAAAAGAGACGGGAAGTGCAGGAGCCTGGCAAACCATGTAGCTCATTTCTAGTTCATCACATAACATGAAATTATTTCCAACAGTTGCATGCAAATACAATACAATTTCCTGTTAATACTTGAGCTATTACAGTTTGCCCTCTATATCCACAGATTCTGTATCCATGAATTCAACCACCTATGGCTTGAAAATATATATTTTAAAAAGATTCCAAAAAACAAACCTTGATTTTACCACTTTATATATGGGACAACATTTTACTGTGCCATTGTATATAATGGGACTTGAGCATCCCTGGATTTTGGCATTGATAGGGTTTCCTTCAACTAAACCCCAGTAGACAGCAAGAACCCACTGCATCACCAATTCAGCAATTTGAACCTATAGTATATAATGTACCAAATCTGTTGCTGGTTAGCTATGCAACCTCACATTATGGCTACAGGTTTCCCTTCACTGAAAAAGTGGTGATTATCCACTGGAATGAGAGCAAGTTAATGGACTGTGCTGATTTGAAGTGCAAGAGAATAGTTTTTGCACTCTTTTCATCCCATCTCCTGTGGAAGGCATTGATTTTCAGCCTTCCAAGCTTTTAAAGTACCTTGACCCAAAATGATGCTTGCTACTGGGACACCTGTGTTTTGAGTGCTCTTTGATTTTCTTAATACCTCTCCTAGCGTAAGCCAAGTATTTTATTTTTTGAAGGATTACTGACAGGTGTTCATGCTAGTAAGAGGTGGCATTAAAAATAAATTATCCATTCATTTCCTTCTGGAGAATTTCCTATTGTATAATCCCAACATGCTTTCCTGTTGTTTTTTCTTTCAAAATTAACCTGTGGCCTAAACTTCCCATTCATCAGCTTAGAATAAAAGTGTCCTTGGGGTATATAATTGCTTTTCCATCTCATTTGACATCACTCGTCAGTCCTTTCAGCATTCTCTAGTTTCGTGCACTGCACCAGTAAATAAACAGAAAATTCTGGTTGATATTCTGCTCTATTCATACACTGCCCTCTTTCCTAGACTTTTGTGTAATATAACAATGACTATTGTTGTTTCTGTGTTTGTTTACCTTGATAGCATTTTTGGCATGTTTTTGAGGGACCAAAACATTGTACTAACAGGTACTAAAACATAGCCTGGAAAACCCACAGAAAAGTATAGATATTAAAACAGTTTTGCTGCTGTACAAAAGGCTACATTTGCTGAAAATATTGTATGTCATGTCTCTTCCTTTGTAATATAGAAGGGGGGGGTTGGACTACAATTCCCAGAATCCTTCAGCCACCTAGTGGCCATGGTGGCTAGAGCATTATGAGAGCTGTAGCCATGAAAGGAATTTTCCCATGCTCTGAGCAGTTGTCATCTCTAATTGTTCAGCTAAGAATGAAGTGTGTGTGTGTGTGTGGTGGTGGTGGGGCTATTTTAAAGGAAAGTTCAATTTTTTAAAAAAATTGATAACAAATCTCAGCAGTTTTTCTTGTGGTGAACAGGATAAGTCCAATATTAGTCCTATCTACTGCAGATCCATTGAAATCAATAGGCCTTAGCTTAGTTGTGAGTATCAAGTCCCATTCATTGCTGTGGATTTTCTTAGATACAGCTAATGTTGGAGTTAGGCCAGTACAGGTTATTGTTGTTGCATGCCTTCAACTTGTTTCCAACTTATGGAGACCTAAGGAGACCCTATCATGGGGTTTTCTTGGCAAATTTGTTCAGAGGGGGTTTGCCATTGCCTTCTCCTGAGGCTGAGAGCATGTGACTTGCCCAAAGTCACCGAGTGGATTTCATGGCAGAGCTGGGAATCAAACTCTAGTCTCCGGAGTTGTAGTGCAACACTCAAACCATTACACCATGCCGGATGCTCATGAAACATAAATTACTTTTGTGTTTAGGCTTGAGTCCCTTCCAAGATATCTTATTATGTATGTATATGCAAATATAGGTATTCCAAAATAAAAACAAAACAAAACAAAATTCCAAATTCCAAAACACCTCTGGTCCCAATTCGGATAAAGGAGACTCAACTTGTAACACTAAAGCTCTGTTGGACTGCATTGAAACTATAGTGCTGTTCTGATAGTTTTGCCATTCCCAAAGCAAATGTCTTTTGTTCATGCCAGTAGCAACAACTGGAAGAAGGCTGTATTCCAGTTACACAAAACCGGATTTGTTAATAGTTGATATGTTTGTGTATGCAAGTCTTTGTTTTGGAATCCTTTGGTCTTATCATGGTCTTATCGAATAAATCTTCCGCTGTTCAGTGGAGTAAATGCTGAGTTGAATGCCTGAGAAATGTTTACCTTTAAGCCTATCTATTACTCACTATTCATTAAGCAGTGAAGTGTGTACCACTGTTGTAGTTCTCAGTCCATTCTTTTTCCATATCTCTTTGTCCTTAAGATAAATGTAATGAAAAGAAATAACTTACAGTTCCGTTTCTGTTTGTCATCTGAAGATAAAACTGTGTACTTATATTATTCCCACTGCTGGTTGTTGGGTTTAAAAAAAAAGGGCAGATGTTTCTCACCTCTCCAGGACTGCCTTGTAGTTTGTTGTTAACTGCCTTCAAATCGACCTCGACTCATGGTGATCCTGTGAATGAGACACCTCCAAGACACCTCAACTGCTCTGCTCAAGCCCTGCAGACTTAGGACCATGTCCTCCTTCATCAGGTCTATCTATCTTGTATACAGTCCTCTCTTCCTACTGCCTTCTGCCTTCCCAAGCATTATCATCTTTTCTGGTCAGGCATGCCTTCTCGTGATGTGGCAGAAGAATGACTGCCTCAATTTAGTCATCTTGGCTTCTAGAGAGACTTCATGCTTGATTTATTTAGGACCCATTTGTTTGTCTTTTTAACCATCCACGATGTCCATAGAACTCTTCTCCAGCGCCACCGTTCACATGAGTTGATTTTGCATCAGCTTTCTTCACACTCATACATAGTGGTAGAAAATATGATAGTATGGACAATCCTAACTTTAGTGTTCTATTGTCTATTTTTGCACTTTAGGATTTTGAATAATTCATTCATAGCTGCCCTTCCCAGTCCTAGTCTTCTGATTTCTTTACTACAATCTTCATTCTAATCAATAATTGATCCAAAATATGGGAAATCTGTAACTATTTCAATTTCCTTGTCATCTACATTGAATTTGTGTAAACCCTCCATGATCATTATTTTTATTTTCCTTTAGTTAAGTGTGTTTGTGTGAAGTTCTCAGGATGCTTGGCCAAAAACACTACGTTTTTGCCTACAGGAAGTTGCTTCTAATTTCTGGTCTCAACTTTTCTACTTATGTAGTAAAGCCAGAGGGTAGATTATAGCCCACGGGCTTCTCATGGGAAGCTCAAAAGCTCCTTTCCCATTTATTTATTTTGCTTTACTAGTCATTTAGTTTCCCTTCTTTTGGAAAGTTTTTCTTAAAAAACATATCTGTCATCCTTGGCAGGATGTTTACTTTACAAGCATATCCTTGTAATGTCCTAGAGGCACTACTTCTGCTACAGATTTTACCTATTAAAGATATCAGCTAAGATATATTGTTGTGATAGTTGCTTCCTATGCTTTTAGAAGCAACTTTACCTAGAGATGAGGTTTCTGTAGATCCAGTTGCTGTGCAAGACCAGGAGCAAAGCAGTCTGTTTGGATTTGGCAGTCCTAAATGTGTGATGCAGTTGGGGAGGGGGAGTTAAAAGACATTTATTTGTCTTGCTAAAATTGACTTGTTTGTTCACTGAACACATTGGGACTATAGTCAGATTACTTGGTTAAGTGAGGATGGATTGCTCTGTTAGTCTGCTTTTACAAAAAGGTTCCAAGAATCTGGAACTGAGAAATCAATGTAGTAGTCCACCCTTAGCTGCAGATTTGCTTTCCATGGTTTAAGTTACACATGGTCAATCATAGTCCAAAAACGTTACTAATATAGGGCTTAGTACTATGTGTGGTTTCAGGCATCCACTAAGGGTATTGGAATGTGTCCCGCATGGATAACAGGGGACAACTGTACTTGACCTAGATGTATTTATTTTGGAATACACAAACAAAAGAGACTTTTTGAGTGTTGGACAGTGTTTGGGACAGGACTGAGAGCATGAATTTCTTCTGAATCCTGTTGTTGACATTTCTCTCAGGGTCTGTAAACTCTGTCTTCCTTTGTTATCTTTTTTATAATATTTAATATAGGGATTGCTAGAATAGAGATATAAATACTGTATATACTCAACTATAAGTCAATAAATTTATGCCCAAAAATTGACCCTAAAATATAGCGATCAACTTATACATGGGTCAGTACAGTCACCATGGGTTAAGATCAACTGGAGGACAATTAGCATAATCAACAACAAACAGTAATATTGCTTGCTCATAAAGCTCCTTTAAAAAGCAGCCCCGATGCCCCACTCTCCATGCCTTGGTAGTAATTGCTGAAAAAGCTGCGAGGCACGTGTGTGTGTGTGTGTGTGTGAGATCCTATCTCCAAACCTTTCCTCCTCCTTGCATTTCCCCATTACCCCTTCATTTTCAAGCCGATCCCCAAACCTTTTCCCTTCAGTTGCAAGCCGATCTCCAAACTTTTGTTTCTTATCCTCCTCCTTCTTGAATTTCCTCTGAAAACCAAGCTCTTTTTTCCTCTTCCCCTTCCACTTTCAAGCTAATCTTAAAACCTGTCTCCTAAATTCTACCCATGACTTGTCCATGAGCCATATCAAAATCCATGATTTTGTCCCTAAAACCTTCCCTCGACTTATACATGTCGACTTGTATACGAGTATGTACGGTAAACAAGATTTCTGAATGGCAGTCTCTCTTGTCTCTCTAGCTCAGTATTAATCACAGTATCTTCTTTGCCTCAGTTGTCCCTGTGTGAACTCAGTGAGGTAGCTTCCTTTTAGTTTTCATTTTAGAAATGAGGGGCTAAAGGCAGTCCCAGAGTCAGCCATGTGCTTAAGAACAAGGATGTGGCACAGCCCTTTCCAAAATTCACTGGTTCATACAAGATATTAAGGAAGGGATCAAATGTTTGAATGTTTCCCCACATTAAAAAAAAATAACAACTGCAAAAGAAAACTATTATATAGAAAAAATGCCAATTTCCCACAAGCAAAATTTCTTTTTACAGAAGAGACTATGAAGTCACACCGGTGCAGTTTTGAGCATGTAATTTCAAGGAGCTCAGAGAGTATTATGTCTGAAATGAGACTTAAGCTCTTGGTCTACCATATTTCACATAAAGATTTCTTCCACTGAACCACAATAGCTGAGTTGGCTTTTTCATGAATCTCAGTTTCTTGTTCCTTTATATTCCAGCCCCTCAACTGTGATATACTGGAAAGTGGGATAAATAGAACTGTGAACTGTGAAATAGAACATGCCATGTGTGTGTGCTTTATCTCTGATACAGTTACTATATGAACATTTTGGCAAGTGTTCTAGCCAATGGCTAGAACAGCAAAGCTGTTTCGACATTTGTCAAACTTGGGGTATGAAGTTTATTCATATCACAAAGTTGTGGTATGGATACACTGCATATCACAGGTTTTTGACCTGTGATATGAGGTTTACTAGCACAAAAGCTTTAATTGTGACTTAGGGGGGTTGCAGACTGCCAGAAATAGTGCAAATTGAGTCTACTTTTAGGGTTAGGGTTAGTGCTAGGGAATCATGGGGATTGTTTTTTTTTTCTGAGACATTGAGCCTCCTCTGTCAGAGAGCTCTGGTGCCACAATAAAATACAGTTCCCATGATTCCCTAACTCTAACCCTAAAAGTGGACTCAATTTGCACTATTTCTGGCAGTCTGCAACCCCCCTTACTGAAGCTTTTATGGGTGCATGCATGTGTGTGTGTGTGATTCATTAAAAATAAGGGAAATCATTACTGAATACTTGCCATTACACTGTTCCTGCCATAAGGAGAAGTCATAGGTTAGACCTACAAAAACAGTTTTACAGGAACCAATTGTTTTTTCATAAATTGCACATGCAATTGGAGTGCTTCACAAAACTTCATTTATATTTTTGGGTTTTTCCCTGGCTGTGCAGTTCAGTTCTGGCATCATATAAAACAAAATGTCTGGCATTATACAAGATAAAATATCTGAAATACAAGATAGGAATAAAGATTCCCAGATGAATTTTCAGAATTTAAGCTATCCTCATCTACAAATGGTGGGGATCATATGACTCTCTGGATGGCATTGGACTCTTAACGCCCAGTAGCCCTAGCCGGTAGGTAGGGGTGCAGAGAATTGAACAACATTTGGAGGGCTATATTATTCCCACCCTGCTCTAAATTTAAGACTCTAAAGCCTGGAAACAACTGAAATTGAAAACCAAGTTTTAAAACTGCCAAACATATTATATTTTTAAGTAGGCATGATACAACAACACCTATAGCCCAGAATATGGCGTCTTTTAGGCACTGCAATATACTTGCTTGTTGGACTGTTTGAGCAGTTACACTGGGGTTAGGAGTACAGGACCTCCGTGAATGTGGAAAAAGTGCAAATAACAAAAACATTATGTTTCTACCTGAGAGGACACCTCTCTAGGAATCTCTAGGTCCTCCAGTGCAACTCTGTGGTCAACATCTGCCAGACATTGACCATAGAATTGTGCTGGAGGAGCTACAAATGCCTAGTGGAGTGTTCTCTCTAGGAATCTCTAGGTTCTTCAGTGCAACCTTTGGTTAAAGTTGACCATAGAGTTGCACTGGAAAACCTAGATATTCCTAGAGAGAACATACTAATAAAATATGTGAATAATCAAATCCGCAAAAGTCAAAACTGCAAATGTGGAGGGACAAGTGTACTATCACATGAGTTACTGATTTGTGGGCTCAGTTCCAGGCTGCATCCACACTGCAGAAGTAATCCAGGTTGACACCAGTTTAACTGCCATGGCTCAGTGCTATGGAATCCTGGGAATTGTAGTTTGTTGTGGCACCATAACCCTCTGACAGGAGATGTCTAAATATCTCACAAAGACTGCAAAGGTAAATTGAATAAAGAGGAAATTGGGGTAGTCTTATATATGATAACTGCAGCTCGTATAATCTTTGCTAGATATTGGAAAAAAGAGAAAGTGCACATAATAGAAGAATGGAAACAGAAATTAATGACATGATGAACATGGATAAATTGACAATGATGATTAATGTTAAACAAGATAATCAGTATATTAAGAAATGGGGAAAACTAGACAGTCTGTGGAAGTAATAATACGGAAGGAATAAAGCATCCAGGTCTATAAGGATTTAAAGAAATATGCATATAAAATAATGTTTATGATACGAAAGCATGCGCTTAAGGCATGAAAATTAAGTTTAAGATACGAAAGCTCAAAGCTGCGCAGACAATTAAAAATAAGATATTCTTCCAACCGGCCTCTCTACTAAGACAAAGAATTAAATGATTATGGTATAAATGTCTAATATATTAATTAAGAAATGAGTTGACTTGTAAAATTTTATGACACTAAAATTTTCTGGACTTATTTATGCTCTAATGGAATGTATGTATTCTATATTATAAAAAAATAAAAAACAGAAAAAAATATCTCACAAAACTTCAGTTCTCAGAATTCCACAGCGTGGAGCCATGGCAATTAAACTGCTGTCAAACTAGATTATTTCTGCAGATGCAACCCCAGTTGATATGACAGACATTGCATTTCATCCGGCAAAAGAAAATCAGCAGTACAAAAAGAAATTGAAATTGTCTTAGAATGTTTCTAACCAATGTTGAGGATGTCAAGATAAGGGCTCCTTTTTAAATATGTGGTGGATCTTAAGAAGGTGAAGAGTTACTGGTCTAAGATTTATACGTTAATCCCAAAAAATATGTAAAGGTAAATTTTGTAATATCACCAGAAATATTTTTGTTAGGCATTATGTAGAAAGGGACATGATGGCTCAGTGGTTAAGATGCTGACTCTGATGGTTGCAAAATTGACAAGTCGGCAGTTCGAGGCCCAAGTGCTTTGTGATGGATTGAGCTCCCATCACTAGTCCCAGCTACTGCAATCTAGCAGTTTGACACCATGTAAAAGTGCAATAGATAAATAGATACCACTTCGGTGGGAAGGTAACAGTGTTCTGTGCAGTCATGTTGGCCACATGACCACCAGAGCAGTCCTCGGACAACGCTGGCTCTTCGGCTTAGTAACGGAGATGATCACCGACCCCTACAGTCTTTCTTTATGGTGAAAGAACTAGAGAGGAAATATGGATTATTTATTTTATATATGACAACAGCAACAAGAATACTGTTTGCTCAAACTTGGAAACAGACTGAAGCACTGACCATGGAAGAATGGATTGTTAAAGTTACCGACTTAGCTCAAATGGTCAAATTAATGTGGGTTCTAAAGGATAGGCCAGCTGAAGACTTTTTTGAAAGATTGGAAACCATTTATGGACTTTTTGAACAATAAGAAATCTCATGATATAATAATCTGTGTTTATGGTATTTAGTAACTGCAGTAGGATTATTTAGTTGGGAAAAAGGTTTTTCTTTTTTCATTACGGTCATGATATATGAGGGGGCAGGGCCCTATTGTGTGTTAGTTATATGTCCTTTTTTCCTTTCTCTCTTTTTTCTCTTTCTGCCTTTTATTTTCTGAATGTGTATTACTTTGATTGTAAATCAGATTGTTTGTGTTAAAAATTAATTGTTTTTTAAAAAAGGGAAAAAATGGGGGGAGAAAAAAGAAAAACAGTACAAAGATAAAAGTGTACCCCTTAAAATATGGTAACATACAGGCGGTGCTCCTGACACATGTTACCTTTCTGCCTGTGGAGTGAATAGTTTCAGGATAGCACTAGAGATTCAAGGAACTTCACAAAACCATCTGCCTTCCTCCACGTTGTTGCCCCATTTATAGAGCAGTGCATGGAGACTAAGGAGAGGCAGCAAGTCACAACACTTTCATCAGTGGCTTGGCCTCTTCCCTTTTCCAAATCAGGGCTGCCTTTCCTGCAGAGCACACAGGCTAAGTAGGATGTTCCAGACTGGTTACTTTATTTGACATCTAAATTGGGGTTGGATGGGGTGAAGTATTTGATGTTTCATAGTCTGGAACCCTAGAATCAACTGCTTGCGTTTATCTGAAAACCAGAAGAGTTGCTCAGTCAGGGGATCTGTTGGTACCAAACAGAAACAAAGGGGCATAAACAACATTTGGATGTCTCATCTGTTTTTCCTTTTTAAAAAAGCTTGTAGAGGTTAAAAGGGAAACAATTTGTTGTTGATGGCGTGAGGGCAATGTTTATCATTTTAGAAGTAATTCTGTTTGAAGACTGGCCCCAAGTAGTCCTTGGGGGGAAAGGTCTTTTATATTGCAGTTTCAAGAATAGAAAATATCAGAGCTTTGGCGAGATGAAGGAATGGCTAGTACCAAGTTTGCCTGTCAAAATGTTAGCAGCCCAGAGTCTGTGTATGTCCCAGTAGATGGATGAAAAGAAGCTGCTCTTCTAGTATTACTGTCTAAGTTAGAGTGGTTTGCTTTAAGTGAGAAATTCCTACAATGCCTTTTCTTTCCTCTTTTTGCAGACTCCAGCCAACAGGCCCGTTCATTATCCCACAGGCCTTACTACACATTGCCTAATGGTAACCATGAGAGGCGCTCTGTCCTCACCATTACCGAGCCCCCGCGTTTCCACTTCCAGGCCAAAGGAAAAAACATCCGCCTGGATACCCATTCTCGCAAGGCCACCCGGAGGAACAGTTTCTGCAATGGCATCACTTTCACTAACCGACCCATTCACCTCTATGAGAAAGTGCGGCTCAAGCTGGTCTCTGTGCACCACGGGTGGAGTGGGGCCCTGCGCTTTGGCTTCACTACTCATGATCCATCACTGATGAGTGCAGATGACATCCCAAAGTATGCCTGCCCAGACCTGGTAACAAGGCCTGGCTTCTGGGCCAAAGCTTTGCCGGAGAGGTTTGCGCTAAGAGACAACATCTTGGCATTCTGGGTTGATCGCCATGGGAGAGTTTTCTACAGCATTAATGACGAAGAGCCAATTTTGTTTCACTGTGGCGTCAAAGTCTCTGGGCCTCTCTGGGCGCTGATAGATGTTTATGGAATCACCCATGAAGTGCAGATACTCGGTAAGTATGCATATTTTTTGTAATAAATTTTTTCTATCTAAATGCTAATCTTTTCCACAACCAGATATGTACTCACAGAGAAGGCAATTTTAAATCAAATTATAAGACAGCTACAGGTTACTTGTCTTTGGCTTTACTGTTTGCTTTCTGGTTGAACTCTGCAGAAGAAAGCCAAGATGATAATAGAAAGTATCTAATGCTGTTTACTTTCCAACATTTTCCTTTTGTCTCTCCCATCAAAACCTTCTCTTTTATTACTGGCATTCAAATGAAACTGCTACTTATATTGGAAAACATAAAATCCTAATACTAAGCTTTGCATTTTTCATCTAGTCAAGTCTATTTAGTACTTTCACTCCCCTAAGTGTATTCACTCCTCTGGCAGATGAGCTTCTTACAAAATTAATGGAGATTGTTAACATCACAAGCAAAAAAAGCCACATGAATATATAATTTCCACTTCTCTCCCAGCTCTTTAAACCCTTGAGAATGCTTCCTCTTATCTTTTACTTGGGGTGTGATATAATCTAATCGTTGTTTTCAGCACAGAGCTTTTGTTAAGTTCCATTGGGATATGCATATGGCAGCACCACCCATCACAGTTCCTTCCATATGTTTTAGCATTCAGCTTCTACAATTCCTCCCCGTTGGCAGACTCTCTGTTAGCAGAGTCTGATGGGAGCTGCAGTACAAAACATCTGGCAGGCACCAGGCTGAGATAGCCAGCAATGAGCAGGTGTTTAATTTATTTGGTTCTGTCTTCTATATAGGAGTGCAGTTTGGTCCTTTCTGTTTCTTCTTTATTTACAGCACTAGAATTTACAGACAAAGCAGAGGTTAAAAACTGCACAAATAATCCCAAGAACCATGTCTTCTTCTTGGGTTAGGAATGGTGCTCTGCAGCACCCTTGCCAGGGCTTCTATTGTAACAGAAAAAGCAATGGAGGTAGTGTGATTTGGCACACAAATGACCAGTCTTAGGGCCTTTGCAGACTGCTAGAAATAGTGCAAATTGAGTCCACTTTAAGGGTTAGGGTTAGTGCTAGGGAATCATGGGATTTTTTTTCTGAGACATTGAGCCTTCTCTGTCAGAGAGCTCTGGTGCCACAATAAAATACAGTTCCCATGATTCCCTAACCCTAACCCTTAAAGTGGACTCAATTTGCACCATTTCTAGCAGTCTGCAAAGGCCTGAAGAATCTCAACAGAATTTCAAAAACAAACCCATTGCTAGCTCTTACATACTATGAAAATACGCTTGTATCTTTAAAAGACTGGGAGCACCCTCTCTTGAAGTAAACCTCTACTTGAAAATGGGAAACCTATAGTCAGGCTTTTGCCCTCTCATGATTAAATGTATCATCCAACTAAAATGCAGAAGATTCCATATCCCTTTTCCCACTTCTCCCTTCCCTTCAACTTTTCCACAACCCAGAACTATTTTATTTCTGCCATATTAATGCTGATAAACATAAAAAAATAGTGACATGGAAGCAGCTTTTCAACTGTTTCCTTTTATCATATCTAGAGAACCCTTTGTCCAGTGAACTGAGCATGCTTAGCCCCTTGTTGCTGTGCCTTTGTAGTGCAAACTCTACAGAATGAGGGTACATGGCAGAGAAGCATCCTTCACCCATTCATCTCTATAGCAAACATCTTATGCCAGAGAAGAGCAGACTTCAGGCTTCCAGGGTCTACTTTGTTTTTTACTGACATCTCAAGGTACACTTACTGGAGCCTGGTGCAGAACACTGGTGGGATGGGGGAGAGCCTTTTTCTTGTGCTCTTCAATAATTAGGAAACCTTGCGGATTGATGGCAAATCCAGAAATTTGACCCAGAGAGATACCAGTGAAATTGCAGTTTACTGTCTGCCAGCCACTCCAACATAGCTCATAAGTTTTATCTGTAAAGCAGGTTTTTCCTAAAGCAACCTAATGGAGGTCTGACTTTGCACTCTTTCCCATGGTGCCAGTTTGGACTGTGGCATAACTGGGCAGCATGGTGCACATACATTGGCAACAATTGTTAAAAATAAGGATGTCACCTTTGCCAGAAGCTGTTCTCCACAGATCTTAAATAGCATATATTCTGCATGGAGTCACCTGGTAAGGTTGTAGATCAGTTGTGTGGGCATCCTTAGTATGAAACAGGGCTAAACTTTTGGTACAGTGTATGCCCCAGTGACCAGGGAGCCCAAGCAAGTAAGCCAAGGTCTCTTGCACTTATGCCTTAGCTTCACGATTTGCCAAGGGAGTGCTATGACTCATCTTCAAGGTCTGTCCTTTCTCTCCTTCTTCAGCTCTGGGCTTTAGATCTCTTATCTCCTTGGAGAGCCACTTACAGTCTCTCAATTACATTCTTGCCCTATCAGAGTTTTTTTAGAAAGCACAGCACCTAGACACAAGAGAAACACCAGCTTCTCTGCTTATCAGAGGACTCTGCGAGGGGACAACAGTGTTTTAATGCTCTTTCCAAGAGTTTGGAAACTTTTCTGAAGTGTTGCCGTTTTCCTCTCCTTAAGTCTATCCCATTTAGACAAAAAATTTATTGCTCTTGAATTATCACCTTGTCCTCCAGAGTGATAACTTGGCTTCATTTAGTCTTACCTACAAGTATAGCACAATGAGGTGTGATTGTGGACTTATTTTTGTCCTAGATACAAGCCCTTGAATGTGTGTTTACAAAGCACTAAGGGTCTTGGATGCCGCTGCCTGTGAGGCATTTGCTGCCTCAGGTCTTCTCAGAACATGTTCTTAACACATGCCTCAGGTATACTCTGGGGTTATTGGAATAAAGCCAGTATCATCTACCCAGCTTAACCTTTCTGATGTCAATTTACTGCTTATATCTGCTGTATCTCTAAAGTTGACTTAACAGGAAGGATTAGGTATGCCTTGTCATCTTATTGTGAGCATAATTGCAAAAGATAATTTAGATGGAGAGCAATAATGTTAAGTGATGCTCTGTAAGTGATATAATGAATGCATTAATGGGACTTGTCTCAAGTTATTTTTAAGTGCATGGTGTAAATTAGTGCACATAAAACCTTAAGGGTTAAAAAACCTACCAGTTCAACCCCCACCCCCACCCAACTCCCACATTCTCCAGCCTCTTTCCCATACTATTCCCCAAGGAAAAATACAAGGTACTTTTTGGCTGTAGACTGAACAGACACTGAGAAATATGCCTCCTATTGGGGGAACATCCAAATGTCCTAATTCGAGGGGTCTGGTTAAAACAGTCAGCCCCCTTCTCATTGTCAGTTCACAGTAAGAATGAGTGGGACAGTTACTAGAGAGTGATCTGCTTCTAGATTTGTTTTCTTGATATCTGATGCTATCAGATGGGACATGGTTCCAAGAGAGTGTGCTGCCTGCTCACATGGCCTGTAAATAACAAAGAGGCTAGTGTGCTTTGAAACATTTTTAAAAGGTCACTACTTTTAGCATGCAACATATTACACAATTTATTATTAATGGTCTCTAAAGTGATTGAATGCTTTTGCTTTCCAGTCTCTCTTACGTGAATTAAATTGGCAAGGCCAAGGGGAGGAGGGAGATGGGAAATGAAAAGGAATACGAGTGTGCAAAATCTGTTCACCCCTTAATTCAGGGAAGGGGGAGATCAGGGGGATTTCTCTGTGTGGACCTCCATTTTCATGAATGCAAAACAGAGAGTGGTAGGGAACAAGAACTCATATGCAAAGCATCCAGAAGGTGGTTTCTATGGATTGTAGAGACAATAATAGCAAATTGACTTGGTGGGATTTGGTTAATGGAAAGATTGTTCACTGTTTTGTAAATGATGTACTTCCAGATATTTTCCTCTACCCTCAACATAGCTTGTTTAAAGAACCAGAAAAACAGCTTGACAGGGAAAGTGGCCTTCCCCAACTGGAACTTCCCAGATGTTTTGGGCTACAACTTCAGTCATCCCCAGACAGCACAGGCCATACTGTCTGTGGCTGAGTTGTAATCAAAGACATCTGGAGGATACCATATTTTTTTTGGGGGGGGGGCAGTATTTTATTATCAGATCTAGCCAAAAAACAACTAGCCAGCAGGAGCATGTTACTGTTTTCAGCTTGTTTCTAATACAGCTTTGCTTTTATCATTTTACAGAGAGCATGTTTGCTGAAACAATGACTTCTACCCGTCTCAGCAATGCACGACTCAGCACTTGCCTTCCACAAAGCAGCCATGATTCAGCCAATTTTAACAACAACGAACTAGAGAATAACCAAGTAGTGGCCAAAATTGCCAATCTGAACTTGAGTCGTATGCCTGGGCTGCCAACAGATAACCACACCATTCCTTGCTGCCCCAGCAGACGGCAGCTTGCCCAAGTGGTGCCTGCCTTTCTGGATACTGATCTGCGTTTCCACCCTACCCGGGGGCCTGACATCAACTTCTCTCAGGACCGGATGTCTGCCTGCACCAATTGGCAAGAGAGCAATAGAACTTTGGTATTTTCTGACCGACCACTGCACATAGGTGAAAACCTCTTTGTGGAAGTTGGGCATCTGGGACTGCCCTATTATGGAGCGCTCACATTTGGCATCACCTCTTGTGATCCAGGTACTTTACGGACCAATGAGCTCCCAGCAGATCCAGACTTCCTTCTGGATCGCAAAGAATACTGGGTGGTTTGCCGAGGATTCCCAGTCCTCAACAATGGTGACATCCTCAACTTTGTGGTCTTGCCAAATGGAGAAGTGCACCATGGAATAAATGGGATGAGTCGTGGGATGCTGATGTGCG
This sequence comes from Phrynosoma blainvillii, assembly GCA_026167975.1. Classification (NCBI taxonomy): domain Eukaryota; kingdom Metazoa; phylum Chordata; class Lepidosauria; order Squamata; family Phrynosomatidae; genus Phrynosoma; species Phrynosoma blainvillii. Next base: position 267,315,125 of record JANUYF010000002.1, on the reverse strand, counting down.
TCGATACCTCACAATCACTATGGGTGTTCTTCACTATCCATGGTGTCATCAATCAGCTCAAAATATTAGGTAAGTCCAGTTCAAAACTAAGTAACTAGAATTAGGTGAAATAAGGCTTTACTGAAATCTGGAATCTTATCTCTCAGTTGGGGTCAATGGGCCCTTGTCTATTTCTGAGTCTCCTAGGCAAAAGCAGCAACTTGTGTTGGCATTGCTAAAGCATAAACTTATACTTGGGGAGCTGGGCAGCATCTACTGACTCTGTGTTTGTCCTTGTTCTTTCAATAAACTGAAATTCCTGAAGCTGTGTGTATGTTTTATGTCTAGAGGATACATGCAGAAGGTTGGGGTGGAATGGAGGAGATTCTGCTCATGTCGGGAGAGAGCATGCAAAAGGGACAGCTGTGGTCCTAGCACAGATGCAGTGACACATATTCTTGAGCACCAGCACTGTATTTTTATGGGCAACATCCTCAGGACATAGATCAGGTCATTTGACTTCTGTGTTTCTGATTGAAAAGAGGCATTGCTTTGATGACTCTAAATCAAAGCATAACATCAGGACTGTCTTTGCATGATCAGCCCAAGATGTGCATCTTCTTCTCAAGAGCAGCTGATCATCTTTCTTTGTCCCCTAGCTATCTTAATCTTTGTCCCCAGCATCTGGTGCTGAAACGCACTGCCTTTGGACAGGGAGGCTCCATTTAGCTAGCAGGGCTGATCTGTTTTAATTAGGCCTTTTGTTTCATTTGTTAACACTCATGTGATTAGGAAGATGTAGGCTGTAGTATCTTCCATCTTTGGGGGCCCCATGCATTTGCAGTGCATGGAAAACCTAGGGATATAGTCACCTTAGGGTCGCCATAAGTCCAAAATGACTTGAAGGCACACAACAACAGCAAATTACCACTTTGCACAGAGCCCCTCTCATTTATTTATTTATTTATTTGTTTATTTTTGAGTACCAGGATGAATGCAGCAGGAGCATTTAGTAGATAAAATGCCAATTTAACAAAGAGGATCTCAGCTTTCAGTCTTGCCAATAGACTGTAGCCCCTACAGTCAGAGAGGAAACGAGAGCACCATAACAATGCAGTTAATTAAGGCAGGTTGGGACCAGAGGAATCTCATTTTCTTTAAATAAATTGGCAGTTGAGAACAAGGAACAGGCTACCCAGAGCTCTTTTGCAAAAACTCATTGCAGAGATTAAATAGAAGCTGTTGTCCCAGTGTACTCAGTTCAGCATTTTAATACCTGAGAGATTCCTGTCCCAGTCCTGAAGCCAAATTGAACCTGTATTTTCTATTTTCAGGCACAGTGCAGTCCAGCCCAGTGACGGTGTCCCCCTCAGGATCCCCCGGAGGCTCCCAGTATGACAGTGACTCAGATATGGCTTTCAGTGTGAACAGGTCTTCTTCTACTTCTGAGTCATCCTTAGGTAAAGGACCCTTTGCTTTTCTCTCTATGCTCTTGTAGCTGGAGTATTCACATCCAGTACTCTAAGAACCAAACCTTACCATTTGAGAAGAGTTTGCCTCTTCTGAAAGAGGACATGTTACAATAAATCCCTGTCATATTTCCTGCTGGGAAAGAGGGGAATACCTGGATTTCTTCAGGGTGCCATTTACCAAGATGACAAGTTGATCTTTAAAGCACACAGAAAGTAACTCAGAGAATCATGAAAGAAATGATTTCCAAGAAATTGAAGCATAAAATACTACAGGGGTAAGCAACAGGCTGCCCACTGTCTGTTTCTTTGGCCCTTCATTCCACCCCAGACCTTCCTGGACATTCCCACTGCCCGCCCCCATATCGAGGGTTAAGAAAAAAAAAACTTAACAGGTGACTTGAAGGTACACACACACAGCCCCTCCCTTGAACTTCAGAAGAGAAGGGGTTCAAAACCATACGTGGGCTTCTAACCTCCTTCCTGCTTTGATTTTTGAAGTGTTGCAGCCTAGGTCCTGTGAAGGAAAACTGGCCCTTGGACCTCAGGAGCTTGCCCCTCTCAACTGAACGGGTTAAATTTGGTCTTATTCTCATGTGCTTCAGTGGTTTCCTTGGCATGATTTGTTCAGAAGAGGTTTGCCATTGCTTTGCTCCTAGGCTGAGCGTGTGTGATTTGTCCAAGGTCACTCAGTGGATATCTGTGGCTCAGTGGGGATTCAAACCCTGGTTTCCCAAAAAAATCTTAATCCAGCACCTAGATAATTTCAACACACTGCATCACATGATATCTATGGTATAAAAATTATCAGTGGAAGAGCCATCTTGTCTAATCCTGGCCAACAAAGCCAGTGAAGGTATTTTAGGGAAACTGGAATAGGTAGCAGGGTCTTGTGGTTTCAGGCATCCCCAAAGACTAAAGCTGTACCAGCTACACAGCTTTCTGATTCATATATGCAGTGTAGTGATCGCTGGAAGAAATACAAAAGAAGTAGAGAAGGAGAATGCGTTGAAGGCAAAGTCCTGCTAGTTCAGCTAGAAGTTGTTCTATTAACAACTAGTATTTGCAGGTTACGTGGAGAGGGGAGGGAAGTGTGCTAGGCTCTGTCAAACCTGTTGCCTCTTCCTCCGTTGTAACTTCTTATTGCATTTGTCTTTTTTTTTTTAATGTATCTGGGATATTTTTATTCTCTTTAACCATCCTTAGGTTTCTTCTTCTTCTTCTTTCCCTGTTTCTCACTAGACTAGAATCAGCATATTGTATAATTGCAAGACAGTGGATAATGAAATCAGCTTCACCAATTGAAATAATATAAAACAGTATGAAATAACATATGCAAACTAAAAGCATATTAAACAATTTCATAAGTTAAAACTATAAAATTAAAATCAGTTTTAAAAGCTTCAGAAGACAATTTAACACCATTATTCATGTGCAGATTTGAATAAAATCTATTAAGCCCCAAAGGCTTTAATCAAAAGCCCTGTTATTTCATTGGCCCCAGTAGAACACCAGTTTTGGTGCCATTCAGACATCTAAGAAGAGATAAGGCCACAACCAGGGTGCCAGAGCAGAGAAGGCCCTTTTCCATGTCCTCCCTCTTTATGTGAGGTTTCCCTTGAAGGTAATTGTTCTGGTCAAAATTCTAGCTGCTGCAATTTCATTGATTCACCTTTGGATTTGCCTTCAAGAAAAACCTTACATAAAGTGCATTACAGTAGTTAACTTGAAAGGTAGTCCAGCATCATGTAATGGACTAGGACTCTTGGAGACTAGGGTTTGAATCCTCACTCTGGCAAAGAAACCCATTGGGCAAGTCACTCTCTCTTAGTCTCAGAGGAAGGCAATGACAAACCTCCTCAGAAGAAATCTTTCCAATAAAACCCAGTGATAGGCTCTCCTTAGGGTTGCTAAGGTAAAGGTAAAGGTATTTCCTGTTGACAAGGTTGTCAAGTTGTGTCCGACCGTAGGGGGTGGTGCTCATCTCCATTACTAAGCCGAAGAGCCAGCATTGTCAGAGACTACTCTGTGATCATGTGGCCACCATGATTGCACAGAACACTGTTTACCTTCCCACTGAAGTGGTATCTATTTATCTACTTGCATTTGCATGCTTTCGAACTGCTAGGTTGGCAGAACCTGGGACTAGGCCTCGAACTGCCAACCTGCCGATCTTGTAATCAACAGAGTCAGTGTCTTAACCACTTGGGCCACTGCATCCCTTTTCCAACTTGTAGTATTTTCCAACTTGTAGTGTTTTCCAACTTGTAGTGTTGCTAAAAGTTGGAAAAGACCTGAAGGCACATGATAACAACAACAAAAAGAGGAGGTTACACTACGGACTACTGTAGCACACATTGTGAATGTAACATGGAGATTAGTGGGGAAGATGTTCCTTTGCTGTGGCTGAAATGTGCAGTTTTCACCACCGTTCTGGAAGCTGGATAGGAGAATTCCCACTGGATAGAAAAGGAGGAATATGCCAGATTTAGATCAGCCTGACCACTAATCTCCAGCAACCCAGCCTGAAATGTTGCAGTAGCAAAAATTATAAAATGTGATAAATTATAATATGAAATTATTTGTATTAAATGTCATAATAATTTAAGTGATCTAACATGTATGAAAGAACAGTTATGAAAATGACAAAGCAACTGTCATTTTGCATGGCAATACTGAAATTCCCAAAAGAATTACATTTCTATTGATGAGTAAAATACAGAATTGGTATGCAATGAACCAAAGCTGGATGAGAGCCAGGGCTACTTAATCTCTCATCATGACCTCCTCTGCTCCAGAAATATTCACAGCTGGTCCATGTCCTCAACTACTTCAGACCAGATGCTATAGAATTCTGTTAATGAAACTTTGGATGACAGAGTGTCTTCAGAACTGAACTCCATGGAATCCTGGTTCAGAGGTTCTCTGTTTCAAAACAATTTCTTAATCCCGCATCAGCAAGTTGAAAATGCTGCCGCCCATAATTATATAAAACAAGGAAACATTTATGTTGCATAACCACAACCAATTGCAAGTCCTTTTCATTTAATTTAAAGTTTATTTTTTAAAGTCTTTCTGGGTAAATATATATATATTTATATTGTAGTGTTGCTACAAATTGGAAAAGACCTGAAGGCACATGATAACAAAAACAAAAAGAGGAAGTTACACTGCTGACTACTGTGGCACACATGAATGTCACATGGAGATTAGTGGATATTATAAAGTGCTGGTGATAACCTTTAAAGCCCTATATGGCTCAGGTCCAGGATATTTGGCAGACTGTATCTCCCGCTATGAGCCAGCCGGGGCTCCGAGATCCTCAGGGGAGGCCCTTCTCTCCATCCCACCACCATCACACATGCTTAGTGGGGACATGAAAGAGGGCCTTTTCTGTAGCTGCTTCTAGACTCTGGAATTCCCTTCCCAGGGAGACCAGAATGTCCCCTTCCTTGATGGCCTTCCACCGACAGACAAAAACTTTCCTTTTCAGACAGGCATTCAAAACAAACTTTTAAAGAGCAGTGTGGAGTGCAGGCTAGCTCCATCAGGCCTAGCCTAAATTACGAAAGAGAGCCCTCCCTCCAGTCCATCTGCCATGGTCCAGGCCTCAGAGGGAGAGGAGGACTGCTGGACCTGATCCCCTTCCCACTACCATTCCCTTCTCCTTTTATGTCATGTCTTTTTAGACTGTAAGCCTGAGGGAAGGAACTGTCTAATTAAGCATTTGTAAGCCTCTCAGAGAGCCTTTACTCCAAATAATAACAACAACAACAACAAGTGTGTGTGTGTGTGTGTGTGTGTGTGTTGCTGCATAAAGCTCTACCTAAATCTTCTGTGATACATGGCCACAGATTACCTTTCCCAAAGAGTGATTCCCACTGGTGTGCTTGCTCTCCATGCCAGGCAGTATAACAATATAGTTGGCAGTGGTTTCTTCTGCAGCTGCATGCAGAGACCACACAGCAGTTTCCCCTGTCAGAGTCATACTGTGTACTCTAGAGCTTTAAAGATCTCTTGGAAACAAAGAGTAGTTTTTAAGAGTGCAATGACAGTCTGATAGAGGCTTTGTTTCTTGCTGGAGGCACACACCTTTCTTTTGTCCCATTGTCACATCTGTGACAAAGTTTCTGCAGGTTTTTCAAACACTACAGAAAAATCTCTTTGCTAACAATTAAAAAATGGGTTGAGCATGCACACTGTGATCATTAATACTTTTCTGTCTCTGACAAAGAAATGTTGCCTGTTTTATGCTAGAAGTAGAGTCTGGAAGGACAGAGAAATGGTTCTGCTTACTAAGGTTTCTTTGTTCTTGCTTCCTTGCAGTGACTGCTCCAAGTTCTCCTTTGAGCCCTCCAGTATCCCCAATGTTTCCACCACCAGAGCCCTCAAGCAGCAAGAACGGGGAGTGCACCGTTTGCTTTGACAATGAGGTAGATGTGGTGATCTACACCTGCGGACACATGTGCCTCTGCAACACCTGTGGTCTTAAGCTGAAGAAGCAACTCAATGCCTGCTGCCCCATCTGCCGACGGGTCATCAAAGACATTATTAAAATCTACCGTCCTTAACCTCACTTCACCCCCACCCGGGTGTGAATGATGAGAGACAGGAGGAAGAATGTTGTTAACAGTTACCACAACTTACTGTCCCTGCTTATGGTTATTGTGCTGGTCGGTGGTTCCTGAGTGGCTCTTTTGTCTCTGTTTCCATGTGTTTGACCAGTAGAAACAAATCAGGGATAATTAAGTGAACTGGGCAACTCTCTGGTCCTCGTGGAGGCTGAAGGTACAGCTGTGAGTGGGCAGGGTTTTGTAATGGTGCTGCTCTAATGGGTGAAAAATTGGTGTGGTAGGACCTGAACTCTAAATAGATTTCAAAAAAGACAGAAAACTCTTGTGCAATTGTCCTCATTAAGAAATACAGCTGTCCCCTATCACAGCAAGTGTTGCAGCAAGCAATTGTTTGACCAGTTTTTAAAATTCTCAGCACTTTATCCCAGTTTAGGAAAATTAGCAAATTAGCCAGCTTCTCAGAGAATTTCAAGCAGGAAGGAGGAGATTTTAATGATTAAATGTTTTCTTTAGAAGTCAGCAGGTACATCAGGCCATGAAGCTTCTCCTGTCACCTTCTAAAGAGTGTTGAGAGGGCAGGAAACACTGGATGACACTGGCTCATTTCAAGGCATTCCCCCCACTCCCGCCCTTCATAGGCCAAGAGTGAGAATGTAAGGCATACTGATGAAAATCACACTTCAAAACAACTGAAGGAAGAAGTGGTCTATGTCTACTCATTCACAGTTTAGTGCCCCACATTTTCAGATTTTATCTTAGTTCGTGGACTAAGGAGGCAGACACTTGCATGAATGAATAAGTCTGTCTGTGAAAGAAGCAAAAAGCTATAAATGTCATCTGAACACCCAAAGTAAACAATTTCTGGGCAGAGCTTTTTCCTCCTCTCTTAGGCACCATTTGAAACTTCCAGCTGCTGTACTGAGCAACTGCTGAGTACATCTTGATGTGGAGAAATTAATTTACTGGTAGCAGTAAGCCTCAGCCTGCAGAAGAGGAATACTGGATACCCTGAAGGTTATGAATGTCTCTAGTCAAGCAGCTGTGAACGGTGGCATGTGCAGTGGTCTTATAGCCAGACCGCAAAAGAATGAGATTAAGATAGAATTTGGCATTTCAGACTTCCACGATTTCCTTCCTTGTGATTTGTAAATAAATTCATTGATTGATGTTTTCCACCATCCTTCCATAGAGGTTGTATCAACAAAGTAGGCAGCAATGTGGAAGCTCTCCTTTCTTCCTCTCCAGAGAGTTGTTTTCTATTCCACAATGGAGGCATCTAATTGAAATCAAGAAGCTTGCATTGTTTGTTGGAAAAAGAATTTGCAAGCTATTATTAGATGCTTGGTCTTAAAAGAGAAATGCAACTTTGGTTGCAGTCTTAGGAAGCTCTGAATGGCAGTAGCTTGAACAGTATGTGAAACAGGCTTGGGACATTAGGAAAAGAGCAATAAAACCACCTTATCCTTGGTCCATTGACTAAATTTCTTTTCTCAATGAGGCTTTGACATGTTGCATCACACACAAATCTGGCCATGCCCTCCCAGTCTGACCCTTTTTGTTCAACCAAAGCCTGTATGAAAAAAATCTGTCAAATCAGATGGAAATGCAACAGTTGTGTCTGCCATGATAGTAATTACTGTATTTAGTATGCCACAGGTGCTCTCCAAAGCATTGCATATTTGCTGATTTATGCCTCAATCCCTGTGAACCACAGTGCTAGAGTAGTTTGTAGGATTCCCAGAGATTAATACATCTCAAATATAGTGTTTGAACTAGTATAGAACTAGGAACCTACTACACATGAGCCACTTGGGTTGTTTCCTAGAATGCAGGCTTTGTGCTCTTGCTCTCAGGGAGATGGGAGGTTTCTTTTTCCCTCCTTTTATATGACCTACTTGAGGCTTTGGGAGGGAGATAAGGACTAGAGCAAACTTTCATCACAACAGATAAGGCATGGGGCTCTCTAGGTGGGCAGAGGATTGTCATTAAACCTACAGTGGGTGCAGTTGGCTTCAATGAGACTACAACAGTTTTTCCTGTGCACACACTCTATGTTCAGTGGAGCACAAACTGGGCTTCTTGTGGGTGGTTGCCCAGCTAGACTGTCAGTGGTACATTAGCATCCACCTGGCTCAGCCTTCAGCTCCTAGCAAAATGATACTTGTACTTCCAAAATGCTCACATTTAGGGCCAAGTACCCTAAAGGCACCAGATCCCATCTGATCTTGGAAGTTACATAGGGTCAGCCCTGGCTAGTTACTTGGATGGGAGACCACCAACTAATATTTCAGAGGAAGGAACTGGCAAAACCACCTCTGAGTATTCCTTGCATAAGAAAACCCTATGAAATTTGTGCAGTTACCATAGATCAACAGACAACTTGAAGGCACACACACACACACACACTTATAGACCATGGTAGAAGTTGAATACTGGTGAAGTACAATTCCTTGCCTCAGTTGGTTACAGCCATGTTCTGCATACAGAAAAATACGGTAGTTCAAAGGCATCAAACTGGACAAAGGTTTTTTCTCTTGCAAGTTCCTCCAAACAGCAGATAGTATCGTGGGTCAAGCAGGAAAGCCCATTTATTTTAGTGGTTTGAGATATTGTAGTGCGTGATGCCTACCAGTCATTCCATAATACTTTCAAGTGTCCTAATTAGCATACAGAGACTTGCAGAATTGGTGAGGTTAGTGTTACAGTGTGGTTGGTTGCTACAGCCAACTGTTTGCTCAGATGGGATGCCAGCTGCCTTGTGAGATCAGTATAGTCTGGAATCACAAAATGTCCCCAAACACTAATGTTTAATTCTGTTGTTTATACTGAGGTTATAAACCAGTGAACACACGCCCATGGTTATCCACATGGGGAGAATTCTTAATACTGATAACGTTAGAATTACAGATTGTGAAGGCACTATGCAAGCAGTATTTAAAGCAAGCAAGGCCTATTCAGATAATTCTGACTACATTAACTGAAGTGTGTGGATTTATTTTCCTTTGTATTCCATAAGCTTGACAATATGCCCTTGCTGGCATTGACCACCAATTGGTAGGTATGTGTGTTGCATGCCCACATATATGCTAATGATGAATAGTTGAACATGGATAAAGCCACCAAGGAGAGGCATCATTTCTGTGTGACAGGGTGGGGATTTGACTGTATTATTAACAGATGTTGGACAATCAGTTGCAAAATGTCTATGGAAGGTATGTTTAAAATCCAGTTAAGGGTCAATTCATATCTTTGAGGTACATGTTTATCTATTTTTGCAATATATATTTATGGCTTTAATGATAGGCTTTAATGCTCATTAGCACCATCCATGGAGATGAACTTACCTGAAAGCTGATCTGCTTTACATAATTCAGCCATTCTTCAAAGTTGTAGTTATCATGTGGTCAGAGTCATTGTGTGAACTAATTTTTTTTATTCAGACATGAAGCCTTCCTAGTCAAGTAAACACTGCTTAGTTCCCTGAGCTTCTGCTGTTGATCATGGAAGCTCCCGCCTGCCTAACTGGTATTGACTGGTGTGGTCCAAAGTGATTCCTTTGCTCGCAAAAGGATTTCTAATTGTGCATGCTCACAGTCCCTGTTGTTTAATGCCACAGACATGATTTTAACTTCATCCTGCTTACCTTGCATGGAACTAAGCAACATGTTGACTGCAAACTACAATGAATTTAAATGGAATTTCTTTGTGGCAGCTGTGGCTACCATTTTAAGTCTCAAAAGCCACAGGTAGAAAAGTGGATGGAGAGGTTTATCAGAAAAAAAGAGAGGCATATATTTTTCCAGATGTGACATATTCTAAGCAAGCCTGGCCATTTAATAATTGGTCATTACCAAGTCGCTACTACCAGGTCATAGTCACTACCTCCTTTCTACTGCTAACATTTGGGGGGATTAACTGTTATGGTGTACTTTCCCCCCATGGCATCTTCAGTTTAACACTGCCAGTTGCTGTGTCATATAAAAAACTACTCAAGCATTTGCCTAGTCTCTTTGGAGGTAGAAGTGTTTGGCTTTAGTGTGCCCTACAACTGTTTACTAGCTGCCAGTGAGATTATATTTCAAGAAGAAATTTAAGTTTACACCTTGGTGCAGAGATAGAAAGGGCATGTGTTGTCTTAAATATTTTGGTTGAAATGGATTTCCCCAAAGGAGCAGCATCTCACAGAGCTTTTGGACAGGGTAAATGAGTCCATCCATAGCTATGGACTATGAAGCAGATGGAGAAAAAGGAGCAATGGACACACAGCTTTACTTAACTGCAGCCTCACAAGGAATTCTCAAATTCTGACAGATAACGTTTAAGAGATGGAAGTTACTTAGCAATTTGTTCTCGTTAGTGCTCTTCTTAAAAACAAAACAAAAAACAATCTCTTTTCAGATCTGTTTGTGCCTTATAAGGGTGTCTGCACACTTTTTATCCTTTTTAATGCTACTTTAAATCAAATGGAGAGAAAAAAGGAACTTAACCACAGATGGCTGGTATAGTTTTATAGAATTTTATGTGTTCATCAAGAACTCTGCTCTTTTTTTTTCCTTTTTTCTTTTATATTGGAGTGAAAATTGTATGTTTTCATTGAATTTTTGCTGCCACCCTCCTCCCCATGTCCTCTTTGTATAAAAAGCTTTTTAAAGTTTCCAGATTTCTAATACTTCTTGATATTTTTCTGGTTCATGACTGTGGTCTGTACATCACATTCTAAAATAAGCCAGATTTTATTCTCTCTGTGATAAAGACTTTCAAAGCAAATTATTTGGGGAGGGAAGTTTGCACTTCTTTACATGTTAATACCCTCTAGCATTGTGATCTGTAATGTGTGTGTTTTTTTATTTTGATCTGTTTTACATTAATATAAAATTTTACCTGTTTATGAAACAAATAAAATATTGGCTTGTAAGTATTCACTCTAGCCTAAAATGGACAAAGGCAAAAGCAGAGACCATTGGAGCATTGGTGTGTCCTAAACCCTGGACCAGACCATAGGTTGCTTTTTCAAACTACAGTTCCCAGAATCCTTCAGATAGCATGGAGAATAATCATGGTTGCTGGGGGTGGTGGTGGTGGTGATGGTAAGTCTGGGAGTTGTAATTCAGTAACTTTTAAAAACTCTGCCTAGGACTTAGAAAAAGGTCATCATAGAAGTTATTTGTTTGCCTGGCCAGGTAACACTATTACTCCCTGTGCGAAATACCTAGTGTGTATAGTGCAAGAAGTTAACACACACCTGTCCTGTTGCTAAGATAACTGAGTAAATCAATTGTGATAATAAGAGGAACAAGAATACATGCAGCTCTGTATATATTGATGTGTTTATGTTTGGGGAAAGCAACTGTGATCTGAATGGGCAAACTAGTTCATCATCATCATCATCATCATCACTTAAGATCATCATCACTTAACAAGCCAAGACCCACTTCACCTAAACTGGGAAACTATGGACAAGTGCAAGCAAGTCTTTTAAACAAAATCCATTCTTCTCTGAATTCTGGATTGTTACTAGGTTGTTTAAACACACTTAAATAAAATAAAGTTCACTACCATCATGAACATCAATATTGTGAAAGGAATGGTATATAGCTGAGCCAGGCTAGCTTTTCAGACATTCCAACACAAAAGGAACTCAAAATTATTTCATTTGTTCCCAAAGGCCTTTATTAGCACTGATGCACTGTGATAAAGAGAAGTCAAACAACACTAGAGTTTCTACTTTGTTGCCTCCCCTTAGAACAGAAATTCTGTGCCAGGTTTGCTGAAGAAAATACTCTACAATGGGGAGTGGGGGAGAGACTGCTCTCCCTCTTCTACCAACCCCTCTTTGCCCCTCTTTCTGTATCTGAGTCTTGGGTAGTTTGTGGCAGAAGTCAACTTCTGCTTCACCCCTCCTCTTAACTAAAACTAAAGGATGGTTAGGGAACATGGATGCTGACATGTAGTGCTAATGCTACACACTGACAATGATGGAAGACTTGTGAAGTCTTTGTGGTATTCTGCTACCCTGGTTGAATATGTTCTGGTATATGGTGTCCATCACAATGCTTCCCTTTTTCTTTAGCAGGCCTTCTTGTTCACACAGTTTGAACTGTGGAATCAGTACACCAAACCTTCAACACAGACTCTGAGACCTCTATTTTTCTGTTGCATGACTCCCAACTCCTTCATAAATGCCAAATGTATATTAATTGGTAATAACAAATTTGCTGTAGTGAAATCGTAACACAAGGCATTTCATCACCACTATCACCACAGGAATCATCAGTTTTAGACTGAGAGAACATAAAATATATTTGATTAAAACTTCTGAACAAGAGTACTTTATGCAACAAACTAGGCATTTAATTAATTTCAAATACGGTAGGTAAATCTAAGTATCAAATACCATATATTTTTATAGAATTATAGAATCACAAAGTGGGACAAACTCCAAGGACCACCCAGTCCAATCCCCTGCCATGCAGGAATACACACTTGAAGCACTCCCTCCCGACAGATGGCCATCGAGTCTCTTTTTAAATACCTCCAAAGACAGAGAATCCACCACACTATTTGAAGCTAGAGATGGAGTTGGTACATTTATACCAACTCCTCTTTTGACTCACTCAGAATTGTTTCAAAGTCCATGACTCTGACCCCATGGCTCTAGTTTGAACTGTAAGTCTGTACTTCCCTCACATTCAGAAAGAGCATATCAATCTTCATGGAATGCAAGTAACAATACCTTCTCTTTGCCCATCCCAACTATCCCAGCTGAGGAACCTTGGCCACCGTCCTCATCTACTCACCTCTCCTATACCTAGCCCATGGGAAAAGCTTTGATAATAAAGATTACTGCCTAACTGTTGGTTGTTTTTGGGAATTTGTTACTGTAGTAGCATGCTAGATGGATGGACTTATAGAGACCACCAATATGAGTTTGCAGGAGCTGGGCAGAGCAGTAGAGGAGAGGGGGGGGGCTGGAGATGTCTCATCCATAGGGAAGGCAGTTAACAACAATAACAAAGTATCAACAAAACTAGCTGTTAGTTCTGATAAGCAGGGAGAGAGAGAAAGGGCTGCCATAGAGGCTTGTAACAAGCTGCTACAAATAAGTGGCAGGCAAGTTTTTTGCATAGAAAGGGCAATCCCTGCCCGACCTCATGGGCGGACCTAGGTGTGATCCATGCTCCCAAAGTTGCCCACTCTTACAATAAAGACTCCGCATACATGAATGTTGGATATTGCAACTTCCGCAGAGTATACATAGGTGTGAAACCTACAGCTGAGCACTGGGATGAGCAACACATTGGTGAACATGCCACTTCTTAACTGCAGCCTCATAGCTTAATTACTAACCAATATTGGTTAGTTAATTACTAACCACTATTGTCACATGCAAATTCAACTGCAATTGCAGCATGCCTCTCTGTTTCTCTCCTCCTTGCTTTCTGTCTCCCTAACTCTCTCTTACACACAACCTCTCTCTCTGCAATGTTCCACCTTTTCATACTTCCTGATCCTCTTTATTAGAACCATTTTGGGAACCAGAGACAGAGAGGCCTGATTCTCCCCCACCACCTTTTTTTCCCTGCACAAAATGACATACCAAAGTATGGTACTCCACATCTTAACTCCGTGTCACTTCCTTATGCGTCTCAGTCCCTTCAGCCTGGTAACAGTTCCTTAAAATGCAAGACAACTAAACACAAAGATAGTTTGCATGTTTTCCACAGCAGTTTGCTCTTGTTTTTCTTTTAAAGCCAAGGCTAGGTGTCAGTTCAGCTTCTTTGACTCTGGCAGGAGTCAGGGTCCCTTGCCTATCTGGCATTGCTGCCGATGCCCTCGGCTCATTTTTTAGCTAGGTTGTCACCTCCTTTTCCATTTCACTGTAGGTAGCTTGACAGACTGAACTGTTTTAAGCTTTTTGCAACCTCCCTGAGGCTCCCGTCCTTCTCCCCATGTTACAGGCATTAGAAACAATTCTCAAGGCTCTTTCATTTGACATTTGGCTGTTCCGATAAATGGGCAGTGTCCCTATAACAGCATCCTACTTTCTCAAACAACTATAGCAAGAATAACATCTGAGGTCACTGAACTGCATTTCCTGAAGTTGCTAAAAGTTTGGTTTAATAAAACAGAACAAATAAACCAGGCACCATATCAACCTGTCTTATACTAGATGGGTAATATTACAAGAGGATGCTCACTCGAAAAGAGAGTAACAGCAAAGCTGTTCCTGTGTACTTATGCTGCTTAGATCCCATCCACACAAATGCAATTTAGCAAGTGAAACACAAAAATAAATAAATAAATAAATAATTGCCACATGTTCACCATGCTTTGTTCTTGAACTTATGCTGTCTTGCCTGACTATCCTTTTCACAGTTATGTTGCTCATGCAGGGGGAAAAAGACCCCCTGCTCAAACAGGCATTTCTTTTTTTTAGCAATGGCAAGATTAATAATGCTATTGTACACACTCTCTTTTAGGTTACATTCAGGGATAGCTGTGTTGGCCATTTAGCAAATTCAAACAAAAATCCATCAGGGATACCTTTCTTGGTGAACCAAAATGCACAATATACTTGTTGCAAGCTTTCAAAGCTCCGTGGGCTTCTTCATCAGGCAAGATGTTACAAACCAAACAGGAGAAAAACAATTGAGATGTTAGTCAGATGCCTACATGTTGTTTCAGTCTTTAGTTAAGATGGTATATGGTGGGGAGGATATATTTTGCCCACAAGGAGGTCTATGGCCTCACTGGAATGGAGACAGATTGGATTGCAAAAGAGGGGTCCCTGTTGAGATGCAAATGGATTTTAAATTTCCTGGACTTTGGAAATCTCCCTATAGCCACAGGGCCAGAAGGAGGAGGAGCCTGCCTGCAAAAGATATCCTCCCCACCATATACCATCTTAACTAAAGACTGAAACAACAACATTTCTGCAGTGGGTATGAATTCAGAGAACCAGGGAAAATGTAGGGCATGATCAAATAAACGCTTAAAAAAAACACACTCCTATATATTTATACTTCTTAGGTGGGGTGCAGATGGGCAGCTCTGGGCTGCCCTGGGAAGCGGCGGATTGGGGCTGTGGCTACCCCACACCGTGGCCCCAATCCTCCCTTTTGCCGCCCTGAAAAGAGCGGCAAAATGCCACTCCTTTAAGGGGCGGCAAAAGGCAGCCCTAAGAGCCAGCGCAGCACATCAAAATGCTGCACCGTCAGGACAGCGTCAGCATGGGGTTGGGGTGGCTGGCATGCGGCTGTCCACCCCATCTCTGCCTCCAGGCTAGCCCTTTAGGCCATTCTGCAGAGGCCCTACGTCATGCTAAAAATGGAGGATATTCAAGAAAAAAGGACCTGACGAAATAAAAGCTAAAAGCACAAACCGAGGCACAAACTCTGACAGGAAAAAAAAAATAGTGGAAACACACACTTAGTATCCCTCCTAAGGCAACTCCCTTCATAACTTGGATGCAGACCTGAACCCAAGCCCAATTTCTAGTCCTTACAAGAGCAAAGCTATTGAATCAATGGGATTTATAGAAGCGTTGACTTACCATTCAGCAATTGATTAAATGGATCTACACTACTACAATTGGATCTGGACCAGGAAACGAAGTGGATACAGCTCTGAAAAAAAAGGGGGGAGCAAAGGCAGGGAGTTCATTTTGACTTCACTCCATTTGAAGAGTTCAAATGGTTGCCGGGATCCTTCTTTTTCTCACTCCTCCCAGCAATTCTGTGTATGGCCCAATCCTCTCTGCCTGTTGTTCAATGAGAAGGAAGGCAATGGTGAGGATGATGGGTCAGGAGTTATGGAAGCAGTAAGCTTGGCGATGGACTGCACAGCAGGTTGGGCTCAAAGTTGGTAGAAAATAGGCAATTCCAATAATAGAAACTGAATGTTCCAAGGAGCCACAGCTGCTGGTGAAAAGTCAGAAAGAAACTCTTCTAGAACATGGCCACACAGCCCGAAAAACCCACAAAAAACTATGGATGCCAGCAACGAAAGCCTACGACTTCACCTTCTTTGCAGGTTTTTAAAGAGAGACTGGATGGCCATCTGTCAGGAGTACTTTTGAGGGAGTATTCCTGCATGGCAAGGGGTTGGACTGGATGGCCCTTGTGGACTCTTCCAACTGTATGATTCTATTCCCCGACAGCTTTCTGTCTTTCCACAATTGCTGTTTCAGTCCAGCTTCAGTGTAATTTCTGAAGGAGTACCTCAAAGATCAGAGATGCTGCTAAAGCCAAGGAGTTTTCTTCCATGCTGCCTCCAGCTAACAGGTGTTGCTGAGCAGTTAGGTGGGAAGAAAAACAACAGCTGCTGCCTCAGCAAAGTATTTGGTAACTGCATTAACAGCACCACATAGTGGTCATTTCATGCTCAAAACAGTGTGAATGTATCCACTGGGGTTGGTTCCAGGATCACCATGGATCCCCAAATTCAGGGATGCTCAGCTCCCATTAAATACAGCGGCATAGTAAAGTGGTGTCCCTTCCACAAAATGGCAAAATCAAGGCGTGCTTTGTGAAATATATATATAATGTTTTCAAGCTGTGAATGCTTGAATCCATAGATGAAAAATCAATGGATATGGAGGGCTGACTGTAAAAGGAAACAGGCCTCCCATGACCTTTCTTAGAATTGATCATACTTGTTTTTGCTCTTGCTGTTGGAACTGTTGGTTGCTGGTATGGGAGGAAAAAATGTGAGTATTGCTTCCCTATGGTAAGAATTCTGAATTTTTCCTTCAGTCCCTACATTTCTAGCATTACATTAACCTTAAACTTTACCTGAGCATTTAGCAACACAGTTTTTGGCATCCAAAGTAAAGGGGCAGGCAAAGTAACCAAGGGAATGCAAACACCAGCAAATATAAAAGTTGTAAGTGTCAATGATTTTCAGCGTCTTGCTCTCTGCAATGCTAAAAATTTGGGGACTGAAGGAAAATTTCATGTGGACCTAAATACCCTAAAGGCACCAGATCCTGTGTGATCTTGGAAACTAAGCAGGGTCAGTCCTGGTTAGTATTTGGATGGGAGAATGCCAAGAAAAACAAGATGCTGTAGGCTATATTTCAGAGGAAGGAACGGGCAAAACCAGTTTTCCTTGCCAAAGAAAACCCTCTGAAATTCATGTGGCATAAATTGATGGGGACATGAAGGCACATGCACACAGAATTCTTACTTATCAGGGTGTGTGTGTGCCTTCATTTTGTGCCTTCCCATAGTCTTAAGTGTAAAAGACAAAACAGAACACACCCACTGACTGATTTATATTTCTCTTGACATTATTACTGGGTGCTTATTTACAGTGACTTCTGAATAATTCTTAAGAGATTTAACCTTCTGCAGAATCAGCCATGAAAATCCACTGGGTGATGTTAGGCAAGTCACACTCTCTGTCTCAGAGAGAAGTAATCTTGCCAAGAAAGCCCCCGATAGGCTTGTTTTAGTGTCACTGTAAGTCAGAAACAACTTGAAGACACACAAGACGAAGAAGAATAAGAATATAGACTTCAGCAACATGAGGCAATCATTCCCTTAAGTGGGGTGACTAGTAAAGAATATAGTCCCAGGTCTATATAGACTATGCTATCTAAATCCCAGAAAAATGACATGGAAGGGGTGGGTTAATGTACATGCCATTTATTCTGTGGACTCTGCTCCAAGAGAAAAATACTGTATTCGAGGCTTCACCTATTCTTGCAAATGTCTCATTGGCACTGGTCAGCTCTTATGTCACCTTCCAGAGTCATGGAAACTGAGGTCCAAAGCACCCGGACAGCATCAGGTTTGGGAAGGCTGCCCCACATAGATTGTTTAATGCCCTTTAAAGCCATCTGAGCTAGTGGCCATCACATCCTATCAATTCCAACGCATTTTGCAAAAGTGTAAAATACAGCAGCCAGAATATATCGGATGTGTGCTTTAGAGACCGCACAGCTGAGTTTCTGGTGCCATAACTAGACTGTTCTGTATGTCCTTTGGACCTCAAAACTACAGTTGGCATTTGAAACTGTTTTACTGTATGCTTTAAAAATGTTTCAGTCTGTCCTTAAATAATGTTTTAATCTGTTGCATATCACTTCCAAAGCCCTAGTGGGCAGAAAGGCAACATACATTTTAATGAATACATTAAATGATACATTGTGTAAAAAAATAATTTAGTTGATTGGTTTGCTAAAAGACATTTCAATCATGTTTTTGTTTAAATGTCTAAGGCTGGTATCAATGTAAAACACTATAAAATATTAAAATAAAATAAGGAACATTAAACATAGTAATTAAGACACTATCAATCTACCTGTGCAATATAAAGTCTGATGGGAAGAAGAGAAAGGTCTTCATATGGTGGTGGAAGGCCACTAAAGGAGGGTTCAGGCCTCCCACAGCGGGAAGTTTCCAAGTCCAGGCAGTCACAGAAAGGGACCTCTCCTGTGTCCCACCAAATACACCTCAGATGTTTGGAGAGCCACAGACGATGACCATAGCAGCCCAACAAGCTCACCTGAAAGAAAGTGGTCCTTCATACACTTCATATCACAAAGGGCTTAAAGAACATAACCAATGCTTTGAACTGGGCATGGGAACAGACTGATGAGAGCAGATTGTCCTCTTCTGCCTGCCCCAAATATACTTCCTATTTAATTTGGTGAACCCATGTTTGGAGCATGGGAAGAAGGAAACACTTATTTAGGGACAGATAAGAGGAAAGGATTCTCCACTTTTCTCTATACTACAGATGCTCATATTCTTTAATGTTTCTACCCCTAGATACATTTTCCTCTGAATTAAAATGCCTCAGAACATTTTATTTGCTTCAAGTTGAGGTGCTAAAACTCCTTTATAACTTTGATTCTTCTCTCCTAATCTTTTCCAACTCCATAGTACCATTTTTTTAAATTGTTGCAACCAGATCATGCAAAACTGGTATGGGACATATGTACTAACTGTGGCAGGCCTGCATGGCCCACTGGCTGCAGGAATCTTACGACTGGGGTCCATAGTGGGCTTTCAGCAGTGCCAAAGTAGGACAACACTTGCCAATGCTCACAACAAACATGTAAATTTGCTGTGGAGAACTGTGACTTCATAGGCTTCTCCTCAGACCATTCAGTTTACAACTTAAATGTCTATTAAGGGTCTATTCCCGCTTCTGCTACTTCTCTCTAAAGAGGCTACTGCTGCCTGTTCCTTGTCTTGGTGAGGGAACTTCACAGGCCAGCACCTGCCTCTGATATTCCAATATACTTGGGAGGGACCCCACTGGGGTACTCGGAGAGCTCCGTCGTGCTGTCGGGGTTCTCCCTCTGTTGCCCTGGGAAGCTCCCCTAGGAATCCCTCCTCTTTAGGGTCCCATAGTACTTCTGTCCCCAAACTGCCATGCCGGGATGTCCCTTCCTGCCCCACCAAGGCAGCAGTCCAGCCTTCTCTACTCACTCGTGTAGGACCTTCCCTCTCCCTCAACTTCTCTTCCAGATAGCCCTCCTCCGACCACCTCTTCCTTCCCTTTTATGCTCTGCTCCTCCTCCCTGGGTGTCTTCTCCCCAGCTGTTTCTTTTTCTTCTTGACCCCATGCTTCCCGCTCTTGGTTTCATTCTGGGTCCTGTAGTCTTCCAAGTTGAGTATTGGATTCCTCTGACCCTGTAGCTGAGGGACAACCCAAACCTCCACCTTCACACTAACCACATTATTTCAATTCCTAACTTGCCCTTTTCACAGAATTGACATACTAATCAAACATGCCATTTGGTTGCCTTCAGTTGTAGAGCTCTTTTTGCAATCTACTTATGATTTTAACAGCCTAAAGATCTGGATGACACCCACACACATGGCTATTTCAGTGTTTTTCCCTAACTGCACACTATCTATGAATAAATGATATAACATGGAACCACCCAATACTGATCGTTCATAATAACCCCACTGATTATTACACTCTGTTCTAAGAACTACTCACTTATCCTTAAGCTTCATTTTTTTAACTAGTTTTCAATTCATAAGAGGGCTAGTCCTCTTGTTCTGTGACATAGAAGATCTGGACCAAAGGTT
This sequence comes from Phrynosoma blainvillii, assembly GCA_026167975.1. Classification (NCBI taxonomy): domain Eukaryota; kingdom Metazoa; phylum Chordata; class Lepidosauria; order Squamata; family Phrynosomatidae; genus Phrynosoma; species Phrynosoma blainvillii. The sequence goes on along the minus strand of JANUYF010000002.1, from coordinate 267,295,049 downwards.
CTGGTGATAAGACATAGCGAAAAGCTTTTTTGAAATTTAATTATCAAATGTTGATCAGATCACCTTTATCGACATGCTAATTGACACTTAACAACCCCATGAAGGTTGATGAGACAGGCTGTCTCTTGTCAGCAGTGAGGCTTGCTCTTCAGTGTGTGTAATAATTCAAGCTTCTCCGCTGTCGCCCCCAAACTCTGGAACGACCTGCCGGATGAGATCCATCAGTTGACATCATTAGACAGCTTTTAAAAAGCTGTCAAGACGGATCTCTTCCGGCAGGCCTTTCCAGATTAACCATCCCGGCCCAGGCTCCCTGATCCCCTCATTCCTCCCGTGGCCCCATCTTTAGTGATGGTTGAGGATCTCCAGAGGGACACCAGGGTTTTTAGTTTGTTTAATTATGGTTTTATGTTCTGATATTGTGTTTTTAATTTGTCATATTGTTTAATACTTTCTTAAGGGGGGGGGAGGGATTATACTGTTTTAATGTTATATTTTAATCATGTTATATTTACCGTTGTCAACCGCCCGGATTGGTTCACCACAGGGCGGTATACAAATAAATATTATTATTATTATTATTATTATTATTAGCTTTTATAATGGCTTCCACCAAGTTACCTCAGCAGATATGTTAACAGAAGCAAGTAGCGGGGCCTCTACATGCATTTTTAGTTTTGCTCAGGCAAGATGGATCATACTGCATGTGAAAGATTACTCTTGTTCTTTTGCAGCTTCAAAAGGTCACCAATAATGAACACTTCCAATATCCAGATGGTGCTAGCTTGCATAAGGTGGATGTTCCCACAGCAGCAATTTTGAACTGTCACCTGCAGAATTAATGAGTGACTCTCTTTTGAAACTGTTGCAGCATAAGCATTTCACCCCCTTGCAAATCTAGTGGCAGACCTGGTAGTAATTATGGAGCCAATATATGATAGTTTACAGAAATAGAAGCAGCAGCTCAACCACTTGATTGTTGACTTTGTACTATTAAGACAATACAAACTGGCAAACAGGACACACAAAATAGAAGGGCAAAATACACAAGATGTGTAACAATTCTGCTTGAAACCAGTCAAGCCTATTTTTTATTTCTTTACCTTAAAAAAACAACAACCATCATCCTTTAATGCTGGAAGTATACATGATCCCACCCTCCCATCTCCACCCACCCGTGGTTACGTACAGGTTGATACAAGTTTATATAATAGACTAAAGATTGCAGATGAGGGTAAAGCCATTTAGGCAGCCTTCCACCTTGTCCAAACATCTCAGGCAGACAGCTGTAAAGCTCATGTTGGTAAGCAAGAGGCCAAATGTCCTTTACCTCACACTGAACAGTTACTCCCAAAGGTCACACAACAGTTACTCTCAAAGTTACTGTATCAGAGGTCAATGATCTGGGGGAAAGTAAACGGATGGCAAGTGCTATGTTAACAGGCCATTGTATGTAGAGTGGCTTTCCTAGTTCAGAATAAGAGAACAAAGTATTGAAACCAATGTCAGCTTACATATTCTTCTCACATTCCTGCAGCATGGCAATGCAGACTGACTGTGTGTGTTTCAGGCAATAATAAAAACGGAGGCACTGATGTATGTCTGCGAACTGTTTTTGGTCACAGAGCTGGAGTAGTCCAGAGAACAAATCAGTCTGTGATCTGTCAAGATTTTGCCAAGAAGAAAAAGGAGAAAAACAAAGAAGAGAACTATGAAGGAATTCTCCTCCAAAACTGCACCTTCACATCCAGGAAAACAGAAAACGAAAAGCTTTTCAGAAAGAGAATCAGTGCGGGGTGGGCTGGGGAGAATGAGAGAAGGAGGAGACATTTGTAACACTTGTTTTGGTATTAAGCTATTTGGAATGCATGCTTTGGAGTTCCTACCACATACAGATCAAACAGGATAGAAAAGAGGTACAGGTAATTTGAGTGTTGAATTTGTATTACTGTGTAGCAGACTTTTAAAGGACTGCTTTTGTGGTATCAAGAAGTAAGTACTGCAAAGATAACAGATGGGAGGACTATGAGAAATGAAGAATGGATCCCATCTCTCCTAAAGGCACGAAGGCCTCCAAAACAGAGTCTTAAGGACTTACTTATTGAATGGACAGAAAAGAGCAACACAACAGTACTTGGAAAATGCAGCCACAAAAACTTCAAGTAGTGAATTTGAAAGGCAAATTTAGTAGTTGGAACAAATTTAAGAGTCTCAAAATTCTTCATAAAAATTGGTTCATTTAAAGGAAGAGTTCAGGTAGTATGTAGGTTTAACTTGGCAGGCTAGTGATTCAGCCCACGAGAATCCAAGCTAGGCAAATCCATGACAAGCATACACCAATGTATAGCTTTTCAAACCAGTCTTTCACCGGGCCTCTCCTTATCAACACAAAGCATATGGTAAATTTTCAATACATCAGGGTCTCAGCCACATCCTCGACTCATGGTGAATCCATTCAGGTTTGAATTGCTGAAAACCTGAAGTTAAAATCTGCTGCATTATGGATTGGTTTGAAAATGTCCAACACTGAAGACATGAGATCATTTCTTGTGTTTTTAAAACCCCAAGGGTGAGTACACTTACAAGCAAATGCATTTCTCTTGTTTGTCCCTTAAATACACATGATGAATAATCAGGAAGGGATCAATTGGTGTTGCTGCATATATTTAAAAGGAACAAACACACATGGGCACATTTCCATATCTGACGTCTCATTGTTTCAAAGTATAAATACATATTAATCAGCTCTCCCACAGCAAAAGGTGCTCTTGAATTTAGCTCTCCTTCAGATAAGTATGAATATCATGATATGACAGAAAATTGCATGCTCCATGGTTGAGAGATAAGGATCCACATACGTGTCTTCTGAGCAAGAGAAGTAGAACAGTTCACAGTACTCTTGAGAACTACTGCTTTAGGACAATCCAGGTTGGGAAGCCCTGTACTAGAAATTATTAGCACCCACCAAAGGGCCACCTTCCTGATACCTGGGCACTGAAAATCCTGGGAAATTAGGGCAGAACAGCAGGAGAGAGCTACTTGGAGAGGCAGGTAGGAAAAATATGAAGTGTGATATGGTAGTGAAGAATGAGCACCATATTCTACCATTCAAGTCCACACACCTGAACAGCGTAAGTAACCTAATGCAATGTCCTGTAGACTGAGCCACTAGGCTGGCAAAACTGAACCCCTCCTCCCCCTGGCAGCCTCTCTATCTCCCAAAAAATGCTAAAGAGGGGACTGGATCCTCTTTATTTACTGAAATGTGTCTATAAGGCTGAAAAATACAAGCCTATATAAGGACTGATGTAGCAGAGAGCACAAAGACCTCCACTAGCACAAGTGTGAACATCACGAAAAGAAGTGTTACATAACACCAGCTGCGACACAGAGAACATCTATACTGGCAGAGGGACAAACAACATGGACATAAAACTAGAAAGAATCTCTTATCCACTTGGATAGACCCTTATACCTAAGTACAATAATTATTACTACATTTTCTATTCATTCTTTTCTTTTCCGCTATGGAATCTCTTTCTTCCTGATTATTTTTAATAGTGAAATATGGCACATGATACTGAACAGGAAATTGCAGCCCAAATTGTGGCCTATCCATTGTTACTTCCCTTCTTTGGCTAGAGGAATTAATTTTGCTTCTTTACCAAACCAAAAACTCTCTCTCTCTTAAAGACTCTCTGAAGATGTGAACATATTTTAAGGTTCTCTAGGCTCCATCTCTCTGTTTTGATACTGTTTACTCCAGAATTTGTACATTTTTTTTAAAAAAAAAATCATATTTTCATCAGCAAGTCCTATGATGTGTCTGTTCGCCTAAACCACAGAGAGGCTGGGGAAGAGATGGACTGCCTACCAAAAACCAGGCGATGAATTATCAAGAGCAAGAACAAAAGCTAAGCCCTGCTACACAAAGGCCTTTTTCTCTTATTATTCTTTCTTGGAAAAGACACAAATTGGAATGTACGGTATCCCAGATACTTTTTTTTTTAATTACAGAGCCAGCCTTATGAAAACTATAAATAAGCTAATTAAATATTTTGTTACTAAAATGGGGCATGTTGAGCTGCTACTTAAAATGAAGACAAAGAAGGGATTATGGCTTTTTTCTGAGATAGTTGGAAGGAATCCAGCCTTCCCAACATGGCCCTCCAGCAAGAACCTTGCAAAACCACCAGCCACTGCTGTTCTTCTCTCGGACTTCAAACAAGGTCCCTTCTTTAAAGCTGCTGGTTTCTTCATCTCCATCAAAATCAGCCACTGCCACATAGAGGGATTCTTTGGAAACATCTGCACTGGTGATGGGGAGGGACACTCTCTCCCTTTCCAAGGGCTTGGGTGCTGGCTTTTGGCCTAAGCCACTTTTCACTTTGGCATCCTCTTGGCATGGAGATGGCAAGAAACCTTTGGCTTTTGGTGGAACCAACATTGGCCTGCCAGGCACAGGAGTAGCTCTGACTTCAGGCACTTCCCTCAGTGGGGCTTTATGTTCTGGAGAAGGAGCAGATGAAGATGCAGGTGATGGAACAGAAGCTTTCTTAGGAGGAGGAGGCCTCCGGGGTGGTACTACGGGCCGCTGAGGTGGTTCTCTGGGAACAGGAAAGACGCTCTTTGGCTCACTCTCACTTGTTTTGGAGGAGCCAAAGGGAACTTTGGGTAAAGGAGCTTCTTTAAAGACTTGGCTATCTGGTCTGGATGGAGGCCTTACCTCTGTATTTGGTCTTTCCTGAGATCTGACAGAAGATTCTATGGGAAGCACATTGTTATTGAAGGCACTCTCACTAGACATGGATTCCTGCTCACAAGGTTTCTCTTGAGTCTTTGCAGGGCGGAGTTTGCTCCTCAAATTGCAAATGTCTAGTTTATCATCTGTCTGAGGAGAATCTGTCCTAGGGGCTGCTGGTGGTTTGGGTCTGATCTGAGGTTTTGATTTCATGAACAGGTTTTGGGTAGCTGGCTCAGACTTGTTATCTTCTGGTGGCTCAACTTTTGGTTTGGCTGGCTTGACTATGGGCCGGAGGTTTGGCTTCTTGACTTCCTTGGGTGAAACTTTGTGCCCACACTCTAATCCCATTTCATTCTTCAACTGGAAGAGTTTCCCTTTCTCTGTTTTGAGCTCTGGTTTCTTGTTGTCCCTTGGAGGGATACCCTGCTTTGGGGGAATCACAGGCAAAATCATGCCAGGAGGCTTGGGAGGTGGCCTCTGCTCCATCCGCTGCCTTTCCATTAATTCTTCTTCAGACTTAATTATGGATTCTTTCCTAGGAGGGAGACTTGGTTTCTCCTCTGTATCCTGATCACAGATCTCCTCATAGCCAACACACAGAGATGCATCGCTGGTCTCAGGTGTGGCACTCTTGGAGGCCTCACTCCCTTTCCATTTGGCTCCACAGTCTATACCATTAGGTGGTGCTTCAGGTAGAGGTCTGGATGGCCCAAACTGTTCTCCATTAGGGCTGTTCTCTGCTATACCATCACCAAGCCGCAGCTGTGCCATCTCACTCGGTAGTGGGGCCAAGAAGTTTGGTCTAGATGCATTACTCGTCTTCTTGTATTTGTCAATAAAGGTAGCTGGTGCCCAGCCTTCTTTCTCCTCAATCTGAATATACCACCAACCACTCAGGTTCTTCTCAATCACCTGGAGAAAGAAACAAAACCACTGTGCCTTAGAATAGTTTAAAACATTTTTATCGCATATCAGACCACTGGTAATATATCCTCAGTTTCAATAGTTGTAATCTCAAACCAACACTATGGAGATTATCACAAGGAAGGCTAAAATGTCTTTAAAGTGCCTTTAAATTGTCAATAGTGTGCGATCAGGGTTCACACGCTCACACATTTGTCGCATCTGTAAAGTGTCATGGACTCCGGCTCCCCACTTGCCTATCCTGTCAGTAACGCATCCTTGGAGCCGTCATTTTTCAATAATAGATCGCATTATTGAAAAATGATGGCGCCAAGGATGCATTACTGATGGGATAGGCGAGTGGGGAGCCAGGTATGTGTCCATGACACTTTACAGACACGACAAATGCGCGAGCATGTGAACCCCGATTGCGTGCTAATGACAATTTAAAGGCACTTTAAAGACACTTTAGCCTCCCGTGTGATAATCTCTTATGCTTTCAACTCATATAACACTGTCAACCACAGGCAGGCAACTTCTTAGGGTGAGGGATTGCAAACTTCTCCACAGAGAAGCCTTCAGGGGCCACACCACAGACTGTACAATGTGAGCCATCTTTTCATGTCCTGTTTCCAGAAGAATTAATGGGATTTTGGTGGCCGAGTGTGTGTGTTATCCATCCTGTTAACTAAATGTAATGAGCTGTATTTGTAGGGAGATTTTAGCAATTGTCTTCTCATCTGTTCATATATATTTGTTGTAATATTTACAGGTACCGATTGCTTGCTTTGAAGCCCACATTTAATTGCTTCATAACCTTACTGTACAGTGCTTGGCTTACTCAGCAGAGAGACCTTAAGCCTAAAGGTGAAAAGAGATACAGTCAGGGTGATCGTAAGAAGCTCCCTCTCTCCCTCTCTGAGAGTAGAAATCTTCCACTTTTCCCAGTCTCGGGAGGGAAGGAACAAGGGGACTATACCCTACCTCAGCCAATGAATGTAGGGTGTCCAGGTCTTGAGAAGGATCCTTGCCCAAGAACATGAAAGTCCATGAAGAACAAAGAGAACAAAATAAAGTCTACCAATGCAGATCTAGGGACCATCTGCATTTAGGCTGTGTCAGTATGTGAGAATACTTCCTTGGTCTAATTCTGTTTCTGCATCTTTTTTCAACCTGTGTGGCATCAATAAAGTTAGGATTATTACTTGCAGAGGCTTGGTTTTACTTCAATGTATCCTTTCAACTTGAGTCGAACAGGATCTGAATGGATCAGGCTCTCCTGATCAAGACATCAAGATGAGAGTGATGAAAGATACACAACTAGAGGAGTTAATCCCATTTAAAATGGAATTACTTGTTTTAGCTCTGCAGCACAATGATGTCAGAGTGAGAGGCTCTCAGTGACATGCCATTATGATCTTTAAGTACAAATAATTTATTTTAACTCTTGTAAGCCACCTTGAATCTCAGGGCTAGAGAAAAGGTAGGATATATATAAAAAATAAAATAAAGTAAAATATATATTTTTTAGTTTGTATCCTCAATTTACCTCACAGACTAGAGCTGAAATTGAGGAGCCACTGCAAGTTACATCTTTTATATATTTAAAAAGTGTCCTAACTGTACTTATCTATTTTAAATTCTGCAGTGTTGGTACTGAATTTCTCCTCAGATTTGAAATATCAGAAAACTATTTCAAAAGTGACATCACATAGGTGCAGAATCAGATATATTATATGTTGTTGTGTGCTTTTAAGTAATTTCTGACTTATAGTGACCCTAAGGTGAACCGATCACTGGGTTTTCTTGAAATGATTTGTTCAGAGGGGGTTTGCCTTTGCCTCCCTCTGAAGCTGAGAGTGTGTGAATTGCCCAAAGTCACCCAATGGATTTTCATGGCCAAGCAGGGATTTGAAACTGGTCTCCAGAGTGGTCATCCAATGCTCAAACCACTATACCATGCTAGCACTCATCTTGTATGTACACAACCCAAAATATAAAATGCAAAAGTAATAGAATTATCTGTACACAAGTGTGCTGATCAGGAGCCTTGGTTAGCTACAAGTTCCTGAAGCAAATAGACAGCAGCCAATCTAGAATGGTCTCTAAGAAATGTATCAAATAGCTCAGACATCAATTTTTAAAACTATAATTATACATTGCCAGGTGATTTGTCCTATTATGAGGAAGTGTTATCAAGTGCTGGAATGTCCATGCATACACAAATGTATAGATGGGAAATCTTCCAAGTCAGCTCACATCTGCACAAATGCTGGGCTTCATAATAAAACTGTAATTGGCTATGAAAACAAGCGACAGCATAATGTAGTAGTTTCAGCGCTATACTAGAACCTGGAGAACAGGATTTGTATTCCCACTCAGCCATGGAAACCCACTGAGTATGATTTTTCAGCCTCAGAGGAAGGCACTGGCAAAACTCCTTTTAATCAAACCTTGCCAAGAAAAACCCATGTTAGGTGCCAATTAAAACATGCACCTTAGGGTTTCCCTAAGTCGGAAATAATCTGAGGGTACGCAATAAAAACAAGATAACATGGCCACTAGATGTCTCTATTGAGATGTCTCTAAAGATACTTGTAGGATCTCAGACTTTTCAAGGCAGGGCTAGGTGTTAGTAACACCCACATTTTTAGATTTTTACATTTAAATTAATATATTATTCTAGGGGGATTCTTGCCAAAGAAAAATTCAGGGTGAGTGGGTGGCAGGAAATCATGGCCTAAGAGCCTAAGTAACAATTGTACCAGATCAGACCACAGGCCTATCTATTACAGCAGTCTGTTCCAGCACTGACCAAATAAACACCTATAGGAGACTTGGTATTATAAAATGGATTATATTTTGCACTATAGTGCAAAGTATGGGGCATGTATGAAGGCTGAGTGACACATCTATAATTTTTGGTGTCAAATTAATTTGCAGAGATCTTCAGAGATCCATGTATTACAATGTCTACATCCTGCTCTATATCTTAAGATTTATGGGTGACTTACAATTACATCTGTTTAAACAATTTAATATGTAAAACAATAAAAATAAACATTTAAAAACATATGAACAACTGAACAATTTGAAATGTTATATGCATTTGTGTGTGTGTGTGTGTGTGTGTGGCTTGTCAACTTAAGGTGACCCCATGTATTCCATAGGGTTTTCTTAGGCAAGGTAACTCAGAGGTGGCTTTGCCAGTTCATTCCTCTGAAATATAGCCTACAGGAACTGGTATTCATTGATGGTCTCACATCCAAGTATTAGCCAGGGCCAACTCTGATTAGATTCCGAGATCAGTGTTGCCTTTAGGGTATTTAAAGCTATTTTTAAACCATATATACTGTATATACTCATGTATACGTCTAGAAATTTAGGTAAAAAAGTGACCCCAAAAACCTGAGTCGACCTATCCATGGGTCAATGAAAGTATTGTATCTTAACTCATCATATTTAAAAGAAGGAACCATCCCCTGGTGAAAGGCAAGAGTATAATCTGTCCTGGAAGCATCGAGTGCATGAACTGTCCAGGAGAGACTATATAGCTGGCAGACCAGCTGAAACTGGCATCAGACATTCAAAGACACAGAATCTATTTGGGCCTCCAGTAACAGAAATGCATCCAGGATTACTCCCAGGCTATGCACCTGCTCCTTCAGGGGGAGTGCAACTCCCTTCAGGAGAGACCATTGACCCAGTTCCTGGACTAGAGACTCACAAGTCTGCACAGTCTCTCTTTCCTGAGATTTCCTTTTTGTCTACTGGCCCTCGTCCAGCCAAATACAGCATCCAGGTGCTGGTCCAGCACCTGCAGAGCCCCAGGTGAAACCAATGACAAGGAGAAGCAGAGGTGACTCTCCTCACAGTGTAGAGGGGATTTAGGAGAAAGACATTGTGTTCATGGGGTGCGTGATGGAGTTCTCTGAGGGAAGAATGTGTTCATATGGTTAGAATGATATTATTATACTAATGATAAAGGAAAACAGTGCTAAAGAGTAATCAGGAGTGAATAATAAATAGCACTACAAGTTGCTTTTAATATATGAATTAGATCCATGACTTCCATCTAGTCACTATTACCAGAGGACAGTCAGCCTGCCATAGTCACAGATCTTTTATCTATGGAGTCAAGCATCCTCAGCTTGAATTTTTTAAAAAAATATATAAATTCCAAAACGCAAATCTCAATTTTGCCATTTTATGTAAGGGATACTATTTTACCATGCCATTGTATATGATGGGACTTCAGTATACACAGATTTTGCTATCCATAATGGTCCTGGAAGCAAATCCCAGTGGATACCAAGGTCCACAGTAATATAATAAGAGCCTAGAAACTAGCCCTTATACCAGGGGTAGGCAACCTTTCCCCTTTAAGGGCCGAGGGACTTCAGCTCCCAGAAGCCTCAGCCATGTTGGGCAATAACTCCTGGGATTCTGGGAGCTGAAGTCCCTCGGCCCTTAAAGGGGAAAGGTTGCTTACCCCTGCCTTATACAGAGACCATAGCAGAAGTGAATCTAGAAAAGTTCTGGATACAGCGGTACCCTAGGGAAGAGTGTGTAGAGGTGTTTGACTAAAACAGCAGAAATCAATTGCGTTAGTCTGAATCAGTATGCAAAGGGATCCTGTAACACCTTTGACTGAGAGAAAGAAGTTGGAAGCATAAGATCTCATAACTATGTCTGATACATCTGATGACGTAGAATTAGTCTGAGAAAGCTTATGCTACTAAGTTCTTTCACTCAGGCTGAATCCACACTGCAGAAATAATCCAATTTGGTACCACTTTAACTGCCATGGCTCAATGCTATGAAATTCTGGAAATTTTAGTTTTGTGAGACATTTAGCCTTCTCTGTCAGAGACCTCTGGTGCCACAATAAACTACAATTCCCAGAATTCCATAGCATTGAGCCATGACTGTTAAAATTGCGTCAAACGATCATTTCTGCAGTGCAGATGCAGCTTCAGCCTCAAAGGTGGCACAAGATCCCTTTACATAAAACAGCAGAAGTCAGACTAAAGTCAGTCAGACTAAAACAGCAAACGATCCTTAGTGCTACACACAAGCAATATTCTTCCCTGCTTCCCCATGATAGATTCACCTTAGGGTTGCCATAAGTCAGAAATGACTTGAAGGCATACAATAATAGTCCTCATTCCTGTCCAGTATTAGCGGAGAGAAGCAGCTACCACTTCCCTCCCAACTAGAATGAACCCCAAGCTCATTTAACAAATTTGGGAACAGTTTTCATGTATGACACTGATTTGCTTTATTTTATTTTATTTATATGATGTCTTTCTCCCAAATTGGACCCAAGGTGGCTCACAAAAGACCAAAGTATTACTCCAACAGACAAAGGTTTTAGTGTATACACCAGGGGTAGGCAACCTGTCCCCTTTAAGGGACGAGGGACTTCAGCTCCCAGAATCCCAGGAGCTATTGGCCAACATGGGACTATTGGCCAACATGGCTGAGGCTTCTGGGAGCTGAAGTCCCTCGGCCCTTAAAGCGGAAAGGTTGCCTACCCCTGCAATAAACTGTCATGGGCCATTGAAGAGTGAACCATTTGGAAAATCCTGAAACGTACAGACAAGGGAAAGCACTCTAACCTCTACTTTCAGTCCTGCTTGGAAACTGATGCCATCAGGAATAGTAGTCTGGAAGTCAGCAATAGTGTAATATTCTTCTTCCACTTGGGGGGGCACAGGAGGCTTAGGCAAGTTGAGGCCACGTGGCTGTTGCAGAAAGATACACAGAAACACAATACACATATCAGTCTCCTCTCACCTACGGAAAATAAGACTTGTGCATGTCCAGCAAGTACAACCAGCTCTAATTATTTCATAGCTGTTATGCACAAAGACTACTGGTATTTTTCAGGGGAGCCCAGAAAGGGCCAGAAAGTCCAGCAAAATGTGCTGGGCTCATAAGCAACAAGGAGCTTCCAGAGCTCATCATACACATCTCAAGGGATAACAGTGTTAGAAACTGCAGAATTCTTGTTCAGATCAGATTAAAAACCAGGGCTAGGAAAAGTAATCCCTGGTTTGTTGAACTGCTCCTGGGGAAAAGATGGCTGGGAAAGCAAAAGGGGAAACCTCCCCATCCAGCCTCAAGATCCTTTATCTCACTAGGATTTTGATCCTCAGTAGCACTCTCCCCAAAGCCTGCTCTTCAAAACACACTCTACACATACACACTTGCTCTAAAGCAATATGGGGAACCTTTGGGACAACCCCCACCCCCTTCTACATATGAACAGACTTCTGATTCCCACTTCCAGTTGTCTTTGTGAGCAGCTCTTCAAAATAGTCCCTAGGGAAAATACTGTCTTTGTCTTCACTTTGTCTTGTAGGAACTAGTCCAAAGGAAATCTAGAGGGGGAGTCAAATAATCTACCCACCTCCCTGGGGGACCTTGAGACTAGAGGAATTTGTATTGTTTATTCCAGTTTCTGAGCCATGTATTTCAAAACTGATCCAAAGTGAGCACTGGCAAACTCACTTGTCTCCTGGTAAGAGGAGTGCAATGTTTCCTTGGTGAATCTCTGTTCTTGCTCAAAACCACTTTGATGTTTATAGGTAAAGTTTTCCTACCATTATCGATTAAGTATTTACATTGTAAAAAAGGACAGATTTATTTCACAGAACCTGCCATGACAAGTGGAATTTCAGAAATATTATATTCTTGATGAATAAGGCCTCATCTAAACCTAAGAAACCCCAAAAGCCAGTTGAACTGTGCTGTCTTTGTGCTCATCTGTAAGTTTAGGACCTCTCTGTTGAATTAAAGGGGTCTTAAAATGATCATGGGTCTTTAAGCCTGATTCCTGCATCAGCTGTACATGATGCAGCAACTATACATAGGGATCCTAAACAAGAGCATAAGGGAGACACTTTTGAAGCTCAGGGTAAGAGCCAAAACAATGGTCCTATCAATTTCAAATTCATTTTTTTAAAAAGATGCCAACTAGTGGGTCTACTCTAGTTGGTACCTGCAACTGGATTTAGGCCATCGGAAGCTGTGCTAAAGTACAAGGTGTAGGAAGATATGTGTCCCTTTGTAATATTTGACACCAAACCATTGGTCCCATCAAATTCAAAGTAAAACAAAAAAAGAAAGAAAAGGAAAGGAAATTTCAACTAGTGGATCTACTCTAGTTGGTAGATTAGATTTAGGCCAACTGAATGTAGGCCATAGAATCTGTGCTAAACTACAAAATGTAGGACAGCAAGTGTCCTTTTCTAATGCTTGACACTTTCAGCTCTTTTAAACCCCAAGGCTAGAAATGCACAAAAATTCTCCAGTTACACAAAGCTGAAGATACTACTTACTATTGTGAGGTCTCGACGAGGAGGAGGTCTCTGCCTCATCTTTGGCGACTCTGTCAAAAATATTTAATTGCAAATTCACAGAATGTGCTTCAAAGGGCAACATGCACAAAGAAGACCTTATTGCCTCAGCCCAAGAACTACAGTGATTTTCATGACTGCTTCTCCATATGTTGCAAGATAAGCTGCCACCATGAAGCTTCACCACCCCACAATAGCTGATGTAAAATCACTGCTGATTCTATTTAATAGGTAGAACTATTGGGCAACTGCTAAATATTTGGTCAGATGCTAGTGGATAAAAGAATTCTACTAAGCAACATGGGAGATGAAGAGAAGTAGGTGGCAGGTCTATTTATGTGAGAGTGCCTGCAGATAGCAGCTTTCTCTACATGAAAACTATGTACCTTTGGATAAACTGGAATCCTAGAGCCAAATGTCTGCCATCCAGACATCTGCCTCTATGGTTGAGGAACATCATATACACGCAACTCTAGATGTTAGTAGGAAAGAACATGTATAGGATGACCATGCAGTACTGCTATTTGCAAAATAAAAAGGTAAAGGTATTCTCCGTTGAGAAGGTTGTCAAGTTGTGTCCGACCGTAGGGGGTGGTGCTCATCTCCATTACTAAGCCAAAGAGCCAGTGTTGTCAGGGACTACTCTGTCATCATGATTGCACAGAATGCTGTTTATCTTCTCATCAAAGTGGTACCTATTTATCTACTTGCATTTGTATGCTTTTAAACTGCTAGGTTGGCAGAAGCTGGGACTAGTGACAGGAGCTCACCCCATCATGCAGCACCTGGGCCTTGAACTGCCAACCTGATGATCTTGCCATCAACAGAGTCAGCATCTTAACCACTTGAGCCACTGCATTCCTTATAGAGGAACTATTTTTCTACCCAGTCCTCCACTGGACAGAAAAGTGGCTAGGGAAGGGTATCAATGAAGCATAGAACAAAAATATCTCACAGTCAGGTCCACTGTCAGTGTTGGTAAACTGTCCTACCTTCTAAATACCTGGACCACACTCACCCAACCACTGACTGGAGAGACCACAATGCTCTGGAGCCCCATAGGCTTTCCTGCAACCGGCCAACTAGTTTCATTCACAAATACTCAGTATCTTGGTCATTGTCCCCAACTTACTTCTCCTAAGATCCACATTTGGCAATGGGCGGCCATCAAACCTTCCATCTCTTTGGTTGTTTGGCCCATCCTTGTCCCGGCCTGCTGAGTTCTGTTGCCGAGAAACACCATCCAGGTCCAGTGCATATGAGTGGGCAGAAGCAGCAGAGCCCAGTTTTGGTGTAAACATGTCCCCACTCCCCTTTTTCAGATATGATGCTGGGGCCCAGCCCTCCTGACCTTGATACCTGAAAGAAATCCATAAAAGTTATCATTCAAAGCATTTAAAGTATTGCTTTGTTCTTGCTGTAGTCACAGATCCCTAGGAACAGTGAAAGTTAACTGAGAGCAGTGCTTGAGAGCTGCCATCAAAGAGGTTATAGACTGAACAAAAGAGCCATTTTCTGTTTCAGCCTTTTGAATATCTACAGATGTTTTCTCAAGCTATTGGGTGTTCTTGATAAACTTCACACTTTCACAGATATGAATGTTTATTATTTATTAGACTGACTGATCTCTTGACTTTCTATACAAAATGCCCCCGGGTAGCAGTTCCCCATTTTTAGACAAACGTGCAAGAGACACCATAAATGTGGCCATTTTGAATCCCATTTTGGAAGAATCCAAATAATAAATCCTAAAATAAATAAATAAATAAATAAATGCAATCATCATCACAAGATGAGGAAAGGTTGATGACACAGTGGACTACACCTTATGGCCCTCAAAGCTGGGCAGCCTTCCCCCCATTTTCCCCTGCAACCTAGCTGATATCAATTGATGTGGTGATGGGGTGTGGAAAGAACTGTTCTTTGATTTCTAAGATCATTATTTCAATACCAGCAATAACTAGCAGTGACAGAAAAATATCAGTTTTGGTAAAGGCCTCCTTCATCCCAGCGGCATCACTAGGGTTTGTGACACCCAGTGTGGTAACTCATGGTGTCACACCCCCCATTGACCTCCTCCCATACCACACAATACAGAATTCTCAGTAATTTCTTTCTGTATTAATGTCACAAATTGTAATTCCCATCTATTACTGAATGTAATGGCAATAGTTGTGACATAAACAACTAGCACAACTAAAATTATATCTTTAAATTATAATATCATTTGAACAACCTTAATGTATTTAAATGCACATAGTTTCATGTTGTTAAAGTGAAAATTTGGTAAGATATTGGTTTTTTAAAGAATATTTTAAAAGAATAATTTAAAAAACTGAGGCCTCTCCTCCAAATGAACCTTGTCCCACTCACACCATCTCTTCTGCTGAGCTGAGTGATTTAAAGGGACACAGGCCACAACCCTTTTCTGCCCAAAGGCAGATGTTTGGAGAGCAGTGATGACACCCCCGAGGATATTAGCTGGTGTGGGGACCCCTTAGAGTGTCACCGCCCCCAGTGATGCCCCTGCTTCACCCTTCCAACAATCTCACTTTCAAGACTGTTGTTTTTCCACCACCAGTAGTGGCACAGAAATCCTGTTAATTGAACATTGGGTGTTGGTTTCACTTCAAAACCACCAGCACTTCTCTAATAGCTAGGTCTTAGTGAG
Source organism: Phrynosoma blainvillii (assembly GCA_026167975.1). Taxonomy (NCBI): domain Eukaryota; kingdom Metazoa; phylum Chordata; class Lepidosauria; order Squamata; family Phrynosomatidae; genus Phrynosoma; species Phrynosoma blainvillii. The sequence goes on along the minus strand of JANUYF010000002.1, from coordinate 267,279,367 downwards.
CAGGGAGAGGAGTTTTAAACTCTTCCATTTATTTAAACATTCCTAAACTCATGTGGTGAAGTAGATAGGCATATAAAAGTATGTGGAGGTTAGGTCTGGCAAGTTCAGTCCCAAAATGAAAGGTTGTACATCCTTGGCATATAGGTACTATAACATTAATCCAAGAGTAGCTCATTCCTGGGTGGATTACACCCAATGAGAAGTAAAATCTCCATAAAATATTATTATTCACATGTGGTGAAGTCCCACATCTTTCTTGATAATTGTGCAGAACTTCTAGTTGATGTGTCTTAAAACAGACAAACTAAGGTCGTACCACATATTATGGGATTTAGCAGATACATATTTTACTAGATCATTAATATTTCCAGACTATAACTGAGGGATGAACTCCCTTTTTCACCATGTATATAATGTTTATTTGTGTTATAAGAATCTAGGACTGACCACCTCTCTTCATGGCAATGGGCAGGGGAGTTTCACAGATATCATAGGAAGCAAAATGGGAACACCTGATATAAAGAAATGAACCCACCTTTTTCTAGCATGCAAAACTGAGACCTGAAATTTTAGGATTTTTTCCTGGACAATAAAGAGAACTCCAGTTGCTCTGCTTCTAATGTCTGCTTCCTTTTCTTATACAAACATCACTAAATCATCAGTACCCCACAAAAACATTCATACAAAAGCCAAATAAGCTACCCAGCATTTTCTAAGGTTCTGCCATAGATCAGGGACCAATGTCTACCAATGCCATCTACCCCATTGGCCAGGGGCAAAGATGCTGGGGCAAAATGATGTCAACTGGTATGCCTTTAACTGACTTGATCTCTCTCTCTTTGAAGCAGTTTTTTCCCATTTAAAATACCAACACACTCCCCCTCTCCATTGCAATGGCTGCCAATGCTAGAGGTTCAGTGGAAGGTTATTGAAATCAAAGTATGCTTCCTGCTATACTTGATGTGCCTACTTCTAAGAACACCCCAGGGTTAAGAATTAAAACCAATGCAGCTAGAAGAAACTTTCACCTGATTAACTGTGGCATTCCTTTACAGATATCAAGGTAAACCTTAAGAAACAAGCTTCAGAGAAAGAGCCACACAGCAACTGTTTCTGCAGATGGAAGCTAAAGAGACAATATTCTATATTGCCTCCAGATGCAGATCGTTTGTCTCTGAAATGCATTTTCTTAACAAACCACAGTCACAGCAGGTGCAGATACAGTGTGTGTGTTTGTGTGTGAGGAAGTATCTTTTCCATCCACTTTTTTTCTTTTGCTAAAAAAATAAGCACAGAAACTCTAAACGACTTTTCGTTCTAGAGTGTGGAAATGGAAATAGAAAATGTTTAGACTCTACCTAGCTGAATAATACAGAATTCACAAAGCTTGACTTCCTAAAGTCTGTTGTCTCCTGCGTATGCCAGAAAATTTCATATTTTTAAAAAATAATAATATTGCTTTGCAAAGTTTGACACAAATATTTTTTTCTTTTAAAAACATATTTAACACCTGAATACCTGAAACCAAAGGTGGGACTATAGAGAGCTTATAGGGATCATAGAATCATAGAATCATAGAGTAGGAAGAGACCACAAGGGCCATCCAGTCCAACCCCTTGCCATGCAGGAACTCCCAATCAAAGTATCCCTGACAGATGGCCATCCAGCCTCTGCTTAAAGACCTCCAAGGAAGGAGACTCCACCACTCTCCGAGGGAGTGTGTTCCACTGTCGAACCGCCCTTACTGTCAGGAAGTTCCTCCTAATGTTGAGGTGGAATCTCTTTTCTTGCAGCTTGCATCCATTGTTTCGGGTCCTAGTCTCTGGAGCAGCAGAAAACAAGCTTGTTCCCTCCTCGATATGACATCCCTTCAAATATTTAAACACGGCTATCATATCACCTCTCAGCCTTCTCTTCTCCAGGCTAAACATCCCCAGCTCCCTAAGTCGTTCCTCATAGGGCTTGGTTTCCAGACCCTTCACCATTTTAGTGGCCCTCCTTTGGACACGCTCCAGTTTCTCCACATCCTTTTTGAATTGTGGTGCCCAGAACTGGACACAGTATTCCAGGTGAGGCCTGACCAAAGCAGAATAGAGTGGCACTATTACTTCTCTTGATCTAGACACTATACTTCTACTGATGCAGCCTAAAATTGCATTGGCCTTTTTAGCTGCTGCATTGCACTGTTGACTTATGTTCAACTTGTGGTCCACCTGGATTCCTAGATCCCTTTCACACGTAGTCTCATTCAGCCAGGTGTCCCCCATCGTATAGCTGTGCTGTTCGTTTTTCCACCCTAAGTGCAGTACCTTACATTTCTCCGTGTTGAATTTCATTTTGTTAGCTTTGGCCCAGCTTTCTAGTCTGTTCAAGTCATTTTGAATTTTGATCCTGTCCTCTGGGGTATTAGCTACTCCTAATTTGGTGTCTTCTGCAAATTTGATAACTATGCCCCCAATACTGTCATCCAAATCATTAATAAATATATTGAATAGCACTGAGCCCAGGACAGAGCCCTGTGGCACCCCACTGGTCACTTCTTTCCAAGTTGAAAAGGAGCCATTGTTGAGCACCCATTGGGTTCGGCCAGTCAACCAATTACAAATCCATGTAACAGTTACTTTGTCTAGCCCACATTTTACCAGCTTGTTTGCAAGAATGTCATGGGGAATCTTGTCAAAGGCCTTACTGAAATCAAGATATACTATATCTACAGCATTCCCTTCATCTACCAAGCTGGTAATTTTATATAAAAAAAAGAGAGATCAGATTTGTCTGGCATGACCTGTTTCTCTGAAACCCATGTTGACTTTTTGTGATTATGCAATTACCTTCCAGATGTTCACAGACTCTCTGTTTAATGATCTGCTCCAGAATGTTTCCAGGTATTGATGTCAGACTAACTGGACAATAATTGTTGGGATCCTCTTTTTTCCCCTTTTTGTAGATGGGGACAACATTTGCCCTCTTCCAGTCTGCTGGGACTTCTCCTGTTTTCCAGGAGTTCTCAAAGATTATTGCCAATGGTTCTGATATTACGTTTGCCAGCTCTTTTAATACCCTTGGATGTAATTCATCTGGTCCTGGAGACTTATATTCATTTAGATTAACCAGGTATTCCTGAACTATCTCTTTACTTATTCTGTGCTGAAATTCTCCTATTCTGTCCTCTGCTCCATTATCCTCAGGTTGAGCACCCTTTGCCTTTTCTGAGAAGACTGAAGCAAAGGTGTTGAGTAATTCTGCCTTTTCTCTGTCCCCTGATAACTTTTTGCCATCTTCTCCACACAGTAGCCCTACCATTTCCTTCTTCTTCCTTTTGCTGCTGACATACCCCAAAAAGCCCTTTTTATTGTTCTTAACTTCTCTAGCAAGCCTGAGTTCATTCTGCACTTTAGCTTTTCTGACTTTACCCCTACACGTGCTAGCTATTTGTTTGAATTCCTCTTTGGTGATTTCCCCATTTTTCCATTTCTTATACATATCCCGTTTAAAACTTAGTTTAGTTGCAAGTTCCTTAGTCATCCATCCTGGTTTCTTGAGACACCTCCCATTTTTCCTCCTCGGTGTAATACTTCCTGCTGTTCCTGGTCTTTCAGTCTTTTTACTTTTACTAAGAACTAGGGATGTACTTCACATTTGATCAAACCAGGTTGCTTTATAGAGATTCAGCAGATGTCTGAATCAAAGTGGGACTCTTTTAAAACGGATGGACTCTTAAGTCGAAACCAACTCTCTGAAACCTTCATTTGCAATTCACATTTGAGCAGACACAAGAGCCTGCAAAAATGGGTATACCCACCTCCCCCGGCCCATCTTTCTATACAAAGAAAATGCCAGAATAGCAAAAGAGAGGACGGAAAAGAGAGGATGAAAACTTGTGGCCAACTTCTCTAGCTACTAATTACAGTGTAGATGGTTTTATTAGGGTTCTCCAATCCCCATGAGAGACTGTTTCAGAGTGCAAGGGTGTTTGCTAGTTTTTCTTCCAAAGACTAGGAATGTTTAAATAGTTTTTTTCCTGGAGTGTGAGACTTAAAAAGGTGTAGCACTGGGTGTTCTACTTCTTAAAATCATCCAAACAAGTGGACATCACTACATCTTCTTGCAGTATCAGATGTATGCCTTCCAATTATGTGCTTTGTTCATTGCTGAGCAACTCAGCATCCACATTTACACAGGACTAGATGGCATTACATCAACTAACAGCATTTTTATTTTACACATTGCTGGTTGCAGAATGTGAAGCTTTTGGGTTCACTATCTGAGAACCAATTACATAACTCTGACAAATGGGCAGAATTGAAATATGGTTCACTTTTGCAAGACAAAATGAAGAGTATAAAGAAGTGTGCTTTAATCAACTCACGTGATATCCTGGAAACCATTTAGAAATGGGGTTGAAATGCTCTAACATAAAGTACTAAACAAAATCAACCATATTGATTAGTTCTATAACAGAACCAAAGCAAGAAAAGCACAGGGAAGAGGCATGGCATGGGCAACCTAATGCATCATTCCAATATTTACCACTGGAAGCTGATCCAAGCCCTTGCAAATAAAACAATTACAACATTGCAGACAGTGAAATAAATTATTTTAGCACTAAATCAGAAATAAATTTCCTCTTACGCAACTGGACCATGGAGGCCACTATAGCAGGATGTGGTTTAAACCATAAATTGAGCAGGATGTAGGACACAACCCCTCTCCCTGAACTATTCATCAATTTGTGCCACCAGTGTTTCTGGCAATAACAGTCTTGAATGGTAGTATCCATTTTTCTTTTTAAAGCATTGATTTTATTGGAGCATGGGGGAGGGGGATTGCATTACTAAAAATGAGAAACCTTTCATTCTCTTTTATCCTCTATTCCCAGGTCCACACATAACAATGTATCCTCAAAAGGCAGATTTATGTTTAAGGTATTTGTGCAAAATCACCCCTTGGAACATATAGATTCTTATTGCATACCACATGCTTTGCACACTACATCTCCTAACATTTGTCTAATTACTCCAAGCATGTATTTGTCTATGATATGATTCTAAGTATTTGAGCGTTTACCCAGACTTGAGTAACAGCTAAGTGTAGAGCACATTACTATAAAAGAGATTTATTTTAACATACATTCTGAAATATTAAACACAGTTTCAGCGGAATATTATGCCTTGGTGGTTTGGGAATAATTTACTCAACATGCTTCCAAAACTCTTGAAAGAGCCATCACACGTGCAAAAGTGTGCCTTTCCCCTGCAAATTTCCCAGAACATCTCATTGTTTCTTTTACAAAAATAATGAATGTGTACTCAGGCAATATATGACCTGCTCACATTGCTCTGAACAATTACTTTTAACAAGACACTTAGAGACAGGCAGCCAAAATTAATTGTCCCTTTGTGTCTACTTTACCACAGGATCTTGTCTTACCTATTTTAACAGCATGAAATACCCCAGAATGCATTCCTTTATATCCAGATGCTGTCAGAGCCTTGTGTAATATAACTTGGGCATCTGTTTCTTCCCTTAGGAAACAAGCCTCCCTCCTAATGTTTTGGTCTATTTTTTTTATTTTTTTATTTTGCACGAGAGGAAAAAGCCATTGGGTTTTGGTACAAAACTGAAATGGGGAGGGAGGGAGGAATGTAGCCAGTTCCATGTAATCTGAAGTCTCTGTCTCCCATTACTTCTTCCAGAACCACAACAGAAAAGGTACCTGATTTTCCACCATCCTTCCAAGTTTTTCTGCATGACCTCCACTACAGCTCCTTTCTCCAGATTCATTTCATCTTGGTCCCGAGCAGTATAGGGGTAAATTACCATATATTTCTCCTCTGTTCAAAGCAAAATACAACAACAAAAAATGTCTGTCTGTTAAAAGACCAGCTTGGCTTGAAAACAGTTTCTGCTTGATTTAATTGAGCACTATATATTGGGCAGCATGGGACAGAAAAATGCGTAACTCTATACAAACGTCAACCAATTGAGAATTCGTGTATTCATCCAGGACTAGCACAACCTTCTAAAGACAGAGCTGTAGAACTTATGAAGTCTGCCTCCACAGTCTTAATGCAGTGCTTCAGCCCTCAGCAGACTTAACATCTCCTCCAATTTTTCCCCAAAATCGCCAGCCAGCCAGCAAGACAAGTTTATAGAACCCTAGTGTACATAGTTGGTGGGCTGCAGTTAGCTAGGAAGGGGGAATTGCATCTTGTGCAGTATCTTCTACATAGTCCAGTTTCCTAATAGTCCTATTAACTTCAACCACAAAGGAGCATAAGCATCTTTACATGAGCACATAGCAATTTCAAAGGTGTACTAATGAGAGTGATGTAACATCAATAGGAAACTTCTCAATAGGGAACTTAGCATAGAACTGAGCATTACACCAACATCGGAGAAATAAAGTATTTAACAAATTTCCATCCTGGTTACACAGGTTGTTCTCTATAGCATGTCTCTCTAATGAAGAGAAAACAAAGCCCCGCTATATTCATGCAGAAGAACATAATGCCAGTGACAAGAGAAGTGGGACAATGTGAAATTCACCTACACATATACACACACACACATGCACACATATACACAGAGAGAAAATTATCATTTTTTTGATTTTGGCAAGGAGCAGAGCAGATTTTTTTTTGGGGGGGGGGCTCTTTTTTTGTTTTAGAAAGTACCACATTTATTTATTCAAGAGAAAATTTACCACCAGAGGACAAGACTTTCTACTGCCTGAAAAGGGACTTTGCAGTGAGGGTTCCATTCCTTTCCATCTCTAGTGGATATAATTTGTCTTCAATTTATTTTTTAATGCAAGGCACCAGCGAAATTTTAATTTCCATCTTGGTTTACATAAATAGTGTCATGTTTCTTAGTACTTTTGCTTTATAACCACTTGGGACCCTGTGTTTTTGTTCAAGGCAAGGGAGCAGTGCAGCTACTGAATTTTCAGGAACTGGCTAATGCACCATTGTCCAACTATGAATTGCTATGTGTACTCTAATAAACCTTATAGTGACTAATTCATTCAATCAGCCATCTCCATTCTGAGACCCTTCTAAACTGCTGACTTCATGACCAAAACATCATTTTGAAGTTTTGGGATATCCAGACCTTTCTGTTAGTTCTCTGCAGAATGTAAAATTTGTGCATTTGTGTGGCATTCTGATTTCACCCAATGCAGTTCCCCCCCCCCAAATTTTCTATGTTTTTATTTTTTAAATTGAAATCAGTTTTATAACAGATTAACGTACCTCCCAAACAGAAAGTACAGAAAAAATAGGCTCCTTCAAAATCTTTGCCACCTGCAGTATTGCATCCTGGCAGAATCATATAGTCTTTAATCCTGGATAACCATTTCAGTCTTGAGTGTAAAAAATATCTTCAGGTTACTGAACACAAATCAGCATGTTCAGCACCATATGTAGCCACAACAACTCTTTTCATTTCAAGATTATAAAACATATCAGTAGACCATCAACAGCAATGACTATCTGAACATATTAAACAAGCATTATCTGGATTCATTGTGAATTAAATAGAATATGGGAGAGGCATGATAGCTCTCAACTATCCCAGTGCAACCAGCAATTCCATTCTGCCATTTATTTCCCTTCTAGATCCATAGAGAAATTAGTTTTAAACAGAGTACAAAAAGCCAACGCCTAAGCTAGTCAAACAACAAAGAGGAAAACTCATGTGACAGTATATTTTAAAATAATGAATATTGCATCAACTGGGCAGGAAGAGAAGAAAGTCTGATAAATATGGGGATTACAGGAAGTATGGAAAGGAAATGTAGATATTTCCCTTCTTGTTCTATGTAAGGTTCTATTGGGACACAGAGCAAATACAAAGATTTCTTTCAGTATAGAAATCTAGGGATTTCTTCTAGTATTTCCTGGTATGCTAGAAGTAATTCCTTCTAGAATATGGAACTTCCTATTCCTACAGCAGAATAGGAGAGAACTAATTTTCTGGTCTATGTCTCCTGGAATCCCAGTAATTATCACTCATAATGCAATTTTCACTCAATTCCCAAGTTGTTTTTTTTTAATTAATACAAAAATGCATTTTTCAGGGTCATATTCAGTTTGGCCCTGAGTAATGTAGTGAAAACTTCTAATCTGGAAACATTTCCTCTGTAAATATCAAGAGCACGTCATAGTGATGGTAATCACCATACAAGTGCACAGAAGCTTAGTGTTTATGGCCAGCAATGCATAAAAAGGGAAAAAACCCAGAGGGCAGACCCCAAAGAATATATTATACATCGCATGCAAAAAGGCATGCAAACACCACAATGGGTAACACATGCAGAAACAGAGGCAGGCAGACCAAAGCACAATATAAGGCCAAGAGAAGAAATCTCCACAGAATCCACCTTGACCCCATCCACTGTTGTACAAGTCCCCAAGAGTTCGACGGCGGCCCACATGTCTCGGAAGAGACCAGTATCTCCATGAGACTGGGAGAAGCATGTTGGGGAAGCAGGAGAGGGACAAAACAAGTAAGTGTAAGTAGAAAGTTCTTCAAATCTTGAAGTATTAGCCTTGTTTAGAAGGGTGGACAATTCCATAAGCATATCTTGCTTCCTTATCAATCCATGATGAGGATTGAATAGCTTGCTTAACAAAGGAATTACACTAAAGTGACAACATCTCTAAAGCATACATATGGAAAATATCCTCATAAACATGTGGGGTGCTTCTTGAGATGCCTTTTAGATATACAATTCTGCAGGGGAGGGGGAATCTAGACAGTGTCCACTTCACTTTGTAACTCAACTGTTTGTAATTTTCCAACTATTTCTTTTTAAATCTTCTGAAAAGGTACACAGAAAAATCTGTTAAGGAAACTAAGGGCCTTTGCAGACTGCCAGAAATAGTGCAAAATGAGTCCACTTTAACTGTCCTGGCTCAGTGCTAGGGAATCATGGGAACTATAGTTTATTGTTGCACCAGAGCTCTCTGACAGAGAAGGCTCAGTGTCTCAGAAAAAAATACAATTCCCTAGCACTGAGCCAAGGAAGTTAAAGTGAACTCAATTTGCACTATTTCTAGCAGTCTGCAAAGGCCCTTAGATGGAACAGCTGCACAATACTTTCGATGGGCAGTGCTAACACCCATCCTTCTTGAAGTACCTACTGTCCTAAAAGAATTTAGACCTATTGTCCTTACCTTTGTCTCTGTGTTTTTCCTTCTACTACAAAATAAGAGTTTATCCAACAGTTTAGTAAATGTTTTGGTGGTACACCAAATTCAATAATATTAAATTGCAAAAGGTAGATAGGTATGAACATGACTGGTACTGGGAGGGGAAACCATTGTGGGTTCCACAAAAACTATTCTAAGTTTTCTAGTATACATTATTACATTAAATACCACTCAGGTACTACTGCACTGAGAGAACTACTACTCATTCTGCAGTTTCTGTTTCCATTCAAGACAAGCACCTATAAAGGGTTATTTATTTGGAACCTGTGTTCCTCATACCAAAAGCTGGTGTGATTTGTGGCTCATGGATGGACACTTGTCTACTGATGGTTGAGGAAAGATAAGGAACACAGAAACAAGCTCATCAGCATCACCGACTTTGCCAGTCACACTAGATAAGGCAGTCTGAAGCCTTCACAAAAGCTTGTTTATGACAGGAAAGTACTATTACCAAGATTCACATTAAAATATTCTCTGGTCTCCAAATCAACATGGGATTTTTCCTTTCTGGATAGCACCTCCAATATTTTAGCTGGGCTGAAGTAGTTCAAAGGAAAAAACAACAACCTAGGAACAAATTTGGATAACATGAGGACACGACAGGTGTGTCCCAAGCTATTTTCTCACCTTCTTCTGGTTGCATTGAAAATTCATCCTGGACTCCATCCTGGACTTCTAGGCATGTAGCTGGGACCCATCCTTGCTCATCCAATGTGCTCACAAACCACCAGCCTAAAATTAAAGGAAAATAATGTTAGCTAAGTTGTAGCTTTGTACACCAACCATCTTATCAGTTTTGAATGAATCTGCTCTTGTTCTGGGTACTATCTGGGGGGAAAAGCAACCTCAGAACAAATCACCATTTGTTGCTGCACCTCAGGCACTTGAAGATAGGTCTAACTGTTTCTTAGTTGCTTCCATTTCACTATCCCAGAAGTGGCCAAACTTCCAGAAGTTCAAGTGTTACATACCTTTTCCAAACCTCAATGGGGTACACCGTGCTGTTGAAAAGATGGGTTTAAAAGGCCCCTCCATGCCTGCTAAGACGGCATGGGGGAATTTTCAGGCTGTATCCCCTCAAACTGACAACCTATTTTAGGGTCATGGGGAGCTTTTTTCCAAATTAAATGTTTGGAAGGTCCTCAAAGCCTGAAGTCATACAGAATTCTTTCTAATAGGGATCCAAAAACATAGCAAAATCTCCTCTCACATCACTAAGACACTACCAGGGGCATTTAAGTTAAACAACAAAGCAAAGAAACATGGGTGCTGAGAGGGCACATACACTCGGCACATACACTTCTAAATTTTTCAGTGTAAAAAAAATTCAATCTCTCTGTTGGAAAGGTGTAGTAAAATCAGAGTGGTGGGCAAATGGGAGAGAATATTTTGAGGCCACCCAGTGATTAATGAATTTCCCACCACAATGTTTTGTTCAGGTGTGTTAGTTCTACTTTTCTGCATAAAACTGTTTCACTCATGTGAGTGAAAAATAAAAGGCATAAAGCCATAGGTAGTTTGTCTGCTGCTATCCCTGGAGATCTATATGTTTCGAGTGGAAAGCAGGTTCTGTCTCCTCTCAGAATGTATTCCATAATATTTCACAGAATTGGACAGGAGCCCACCAGGAATCAAATCAAGCCCTATTTTTGTAGCTCTGCCTCAGTGGGCTCTTTCTTAGCTACACTAAAGCACAACAGAATGTTGGAGAAGAGCAGTGGAATGCTGGAAGCTAACTTTTACATAAAGAGATAATTTTAGTTCTTTAGGCTTTACCTAGGCTGCCTTGAGCTTAAAACTAAGGATAATCAATACAGCCTTTCCATTTATTAGGCACTTTTTATGTCAATTCAGAATTCATAAGAAAAATGATCTGAATGGAAACCCAAAGTTATGCAGTATTCAGCATCAGGTATGAGGCAATTTGATCTCTGTATGACATAAAGGCAAATCAAGATGGGTAACTTATACAAAAACTATTCAGGGAAAGAACAATAAAAAGTTTTAAATTATCCATTAAAATTCAGCACATTACTTCAGGAGAGCAAGTGTTTCTGTCACTGCTTCACAAAGGGTAGGATTGTGGATGGAAAATGTAGTAATGTATATTTTCATTTAAAATCACATCTAGTGTAGCAACTAATTTGTTCAATTTTGCTGCAGAAAATGAATGGCTTACTAGCACAATCATGTAATGGAAATTCCCTTATTGTTCATATGCAAATCCAAAGTTATTTTCAGAGCCTATTTCTTCTTTCTTAAATCAGGAAGACAATTTATGTGTGTGCATGTTTGTGTTTAAGGGATTGTTTGAAAAACAAAGTTAAATTCAATTTTAAGCATAGTTACCTCTAGATACACTGAACCTCTAAATGAATTAGGATAACTCTAGAAATATGAGTGAATTGTTTGCCCAAGCAAAAAGATGGGAAGGCCACTATGAATGGCATCCTCTTTTTATTATTCTAATGGAGAGCCTATGAAACTCTCTACCTAGCCAACATAAAGTATATGGGCAAGTTGTTTGTGGAATCAGGGACTGGGATAAACACTGACTAAGTAGTCCTTCAACCTGGCATTTAGTATTTACCCTACATAGGTCAGCCTCTGTTTATACCCTTCTAGCTATATGGACAAACAGATACCAGCCTGTCCCCTATCCCCCATTGGACTTCATTTCTCATGAAAAACCTAAGAAGAATAGGAAGTCCTTCTTACAACTTCTTTTACCTTGGTTCGTGTTTATTGGCCAAGCACTCCTTACCAGATTCATTCTTCTCAATTATGTCCACCACTTGTCCGGCACATAAACTAATCTCAGAGCTTTCTTGTTTCTGGTAATCTGCTACCACCACATATTGTTCCAGAACCATAGGATCAGCAGATGCGAAATCACCACCTGGTTATGGGGAACAATACACATATTTTAGTCACCATGCACAATAAATCTCTATGTATGCTTTTCCCCAATTCTCTCATAACCATAGTTGTAGGACACACATTAGAACTGGATGTGAATTGTAAGAGGTAATGTGGCAGTAAATGGGAAAAGGTAACAACTGAAATTTGAGTAGCTAGGGGGCCTTTCAGCTTGACACCTGTGCATCACCCATCTTCTAATGTGTATAAGCAACTCATTTATCAGAGGACCTCCCCATTCCCCTTCCCTCTCTCTGCCTTGTACTTAAGGAAGTTCCTAATCCTGTATTCCAATGTGACATGTATTCTCACATTGCAAGTTTCAGCTACTACATTACTTCCCCTCTCATTGTTTGGAAAGCTGGGGAAATTCACACAGCAATGACATAATGCTAGGCATTTCAATTAGTGTGAACAATAAATAAACTTCTGGTTTATTTAGCAGCTTGTACTAGTGGGAGATGACACACAAGAATCGCCTGCTTATATAAACACACAGTTCAATGTAAGTGCAGTCAGTGAGAAATATTGTCAAATCTTAGAGCATAACTTTAACCCAAAATTGTCACAGAATTCTCTAGAGGCTGAGGCTGAAACCTGCCCTGAATCCTATTCTGGGAGAAAGGTGGGATATAAATCCTTGAAATAAATAAGTAAATAAAAATATATGTTACAGATCCTCCAAAATCCACATCTCTTTCTGCTGCCTCCCCAGTAATGTCAACTGAAGTAAAGCATATGACATGATGTCATCACATGGTATGTTTCCCCACAGGAAGTAAAATGGGAAATGAAACTTATGGTGTTAAGATATCACTCAAATTTTAATTGATCCATATTATGAGACAGAGGCTGTCAAGGAGACTCAGTCATATTCAGTAATACGCTAAACATGTTGATATTGATACCTAGTCATATGAACAGCTTTAATATGACAGCAATTCCTTAAAGGTCAAATTTCTAACAAATGAATATATGGCAGGTGACTTGAAATCTAAGAAGCCCTTCCAAGAAGGTGATGGAGGTTTTGCCCCTCTTACCATGTCCCAGATTAAACATCCAGTATTGTCACACAGAACTCACTGGGAATGAGGGGAAACCAATCGAGCCCTTATTTGCCCAGCTCTGTCTTTAACTGTCTTGAGTGCTGGAATATGACAGAAATGTTTGGGAAGCTTTGTTCAACTTATTATAGTTCCTCCAATCTGAAAACCACCCTGGTGATTGTAACCCTTTAGTCCATATAATGCACTGAAACCCAAATCTATAAGTTAGTCTAGCCTGGAAAACATGCTTATATTGACTTGTTCTGATCATAGGACAGAACTGAGTGCAGAGTCATGATTAAATTATATGGAAACCAAGAGCTGAACAACAGATATAGCACAAACTTTTCTAGCCACCCTTAAGGGCTCCCCAATTTAGTTTACTGACTTTTTAAAAATAATTAAATCCCTATTAACAGAGGCATGCAAAGAAAAGTGACTGGATAGAGTAGGCAAACTGAGGGAAAGGAGCTAGAACTGTTAATTTAAACATGGGGGCCCTGAGTAAAGATTTATCATAATTTCCACTGACTCAAGACTTTGCAGGATTAGGCTATATTGCTTCTGGAACTGAAATTCTATTAACCTTATATGTTTGCAAAAGTGTAAAAGAATAATAAAGAAAATGCTTTTAAAAGGGACGGTGGTAATTAAGAAGCCCTTTCATTTTTATGCAGCAATCAGGATATTTCCAATTAAGCATGAGTAGCCTATCAAGAGAATGTAATCAGTGAGGAATTCTATATCAATGCCATGAGAGCTTAATTTTCTCCTTACATTAGGGAACTGCATGGCTCTTTGTCAAAGATGACTATCTGGAGTAATTTCCTGTGGTCACTCCATCTGGCCCAGCAAGAACTCTAGATTTGTACTTCCGGAGGATGTGGTTTTGGGCCTCAGTGACCACATCCCTCAAGAATTCAGCTAGCCTTTGCAGTTTAACATATGATTCTTTCTTTTGTATTGTAAATAATGCTTTAGCTGCTGTTTCTGGAGCAGATAAAAAGAGGAAAAGGAAAAGCGAAACCTGTATGGACTTCATACTGCTTTTAGTACCTCTGTCCAGAAAGGGAAGCTATATGTAGCATCTTAAGAGACCAATACTTTATATACTTTATAAAAACTAAGTAACGGTAAAAGTAAAGGTATTCCCCATTGAAAAGGTTGTCAAGTTGTGTCCAACTGTAGGGGGAAGTGCTCATCTCCGTTACTAACCCTAACAGCGTTGTCAGAGACTACTCTGTGATCATGTGGCCAGCATGACTGCACAGAACTCTGTTTACCCTCCCACTGAAGTGGTACCTATTTATCTACTTTGCATGCTTTTGAACTGCTAGGTTGGCAGAAGCTGGGACTAGTGACAGGAGCCCCCCCCCCCATCATGCAGCACTGGGGCCTCAAACTGCCAACCTGCTGATTTTGGTCAGCATCTTAACCGCTTGAGCCACCACATCCCTATAAAAGCTAAACTAAATGAAAAATCAGTGCCACTATGAGGCAGCAGAGGTTTCCCTGGAAGTGTGTCTGAATCCCAGTTATTATGAGAAAAGAAGGAACTACAAAAAGAATGATGAAAGAAAGAATAATGTAACATATTAGGAAACTCAGGCATAACACCAGTGGAGCTCCAGGTTACACCATCAGTTGTTTTGTACACACTTGTGTAAGGAGGTGCCCAGTACCCTCTGATATAAGCAGTTCCTAATTTGAGGCCAGTTTGCCCCCATGACCGCAAATGAGCACCAGTATATCAACTGCAAAGGTCTCAGGAACATTGCCCAGAATGTTAAGAGGTTTACTGCAATGAGCAAGATCTCAGCCTTAACAATAAAAAGTAATATAAGGACCATTCCTACCTGGCCTTCAATGCTTGCTTTTCTTAAGAAAATTACATACACAATGGCATAATTTTCATCTCCGGGGCCAGGTGTTATCACCTGGCCTCATTGGTAGCCCATTCTTTTGCATGTTTCTTCAGAAACAACTTCTCCATCTCTGGCCAAAAAAATTCTTTAACCAGAATTAACTACTTTTGGCAAGTAGGTTAAAAGAAATGGAACAACATCAAACTGGATGAGCCTGACATGAAAATAAGTAAAGACAAGATAAGTGGTTCAACAAGTGAAGGAAACAAGGTGATTCTGAATGTAAGATCTGGCAAGATAATCTAATTCAGCTGGAGAAAAGCAACTCCAACAACTTAAGAAATCTCATCAGAGAGCAACAAAGAACAGTCTGGCAGTATGACACAGCCAAAGGATCAAAATTGCTTGACAGGATTTTAATAGCTTTTAGTTTATTAGATTCTAATCTTGCCGAACAGTTTAGCTTTTGAAAAGGTCAGTTTTGTTAAATACAAAGAACAAAAAGCAGTTTCACTCAAAGAAACAAAAGACAGTTTTCCATGATTAACAATTCTGTACAATGTTCCAGGAGAGCAGTGCACAGGCCTAGTTACTTCTAATTACAGTGTCCATCCACTTAAGACAATTGGAAAGAGTTAAAAGAAGGAGACAAATGTAACTCTTGGAAAATAATGTCTGTACTTTAAAATTAGGTCCTATCGCCTGTCTGTGCCAATTACCACTTTGACTAGGCTAGAGTAGTCATCCAGCCAATAAAAGGCAACAACTACAGGAAAGGAGAAGAGAACCTTTTTCCTGCCCCCAACTCTCCATATAATTACTCATAGTTCTCTGGGGCTATTTGCAGCTTCGACACACAGCTCTGGCACTTCCAAAGTACCTATTAAACCAGAAACACAAAGCAGTAAACAGCACTGAATGAAAAAGCAGGGAATTATTTTCAGCAGCGCCTTCTCTCAGGACAGTAATTCCCAGCCGCTAAACTGGGAAGCAGAATTAACGAGAAAAAATGGCCTCTGAAAAGTAGCACAACCTTTTCACCTTTCAAATGAAGGTAGTAGGAAACAGGATTCTGAAAGTGCATATCTGACATAGTAGTTTACGTGGTAACTTGCCATCTAAGATTAATCATAATGTATGGGACTTAATGCCACTCATGACTGATTCACTCACCATTCACATATTTGGCTCCCACAATCCAGACATACGGCTGAGAATCGCCAAGTGATTACATACCAGCTGATGAACATGCCTGGCTGTAGTTGACATAAGTTAACCACGATAAATAAATGGGTTCTACAAAGAGATGCAGCACTCCAATGAAAGCCACCAGCGCACTTGAAACAGTGAGTCAAACACATTTTCTCTGCTAGTGATTTTATATAATCAAAGGTCTTTCAAATTAAAGTTAGTGAAAAAGCTAAATGTAAAGAGCAAGTGGGAAGAGTATTCCCAATAAGGACAATTGGTCAGACAGAAATTTTCTTAGTACAAGATGCTCACAAATCTCAAGTCCAGAATTTGGTGTTAACGTACAACTGCACTCTAGCTATTGAACTTGAGAAAGTTACATTTATTTGAGCATTGCTGACTTGTCGCCAGGAAAGACAAACATATATACCACTACAAACTGAAAGAGCAAAGGGCCAGCACCAGATGAGGGAGGCTTAATTCAGACCTGATTAAACTACAATTGACATCCTAGGCTTGGATTTTTTTCAGATTACCTCTTGCTTCTAAGATTCATCGATTCAAGTAGTGTGCCTATCACATTATGTTTTATCATTTTAAGAGATAAAAGAAAAAGGGGAGAGAAAATCTAACCTTTTCATCTACAAACAAAATAACCAAAGACTACCAAGGACAAAGTTATTTCTCACTTTGAAAAACAAGCCCTGGAAACAGCACTGAAAAAGCCCACAACTTGGTTCCGATACGTGGATGACACATTCACCATTTGGAGCCATGGAGAAAAAGATCTGGCTGGGTTCCTGAATCACCTGAACAACATCCACCCTAACATCCAATTCACTATGGAAAAAGAAAAGGAAGGAACACTGCCATTCCTAGATGTCCTAGTCATCCGCAAACCAAACCAACGTCTGGGACACACAGTATACAGAAAACCCACACATACAGAGAGATACCTGCACAAGAACTCTAACCATCACCCAGGACAAAAAAGAAGCACAATAAAAACACTGGTAGACTGGGCAAAATGCATCTGTGAACCCCACTTCTTGGAAGAGGAATTGAAGCACCTAGACTGGGCTCTACAGGCAAATGGTTACTCCAGCTCAGACATCAGAAGGGCTGCCAGACCCAGAAAAACCCAGAGGACTGAAGACAAGCAGCCACCCAAAGGGAAGGTATTTTTACCATATATCAAAGCAGTCACAGACAGAATAGGGAAAGTAGTGAGGAAACACAACATCCAAATGGTTTACAAACCAACCAAGAAAATCCAACAAATGCTGCGCTCAGTGGAGGACAGGAGAGACCCTCTCACAGCCGCAGGAGTTTACTGCATACCATGCAGCTGTGGACAAGTCTACATAGGGAATACCAAATGCAGTGTCCAAACACGAGTCAAGGAACATGAGAGACACTGCAGACTGGGCCAGCCAGAAAAATCAGCAGTAGCAGAACACATTATAAACCATCCTGGGCATAAAATGCTGTTTGAAAACACTGAAATTCTGGACCATGCCAACAACTATCAGGTCAGAATGCACAGGGAAGCCATCGAAATCCACAAACACTTGGATAACTTCAACAGGAAAGAAGAAACCCTTAAAGTAAACAAGATATGGCTACCAGTCCTACAAAATAAGAAAATCAGCACTCAGCAAATGCAAATGGGAAACCAATCAGGGTCAGGGGCTTTCCCAGCAGACAATAAGAGACAATCTCCTTGATTGCATATCCTCACCTGGAAGCCATGCCATTAACAACAGAACAATACCTATTCAACACAGAACAACACACAGTTCACCTGGGAACCACTCCTCCCTACCCAGGGTCTCACAGTATATATAGACCCATTCTCTTCTATTCCAGTATTCTCTGAAGATGCCAGCCACAGATGCTGGCGAAACGTCAGAAAGAAACTCTTCTAGAACATGGCCACACAGCCCGAAAAACCCACAAAAAACTATGGATGCCGGCCATGAAAGCCTACGACTTCACATTATTTCTCATTCCTGTTTCTCAATGTGTTCAAAAGGTCAAGTTTAGCTTGAGTTAAAATTTATGCCCCACTTTTTAAAGAAAATTTGATTCTATCTCCCCCCCCCACACACAATTTCACAGCCATGGAAGAGTTGCCACAGACATCCTAAAAGGAGTGTACCTCTACTGCAAGCACATAATTATTTGACACAGTCAGGGCACCATATCCATGGACTCTTTATCCACGAATTCAACCATCCAAGGCTTGAAAATATTCCAAAAAGATATAAATTCTAAAAAAAGCAAACTTTAATTTTGCCATTTTATATAAGGGACATCATTTTACTCTTTCTATTACGATATAATGGGAATTGACCACCCACAGATTTTGGGGTCCATGGAGGGTCCTGGGATCAAACCCCAGCAGATACCAAGGATCTACTGTATCTATTTAGGTCAGGGCCCATTGAAGACAGTAATTTTGCAGAGGAATATAGTAATCTTTCATATGAACCTCACTAAAGAGGTCCCTTAACCCAAATAACATTACCAGTAATACCTGTGGAAATGTTTTTAATTAGCTGACTGTACAGGCAAGATTTAAAATATTCTTCAATTTGTAAATAAATTACCGTATTTTTCGCCCTATAGGGCGCACTTTTTCTTCCCCTAAATGTGCGTGGGGAAGTGAGTGCGCCCTATAGGGCGAAGGGCCGAGGCCGCGGGGAGAAGGAGCCCTCCTTCCCCCCCGCGACCTCAGTCTTTGAATGGACTGGTGCTGGGATTGAAGCGATCCCGGCGCCAGCCCATTGAAAGACTGAGGCCACGGGGAGAAGGAGGGCTCCTTCTCCCCGCGGCCTCAGTCTTGGAATCGGCTGGTGCCGGGATCGAAGCGATCCCGGCACCAGCCGATTGAAAGACTGAGGCCGGGGGGAGAAGGAGCCTTCCTTCCCCCCCCGGCCTCGGTCTTGGAATTGGCTGGTGCCGGGATTGAAGCGATCCCGGCACCAGCCGATTGAAGACTGAGGCCGGGGGGAGAAGGAGCCTTCCTTCCCCCCCCCGGCCTCGGTCTTGGAATCAGCCGATTCCAAGACCGAGGCCGGGGGGAGAAGGAAGGCTCCTTCTCCCCCCGGCCTCAGTCACCAGCCGATTCCAAGACCGAGGCGGTGGGGGGGGGGGGGGAAGGAAGGCTCCTTCTCCCCCCGGCCTCAGTCTTCAATCGGCTGGTGCCGGGATCGCTTCGATCCCGGCACCAGCCGATTCCAAGACCGAGGCCGGGGGGGAGAAGGAAGGCTCCTTCTCCCCCCGGCCTCAGTCTTTCAATGGGCTGGTGCCGGGATTGCTTCGATCCCGGCACCAGCCCATTCCAAGACTGAGGCGGGGGGGGGGGGGGAAGGAGCCCTCCTTCTCCCCACAACCTCAGTCTTTCAATGGGCTGGTGCCGGGATCGCTTCGATCCCGGCACCAGCCCATTCAAAGACTGAGGTCGCGGGGGGAAGAAGCCCTCCTTCCCCCCGCGACCTCAGTTCAATGGGCTGGTGCTGGGATCGGTCTCCGATCCCAGCACCAGCCCATTGAACAACCGGCCTCCGGCTAAAGGGAGGAATCCTTTTTTCTTGGATTTTCCTCCTTTAAAATTGGGTGCGCCTAATATGCCGGAGCGCCCTATAGGGCGAAAAATACGGTACATCATTGGCCAAATCAGAACTGACAAATAATCTATGCATGTGTGTTTGCATGTATATCATGTACATATAAGCACATTAATTGAGACCAAAGTGAACCCCCACCCCTACCTCACCTTGAAATTAGACATTAACATATAGATTTTCAGCAGCTGAACACCTAAACTATTCCCTTCAAAGAAGTCCATCTATATAGACTCTTCATGTGACTTCTCAGAGTGACCATTAAAAAGAAGATAGATGCTAGGACTGCTATATTATGTTTCAGTGTTTGTAAAGTTGTGTTTTCAAAAAAAACATTTATGATCTTTGCTTCACTGGTTATAAACAATCACAACCAGAATTTTTAAAAGAAATTGCAATAATAATAATAATAATAATAATAATAATAACAATTGCAATAGCCGCTCTGGAAGCCTTTTTGGCTGAAGGGCAGGGTATAAATGCTCTTAATAAATAAATAGAAGTTTCACTTTAAACTTGTCCATTTTTGTAGTCTCATATATGGAAATGGACAAATGCTGAGAGATAGGATCCCCAGTGTTTAACTGTTTTTGGTTTTCATTTAATAAAATATTATATATTTGTATAGTGTTCAGCCACATTATTAGTCAATTGATAATCATACCTTTGCATATAGTATTTAAATGAATTTAAATGAATGATTGCAAATGAGCCATGGCTATTCATTCAACTCAGATGTAGTAATACTACCAGTTGCAGGACATCTCAAGCTATTTTATACAATATCCTTCCAAGCCATCACCAGCAAAGCAGAAGAGCTGCCACCTAGGTAGCTGGAAACCAGCCCAGTTGAATGTTCTTAGTTCATCTACAGTGTTATTCAATAGGAAGTTTTTTTTCTTTTCTTTTAATGGATCCTCCCCCCTCCTTTCCATTATTCCCTACGCAGGAGAGAGCAGCAATCCCACAAAGCAGCAGCAAGACAGTGGCACCTGGACTGCCCAAGAAGAATAGCACATGTGGCCCAATAGAAAGGAAACGTGAAAGCAAGGCCCAAGCAATGAGTTGCTGTTACTACCTCTCAGAAGGAAAGAAGCCGTTCTCTGGATAAATCCTAATGAAGGAACAAAAAATGGTGGAGAAAAGGAATGAGGAAGATGCTGAGAATACAAACATGGAGAAGTGTAAAGGGAATGGGGAGATTAACCAAAGAAAACTGTGCCGTTTTGGTTCTTCAAGGTGTAAAGAGGATACTACATATGCTAATGTAATCTGAATATGGATCCTTATGAAGACAAAACAACAACACCCATGGATAAAACAGAGTAATAAACACGTTTGCCAATATATAGTTCTCCCCTCCCCCCAAAAAAGAAATCTCTTTAAGGGGGGAAAATCCTAAACTCTTTCAGGAGAAAATCATTAGTAAAGTTCAGACCTGGATGGCCCTGAAACAAATGGGTTATTGATTATACCTTTTCCACTGCAGCAATTCTGTTACAGCACAAAATGTTTAGAATGACACAAAGTAGTTGTTCCCTTGTACATATTCTCTGACTCTTGTCCTACGGTGGAAGCAGGAGACATTCTTGCAGAAACTGTGTTAAAACCTTAATTACAAGAAGAGATGGAAGATCCAGGTGGAAAATCTGTTATTTCTGCTACTCGTTGTTGCTGCTGTGTCGTTTCATTAAGTCATTTCCGACTTACGCTGACTTTGAGGTGAACCTATCATAGGGTTTCTTGGTAAGATTTATTTGTGGCAGTTTGTCTCTGCCCTCCTCTGAGGCTGAGTGTGACTTGTGCAAGGGTGACCTAGTAGGTTTCCATGGTCAAGTGGGGATTTGAATCCTGGTCTCCAGACATAGTCCAACATTCAACCCATTATACCATGCTAGCTCCTGCTACTCATGGTACATATAAATACTTGATACATTTATTAACAAGCTTATGTTCAGATAAAGTTGCCCATTCAGATTTTGCAGGAGACCAAAACTCTGAATGGTGTATCTGCACTGAAAATATACACAATTGCTCTGGAGCTTTTCGGTTCATGCTAGTGTATCCAAAGGTTACAAGAAAATAAAGCATATAAGCTAGTCTAATCAGAAATCTATTTGGTCTTACAGGACTGGATTTATGATGTGCTGGTATTTTGGAGCGCAACCAAGTTAACAGCATGCTCCAGACCCAAAACAGAAGGATTTGCATGTCAGGACACAAGCTGCTATAGAAGCAGGTATATGTGTGCTTGTTATTGCATTCCTCTGACCAAATTTTAAAAGGCAAACTTGCTGAGGAATTATTGTCAGAAATGCTGTCCTAGTAAGTAATCTGCAGAAATCAGCCCCAGGCACCAAAAGGCAAGTAAACAGTCAAAGAATTTGGTCTGCCTGTGTTTGATTTGTTGTTTTTTTAATGCAATAAAATGTTGGAGAAACAACATAGCTCAGAACAGAGAGTTTTACTAATGTGTACAATTAAAAATGAGCAATTTTGTGCTTGCTGAACAAAAGGGAAGGCCTTCTAAAAACTCTTTGCCCTTATACCCTGCTTCCACCAACAGACAGTTACTCTGCTTCCTTTCAATTTGTACTACGCACATCCTACACCCTTTCTTCATTTGCACTGCCTGCCTCACATATCATTCAGCAGGCAAAGGGCCATGGTGGAATAGGCTTCAAGTTAAAATCCAGAGTAGATTGACCACCCCATTGGCATTGGAGCTATCAGCTGGCATTGGTAGACACAAACTGTTGGGTGGCAAATAAAGATACAGCCTCATCATGGACATTACAACTGAGTTAAATGTAGAAATGGATGAGGTCTGCAATGGGGATATAGGATTCAGTGCCAACTGTGCAACAATAAGATTGAGAACCAACTGCAGCATTGTGGCAGGCAAGGCCATTCCTACAGTATGTAGAGCCATTAATGTGCACTTCTGGATGACATACATGTGCAAATGATTTGTTAGTAAGTGCCCCCCAAAATACACACACCCCAATTCTCAAAGCGCAGGCTTCATTGTCCAAGTCAGCTGCAAGCATGGGAAATGAAATTTTAGCTGAATAGCAATCTTGACCCCAAACTGATTGGATTGTCAATATTGTCAATACTACTCAGTTGTACAGCAATACAAAGTCTTTAGGATTTCTATACAGTCTCAAGAATATTAATTCTTGAATAAAGGGAAATATACTCAAACAACACACCAGAGGTAGTAATAAATAGATAATTGTGCCAGACACACAACAAAAATCTTATGGTTGACACATGCACCTCAGTTGTGTGTTAGCCTGTCCTATAAAGAAGAAAGAAAATATGGGAGAAAAAACAGGCAAAATAACCAACAGAAGAAACAGTTCAGAGCAGATTCATTCAAACGTTTGTTCTGCAGATGCTTGTGTATCATGTGCATTGGTCAAGCTTTGTACTGGTTTATTCTACAATGAAGTCTAAAACTAAAAATAAGAAAAGCAAGATTGCCTTACCAGATCTCTTCTTTCCAATTGGTTCCCTGAGGAGGAAAAAAGAAAACTGATCAGGGCTTAGTGTAACAGCCCGGTCTGACTAAAACTAGATTGTTAGACTTGAGAAACAAGTACCAAGACATTGGATAATTTGTGTTTCAGCCATCCACTTTATGAATTACCTTGGGAAACTACCTTGCCAACAGCAGACTGAAAAGTAATTCAGCTTTCAAAAAAACACACCACCACCCCCCAAAAAACACACACCCTCTTTTTCTTTCTTTCTGCAATTATATGACTCTTATGGAAGGACACATGAAAACCAGTTGTTGTCCTCCCCCTTACCTCCCATTTGCTGTTTCCTCATTGCCTTGTATTGCTCACCTGCAAGGGCACTAATTGACATATGAGGGAGTTTTTTTTTAATGCTTTGTATTTTTCTGGGAGTTGTAATAAGAATCATTTCCAGATAATTCAAACAGAATAGTTTTGTAATGCACTCACCAATGAAATATGTGAAGGGAATGAACGAACTGTCTTTTGTTTCTTTTGAGTTAAAAATAATTAAAGTATGCAGTTTCTCAAAATTGTGACAGAGAAGATCAGACTTTCATCCAAGCAAGTTATACATGTGACATACTTAGGGGCATCATTAGGGGGTGCGGGTAGACTGCACCAGGTGACATCCTAAGGAGGATTGACACCACTGCTCCCCAAACATCTGCATTTGGGCAGAAATGGACTGTGGCAGTTGACTGCATCACTTTAAAATGCTGAAGAAATGGTGTGAGTGAGGCGAGGCTCAGTGCGAGGAGAAAGGGTTTTGTTTTTTTAAACAAGATAGGAGATTGATATAGTACAGGAAAGGATATTATGCCATCATGTTTTTGTGGGAAATTATAAAACAACTTGTACTTCTTTAATGCACATTAATGCATAATCTCTTGCACATATTCATATGTGAAAGGAATGAACGAACAGTTCACAGAATGTGGTACGCAGTAAAACCCGTTTTCCATGAATGCCAGCAAAGACTGTGAAACACAATTGGTGGGACACAACTTTAAACATCTTAAGCTCCTGTAGAATATAAAGATGAAACAACAATCCAAGGAGGTTACAGAAAATCAGACAAGTCTCTGGGGTTTTCAGGTTTCTTGAACAAAATAACATGATGTTGTTATACAAACCCCGTAATGCAGGGGTCACCAACCTACGGCTCAGGGGCCGAGTGCGCCCCCCGAGGCCTCTGGACCGGCTTCCGCCACCCGCCGCCGACCCCCGTGCGCACTGCCGTGCGCATCGCGGCCACCATTTTGTTTTCCAAGATGGCGGTTGTGGCTCGTTTGCGCATGCGCAGTACTCCTGCGCGTGTGCAAATGAGCCGCGGCTGCCATTTTGTTTTCCAAAATGGCGGCCGCGACTCGCTCCTGCACGCGCAGTACTTCCGGAGTACTGCACATGTGCACGCGTGCGCACGCCGCCATCCCCCCCCCGGCCCGGGGGAAGACCCCAGGACCAGCAGACTGGCCCTAGGTCTGTAAATCTTGCTGACCCCTGCTGTAACGTGACCATATCTGGAGTACTGTATGCAGTCCTGATAACCACATCTTTGAAAAGGATATTCTAAAGCTAGAAAAGGTATAGAAAAGGGCAACCAAAATTATCAAGAGTCTGTAGCAGCTGCTCTATAAGAAAGATCTAAGCATATTTAGCTTAGGAAAAGGGCAAAACCATAGTTTTGGCATTATGTCCAACCTCTCCCTGTATCTCATAAATCAAATTCCTAATGGAAACAAAAAAACAAAAGAGAGAATCTGCCTTAAACATTTTCTCTTTGTTAAGCAGCAAGGGAGGAACAGATTCCAGTGGGACTTAAAACAGTTCTTCCAGACTAGCACACAAGTGCATGCCCCTGAAGTTAAGTTCAGCATCCTTCTTTATCTTCGCCTGGTAAATGTATTAAGTATATCACAACATTCTCTACTTCTTTTCCACTGTCCCTCTGTCTGGATAGAAAGGGGAGGAGGGCAAACTGTGCCTTTACTCTGTTTCTGGGACCTTGCTAGCCTGAACAGATAGACTTTGAAACACAGGAGCTCAGACTAGACAGGAAACAACAAATACACTTACAGCAGCCTGCAACTCCCCCCACCCACCTATCACCCCACTCAACAACTGGAGAAAGCAATATAGAGTGTACCCATAAAGACCTCCGGAAAAGCACAGCAAGTGAAAGAACATGAGGACATTGCATGTGTTTGGATGTTTTAGAACATACAATTTTTAATGCTTTGAGATGCACTTTATTTTTCAGAGAGTGGGAGGGGAGGCAAGAATTGAATCTGAGAATGCTCTCTGCTAATGTGCAGTCATAAAAAAGAATGATAAAACCCTACCATTTACCCCATATGGGAAAATTCTGAAACAAAACCAACAGTTTCCCATGCATCCCATTATGCTAAGAAAAGGAGGATATACAGAGGAAAGAGCGAGGACATGAAACACAGTGAGGTCTAGAGACAGAAGAATAGTTCCCTCCCTGCATCATCTAGCCAAGCCTGCCTGATGCTAAAAGGGAACTGTGTCAGCACAGAAATTCTGATACCCTTGCTGGGCTTCCAGAAACTGCAGGATGTTTAGAAAACTTTGCCCAAGGAAAAAAAGTCATTATCTACAAAAGAAAGGGGGGAAAAGACTCTTAAAAGAGTTACAGCTGAAATCATGTTTCTCCTTAAGCAGATTTTTAAATACACAAAATATACAGTTTTGGAAGAGGCTTGTGTCTTCTATTATTGATATAGAAAAACCTATACTGTAGGCTACATTGTGTCATGTTCAGCGTTACCACATATGCTTTGGCACTGATAGTCAGATGCTACAAACCTCAGACTAGAAAGAGTGTGGTCTACACTGCTGGTAGAATCTTTAAAAGATTCTTGGCCTGTGACAAGGTGGTGGCTGTATAAAGAAACTGCATTTACATGGGCCAATATATGCTCCTGGGCTTGAAACATAACCTCAGTTCTAGGAAGAGCATCAAAATGTGTATATAGGAATAAAAGAACGAGCATGATCTACCCATGCTGTATGTCAGCCCATCTAGTTCAAAATTCTGTTCCCACAGTGCTACTAGCTGCCTATGGGAAACTTGCCAGCAGAACATAACTGCAACAGCACTCTCACACACATTCCCCAGCAACTGATAAACAGAGGCATCATGCCTTTGACACCAGAGGTGATATAAAGTCATCCTGATTAATATGCATTGATGCCCAAACTTTCATGAGTTTATCTAATCCATTTTTAAAACTGTCCTAATTGGGAGCCACCACTACACCAGATTTAACACCAGAATTCTAAATTTAACACTGTGTAGCACAAAGAAATATAGCCTTTTATCTGTCCTGAATTGCCTTCCATTCAGTTTCAATGGATAGTCCTGAACTCTAACATTATGAGAGAAGAAGAAAAGCTTCTCTTTATCTATTTTCCAAGCTATGCATAATTTTATACTTTATACATATTTTTTGGAAAAAGTAAATGCTTTTTGGCAATCTCCATATGGACACTGTCATGTTTAAATTAACCTCAAAGAAACAGCTTTAATTATACTGATTTTTTTTAAAAAAACATGGCTTGAATATACAGCTCACATCAGCTAAATTCATTTTCTGGCCCAGCTTCCTCTGATTTACTGGCAGTGCTCTGATTCTACAGGATAACCTCAGGGAAGCAATGATTTACTGCGACCAAAACTCCATGCTTCATCTAATTAAACTTCTTTTGGTATCCTATACACCAGTGAATGGAGAGCCGCCTCCCCCAAGCCTCTTTCCGTACTGGATCACTGCCTGAATCCTTGGAGACTCTAGGCTGGGGCGATGGTGCACATGCCTACAGAGAGGGCTCTGAGTGTCGCCTCTGGTGTGCGTGCCATAGGTTCACCACCATTGCTATATACTAATAATGAACTCATTTTCCAGAATGTTTAGCCTGGTGGCCACTACTGGAAGTTACCAGAAGACTTGGAGCAATTCCAAGGTTTGCAGAGATACAAAGTATTCCAAAATTTGCAGAAGTATCTTTAGAGTGTGGTAGAGTCTCCTTCCTTGGAGGTCTTTAAGCAGAGGCTAGATGGCCATCTGTTGGGGATGCTTTAATTGGGAGTTCCTGCATGGCAGGGGGGTTGGACTGGATGGCCCTTGTGGTCTCTTCCAACTCTATGATTCTATAAGAACAAATGATTGGAGAGGGGCAGGAAAAATCCAAAACAGTTGATTAAGGACTGAGCATACTCAAAGGGGGCAGAATGCTGACAAGGGGGCAGGAAAAGACAACCTGGGAAAAGTAGGTGGGGAAGAGGAACGGAATGGCATGTTTATATTAATTAAGTGGGGGCCATTAAAATTACTGTACGTTGTTAGTACTCTCTGCATACCCTATGCTGTATTTGTGGTCTCCATATTTTCATATCTGGAGCCAGCATGTTCTTAAGAGTGATCTTTTGGAGCACTATGTGAAGTTCCCATGAGGTAGGAGCAAAGACCTGAGGATATGTGTACAATCCAGGTAACTTTACAATCAAAGCTAAATAGGTGTGCTGACTACTTGCCCACCCTAGGTTCTTTTGCATTTCCACTTGCACTGAGAGACAATGGAGATCTCACTGCACTGAAGTAATAAGCCAGCTCATTCTGCCTACCCCCCCCCCCCCCCGCCATTCTTTTAGCCAACTTCCCTGTCCATCCACCCTGGGGTTGTCCTCATCTAATCACTGTTTTTGTTATCTTAACGTTATAACCATCAACCAGTCCAGAATCCCATTGTTGATTCCTGGGAAAGAACATTAAGTCTTTGGCCTGGAAGAGACAAGTTAAATAAAGCAGCCACTTTGAGGGTGTGTTGTTTAGACAATGAATGCCCCCGAGAGCTGCTCTGAGAGCACCTAAGGCATACCAAAGCTGCCGGCAAAAGGAGCAGATTTAATCTGCTCTTGCTGGTGGCCCATTTGGGACAGTGGTAACAGACCACTTCAGGAACTGGCCATCCGGTCGCCACAGCCCTGGAGCGATTGCAGCCAAAGATCACTCCTTTCGGCCCATCTGCTTCAGCCCTTTTTTATCTTGCAAGATAGCCCACTGCTTGAGACTAGATTTCAGGTATAAATATTGGACCCCAAAACTTATCCTCTGCACACACAGTACACATACATTTGTCCCAGGCTGCATTCCATGTATGAGCTGTATCCCCCTCAAATCCCAGTCTCAGCCACTTCCTGTTTTCTCTGGTCTTTGGAAAGGTAAATATCACCCTCTTTAAACCCCTCAGACTTCTCTATCCAGTTTCCATATTTCCATTTTGATTACCTCTGAATGCTGTGTCTGTGTGAATGGCTGTTATGTTTGTGTGATTGCACTCCGCATTTTTCTAAATAAAACTCTTAATTCACCCAAACCTGGAGTCCTCCTCAATTATTACCAGTATACACAGGTGCCAACAGTCCTAAGGTAACCCAGCCTCTTGCAAAGCGTCCTTGAGCTAAACAATTCCCCAAACTTTTAAAGATTCTGACACAGTTGCTGGGGACTCCCCATCTTTCTTTCTGTAAAAATGTTTAAATCTTTTAACAGAGTGTAAAATGTGGCATTTTCTTTCTTGCAGTATGGTAATCTAGAAGGTACTCTCTATGTTCTTAATAGTTGAGAATGTTTTCCCATGGGCATAATTGCTCAGAATTTTTACAGATGCTAAGTTCTTGCTGCACAGTGGTTTAGCTGGAGTATCATGTATGAGGAAGAATGTATTGGTGCTCCCATAAAGCAGCTCCTTTAGTCATAAAATGACTGGAGAAAGAAGAATGGGTCACACTACCTTGTCAGGATATATAAATAACTTGTGTATATACTGGTGTTTATATTTATAATATGTGCACATATTATTTCAAAAAATATCCCAACAGTAAAATGGGTAACCTCTCGGTACTTACATTTTGTAGTCTCTGTGTGCACTGAAATGCCTGGGCCATCAACAGAAACCATGCCCCCTCCCTTTTCTGTTTTTCAGTAGACTAGCATCAATATACACTCCTTTTTTCACTCTGATCACAATCTCTCCTTAGGCAATGCCTCCAGTAAATCACCTTGCTATAGGCAACAAATATATCTCCTTTCACTGAATACTTCTGATCCTGCCCATTACATCCTCCTAAGTACACTGTAAGGGCACGCCACTACCTATCCCAATCTCTTCATGTTGCTCAAACAGCACTCCTGAGGTACTCTGTAAAATATCCTAACTTCTGGGCATGCTCTATCAGACTAAACAGCAGCTTGTCCCATAGTAGGAGAGAGCCAGCACCCTGGAGAGAAAAGAATTTCCTAGTAAAAGCATGATTACCCCCACAAAAAACCCATTCAGGATTCAGAAGTGCTTATTCCCTTAAAATAGGTTTTAGATGTAAACAGAGATACATCTCTTGAGGAAATGAGGTAATACATGTGCCTACCAGAATGCCAAGTAAGCCTAAAAACAAAGCAGTTGAAGTTTCCAAAAGATCCAGTTAATCAGAGATTTAAAAAGTAAGCAGCTATGGAGCAGTATCACAGGATAGCATAAGAATGCTAATGTTTAAGAATGTAAAGGTTTTAAACAACTACAAACACAAATTCTGTCATGGGAGACAAGGATTAGAGAGGTCACATCTGCTAGTGTTAGTTCTATATGACAACTGTCACTGCAACAAAACCTGTCGCTTCAATCTGTGTGTAGCAACAAGTTGCAGTGGCTTACCATAGAGCCTGGGGTGGGATGGGAGCTGCTGGCTTGAGTAGCAGTCCAGCACATTCAGAGGGGAAGTGTTCCAACTGGGGAAAACTGGTGGATATGCTCAGATATATTCTACTATATAACCTTAGTTCATACCTGTTTCTTTAAAAGGGAAAATGGTTAGATCTTGAAAGGCTGTCTGTACAAAAAATAAAATAAAATCTTCTACTCAAGCAGCTCTAATTGTCTAATTTGGGAAGGACATTTTGTTTTCAGATAATAAAGTGTTAGTGTAATGCTAATTAACTAATACATAGGAAGACAACATAGATAATTAAGCTATTGCATTGGTCAGTCTTTGCTTATCTTGCATCCTCCCAATGTTTTGGGCGACAACACCCTTCAGCCACAGCCCCCCTAGCCAATGGTTAGAGAACATCTGGAGGGCACTAGACTAGGGAAGGCAGGCACAGTTAAACACTGGTTCTTAACCAACAAATAATGTTGAGCCACTATGTCCACTATAAGTTTTAAAACGGGAATCAGAACAATGCTCCTCTATATTGGGCTAGAAATTGTGCAGTCCTCTCTCCAGGTGCTCTTCAACTGCACCTTGCATTTTTCCACATCACTGGCAATGTTGGCTAGGGCAGACCAACAATGCCTGGGGGACTGCATATTCTAGACAGGGAACAATAACTCTCTTTGTCTCTCACCACTGGCTATGCTGGCTAAGGCTGATGGAAGTTGCAACCCAATATCTGGAGGACCATACATTCTCTATCTCAGGCAGAGTATGTTTGAAATTCTGAACAACCATTCCAGAAACAGAGTCTGGTGCTGTGCAATCTAAACTCAGACTTCACATACAACTCCCAGAGCCCTCCTGCTTAGTGTTCCTCCAGATCTATAGATAAGACACCTAAGACAAGATAAAGCACAAAAAATGCTTGACAGGAAAATTCCATTGCAGTTATGCTTACTCCTTAAAAGGCATACAGTCTCTCTCTAAATCAGTGTATTACATTTCCAGTCTTTAAGTCTTAAAGTTTAAGAGGAACAGCTCTGCCTTCTTTAATGTTACTTGGGTATAGATGACTACAATATATGGATGTCTGCAAGACACTCTACAGGAATGAAGAAGAAGCCAGCAGGGAGACTAATCTGCTCTGTCTGTTGCTTCTCTCTGGTTGAAGGGAGCAGATTGTTTTAATAACTATTTAGAACTTGTACAATGACGGCTCAAGGTTCTTGGCAGAAGACTATTAACAACTGAATCCCTTGACTCAGCAATGGTGGTGGTGGTGATGTGTGGGGCTGTGTGTGTGTGTGTGGGGGGGGGTTGTTCTTGTTCACTGCAGGACTTCTTTCTTGCCAGCCAGAAAAAAATAAGCCTCTTTCAAATTCAGGAGAAATCACTGAACACAAATGTTTTTTCAGTGCCCTGCTGCTTCCAAGTCCAAAAGACTTTTGTACATTCCTAAACCAGCAAGTTTTCATGGGCCTCATTCCCACTATGATTTAAAAACAATTGGTTATATGTTTGTTGTTCCCACTTGAAACTGGATCCGAATTGACTGCAATCAGTTTCAATCATGATGAAGTGAGGCAAATGCAAATGAACCACTCTTTCCTGACACTAGTTTTTCGGTGGTTCTTTTGAAAAGAAGCGATTAGCAAGCCTGTTCAGCAAGTGGGAATGAAAGACCTGAATCGCATCAAACAGAAGGGGAGGGATACTGTGGCACAGGGTTGGCACATCCCTCACCAGTTTTGGGGGAAATCCGCCATTTTCCCCCTTCCCCTTTCTCAGGACCCATCCTACATTCCAACCTTCTGTCCAGGAGGATTTCCAAAACACCCTCCATTCTGAGCTTGACCTAAAAAGCATGTCCTCCAAGTCTGCAAGGCTGGGAGGGCAGCACCTCACCCAGGGAAGAGTCCTCCATTTGACACCCATGGCTGAGGCATCTCAGGAGACTTGGAGGACATGGGGAGTTAAAGCCTTGCAGAACTTGGAAGATATGCTTCCTAGTCAAGCTCAGAATGGAGGGCATTTTGGAATTCCTTCTGGACAGAAGGTTGGAATGTAGGATGGGTCCTGGGAAAGGAGAGGGAGGAAATGGTGAATTTCCCCCAAAACTAGTGAGAGATGGGATACTAGTGAGGGATTCTGGCCATGGCACCCATGGCTCCTTCCTGTGTTTTCTTGAATGTGTTGCTGGTTGAGTCACCGATGACACGTAGATGATTGACAGGCATTTTGAAGGGGCACAAACTAGTGGGAATGACAATCATGCCAAAAAAGTGAATAAAGAAAAGACCAACTTCCATAGTGGGAATGACACATGGACTAGAATCGATTCACCAACCTGGAGCGAAAGTGAATCGCAAACCGGGTTAAATGTGTTTAGTTAAGGTGTCAAAAAGACACATTTTTGTTTATTCTACAACAGGTTAATACAAGGAAACTAACATTGAATAAAATCAGGATTGACTCTTAAAACCAATGATCCAGAATGAATCAATGAAGAATGGACAATAATCCATCTTGTCTAAAGAGTGAATGCAGAAATCTAATATCACATACAGTGTTATCAGAATGATTGCTGTATTTTGCTTTCAACATGATAAACTGTGTTTCCTTTTCCATGTACCGGTAGTTACTACTTTACAAAAAAAGCACTCTCTTATGATTGGAAGATTCAGCTTTCTTTCAAGGTCCCCAAGAAAGTCTTTATCTTACTCTTGAGTTATGACAACTGATCAAGGCTCACATGCAGCAACACAGGCCATCTCATCATCATGAGTTTCATACTATGACAGGCTGGCTGGCAGTATATCAACCAACAGAAACGGTTTGTACCAGTCCGTCCAGAGGAGTGTCAGGGACTTTAAAAAAAAAATATTAACATTTTGAATTGCAGCTAATACCCTTTGTGCAATCCAGCTGGGTCATGAAACATTACAGAGACATCCTTGAGACACTGCAGCAACAAAGAGGAACCTATCAAGCCACTCTTGTAAAGGCTAAGTCGCCTCTCTCATATTTTCCTTCTTGTCAAAGGCAAGGGACAGACAGAAGAACTCCCTCCATTAATACTATCTTCTTATCAAGATGAACAACATAATTACCACACATGAGAATAACATAAATAATATAACATAATTGAAGTTGTCCATGTGCTTAATAACTGAAGGTTATCACATAAAAACATGTACGGTCACACACACCCATTCTCGCAGAGAATGAGGTCCATGGTTTTGAATATTCACGGAGGGGCAACCTCCATTAAAATCAATGGGATGCTCCCCTTTCAAGCCTATGGGGCTTGAATATTGGTGACTCTCCATTTTTGCGGGGTGTGTGACCGTGTGTCCGGAATGGA
This sequence comes from Phrynosoma blainvillii, assembly GCA_026167975.1. NCBI lineage: Eukaryota > Metazoa > Chordata > Lepidosauria > Squamata > Phrynosomatidae > Phrynosoma > Phrynosoma blainvillii. The sequence goes on along the minus strand of JANUYF010000002.1, from coordinate 267,245,872 downwards.
TTCTCCATGAAAACGGAGGGCCAACTGTAAATTATCAGTCTTGGTTGATCAGAAATTTAAGAATTTCATCTGTTCTTTAGAACAGTGAGAGCCTCAACTTTGACAAAGCTCAAGAATTCCTGATATCTCAAGAAATCTTCTTTAAAAACACAGACTGAAATACATGCCCAAGAAACATATCTCTGAAGAAATATATCTCCAAAGCAGACATTGATTGTGTTGTACTTACTAGAACAAGCATAGTACAATACTTAAAATATTATCTCATTTCATCCTAGTAAAATTCTCTTTTTTCCCCTCACTATAATCCTGCAGAATTAGGCTGGGACAAGGTGGGGCACTGGACCACTGCAAAAAGATAAATAAAACAGAGAATGGGATACAGGCAGATCTGTTAACTAGGAAGCCAAAAAAGGGAGTAACAGATGGAGAGCAGGGACAGACAGTGCAAGCCATGCAATGGAGAGGGCAATGGAGAGACAGTTAACCAAGAGGAGGGCTCAGAGAGGCTTGTCATGATGATACAGAGCAGGAGCATATAGAGATGAAATAAAAGGGACAGTTAATAAGGCAGCACCAAGTTAAAATTATTGGAGGGGAGAAAGCTTTCTTTCACTTGATAACAGTGATACAACTCTTGCTTTGCGAAAAGTTATGGAAGTAGGGACTTTGAGTGGTTTGAATTGTGCAACTTTGCCTCAAAACCAGGGCAAGAATCTCAAGCCAGGAAGAGCATTATAGATAAGAAAAAATACAGTCACAACATAAACTTCCAAAGATAAAATGTAAGCTGGCACTGGTCATGACATCCTCCAAGTGGAATGTGCATCTTTATGGTGAAAGCCCTATATATCTTGCAATGAATTGCAACCAGCTCATTTTAATACCATATGTCTTAAGTAAGAGCTGCATTTGACTGAGGCTCCTCTATTATTCAGCTCCAATTTTAAGTCATTCCCCTCACCTCAACATGCATCAGTTTCCAATTCCAAGCAACATTTTTTTCAACTGCAGAGTAAAGAGGGTCCTACAAATAATTAAAGGGGTATTTTTTAAAAGAAAAAAAATCTCCCCCCCATATGGTATAGAAAGATACCAATATGTCTGGCTTTCTTTCTTTAAGCATGCCACCGCTCCTAAAATATACCTGATTCAAACTACAGCTCTCCAGTTCTTTCCTGTAGCTGCTGCAGATTTATTTAGTTTAAAATATATATCACTAAAGTCAAGACATTTCAAAACTGTGCTTAAGAATTTGTTAAAAACTGTAAGAAAATTTTAAAAATTGTAAACTGAATCTTCCATTTCAACTTTATTCCAGTTCAGCTTCCCAAGTCAATCGAAGATAGGGATTCCACATGGAACATGGATCAAATTAGAACCAGAGATCTGACTCTGGAAGAGCCTTTACAGTGTATATACAACAGTACAGCACCATATCATAAGATTAGCCTAGTAGGTTTTTTTTAGGAGCGGGGAATATTAGGTTTTATTAAGGAATGGATGAAACTACTGTGAAATCAGTGAAAAGAGTCTTAAGTGAGTCTGAAATAAGGCTGTGCCATATACAGGTCATGTGGAATCAAAGAGAAGAGATCAGAAAGTTAATCCAGGAAGGGTCAAAGATGGAATCCTCCAAAGGCAAGGGGATACAGGATGTACAGAACAGAAACCACAAGGCTGGAAGAAGCATGGAAGCTTCTTGGGTAGAAGCATGGAAGCATCTGTACGCCAGTGGGATCGCCAAGATCTCACATACTGAGAAATGTGACACAACTCACTTCTATGGTAAGAGGTAGGAAGGAAGGAAGCACTTAACTGAGTCTCACTTCTCCTGTAACCACGTTGCCTCTCTCACAGTAAAAATAAAGTCTGAGCAGGCCATTTCTCCCACATAAGATGTAGTTGCTATAAAAGGATGTGTTGCTATAAAAAACTATTTCAGATCTATTCCATAAAAGCGGGGGCCGGCAACCTACGGCCCGCGGGCCGGTTCCAGCCCAGGTCCCGGCACTTACCAGCCCAGGCAGCCCCCTGCCGCCGCTGCCGCTGTGCGCCGCCACCGCCACGCGTTTTGGCCGCCGTGCAGCCCCGCGTGCCGCGACCACCATTTTGATTTCCAAAATGACAGCCGCAACGCGTTTGCACATGCGCAGGAGTACAGCGCATGCGCAAACGAGTCGCAGCGGCTGACATTTTGTTCTGCGGCAGTGCATGCGGGGGGGGGTCGCGCGTGGCGGTGAGTGCGCGCATGAGCGCACGTGCCGCCATCCCCCCCCCTCGGCCCGGTGGAGAGGAGGACTTCGGGGGACCGGCCCCCGGCTCAAAAAGGTTGCCTACCCCTGCATAAAAGATTACTCCTTCATGAGACCCTTCAGATATTGTTGGACTTCAAGTGCCAAATGTCCCAGGCAACACAGCCAATAGTGAGGAAAGCTGAAAATTGTAGTCCAACAGGAGGGTCATGTGATTCCTATCCCTACCATAAACTCACCTTTGTACTATCTCTTCCTTCTTACCATCCTATCTTAAGAACTATTAATGGAATTATTGGTTAATGGTCAAGGAAAGCTATAGGGAGGATAGCTGGAAACAGAGCCTAATACTAGCACCAGTTAATGGGTTGCAGCAAGGTAATCAAGTGACCTAGAACAGCACTTCTCAAACGTTGGTCCTCCAGATGTTTGAGACTTCAATTTCTAGAAATTCTGAGCACTGGCCATGCCAGAGCTGAGGTCCAGAATATCTAGAAGACCAAAATCTGAGAAACACTGACCTAGAAGAAATTATGACAAACCAAGAAAATGAGAGTATGCATGGGAGAGAGGCAGTATATAACATCTAAAGGCATCTACATAGATTAAAAACTGCCTGCACCAAGTAAAAACGAAGACTTACAGAAAACTTGGGTGTTGAAGAGCTCTGTGTTCCAGCACAGAGAACAAAATAATCCACTCCCACTAAAAATATAAACTATTTCTCAATTTCAACTTGCACAATCAGTCTGTTTGCATAATTGCAGTGACATGATGGCTGGTGTTTTTATTTACACTCTCAGTGTTTAACAAGAAGACTTCTAGCCACAAGCAGCTCACAGTCACAAGGTGAATGATGCGTCATGCAAGGAAGGAAAGAGATGGGTTGCAGACTGTCCTTGATTTCAGTGGAAAACACTAGCACATGGTTGCTATTTGTCAGGATAAATTACTCAAGATATTGGCAACAGAAAATGTCTTTTGTTCTGGGTTGTTTCTGGATAAAACCATCACAGGCTGTTAAAGCACATGTAGTTCTATTTTGCCAATTACAGAGGCTATCTAAAAATTGATGAGTAGATGTTGATGACAAGAAACACTAATGCTGCTAGCAGCAATGCAACACCTTGGACTGCAGGTTCCAGTGAAATACCATGTGCAAGTGGGACAAAGGATGAAGTACGGAATTGCCTCTTCATTACTAGATGTAGCTGCTGAGACACAAGGGATGGGAAGTAGTTGCAGGGCCCATGTTTTCTGATGGAAAAGCAGAATTGTCTCATTCAAGTACGTGGTTTAGTCCATCATAACAGTAGCAATGAACTCACAAACAATGACACTGAGGAGCTAAATCAACTGTTGAGCTTCTTTGTCAAAAGACAAACTTAATAGCAGATAGCAAGTACAGTATACAGAACATCTTCTCTACTGAACTGCTAGATAACAGAAAAATCAAATGAAGGGTTGAGTCATCAGTTTGCCTCCACCACTTTCTCACCAATCTAACTTGTGCCTGAACTTGCTTTCTATTCTGGCTGAAGTGAGACTACTAGTTTAGCACAGACCTCTGACAGTTTGATTTTCATGAGGGTGTGTTTCTGCAGCATGTTTGGACAGCATGGCCATATATTTATTTAAGACACAATATTAGATCTTTTTTGTTTTTGTAATGATATTTACTCTCCTGCAGCCACAAGATCTAGGAACTCAAAAGGAAATTCAAATCAAGGGTTTGGGTGCTCTATGATCAGAAGAAGAACATGCTACATGATCAAGAAGGTATAAAAAGAAAGTGGAACCAATACACTGGGAGCTATATAAAAGAGATGATACATTGAATGACACATGGAATGAAGAAGCATACTAAGATGAACCCAAATTCTAGTAAGTGAGAAGCTGCGCTAAGAGAAATTGGGAAAGTAAATCACCAGTATCAGATGATATTCCAATTGAACTACTACTATCCACACAGAGAGAATCAACTCTAGTGTTAATTAAAATATGACAACAAATATGGTAAACAAAACAATAGTCAACATCAATATCTCAGGGACCGCCTACTCCCATACAATCCTCCCCGTGCTCTTCGGTCCTCTGGGAGGAACTTGCTACAGCCTCAGAAATCGAGGCTTGTGGCTACCTCCCGGAGGGCTTTTTCAGTTGTTGCCCCTAAGCTCTGGAACGACCTGCCGGACGAGATCCGTCTATTGACATCTTTAGACAGCTTTAAAAAGGCTGTCAAGACGGATCTCTTCCGGCAGGCCTTTCCAGATTAGTTATTTCCGCCCCGGACATAAAACAGCCGCATTAATGATATTCCTCACGTGGCCCCATCGTTAGATGGAGAGGATTATCGAGCCAGGCTTTTAAGTTGTTCTTCTGTATTGGGCTTTTAAATCTACTAGAATCAATGTTTTAATTGTTTGATTTAATACTATTTTAAGGGGGATGGGGGTGTGTGTCTTGTATTATATGTTTTTATTATGGAAGTATGTTTTTAAATTTGTAAGCCACCCTGATTGGAGCACCACTGGGCGGGATATAAATAATAATAATAATAATAATAATAATAATAATAATAATAATCAATACACATCCCCAAAAAGGACACACAAAAGATGGCAACAATAGGACCACAGCATTAATTATCCACACAAACAAAATTATACTCAAAATTCTGCAGCATAGATTCCAGTCATGTATGCAGAGAGAAATCTCAAAGAGGTGTTCAGAAAAGGAAGAGGCACAAGGGACCACACTGAGAACATAAGATGGTTAATGGAAAGCACCAAAGAATTTCAGAAGAAAATCAGCATGTGTTTCATAGACTATAGCATAGCCTTGACTTCACAGATCAATAAAAGTTATGGCATGCTCTTAAAGAAATGGGAGTGCCACTATATTTGGTAGTCCTGATGAGGAATCTGTACTTAGGATAAGAGACTACTGTTAGAACAGAATACAGTATAGAAAAACAGAATGATGCCCAATTGGGAATGGGGTAAGGCAAAGCTGCATTCTATCACCCTATTTGTTTAACTTGTATGTGAAACACGACATATGAAGAGCAGGTTTAGACTCAGAAGGAGGAGTGAACATACGATGGGGAACATAAACAATCTAATATATGCAGATGACACCATACTACTAGTGAAAAATATTAGAAACTTGGAACAACTACTAAGAAAATTAAGGAAGAAAGTGCAAAGGCAGGCTTACTGGTGAACATAAAGAAAACAAAAATAACATCCAGGGAGGATTTACATAAATTCACCCTAGATAATGAGAAAATTGAAATAATCAAAGATTTCCCATATCTTGGATCAAATATTGATCAAAACGAAGATATTCAGATAAAGACTAGGAATAGGAAGGGCAACTATGAAAGAACTAGACAAAATCCTAAAGTGATACACAGCTAAACACTAAAGCCCACACATTCAGATCATTCTTTTGATACCCACCAAAACCAGCTATTTTTTAAAAAGCAACTTAGTATTTTGACAGTTACTGTTCTACAAACAGGAAAAGAATGCCTCTCTCATATGGGGTGTGGATAAAATATGTGTGGCACTGGATAGTGATGCAGAAATTGACCTCACTGATACAATAGATCAAATTCCAAATTTGGAGTGATACTCAGATATTTTGTTCCCTTCTTTCATGTACAATATACCGTAAAGTACTTTCTAGATATTTAAATACATTTCCATGTGTTGGTGGCAGATATAATACCACCACTTGGCAATTTGTTGTTTTTATGACCTTGCTGCACCCATTTGATTAATAGAATCTGAAACTTAATAGGTTGTTTTTGAAACTTGGATACACAATATAGATTGTGTGTTTGATCTTCTAGTTATAGGATTTTATTTGTTAATAATTTATCCTTGGTATGTTACATTTGTTCTTTTCAACTGTTGTACTTTATTTGATGTCTGTTTCCTAGGTAAAATGAACATTAAGAGACCATGTACTTGTAATGTGTTGTTTTGTAAGTTTGGAAATTTTAAATAAAGAGAATGATGTCTGTTTGCTTTTACGAATAGGGGATTTCACTATCTGCATATGTTGCTCAATTTCCCAAGTACATCTATGCAAGTTCCTTATGACCAACTTACTCTTTGGGAGGATTTAAATCTTCTGGTCTTGTCTCAAAGAACCGAAGAACTTCCTCACATTGAGATATGTATGGTGGCAGCTGGATTAGAGCCTGAAAAACAAACCATAAGTGGTTGGAAAATGAAAAGTTGTTGTGTCAATTACTCAGTGTGTGAGTCAGAAACAGCTTGCACCCAGACCAGCCTCTTGACAGTCCACTGTATATTCATCAGTATTCCTCATCACACAAGATTTGCAAGTGCAGTCCAGAAATCTTAATTCCCACAGAATGAATATTTGACTCTTCACTGAAAAGGCAAATGCAATAACATACTGCCTGGAGCTATCAAAGAGGTAAAAATTTAAATGGCCGTGTCCTGGTAGAAGCACTTGGACAAATTATATAGATTATAATATTATAGAATTCAAAAATATCTAAAATAAAACCTCAAAATTTCCTGCAGTAGGATGTGATATTCCAACTCCAACAGTAGTCACAAGCTCAAGAAGTATTGTACTTTGTGTGCATGAAAAATGCAATATTCCCAAATAAACAGTGAATTGCTATATTGAACATAGATACGAAGACTGTAAACAGCATATAAGAAATAAAGCTGCATTTATTTTTTCTAGAAACTGGTTTTGCAAAAGTTCATTAATCTGACTGGTTGCATCATATGAAAGACAAAGAAACTTTTCAGAAGTTCTCATATGCATCTTTAGAAGAGAAAATTAGAAAAGTAAGTGCTAGCTGATATCCATCCCATATTTTCCCCTAACCCTGAAGAAGACTCCCACAGTATGACAAGTTCTGGGGGTGCATTTTACACCAGACAAGCCTGGCAAGTAAGATGTCTCAGTTGTCTCAGCAGGAAGAAAAGGGGAAGTATATGAAATATCAAACCCAGAGCCCGAAACACTTACTTTGCTCACTTGTCTATAGGTACTTGATAAATCAGCGAGCACATGCAGGGTATGATCTACAAAATATTTGAGGAAGGTATTCATATGAGTATTTGCTAACTGAAAGGACAAATGGAAGATGTCAATGTAAACAAAATCATATCTGAAAACCACTATCAAAATAAGGATTAATTTCCAAGCATAACTTGTCTACAGGTACAGGATAAGTCAGGGAGCATAAGCAGTTTATGATCTACAAAATATTTGTGGAAGGTATTCAAATGAGTGTTTGGTGACTGAAATGACAAAATGGAAGATGTCAATATAAAAGAAATTATATTTGAAAACCAGTTCACTGTCAAAACAAGGGTTAATTTCCAAGCATAACTACATTTTTTCAGGATTCCACACACTCTTTACCAAAAAAAAGCCAAAAGGGGAAGACTGAGGAAGAATCCAAAGGTTGTCTGTTTATTCATGGCCCAAGCATCATTAAAAAACAAGTTAATTCTTAAATTCCTCTTACATAATTTATATTTCTGAAAAATCCCCATTATTATTAACTTTTGTTTAACAGAAAAATCCTATTATTATAATTTCATCATAACACTAGCAGTCCTACAATCTGGCTAACTATTTCGCAGCTGTTGGACTTTAATAAAGGGATTATTATCATCATCATCATTTGTATGCTGCCTTTCTCCCAGGAGAAACCCAAGGCAGTTCATAGATTAAAAAAAGATTAAAATTTTTCAATAAAATTCAAAATAATTAAAATCATCTACAAACAATATAAAATCACATAAAAATATATAAAAGTTAAAGGCATAACTAAAACCCACCTGCTCCATAAAAACCACCCTGATACAAATTATAAATCAAAGGCCTGCTTAAATAAAAAGGTCTTGGCTTGCCGGTGAAAGGCCAGTAGGGAGGGGGCCAGCCAAGCCTCCCAAGGAAGGGCATTCCTGAGGGTAGGAGCAGCCACTGAGAAGGCTCTCCTTCTTTCTCATGTCCTCACCAAGCAAGCCTGCGATCTTGGCAGGACTGAGAAAAAGCCTTCTCCTGAAGATCTTAGGGTCTGGCTGGTTTGTAGGGGGAGACACGGTCTCTCAAACAATCTGGACCTAAGCGGTACAGGGCTTTACAGGTCATGGCCAGAACTTTGAATTGTGCCTGGAAACGAATCAATAGCCAGTGAAGCTGTTTTAATAAGGAAATTATATGCTCCCTGTAACTGGCCTTGGTTAGCATTCTAGCTGAGGCATTTTGTACCTGCTGGAGTTTCGTAATAGTTTCCAAAGGCAGCCCTACATAGGGTGTGTTACAGTAATGTCAACCATGTCAACATTAGGTTTCCTGTTTTCAGTTTTTAATGCCACTGGATCAAAGTGACTCCAAATCGTGGGTCAATTACCTTTAAGTCTTTATTTTTGGGGCTTTTGCATTACAGTACACTTAAACTTCTTTCAGTTTCTGCCACAGTCACTAGCAGTGTACAAAAATCTGTAGGGCTATGCATACTTCACTGAAAATTAGTTGGAATTATTTCTCTACTGAAAAGTAGTCACAATTGTTTCTTCTAAATCTTATTAAGGGGGGTTGCAGTGCCAGAAATAGTGCAAATTGAGTCCACTTTTAGGGTTAGGGTTAGTGCTAGGGAATCATGGGAATTGTTTTTTTTTCTGAGACATTGAGCCTTCTCTGTCAGAGAGGTCTGGTGCCATAATAAAATACAGCTCCCACGATTCCCTAACCCTAGCCCTAACCCTAAAAGTGGACTCAATTTGCACTATTTCTGGCAGTCTGCAACCCCCTTTAGTGATATAACTCAGGTACTTCAAACTCTTTTCAAACGGCAGGTTTGAAGATGTCTTTCAGGTGCAATATCTTATAAGGAAAATTCTCAGAAAGATTTGTGAGATACTTGCAAAGTAGACATTTAGGTTGGCAGTTCGAGGTCCGGGAACTGCATGATGGGGTGAGCTCCTATCACTAGTCCCAGCTTCTGCCAACCTAGCTGCAGTTTGAAAGCATGCAAATGCAAGTAGATAAATAGGTACCGCTTTGGTGGGAAGGTAGACAGCATCCTGTGCAATCATGCTGGCTACATGATCACAGAGTAGTCTCTGACAATGCTGGCTCTTTGAGATGAACACCACCCCCTACAGTCAGACACGACTTGACAACCTTGTCAACGAGGAATACCTTTACCTTACCTAGACATTTAGAAGCTTCTGCAAATCCCCTAATTTAATTAGTTTAATTTAATCCTAATTTAATCCTATTTAATTAGGATTAAACAGAATGCGCAACACAAATTATTAGTTACTCTGAATTTGTGCTCTAATGAAGCACTACTCAAAGTGGTGGTCCATGGACAAGTAACAAAAACAGCTGTTGTCAGTGTCCACCCCTGACCCATTTGCAAAAACAAAAAAAAAAAAAAAACCCCAAAACAAAACAAAACAAAAAACCCCACCATTCTTGTACATAAAACATCTTAAAAAGCACTGCTCTGATGAACAAATTACACTGACTGAAGTTGCATCAAAACTGCAACAGTAGATTAATTAGGTACCTACTCAACCACTATCTTGCGGTGCTTCCTTTTGCCTTCCCACTACTCTCCCTCTTGCCTACATATGGTAGGAGCTTTGGGATTTGTATTTCCTAATTTTGGATCATGTCAAACAGTGGAAAACAAATCTCTTTGTCTCATAGTCTCATTCTGACTTAGTTTAATAGCACACACTGTTCTAGAGAAGGGCCTTAGGCTGGGGCACAGCAATTCAGAATATTGGCAGAGATTAATCTGCTTCTGACTAGTTTCAGCAAACCTTATTAGATCTGGGCAACAGAAGCTTAGATCCCAGAAAATAACTTTTTTTTCTTCAAGCATGATATACAGCAGTGATGGGCATGCTCTAGACTCCAGAGAATTGTGTTATCCCATTTTTGGCTGCTTCAGAGGGTAGCGGCATGCAGTCATGGCTACCACCTGGGCATCCAGAACTGACACTGTGTCACTCCTGGGCACTTTTTCTGGCCATTTAAACTCATTAAATTCACTAAGGCTGCACCTATGCTACAAAAATAATCTGGTTTGACACCACTTTAACTGCTATGGTGCAATGCTATGGAATTCTGCTGCTATGGATCAATGCTGTGGAATTCTGGGAACTGTAGTTTGCTGTTCTGCTTTGGTGCCACAACAAACTACCATTCCCAAAATTCCATAGCACGGAGCTACAGCAGTTAAAGTGGTGTCAAACCAGATTATTTCTGCAGTGCGGAGGCAGCCTTAGACTTATTTAAACTGAGCTGTTTGTTATGCCTTGATATAAATTATGCAAATATATGATTTATAAATTAATATATTTAATAATTTATAAATACATTAAATGTATTTACAATTTATTTAAATTTTAAGTACACATTACAGATAGATAGATAGATAGATAGGAAGATAGACAGATAGATAAATTGTACATAATATACAGATGCATGGCGGGTATTTTTTTGAAAGCACAACCTTCAAGACACACAAACACTAAACACTTCCAAGTAGGAGCCTTAACTAATTAAACTTGATATAGTACAATCCTTAGTAGTCCATATTTTATTTTCTCAAGCTATGTACTTTGAGCAGAGCAAAGAAGAATGTCTGAGGTACTGATAAAGACCCTCATAAAGACCCTGATGAAGAACATCAAGTACTCTCTCCACATACTTGCCAGAGATTCAGGCTGAGTGGGCAAGAAGTCTAATTTGCATGCACATAATGCCTATTTCTCCTACTCTAATTACAGCATTACCAGGATAAGGATATTTTGTTAAAGGAAAAGATAAAAGGCTAGTTTAACCAACATCTACATTTTAAGCAGTTAACTGTTAACATGTAACCCACAGCAAACTATTGTTTATGATTTCATCAAATCAGACGTATCTGCTTCTAATACCAATAACTGCAATGGGGGGGGCAAGGATAATGGAGTATAAAATATAATTTGTTTGGCTGTCATCATGCTATGCTTAATGAACTAAACTTTTCAGTTCACAGAAAGCTTTAGGAAATATAACAGGGTTGCTTTCTTCATGTTTTGCTATTTAAAAATCTTACAGTCTTTTAAAACATCTTACAATCTTAAATTTTGAGATAAAATTATAGGTTGGTTAAACAGGTTGTCAAGTTTTAATGAAATTTTACTGATCCTGTCCATTTTTGATGCTGCAATATAAAGACTTGATTTCCAAAATAATAATAGTTACAACATCTTTAATAACTGGAGGACTGAAAAATGTTTGACACTTTTTAAAAGGTGCAGGATTGAATGTAACAGACAACTGAAAAATTGCCCATTCAAGATTTTCCAGCTAGAGGGGAAATAACAGATTTTTTGCAGCCATTTGCTCACTATTCTTCTTTTATGTCTCAGACCTTTCATCAACTCAGTCTTTCATCTACTCATTGTCTTCAGTGATGGTGATAGGTCCAAATTCATAGCAATGTATGTAGTATCTTGTCCTATCATAAGAGATTTAGCTCAGTAAGAGCAATTTTTAAACAAGAATATTAATTATTATTATTAGTTATGCCTACAAAAGGACATCTCCTGGGTCCTTCCATGGCTAGCTACCCTTAGCCCATGGGACAAAATATGTTGTTGTTGTTGTTGTGTGCCTTAACTTATCATGGGGTTTTCTTGGCAAGATTGTTCCAAAGGGATTTACCTTGCCTTCCTCTGAGACTGAAAGAATGTGACTTGCCCAAGCTCACCCAGGAGGTTTCCCTAGCTGAGTGGGGATTCGAACCCTGGTCTCCACTACACACACTGGCTCCTACAGAATATTTACCATAGAAGAAAGGTTGCTGCCAATTTTTAGAGGTCATTTATTGCCTTATAAGATCAAAGTGTCACTCTGGGACAAATTCCAAATCATTCTATATAATGAGGCCAGTGCCACAGCAGTTTCTATTTAAAGCACAGAATTGTATGAACTGAATAGCTGACATTCAAGTGAAATGAATTAGTGTCCCTTCCTTTTGGAGAGAACAGACTTGAGGAGCCATAGTATCATGCTGCTTTTCCCATCTTCCTCATGAGGTCTCAGTGTACATGCCAAGCCAAGGGAGGACACAGAATGATGGGAAACACAAAACAGAAGATCAAGTTAGGGTACGTGTTTACCCTCTTTGCTACATGACATATGAAACCTCCCTTTACATTAACAGCTGTAAACATTCATGAAATTGTTTTGGGGATAGGCTGCCAGTTAAAAAATGCCCAAAGCAGCTGCTCATAAAACTGGCAGTTCTGCAAATGCCACAACTTTCCTAAGATATTTAAGCAACCAAATCTATTTCTCATGAGGTCATTATCTCAGCATGCGCTCTTGGACTATGATGTTGCCTGTTAGAAGACTCTTTCCTCGGCCTTCATGTAACCATGATAACAAAGGTTCTGTGACTATCTTTGGCAATAAAGCTTCCTCCTCTTTCCCAGAAAAGCAAAAAAAGAGAAGCAATTGTTGCTTACGTAGCTTCCAAAGAGGACGTGGTTAGAATTAATTCCTGTAAGACTCAGCACATGCTATATATTCACAAGCCACAGCAATCTCCTTGCTTTCTTTGCTTTGTTTTGTTTTGCTTTGCTTATTTGGAATATAATTTTCTCATGCTTTTCAGAAAAGAAACTGCTGCAAGAAAGGAAAGGCAGCAGGTAAAGCAGGAGTGTTAAAGTGGGACGGTGCATATAAAGACTTCATCAGAGCCTGGAAAAATTACTTTATTGGACTACAATTGGTCCTCCATATCCATGGATTCTTTATCCACAGATTCAACCATCCACAGCTTGAAAATATTTTTAAAAAACATAAATTTGAAAAAGCAAACCTTGAATTTGCCATTTTATATAAGGGACACCATTTTACTTTGTCACTGTATTTAATGGGGTTTGAGCATCCATGGATTTTGGTATCCATAGGGGGTCCTGGAGCCAAACCTCCATGGATACCAAGGCTCCACTGTACAACTTCCAGAATCCTCCAGCTAGCATGGCCAGTAGTAATTTTAAAAAAGTAATTTTTCCAGGCTCTGTTTTCCATGGCATTCTCTCCATATCTACCCTTGACATCTACAAAAACATAGTTCATAGAATCACAGAATTGGAAGGGACTGCAAAGGCCATCTAATTGAACCCTTTGTCATGCAGGAATGCACAATCCTGAAAGATGCCCATACTGCCAACTTCTTTATTTCAGTTAGTCTCAAAAGTGGTACAAGACCTCTCCACATATTGATTAAAATAACACGGCTATATCTTTGAATTCATCCAACCTCCAGTTAAAGATCTCCAGAAGAACCCATCACCCCTCTAAGGAAATCTGTTCCACTGTTGAGCAGTAAAAAGTTTCTTCCTTACAGTAAAAAAGGTTCTTCCTAGGGCTCATTCTCACTTACATTTAACCTGGTTTGCGATTTGCTTTAGCTCCGGGTTGGTGAATCGATTCCAGTCCATGTATCATTCCCACTGTGGAAGTGAGTCTTTTCTTTATTTGCTTCTTTTTTGGCATAACTATCATTCCCACTAATTTGTGCCCCTTCAAAATGCCTGTCAATCATCTATGCATCATCAGTGACGCAACTGGCAACACATTTAAGAAAACACAGGAGGGAGTCATGGGTACCATGGCCAGAATCCCATCCCTCACTAGTATCCCATCCCTCACTAGTTTTTGGAGAAATCTGCCATTTTCTCCCCTCTCCTTTCCCAGGACCCATCCTACATTCCAACTTTCTGTCCAGGAGGAATTCCAAAACGCCCTCCGTTCTGAGCTTGACTAGGAAGCATGGCCTCCCAGTTCTACAAGGCTGGGAGGACACCACTTTAACTCCCCATGTCCTCCAAGTCCCCTGGGATGCCTCAGCCATGGGTGTCATATGGAGGACTCTCCCCTTGGTGAGGTGTTGCCCTCCCAGTCTTGCAGAACTTGGAGGATATAGGGAGTTGAAATGGTGCCCTCTTAGCCTTGCAGACGTGGAAGACATGCTTCCTGGTCAAGCTCAGAATGGAGGGTGTTTTGGAAATCCTTCTGGACAGAAGGTTGGAATGTAGGACGGGTCCTGGGAAAGGAATGGGGGGGAAATGGTGGATTTCCCCAAAAACTAGTGAGGGATGTGCCAACCCTCTGCCACAGTAATCCCTCCCCTTCAGTTTGACGTGATTCAGATCCTTCGTTCCCACTTGAACACACTTGCTAATTGCTTCTTTTCAAAGGAACCACCAAAAAACTAGTGTCGGGAAAGAGCAGTTCTTTTGCATTTGCCTTGCTTCATCTTGATTGAAACCAAGTGCAGTCAGTTCAGAACCGGTTTCAAGTGGGAACAACAGACATATAACCTGATCAGCAATTCGTTTTAAATCATAGTGGGAACGAGGCCCTAATGTTTAGGTGGAATCTCTTTTGTTGTAATTTAATTCCATTGGTGTAGCTCACTCCATCTTATCGTTATTTCGTTATTTATTTCATTTTTATGCCACCTTTCTCCTAAAAAGTGACCTGAGGTGGCTCACAAGATAAAAATACTTTAAAACAATTTAAAAAAATAATTAAAAATTATTTTAAAAACAAGCTTCTATATAATAGGGGGCATGTGTCTCAAATTTGCAGATGACACCAAATTAGGAGGAATAGCTAATACCCCAGAAGACAGGATGAAATTTCAAAATGACCGTAATAGATTAGAAAGCTGGGCCAAAGCTAACAAAATGAATTTCATCACAGAGAAATGTATGGTACTGTACTTAGGGCAAATGCATAGATATAAGATGGGGGACACCTAGCTTAATGAGACTATGTGTGAAAGGGATCTAGGAATCCTAGTAGACCACAATTTGAACATGAGTCAACAGTGTGATGCTGCAGCTAAAAAGGCCAATGCAATTTTAGGCTGCATTAATAGAAGTATAGTATCTAGATCAAGGGAAGTAATAGTGCCACTGTGTTCTGCTTTGGTCAGGCCCCACCTGGAATCCTGTGTTCAGTTCTGGGCACCACAATTCAAAAAGGATGTTGAAAAATTGGAGCGTGTCTAGAGGAGGACAACTAAAATGGTGAAGGGTCTGGAAACCATGGCCTATGAGAAACGACTTAGGGAACTGGGTATGTTTAGCCTGGAGAAGAGATGGTTAAGAGGAGATATGATAACCCTCTTTAAATATTTGAAGGGATGTCATACTGAGGAGGATGCTAGCTTATTTTCTGCTGCTCCAGAGAACAGGACCTGGAACAACGGATGCAAGCTCCAGGAAAAGAGATTCCACCTCAACATTAGGAGGAACTTCCTGACAGTAAGGGCTGTTCGACAGTGGAACACACTCCCTCGGAGAGTAGTGGAGTCTTCTTCTTCTTCTTTGGAGGTCTTTAAACAGAGGCTGGATGGCCATCTGTCAGGAGTACTTTTGAGTGAGTATTCCTGCATGGCAGGGGATTCGACAGGATGGCCCTTGTGGTCTCTTCCAACTCTATGATTCTATGATAACATCCCTTCAGATATTTAAATCCAGCCATCATGTCACCTCAGTCTCTTCTCCTCAAAGCTAATCATATCTAGCTCCCTAAGTTGTTCCTCACAGCATGGTTTCCAGACCCTCCTTCATCTTGGTCACCCTTTTCTGGACACATTCCAGCTTGTTGATATCATCCTTGGAAGGGTTTTTAAGAGGATGTCGTACTGTTTTTAATTGTACAGTTTTTTAAACTTCTTTTTACAAGTTTTAGTATTTTAAATAGTTGTTGGCACTATGCGTCCATTTCATTGTTGATATTTTGTATGTTATTAACTATATTGTTAATAAATAACAAGTTCTGTTAATAAATAACAACAAGTGAAATGAGAGCTTTATATCCTGGTAATTATTAAATGGACTAGAGGAATATTAAAGGTGCCATATAACATCTACAGTCCTACAGACAATGCTATGTCAAGTCGATTTCTTGTATTTAATGCCCTTAATGGCATTATTCTATAAGAGGCAGCTGCAGTCTCTTACTACTTAGGGATATTCTCCTGTTTTAAATTTAAAATTTATGTTAATATACTCACTAATGCTATTTGCTACACTATTATCTATTTTGTGCATTTTTCTGAAAGAATTAAACACTTATTCTATAGACACTAATTCTACAGACAATACTGGGATTATTCCAACAAATTCAGAGAAAAGGAAACCAAACATATGAGAAAACAGAATGAGAAAACATTTTCGTGTTAGGTGACACATCAGAAAAATCATTTAATATTTAAGACTTTATTTCATTTCTAACCTGAATGTTTAAAAAACAAGAATAAACTTAGTGTTTAAGACGCCAATTCTGACAATCAGATGGGAAGGTTGGGAGTTCGAGGCCTGAGGGCTGCATGATGGGGTGAGCACTAGTCCCAGCTTCTGCCAACCTAGCAGTTCGAAAGCATGCAAATACAAATAAATAGGTACCACTTTGGTGGTAAAGTAACAGCTTTTGGTGAAGTCATACTGGCCACATGACTACCAGCGCAGTCCTCGGACAACGCTGGCTCTTGGGCTTAGTAACGGAGATGAGCACTGCCTCCTACAGTCGGTTACTTTTACTTTTATGAGAGGCTACTATTAAGGAATTCAGATGACTGATATTCCCATACACTTTTAGCACATCTAAATTGTCTCTCACAACTCCCATGCTTTAGCATATGAGCACTACCCACAATTGATACTGTCCCCTTCCTAGTTTCATTGCCACTACAAGCATCAACACCAACATCTCCATCTAATGCTGGAGAGGACTCTCACTACTTGACTATTCCAGATGCTGCCCCCACAGTGCCATGTTCAATGGCACACTTAGGCTCATCTGGGGAGGACAAAATGGAAGCAAGAGGCAGGGAAGAGTGTGTGAGCACCTCCTATCTTCTGGCTGCTGATCTACCATCCTCCATGACCAATGACCTGTTCAAAACCCTAGCACAAACATATTCAGAACTGCATTTCTGACTTCTATACAAGAAAACCCTGTGATAGTTTTGCCTTAAGGTCACGTAAGTCAGAAATGACTTGAAGGCACACAACACATACACATCCTTCCTCAATCAGGCACTTTCCAGTTGGACTACAACTTTCACCCTCCCAATTAACATGGCCAAGGTATTCTGTCTGTGGATGAATAAAATTATAATTCAACACATCTGGGGGGCGCTACGTCAGGGAAGGCTGCTATAGGTAGTGCAAAGAATAGCCTATATTCAGGATCAGTTGTGCTGAGACTCCAGATCAAATAAAAATGCACCAGCACAGGTAACAATTAAGAATGTATAGTAACAGTCATCACAAAGTTAAGTAGAAAGTATTACTCACCTTACAATACTCATCAATGGGTATAAGACGCTTGATAGCAACATCACGGATATGGCTTCGTCGGAAGAGGATCTTGCCTACAGTAGAAGAGACAGGAGTGAACAGTAATTGTAATTTACTGATTTGGATAATATTTTAGTTTATCAGAGTCTTGCTCATCAAAATACTCTGGGGGTGATAATAATATTCTGTCAGCTGGTCATGCACAGACTGCAGGAAGTGATCCTTTAAGAGCATTCACACATGGCAATACAAAGCTTACATTTGAAGAGGTGAACTATGCTAACTTTTATAGAAACAATGCCACAAGAACGATTTTCTCACGTCTTCTCTCTCTCTCTCTCTATCTGGTTGTTCTGGGAAGTTAGCTCCTTCCCCACTCTTCTTCATTCTCACTGTACTATTCAAGATAAACTTTTTTTTAAACTCTTTTTAAAATTAGTTACTTTCTTCTTAAGGTATTATTTATATTTTAAGAAGAATCTATATTTGTATTCCTCTTTTACTCAGGAACAAACTACAGTGAGCCCTTAGTATCTGCTGGGTTTTGGTTCTAGGATCCCCCATGGATACCAAAATCAATGGATGCTCAAGTCTCATTAAATACAATGGCATAGTAAAATTGTGTTCCTTATATAAAATGGCAAAATCAAGGCCTGCTTTTTGGAATTTATACATATATTTACAATTTTCGAGCTGTGGATGGTTGCATATGGAGGGCTGACTGTACACATTAGGTCAGTTATATAGCAGACAGCTTCCTTTCTTTCTTTTCTTGACTCTAATGTAAGCAAGCAAAGACTCAATATGGACTGGGACCACTGTATGTAGCTGTTGAAGTTTAAACATGCTGCTGCTCCATCCCATACACAACTGTCACTGTGGGGAAAATGCCTTTCCCCTCATTATTTAACTGCCACACAGGGAAAAACAAAGTTGTAAGACAAATACTTCTAGGAGAGAATATTTAAATCCCCTCTGTGCAATGGCTCCAGTCTAGATCAGGCTCTAACACCAGGGGTAGGCAACCTAAGGCCCGGGGGCCGATGCGGCCCCCTGAGGCCTTTGGACCGGCCCCAGGCCGGTCCTGCTGCCGCCGCCGCTGCCCCCCACCGCTGCCGCCCCCCATGATGATATTGATTATTGTTGTTATTACTTGTTCTTGGGGTTTTCTTGGCAAAATCTCCACAGGGTTTTTGGCATGGCTTTTCTGGGGCTGAGAGAGTGTGCATGCATTTTTTAAAAAAAATTTTAAATTTTTTAAAAAAAATTAATTTTTTAATTTTTTTTAAATTTTAAAAATTTTAAAATATTTTTATTTTTATTTATTTATTTAATTATTTTTAGTGCTTCGGCCCCCCAATTGTCTGAGGGACAGCAACCCGGCCCCCAGCTCAAAAAGGTTGCCTACCCCTGCTCTACACACTCACTAGAGCAAAGAGGGAGAATGTGTGAACATACAGATATAGGACTGTAACTCTCTCATCATTGGCTAGGATGGCTGGGGCTGAGAGGAGTTGCAGTCTAGCAACATCTATTTTGGAGTAAACAAAAGCAAAAAGGGGGCAATTGAATGGTACTAATTAAATGTCTTTATCATTTGATCATCAAAAAGGAGTTAAGAGTATGTGTGTATTAATGACTAATTGAGAATCTCAACTAGTGCTGTCAACATCAGCCAAGAAATATTCCCCACAGAAATCAGCACTGAACATAGACTTTGTGTGTCCTAGCTCAATGTGGTACTCTTTAGAACAGTACTGGATATGGCCATGCTAAATGGAGATGAAGGGAGTTTTACTACAACAGATCCAGAGGGTACCAGATTGGGAAGGCTGCTATATCCAGTTATTCTAAACTGGATTTCAATCTCTGGAAAGATCATTGCAGGTAACATTGCCTGTTCTTCTCAGCCACCAGCCTAAGAACAGAAAAGAAGCTTGAGGTGTGAAATCTCCACAGCTACAGGAGCTGACTGTTTGGAAGATGAGAGTCACAGACATGGAATCTCTATCCAAATGCCCTTTTGAAGGAGGTTTGCCTCTGGGAAAGCTATTCACTAGCCACAAACAAGGACATCAAATGGAACTCACATCACACCACAAACCATAAACTTGATAAAAAGATATATTCACCACGCTTTGAAAAAAATATGGGTGGAAACAAACTAGTTGAAAGTAGAGTTTTGTTTTTGTCATCCTATTGATATATCAATATGTAATTACTAGGTATATTATACTTAGATGTAACCTTGATAAAAAGAGTTAAGAGACCCTTACAGTATTTAAAGATCAAGTGTATGGATCCTCAAGACCTGGGGGGAAAATCAGCAAGTTAGGGGTCCCAATCTAGTTCTCTGGGGTACACCATATGGTCAAACCCCTTCATACCATCACTGAGTAGTTTCCTATCCCCCAGCTATTTTAAAAGGCTGTATTTCAGAGGAACAAACAGAGGAAGGAACTGACACCTCTGAGTATCCCTGGCTAAGAACCTCCTATGAAATTCATGGGGTTTCCATAAGTCAATATGCAACTTGAGAGCATGTGCGTATGTGTGCGCGTGTGCACACACACACACACTGCCTCTCCTAAGGCTTGGTTACTGGTAGTTAGATCACATATGCTGGTATTTCTGGTCCCATCTTTCTGCCTTTGGCCACTGTGTGGTTTAAATTAACCCTTGGGAAATATCTCACTCTTGGTGTAGACCAGTGGTCCCCAAACTGGTCCTGTTGGTGTTTTGAACTTCAGCTCCCAGAATTCCTGACTGTTGGCCAGGTTGGCTGGAATATCTGGGCGTTGGAA
Organism: Phrynosoma blainvillii; assembly: GCA_026167975.1. Taxonomy (NCBI): domain Eukaryota; kingdom Metazoa; phylum Chordata; class Lepidosauria; order Squamata; family Phrynosomatidae; genus Phrynosoma; species Phrynosoma blainvillii. The sequence continues at coordinate 267,225,412 of JANUYF010000002.1, read as the reverse complement.
GTCCAAAACTTCTGGAGGACCAAAGTTTGGGAACTACTGGTGTAGAACACACCAGTGCATTAAAATAATTATAAGGAATGCATACATCAATATACGATTACCAAATTAGAGAAACTTAGTATCCAAGTCCAGAACAAACACACACCCCTCCTCTTATTGTTGCTATCCAAACAGAATGTTTATCATCTTATAAAAAAGGTCATATTACCTAATCAGTAAAAAAATAATAATAATTAAAAAAAAATCCGTCCTGTCTCCAGGCTGCTAAGAATACCTATTAAACCCAAAGATTCAAGCAAGAAACAATAGCAAGCAGTGCTATTTCCAGCTACAAAAGAAAAACTCTGCACTTATAAAAGCTGCATAATTACTGTTTTCCTCTCTGAGACAAGGACACACCTCATTTAACAGACTGCAATACTGCAGAAATTGCTTTACTTTTTACCTTACATTACCATGACAGGCTCATTGCAGACGCTGCTCCTTTATTTGTAAGAATTAGGAATGTGAAAACTGCAGCTCATTCAGTTAATCGTCTCACAGTACTCAATGCTACCATGTCCACCTATTGTTTATATCCACTGAAGCGGTATACAATGTAAGAGATTTTGCCACCTATTGTTTAATTATTTGTATTTATGAGTTGCCCATCAAATAAATTCCCTACCCATCCTACACTCATATAAAACCAGCCAATACTACATAATAAACTACCTAAGCAAATTTCTGAAACAAATACAGAAAGCATAAAAGTAACCATATTGGCTTTTGTCATTTTGCTTTTTATGGTGTTGAGATTGAAGCCTGGTGGGCCTAATCCTCCATTAAAAGGAATTTCCTTGATTATGGTGGCAGGGATATTCTTGGCACTTAATACACCTCTGTTAGTTACTAGACAGCTAGCATGGCATATTGGCTTGAGCATTGGACTGACTGGAGACCAGAGTTTGAATTTCTGTTCAGCCATGAAAACCCACTGGGTGACCTTGGGCACATCACACTCTTTCAGCCTGAGAGGGAGGCAATGGCAAACTTTGCCAAGAAAACCCCATGACAGGCTGGACTTACAGTTGCTAGAAGTTGGAAACAACTTGAAGGCTCACAACAACAGTAGTGGTTTTTACCATGGGTTGAAGGATTCTGGACTGATGCTTTTTTGCAGACATGAACATAATTACAGGGCAAATGTAGTAAGCATCAACAACTGCACAACTCTTAGTTTATAGAGTTACCACATTCAAGGTTTGAGAAACAAATATCAATGCTTTATTTTACAGGAGGATATAGATCTTGTCCTTTTCCAAGAAAGGATTTTATTTTTACCTTGTTTCAACTATTGGTGAGGCAGGTTAAAGTGAAAATTAACTGGCCAGTCTACACTTCTGAATTACATATAGAGGATCGAAAGTTTTTATAGTGTTTGGTCTCTATTAACTGAGTATGTCAATAACAACTCTAGTACTATTTGATGTCCAATGTAAACTGTCTAATTAAAAACTTAGTAAGTTATTGTGGATGCTCTCATCTTTCACTTCCAAGATCACCAGATGTTCTGCTGTTCCTCTTCCACCCAAACCTTCAGTTCTAAAGGAAGGAGCATTTAAATCAAAAAGCTCATCAAAACAAATATAATATTGAACAATTCCAGAATTTCATGGGGGTGGGGGTGGGGAATTAGGATCTTTTCTCCTCCTTTCCCAAATAGAAAATTCAAATAGAGCAAATAGAACAAATTTCTAATGAGGAGACAAGAACGTACTTACTTTATTATTAATAATTGGACACTCTATGGTCACTGCTTCCAGTATCAATTGTTTATATGAGCTTTTACCAATCAGGTACCTTCTATTTGTTTTGGCCTACACATCCCAAAGTCCCACAGCCATCTATATTAGAAGTTGCAGTCCATTACATATTTAAGTCACCAGGATGAAGAAGTCTGCTTTACATCAACTAAAATCAAAAAGATTTTTCAATTCATTTTTCCATTTGGTCAAACTGGATATTCCAGTAACTAGGGTCAGCATTGCTTCTTTCTATATTTAGAACTCAGACAGCAATTGGCTGGCTCATTTCCGAGATTCACTCAGCTATAAGAGTTAAAACAAAATTTATAACCCACATTTTCTTATTGATGTGCACATAAAACATCCAAGCAATCAAAGTAAATGGCCAGTTAATCTCTCTTGCCATTTGCACAGGCAATCACAGTAATGCATGCCCATTCCGTCACCACATTTACAAACATTAGGCCTTTTCATTTTGATTCGAAGATATTGCTTCCTTTTAAATTTTGTGTGATTTTTAAAATCAGCAGACAATAGAATACAAATACCCAAATTCCCTTCAGTGGCTCACAGAGAGAGGAACACAGCTCCTCTCATACTTTTCACTGGTGAAAATGCTGACGGTGCTACCTATACCTCAATTTATCTGGCCTGAGGACAGTTTAAAAAGCATCAGCGTGACCTAGTATGTCACATCATAACAAAACTAGTCTGCTTCCTTTTAAAAGATACTTTGTCCACTTGTAGGTAAAAATCTTTAAGAATGTGTAACAAACACATGAATGCTTGGAATTTCTAATAAATAAACTACTGGAGTTTCATAGTCTTATGAACATTCTAATCAAGTAATGTATACACAGAGTAGTGTTAAGGTATGTCATATTTAACTTGACAAATTAAGGAATATAACAGAGATGGCAGGAATCCAAAGCTGGCTGGGGTATAAAAGAAGAGGTCCCCTCCTTATGGCTGTCAATGTGGGAGCAATGTATGTAGGAGCACTGCCAGCATAGTAAAATGCAGACATGCTCCCCACGGTTTATAGAAGGGCAGGTCTGGAAATCAAGCCTTATGACTTAGGAGGCTGGGCATGTAACATGTATAGTTTGGAGAAGAGAAGGCTGGGAAGTGACATGATAGCGATCTTTAAATATCTGAAGTGAAGTCATGTAAAACATAGAGCCAATTGTTTTTTGCTGCCCCAGAGACTGGAACACTAATCAGTGGGTTCAAATTACAATAAAAGAGATTCCATCTAAACATTAGGAAAAACTTCTTTATTATAAGAACTGTTCGGCAGTAGAATAGACTGCCTCAGAACATGGTACACTCTCCAAATTTGGATGGGCACCATTCAGGAGTGAGTTAGTTGCAAAGTCCTGCATGACAGGGACTGGATTAGATTACCCTTGTGCTCCCTTCTAATTCTAAGATTCTATGATTCTGGACTTTTGGAGCCTGGAGCCCGTATGCAACTTACGGGACTTTTAATGGAGTGGACTGTACACTTTGCTTCCTGGTTATGTGCTGTCATGTGCAACCTCCTCTCTATGCCTTAAGGCAGGGACCGGCAACCTACAGCCCCCGGGCTGGTTCCGGCCCAGGTCGCCGGACTTACCAGCCCAGGCAGACTCCTGCCGCTGCCGCTGCGCATTTTGCTGTCCGTGCGGCTGTGACGCGTTTGCGCATGTGCAGGAGTACTGCGCATGCGCAAATGCGGTGCAGCTGCCATTTTGGAGAACAAAATGGCAGCCGAGAGTGGCGGCCGCCATTTTGATTTCGAAAATGGCAGCCGTGGCGTTTTGCGCATGCACAGTACTCCTGCGCATGCGCAAATGCGTCACAGCCACCATTTTCGAAATCAAAATGGGGAGTGTGACGTGCGCCGCGGCGGTGCGCGCGGGGGGTCGCGCACACGCATTAGTGCGCACGGCACCATTCCTCCCCCCCTTCGGCCCAGCGGAGACCTGGACTTCGGGGGACCGGCCCAGGTCTCCAAAAGGTTGCCTACCCCTGCCTTAAGGTTACCTTTTACCTCTTACTTATTAGAAGGCCCCTCAACAGTGACACTTGCCCAGCATCCATCCTTTATACACTTTTTCTAAATATATAAGGGCTAGGACAGGGACAGGCAACCTTTTGGAGACCTGGGCCGGTCTCCCGTAGCCCAGGTCTCGGCTGGGCCAAGGGTGGGGGGGAATGGCCGTGCGCGCACGCGCGCGACCCCCCACGCCCGCTACCGCAGCCGCCGCCATACCTTGCGCGGCCACAGCCACCATGGTGCATGTCACGGCCGCCATTTTGGTAGTCCAAATCGCGGCCACGACGCGTTTGCGCATGCGCAAGAGTACTGCGCATGTGCAAACGTGTCGCGGCCACAATTTTGACTTCCAAAATGGTGGCTGCAGCGAGCGCAGCCGAAAACGCACCCCGATGGCGGCGCACGGCAGCGGCAACGGCGGCAACCTTCCGCCTGGGCCGGTAAGTCCAGCGCCCGGGGCCTTAACGGGCCCCCGGGCCGTAGGTTGCCGGTCCCTGGGCTAGGGTCTCAAGTGTCTTCCTCTTATTAGTTTAATATCTTTTGGTAGCATGTTTTTATGTGCCTATATGGTTTAGAATTCACACAGGCAGAGGCTTCTGTTGTAATGCATAAACATTGAATTTACTGAACAACATTTAGCAAGAATGTAACTTAGGTAGAATAGTTCTCAGGTGATATGGTTACATTACAGTTGCAAGCATCTCACAGTTTCCTTTTTACAATCTCTAATCCACTTTCTCTCCTATTCAGTATCCTTCTCTCAACTCAGTTCGAATCTCCCCCTAAACCTCTGCTCAAAGTCACTCACTCCTGCCTTTTATATCAACTCCTTCCTCAGCAGCCCTTCCCTCACAGTCAGCCCAAACTGGGATTGGCTGTCAGGAACTCAAGTCTGCCCAGTGACTCTGTCACACATGCTTTTATTGGATGGCTTTTAGTTGTAACTTTATTGTTTTATCTGTATTTTATCAGGAATTGCCTTGAACTTTTTTTTAGTGGAAAGGCAAGGTATGCTTTCAACAAAAAAAGCCGTTATAATGCCTTTTATATATCTGCATTTACATCCTGAAGCATCAGGGTAGTTTATATTCCCAAAATCCTAAGAGAAGGAGGAATGGGATGATGTTAGAGTCACAGATCTACCTACATTTTGTCTCAGAGGTTACTTCTGTTGTCAGTTAAGATGGTCTGGAGCAGGGGTCGGCAAGATTTTCAGACCTGGGGCCAGTCGCTGGTCCCCAGGTCTTCCGCCAGGCCAGGGGAGGGGGGAATGGCAGCACGTGCACTCTCTCTCACGCCCATGCGCAGTACTTCCAGAGTAGTGCACATGCGAGAGCGAGTCGCGGCCGCCATTTTGGAAAACAAAATGGCGGCTGCAGCACAGCGGCAGCACACGGGGTGGCGGCGGGGGTCGGCGGGCGGTGGGGGCCGGTCCAGAGGCCTTGGGGAGCAGCACCCGGCCCCCAGGGCCGTAGGTTGCCGACCCCTGGTCTGGAGGGATCTCAGTACAGGCAGAGGCCTCTCCCCACATGGGGAGTGGGGACAAAGAGCAACAAAACACTGGCAATAAAATTCCACATCCATTAGCAGCACAAAAATAACTTCCCTTGAGACCCAGACCGCCCCGTCCTCTGCAAAGCTAACTGCTCCTTTCTTAGATAGAGCACTGAATTTCTCAAGAAGTCCCCAAATCATCACAGTACTCTCTCTCCTAGTTTATACCAAAGTTGACTTGCCCTAATTCTTTCATCACACATGGTGAATATAACCTTCCATAAGCATAAGAATTTGGCCTATTATCAAAATTATCAGAAAGCAGTAAGAGACAAACTTGGAAAAGGCTGGGGTCCTCCAACTACTTATACCGTGTTCTTGTATATCTAGACAACTCCATCCATCTGTCCACAATGGTGGGGCTGTGTGCTCTTTGTGAGGCAAGAAACTGTGCTGATTCTGGCATGCTACTGGTAGCATCTCCCAGTTCAAAAAGTCTTTTGTCATGCAGCCAGACTAAATATGCCAAGCAAGTACTAGCAGTAGTAGTTGTGGCAGGGAGAAGAGACTTGGGGGAGGATCTCTCAGAGGCAATGGCAAATAAATAATCTCTGAAAGGCAATGGAAGTGGCACTTCAGCTAACTCTTGTTAGCACTGTACAGAAGGAAGCACCAGTAAGCAACTTCTGAATGTCTTTTACCATAAAAAAAACCTATGATTAGACAATCCAAAATAAAGCAAGAGATAGTGCCAGGAAATAAGACTTTCTGGTCAACAAGCTATTAGGGAAGAGCAGAGGATATGTATGAGTAGCATTTATACGATCCGAACAGAAACCAGAGTATGGTATGATACTGGATTAGCACCTGGAGCTGGACTCTGGAAAGTGAAGAACCCTAGTGATGCCACATTTATCCTTCTATAAGATTTACTGATCTGTGCTTTAACATTGGTGTGTGTGTGTGTGTGTGTGTGTGGTTGGGTGCATTTTTTACACAGATGTGGCCAATAGATATGTTTCAAAGGCCTCACTTGGTGCTAGCATTTCCTGCTCCAAACACACTTCACTTTTTAGTAAAATGCTGCATTGCAAGTGTGTCCAGTAATGCAACTGGACTCACAATGGAAACAGATTCAGCTGTTGATATACTCAGATGTGAAAGGGAAGTCTAGAACCACACAATATATATATCAAGGACATGGAATGTGAGAAGCATGAATCAGGGAAAGCTAGATATCATAAAACAAGAAATGGAACATATAAATATTTCAATACTTGGGGTGAGTGAATTAATGTGGACAGAAATGGAACATTTTGAGTCAGATAATTACATTATGTTTTTCTCAGGAAATGAAAATATAAAGAGAAATGGGTGCCATTAATAGAGAGGATAGATGTAGCAGTCAGGGGGTATAATGCAAAGTCTGACCAAATAATATAAGTAAGACTTCAGGGAAAACCTATCAATCGCATAATGCTCTAATTACAAAAACAGAAGAAGAAAATGAATGATTCTCTGTTGGAGTCCATGGGGAATTGATCACATACCAAAAGTGGATGTGTGATAATCATAGGTGATTATCACAAGTATTATCATAGATAATAATAGATGCAACATAAAAGTCAGGCACAAAGCACAACATTGTTGGAGAATTTGGCCTATTATAAAAAATGAATCAGGATATTAACTTACTGAATTTTGTGAGGCCAACAGTTTGTGCACTGCAAATAGTAGGAATTAAGTCATGCATGATTATCATATTTGTGTGCCTTTCTCTTGATATGAACATGTTGGGATGCTTTGTGCAATTACAGCTTCCCACCATACTTGTGTGCAGTAAAATAAAATGTTGCATCTACATCTACAAGCACTGCCCAAGGAATGATTGTTCATATATGAATTATATAACACCTAGTAATGTGGTATTCTTGCATGGCACCTAAGCTTGGTTGTTCACGCAGCTTCACAACATTCGTCTACACTGGTCCACTATTCACCCACAGGACTAAAGCTGATGCTGGTACCCATGGCTAAGAAGCTTTTTGAACTAAAGGTAAGAATGACTTAAGGGAAAGTTATTTTCACAGAGGTGAAGGCTATTAATAGCTGCTACTCCTTCTGACCATATATTATGGCCATTCTTCTCCTGCTGTATATTTATAATTCTTCTTCTGGTTTATCAGGAGAGAAACAAACCAGAGAAGAGAAACACCCATGTTTGGACAACACCGTAATACACTGCTCTGTGTTTTGTTTATCTGGCCCCTCTGCTAATTAGAACAATTGGGAAAACAGCAGGTGGACAGTATTAACTACCATACTGCTAAGAAGCTTGGTTCCCAAGTTTCCTTACCTTATTATCTCACTTGTACCAGTATACTGCAATTACTAAAACCAAACTGTGAAAGTGGGTGTCCATAATTTGAACCTTGCTTCTGCCACATTTTGACTTAGTATCTCCAGATATTCTACATTTACTCTCTCAGTTTCAGCCCCATCTCCCAAAATAATATACATTATGTCAGGAGATATGGAAAACTAAATGATGGCCAACAGATTTGAAATGATCAATATATATCCCCAGCCACAAAAAAGGAGACACAAAAGACTGCAGCAACTATAGGACCATAGCTTTAATCTCTAATGCAAGCAAAATTATGCTCAAAATTCTGCAACATAAGACTCCAACCATAAATGGAGAGAGTAATCCCAGAGGTTCAAGCAGGGTTCAGGAAAGGAAGAGGCACTAGGGATCACACTGCAAACATATGATGGCTAATGGAGTGCACCAAGGAATTAAAAAAAAGTCAGCATGTGCTGATAGACTATAGCAAAGTCTTCGACTGCACAGATCATGAAAGACTATGAAATGCTCTTAAAGACATGGGAGTGCCAACACATCTGACAGTCCACATGAGAAATCTGTACTTAGGACAACAGGCTATTGTCAGAACAAAACACAGAGAAACTGAATGGTTCCCAATTGGCAAAGAGGTCACACAAGGCTACATCCTTTCATTTTATCTGTTGAACTTGTATGCAGAACATATTATATGAAAAGCAGGCTTGAACACAGAAGAAAGAAGAATGAAAATAGGAGGAAGGACTATATGACGCAATATTACTAGCAGAAAACATCACAGACCTAGAGCAACTACTAAGGAAGATCAAGGAAGAAAGTGCAAAGGCAGGCTTACTGTTGAACATAAAGAAAACAATGATAATCACTACAGACAATTTACACAAATTCAACCTAGAAAATGAGGAAATACAAATAGCAAGAGTTCTCATACCTAGGATCAAACAATAATCAGAGCAGGGACTGCAGTCAAGAAATCATACGAAGTCAGTTATGAAAGAACTAGAAAAGTTCCTAAAACGTAAAGATATACAACTGTGCACAAAAGTTAGAATTGTACAAGCCATTGTACAATTCTATTACCTTGTATGAATGTGAGAGCAGGACAGCTAAAAAAGCAAATGGTGGTGGGGGGATCAATTCATTCAAAATGTGGTGCTGGAGAACAGTACTGAGGATACCATGGACAACCAAGAAGTCAAACAAATGGGTCCTAAATCAGATCAAACCAGAAATCTCTCTGGAAGCCAAGATGACTAAACTAAGTCTTTTGTATTTTGGCCACATCATGAGAAGGCATATGACTCACTGGAAAAAGCAATATTGCTAAGAATGGTGGAGGGAAGCAGAAAAAGAGGAAGACCTCATACTAAATGGATGGACACTGTAAAAGAGCTCATGGGTATGAATTAGCAGGAACTTAGCAGACCAGTGGAGGACAGGGAGTCTTGATGTCTAATCTACAAGGTCGCCATGGGTTGAGATTGACTTGAGGGTAGATAACAACAAAAACTAGACTTTACCTTATAGACTACAGTAAGGATAACATGTACAAGACATTCTGAACCCCCCAATATCTCCCACAAATTCCAGTTCTTCTTGCTGCTATTATATTAACAAGGAATAGCAAAATTACTAACTTTCTTGGACATATTATGTGAGATCCAGAAGCAATGGTGGCACTGCTCTGCCAAGATTTGCCAAAGAGACTAGTACAAGTGTGCATCTTAAAATATCCAAAGCTACAGCTTATGTTAACACAAGTACACAACTAGTTCTTAGTTATCATTTTGATACAAGGAACTTGTGCTAAGTAACAAAGACTCCTTTCACTTAGGTAAGGACATCCCTGGATCCAACCCAGCAAGTATAAAGAATAATGAAAAACAGTATCAATACAAGAGAAGATGGAATGCCTCATTCTGACACTGACATCTCAGATTCAGTCTTTCTCATTGGTCTCAGAGAGGCATCTGAGTTCTACTCTTGGCTTTGCCCAGGCAAAACAGGAATGCAAGCAAATGCCCACCATAAGCTTCTAAAGTTTTATGGGAAGATTTAGATTAGAAACAGTAACAGAATCTCAGCTTGTACAGCTTGGAAAGGAGGTAGAAAATGGACAACAATCTAAATTGCACTTTCTTATACTTTAAATCTCCTCTTTCCTTGGGAGTATGCCATGATCTCCAGTTTAACTTTCCACAAAAGCAATTTCGCAGCCAAAATGTAAAACTTCAGCTCTGGACAAAGTTTTCTTTCCACACCATTCTATCTAGCCTTTCCAGGGAAAAATTGATGGCAACAGGCTCTAGAGCACCATGGATATATAGTGTTTGGAAGACTCAGATCTGCTTATAAAAGCTGTTTCCTAAACAATTTGGCAGATCATGCACACAGCTAATCTAGAAAAGTCCATCTGGTTTTCTTTTAATTCTTTTTTTCTCAGGGTTTCCATCATCATATTTCCCCTCCAGTACACCCTCTTCATTCTCAAAGGATTTTTTCACAGTTGCTTGCACATTTACAAAACTGCACAGCCATTTCATTTTATCTCACCTCGTGGGATGCAGGATGCGTCTGACAGATAGTCATATCTTATGTAGGTTCATAAGCATATGACAATATTAGTGTTCAGATGCACAGAGAAGTTAAGTTGCCACAGAACCAGTTAAAAAGGAAGTATCCTGTCAGTCTGTACTAGGGTTCAAAGAATGAATACGGTAGCTCTGTCCAACGCCCATCTCCACTGATGCTACTGTCATTGTCCCTCACATGCTGAGAGAAAATGGTTGCCATTGGGATTTTTTAAAAATCTGTGTAAGGTCTCCATCCAACTTAAAACAGTTGGTTCCTAGAATTCAGTGTCATATGTGGAGCTACACAGATAAAAAAGCTCCCCTCAACACATTGAGGGTAATGAGGATGGCAAATGCCCCTATGTTTTTCAATAAACCCTAAAAGAAAACACTTGAGTTGGGCTACATTTCAGTTTAACATCATTTGGGATGTGAAGGAAGTTGCAGGAGCATATATGGTATCTCATCCCAGCTTCACCAAAATTATTAATTATTTATTATCTCTTGATTTCACGGTTTATCAGATGCTACTGACTGGAATCCTGGACCATCAGTAGTTCATACTCTGTCTATGAATTTAGGAATCAGTGAAGTATCATCAGATAATGTGGCCAAGTACACTGGGAACTCCACATTTGCTGGGGTTAGGGGTACAGGATCCCAGTGAAAATGGAAAAAGCACAAATAAAAAAACACTATTATTTTTTACCTGAGAAAACACCTCTCTAGGAATCACTAGATCCTCCAGTGCAACTCTATAGTCAACATCTGCCAGACATTAACCATAGAATTGCACTGGAGGACCAACAAATGCCTACAGAAATGTTCTCTCTAGGAATCTCTAGGTCAGGGGTAGGCAACCTTTTTGAGCCGGGGGCCGGGTTGCTGTCCCTCAGACAATTGGGGGGCAGAAGCACCATAAATAAATAAATAAATAAAATTAAAAAATATTTAAAAAAATAAAAAATATGCATGCACACTCTCTCAGCCCCAGAAAAGCCATGGCAAAACCTCTGTGGAGATTTTGCCAAGAAAACCCCAAGAACAAGTAATAACAACAATAATCAATATCATCATGGCTGGCGGTGGCGGCGGCAGCAACAGCACCGGCCTGGGGCCAGTCCAAAGGCCTCGGGGGCCGCATCCGGCCCCCGGGCCTTAGGTTGCCTACCCCTACTCTAGGTCCTCCAGTGTGACTTTTGGCAGAGGATGACCACAGAATAATGCTGGAGGACCTAGATGTTCCTATAGAGAACATATTAATCAAATCCATGAATAATCAAATCCAGAAAAGTCAAATATGCAAATGCGAAGGGCCAACTATTGTTGCTTTTTGTAATTGTACTATTATGATCCTATCTACAGTCATTTCAATCAAATGCTTTATCAGCTTATTTCAAATCAATTTCAGAGTGCCTATTACCACTGGAATTATAACTTTACTTCTCCCAGGTGCACTGAATCTCCATGTATACGTCTCAACATTTCATAATCTTTCCACTCTGTCTTTGACTCTGGTATTACTATTGCTGCTACTGATAGAATTCACAGACATAGCCACGTTAGTCTGGGTCAGTATGTAATGGGATCTTATAGCACCTTTGAGATTTGAATCTACAAAACCTTATGCTACCAACTTCTTTCTCTCAGTTAGTCGCAAAGATCTATGCATTTGCATAGTACTGCTACTACTGCAGTACCTTTGCATACTACTGCTACTATTATTGTTTATTATTATTATTTTACTAATTTATGTACTATCCTTTCCTACCCCTGGATCTTGAGGTGCCATTAGAGCAGGATTGGAAATTGTGTGGCTCTTCTGGTGTTCTTGAACTGCAACTCTCAGCATTCCTCACCTTTAGCTATGTTGGCTTGGGCTACTAGGAGCTGCAGAGTACACATACACAAAAAAAAAAAGAAGAAGAAGAAGAGCCAGCATGGTGTAGTACAGGGGTAGGCAACCTTTTTGAGCTGGGGGCCGGGTTGCTGTCCCTCAGACAATTGGGGGGCCGAAGCACCAAAAATAAATAAATAAATAAAAATTAGAATTAAAAATTTAAAAAATTAAAAAAAATTAAAAAAATGCATGCACACCCTCTCAGCCCCAGAAAAGCCACGACAAAACCCCTGTGGAGATTTTGCCAAGAAAACCCCAAGAACAAGTAACAACAATAATATCATCATGGTGGGCGGCGGCGGCGGCAGCGGCGGTGGCAGGACTGGCCTGGGGCCAGTCCAAAGGCCTCAGGGGGCCGCATCCAGCCCCCGGGCCTTAGGTTGCCTACCCCTGGTGTAGTAGTTTGCCATCCCTGCCACTGAGGTTTTGTTCACTAGAAAGGCTACTGAATTCCCAGCTTCCTATTCCATAATTTAGTATCCACTGTAGTAAAAATTAAAACTGACAATCCCTTGCTCTAGACCAGTGGTTCCCAAACTTGGGTCTTCTAGATGTTTTGGACTTCAGCTCCCAGAATTCCTGACCGTTCGCCAAGCAGGCTGGGGCTTCTGGGAGCTGAAGTCCAAAACATCTAGAAGACCCAAGTTTGGGAACCACTGGTCTAGACTGTTAAAGGATGAAAGTTTCCCCTTGACATGAATGGCTAGTCATAACTGACCGTAGGGGGCGATGCTCATCTCCGTTATTAAGCCAAGAGCCAATGTTGTCCAAAGACAACTCCAGTGGTCATGTGGCCAGCATGACGACACCAAACGCTGTTACCTTCCCACGTAAGTCGTACCTATTTATCTACTTGAATTTTCATGCTTTCGAACTGCCAAGTTTGCAGAAGCTGGGACTAGTGACAGGAGCTCACCCCATAGTGCGGCACTTGGGCCTCGAACTGCCAACCTTCCACCCTTATGATCATCAGAACTGGTGTCTTAACCACTAAATCACTACATCCCTAATGCATCTTAATCCCTAATGCGTCTTAACCACTAAGCCAGCACATCCCAGAGATACCTAGTCGTTAACAGTGCTATTCTACTGCTGAGCACTTCATATAGAACTGCTATTAAGTCTTTTTAAAAATAAAAAATGCAATAAAAATTATTGCACATATTGCATCTATTTGTTGCTGTTGTTGTTGTGTGTCTTCAAATAATTTCCAATTTATGATGACCTAAGCTAAGGTGACCCTATCACAGGGTTTTCTGTGGCCAAAAGTGTGTGACTTGCCCAAGGTCACCTAGTGGGTTTCCATGACCAAGTAGGGAACTGAACCCTGATCTCCAGAGTAGTCCAGTGTTCAAACCACTACACCAGAGGAAGGCAACCTTTCCCCTTTAAGGGCCGAGGGACTTCAGCTCCCAGAATCCCAGGAGCTATTGGCCAATATGGGACTATTGGCCAACATGGCTGAGGCTTCTGGGAGCTGAAGTCCCTCGGCCCTTAAAGGGGAAAGGTTGCCTACCCCTGCACTACACCATGCTGGTTCTCATGGTAGGATCTTATTACAAGTATACAAATGACCACTGCTAAACAGTTTCACTTTCAGTCTATATGTGGAGATAATAAACTCCACTATAGATACAGAACAAAAACTCAGGGAAGGTCTTAAATAACAACATACAAGGTCTTTTTAAATTCACATTTGTAAAATACATGACAATGAGAAAAATAATAGATAATGATTTCCAATGGAATTTTTCTTCTGGTAGAATTTAGATGTCTGCTTTAAACCATAAAATCAAACTTTTTAAACAGAATCAATTAAAAGGGCACAGAGTGATCATGGTATCTCCCCTGCCAGGTAAGTAAAATTATCAGAAATTATGGAAATGGATATTTTGACGGCTTGTCCGAATTAGAAGGATATGAATGTAATTGAGAAAGAATGGCTTCCGGTTAATCAATTTTGTAAGAACAGATGGAATTCAACTATAGGTAGAGAAATAGGATGACAGGGAAATAAGATGAACTGGGAGGGGGAAGAAAAATCTCTTGCATCACATGAGTATAAAACTTTGTGACTATTATATATATATATATATATATATATATATATATATATATATATATATATATATATGGATATATGTCATAAAAGAACAAAAGAACAATAAATTCAAATAGATATGGTCAGGAAGAAAGGATGACCCCACAAGAAACACTGAGGAAGTAGTGTTTTAGGGGTAGTGTTTTGTGTTGTTAAGCAAATTCTAATGTACATTACTGGAAAGATATGTATATGTTTGAAGAAAAAATAAAGTATAAAAAAGGGGCATAGAGTGCTGTTGCTGCTGCCGTTTAAAAGAATGAACAATTTGCCAAGACAACTTGCTTCAGATCAAAATCTAGCCAGAGCACTGAACAGAAAGTCCCTCCTCAGCTCCGAATGTGTTAGAGGTTTGTGAAGAATGCTAAAGGCGGCTGGGTGGACAGGATAACTGGAAACATTTTTCAGACATCAGAAACCACAATGTATAATGTTACCAATCAGAGCTTCCCAAAAAGCAGAATATTAGAAATAGAAAGCAGCCGCCAAAATCGCCACACTGCAAATGAAATTCAAGTGTTAGTCTGCTATCTGAGAGGACTAAGCAGATTTTTGGAAGGGGGCAGAGTTGGCTATTTAGAAAAGATGGAACACAGGCTAATTTCTCTATAACAGGGGTTAGCTACTAGCACCACACCCACTCAGTCTGGGCCTCTGAGTACATATATAATTCTCTCTACTCCATTCAAATGCTAACCCCCTCCCCAGGTTTCTTGCTTGGGAAGAGTCTGTGTGACTCTTCATACCTACGAAGAGAGTTCTGTTGCTTGTATGCTTGGTCCCTGCTTTCCTGAAATTTGCAAGCCACTTGGGCTTGGGATCAAAAGATACTTAAGAACTCTTGATACTTAAGGTCTTCTGTGGTGAGTGCATTTCTTGTTCCCCCCCCCCCCCGAGGATAGCACTTACAAAGCACCCAGTCCTGTTTCAGAGAACTCCCAAAGCTGAGATTTGACCCATTGATTTGGAGAAGGGGATAGAGGCTATCAAAGCAGTTAATCCAGCTGCCAGTGCTTCCATGATCCCTGGCTGACAAAGGCTTTTTCAGCCAGGGAAACTGGTAATGCTTCTCCAGCTTCTGCTTCAGCTTGAATATTTGAGCCAGGAAAGAACTCAGGGACTTGTAAAGCTCTTTGGATTGGACTTTTATGACCCTGTTTCGCTCTGCTATGAGTGCAGCTTGAGAAAACTTTCATATCAATTTCTACTTTTTAGTGTAATTTCTCCACAAAAAATTTACAGTTTTACTTTAGCTTCTAGGGGTGTGGAAGGCATGTACCAAGCAAAAATGCAGCAGTCAAACCAACCTCTCTGGAAGAGAATCTTTCACTGCTTTCCAGAAATAGGTTATAGTGCCTCAGAAACAGAACATAGCCAAACCGTAATTCCTGTTTGTTCAAGTCTTAGATGCTGGTAGCTTGGCCTGGTGTGTTATGCTCCTCCCATCCCACTCAGCTGGCATGCAAAAGTGCACAGCAAACTCTTTTTCTTTGCATTCAAGCCAGAGTTAGTCTTGTTTTGCTGATATCACAATCTAAGGAACAGCTGGAACCAGAAAGCACCTCCTTGAAGTAACCATGATGGTTACTAAACTGCAATCATGACCATGGAGAAGAGGACAGCTGCAAAATTAAGTCTTTTAAAGGGTTTAACCAGAGAGCCAAAAGATTTTTCCCATAAACTGGATAAGCATATCTGATATCCTTTGGAGGTGTGTGTGTGTGTGTATGATGGTGGACAATTCTGAGTTACAGAGTTCTAGTTCACTGGTTCTCTTGTAAATCCAAAATCTGAATTCCTCTCATGTGTTTTCTTTAAAACACTTTTTGTTTTCAGTCCCAGATGCTGCACCATTTTCTGCACCCCAACTTCTGCTGATGTTCTGTCCCCAGTCAGTCCTTCCGGGAAGGACCAGAGCCATCATGACAACATGCCTCTAAGACAGGGGTAGGCAACCTTTCCCCTTTAAGGGTCGAGGGACTTCAGCTCCCAGAATCCCAGGAGCTATTGGCCAACATGGGACTATTGGCCAACATGGCTGAGGCTTCTGGGAGCTGAAGTCCCTCGACCCTTAAAGGGGAAAGGTTGCCTACCCCTGCTCTAAGACCTATCTTGAAAAGACAATCTAGAAGGATATCATCATTAAAGGTGCTGAGAACTCCCAGGACCTACAGATTTATACCCCCCTGTTCAGTCCTGGTATAAGCCATTCATCATCATGTCCAAGCTCATTCTGATCACAAAGCCAATCCAAAAACTAGACTAAAAGAGATAAAGTCTGGGAAAGACAGCATCATCAAAGAATTTAAAATTATACACTTAAAACTGGCATGAGGAGAGCGTATCTCCTTGTGGAAAGTGGAGTATCAAGCACTAGATAGTAGTTCTCTATGATACACTGATAATTATATTTCACCAAACAGTGAATGATATCCTGAACTAGGGATGAGAGGTGAGAAAAAGCAACAAATCACAGTTCAAATGCTATAAGAGGTGGGGGTAGGGGTGGGGGAGGAATGCACAGACCCAGAACAGATGCATCTTCTTAAGAAGAGAAAGTTGGATCCTATGCAAATAATAATAGACTCGGTGTCAGCACATGTAGTCCAGTCAAACACACATACATTTTTGGAAAGAGCCAGAAGGAAATGAATGAATAAACAAATGACAGTAAGTGAATATCTGCAATTAAAAAAATCTTGAGGTTTAACAACTGCAACAATCAGTTGCTCTAACAACATATATTCAATACATTTACCAATATTTGGCTAGAGTACAATTATATTTTACCTCTAGGTACAAAAGATCTCCCCCCCTTGACCTCTTCACTGAATGGAGCAAGCCCAAATAGGAGGTACAAAAAACTGAAAATCAATGATTGGGGAGAGAGGAGGTTTCTCAGAAGCAAGTAGAAATATCAGCACGGATAAATTTGCTCCAGAACTGATTTAATGATGAAGACAACTGCCTTTTTTTAAACCAGACCATAATACTTCTTGAATTGGTCAGTCAGATGACTCTCTTCCTAGATACTAGTCCTCATGTACGGATTATGGTACCTAGACCCCCTTCCCCCATTCCTCATTCACAACACAAATCCTACTTCCCATCTCAGACCAGTGATGGTAGTGGAGATTCTGCTTTTCTGCTCATGTTCCCTGTTGAGAATGTGAGAAGTGCAGTCTGCAGATATTTCTGATCTCCTCTACTTTCAGCTTGCTGAGTTTGCTGTGTGTGGTGGAAACTTCCCAACATGGGACATTAAAACCTTGGAAACTAGAGCTTTGGAGAAAAGCATCCCCCAGAGCCTTCATGGGTTGGATCTGTAATTTTTACAGGCCAGATGAAGCCTGTAGACAGCAGGTTGCCCTCCCTGAACTATGTCTTCTTCCATGTTACTGACTGTCAAGAGTATTCTCATCTGCATAGTACTGTGCCTTTGAGGTATTCCTGAAATGCTACTTGCCTTAACAAAGGGTAAAAGTTTGATTACTGGATGCATTTATTAGTTATCTCAGTTACCATTTATAAAATCTCTCCAAATGCTATTAGATAATTCTTGTCTTGCTTACTAGTCCAGAGGAACTCTTAGATTCAGACTCATCATTATAAAGAATTATGCTAAAAAGGTGGGGATGGGGAAGACCAGTAAATGTCCCATTTGACATCTATGTTATTAAATTTACAAACCTGGCAGAAAGGGAATGATTCTTTGCTTAGGGTCCTTCTGTCCTCCTTCCATTGGGAACTTATCCAGCATTTGCATCTTTAAAAACAAACACAGGAGAGACATACAATTAAAATAGCCAAAGCAGAAGCAAACCTCACAGATGCAAAAAATTAAACAGAAAAATAAACAGAACTGCAGACAGTACTTAATTTCATCTACAATATTTTTACAAAAATGGTAGTACAGGTTGAGTCTCCCTTTTCCGGAACTCTGAAATCCAAAATATTCCCCCCCAAAAAAAATGTTCATGGGTGGCCGAGATAGTGACACCTTTACTTTTGGATGTTTCAGTGTACATCAATTTTGTTTCATAAACAAAATTTTAAAAAATATTGTCTAAAATTACCTTCAGCTTATTTCTATAAGGTGTATATGAAATGTAAATGAATTTTGTGTTTAGACTTGGGATTCATTTCCATGATATTTCATTATGTATGTAGTGCAGTGGTTTGAGTGTTGGACTAGGACACTGGAAGACCAGGGTTCAAATCCCAGCTCAGCCATGGAAACCCACTGAGTGACCTTGGGCAAGTCACACTCTCTTAGCCTCAGAGGTTGGCAATAGCAAACCCCCTCTGAAGAAACTTGCCAAGAAAACTTCATAATAAGCAAATGTCTTAAAGTCGCCATAAGTCTGAAACGACTTGAAGGCACACAACATCAACAAATGTATATGCAAATTACTGGTATTTCAAAATAACTTTTTAAAATCCAAAATCCAGAACACTTCTAGTCCCAAGCATTTTGGATAAGGGAGACCCAACCTGTATGGGAAGAAGTTCAAACATGAGAATGAGAGGAGAGGGATCACATATTGATATTTTGGTAGCATCCAATGTGATAACTGGCCCCTTGGTTATGTCAGTCTTATCAGTTTTCTTTGACCTCAACAGAGTTTCAACAATTATGCTTGCATCACTCATTGTGGCAGCTTCTCAGCCATCTTGTACAAGCAAGATGAGCTCAAGGCTTCTTCCCAACATTATGGCTAGAGAGGGGCAGAAGTTATCCCCACCTTCATCTCAGCCAAAATGATAGCAAAGCCTTAAATTATTTAAGCTTTGTGTTAGCTGAATACAAGGAGGTAGTGAAAGCAATCTTCAATTTCTCATGAGCCCAGAGCTGGCTTCCAACATCTTCAAGGAACTATGAAAAGCTCTGGAGCCAGAAATGATAGAAAGTCAATGGCAGATATAGAAGACTTTGAGCTAAAACAGACCGGGCAAACTGTGGGCAGCATGAAGCCAAGATCTCACTTTTGTTGATCCTGAAGAGCCTACCCCCAAACTCCCAATTTTTTAAAAAATACTCAAAACAATGTCTAAATCTCCCAAACACATTAAAACACATTAAAAGTTCCCCATTCAACCCCACCTGCACCCAGAGCCCTATACTACCTACAAATATCTACATTTTCCTCTGCAATCTATTTCAAAATGGCAACATGAAGTGATATATATCATTGCAGAAGAAAAGAGAAGCATTTGGGCTTGGTGCAGTCTGATAGATGGGAATTGGCTCCTGATCCCCATACAGTTGCCTGTGCTGAGCTAGAATGGATAAATGGTTTGGTTCACCGGAATATGGAGCAATGGATTCAAACTACAGGAAAAGAGATTTCACTTCAACAGCAGGAAGAACTTATTGACAGTAAAATCTGCTTAACAGTGGAATGTGCTGCCTTGGAGTGTGGTGGAGTCTCCTTCTTTGAAAGTTTTCAAACAGAGCTGTCGGGAGTGCTTTCAACTGTGTATTCCTGCATGGCAGGGGTGGCACTGGATGACCTTTGTGGTCTCTTCCAACTCTATGATTCTTATACTCAAGCTAACATTTATTGGTGAATTGCTTAAGGAACTTGTGGCTGAGACAGTGTGTGCAATCTTCTCAGAGGAGTGGAAGCAGAATGGCAGAGAAGCAAAGTTAAGAACACAAAGTAGCACCTTAGAACTCCATGTTCACTTTGCACCTTGGGGATATCATTAGAGAATAAAGGGAAAAGACACTTCTCAGTTTAGACTGTGCTTTTCCACATTACCCCAAATACTTGGCTTGAGTCAAGCCTGCTGACAGACACCAAGAGCAATGCTGTGTTTTCAGACATCTATACAGACATAATTTTGATGAAGTGACACTTACTACACTTTATTTAACAGGTATTTAAAGGTCATAATGCATAAAAACTGCCAACAAACAATGAACTCTAATATAGCAGTAAGAACAACAATGACCTCACAAAATGCAAGAGGTAAATGCAAACACAAAACTTTGAAAGTTTTTTTTCCAGTCCAGTCACTACTACAATTTGTCTTCACTGACTTGTTAGCCTACAGTGGGCCAAATTCCCAAGGCAAGAAGTTCCTCAACTGAAGTGGAACTGTAGGAATAAAAAAGCCTATCCTTCAAACCACAGCCACATTCAGCATTAATCTACTTCCATAGACTAACAGCTATGCCTCAGACAAATGCTAACCACTCAAAAGCTTACAGTTGTGGTCCAAAAAAGTAAGAACTGAAGCAAGAAAAATCTGCATCATGCAAGTTGCTTGGGAGTATCTTATAAATGGGACCAAAACCGTTTTCCTCCATCAGCATTTCAGTAATAAGCAAATCCTGCAGATTATTCCCAAAGGTTTAACTCAATGCAGAAGTTGTTTTATGAGGAATTTTTGTTGTTTTTAGTTTCACCATGGTACAGTGTCAAAGGGATGCAGAGGCTCAAGTGGTTAAGATGCTGACTCTGTTGACTGCAAGATCGGCAGATTGGCAATTCAAGGCTTGGGCACTGCATGATGGGGTGAGCTCCTGTCACTAGTCCCAGCTTCTGCCAACCTAAGCAGTTCAAAAGCATGCAAATGCAAGTAGATAAATAGGTACCACTTCTCAATGGGAAAGTAAAGAGTGTTCTGTGCAGTCATGCTGGCCACAGATCACAGAGTAGTTTCTGATGACGCTGTCTCTTCGGCTTTGTAACAGAGATGAGCACTGCCCCCTACGGTTGGACACGACTTGACAATCTTGTCAATGGGGAATACCTTTACTTTTACCTTTACAATGTCACAAAACCGGATTACCCAATTCACCTCCTGGAAATTAACCAGAGTAGTGACTTCCAAATTCCTGCCTCTGTCTGGAATAACTCAAACATGACTACTCTGGATGGAGTGGCTGGTTTCACAAAGAAGTGTGTGGGAGGGGAACTAAGGGTCTACCTCAGCAGGTGAGGAGGCTGAGCCCAAAGCAAACATTTCTTCATTTGTTAACACATACATAAGTTGTAAAAGCCTCAACAACCAGTAATATCACGACAAACATCAGAATTCTCTCAGATAGAAATGTCTGTAGTACAATTAGAAATCATGAGATACCCTCAAATGAATAAATAGAGAGGCTAGGGAAAAACCAGCACTCTATAACCTGAGATCAATTGTGACATCTTGTGGAAGAAAATTCTAACAGAAAGTTGTTGTTGTTATGTGCCTTCAAGTAGACTAAGACCTGTGATGACTCTATTCTATGATTTCCTTTACAAGATTTATTCAGAGAAGGGTTGGCATTGCCTTCCTCTGAGGCTGAGACAGTGTGATTTCCCCAAGGGTATTCAGTTGATTTCCATAACTGAGTGGGATTTCAAATCCTAGTCTCCTGGAGTCCTAGTCCAATACCACACTAGTTCTCCAGAAGAAAGCAATCCACACTTATTTGGTTTTCTTCTTGTTCTTGACATGGCAACGATACAGGCTGTGTATATGAAATGAAAGTCCGCTGCCACACAGTGCACTTGACCTAATCATCTAATTGCAAAGGTGAGAAAACTGGCCCCCTACCAATGTTCTGAACTTCAGCCAGCAGGTCCAATAGTCCAAGATTATGGGAGGTGTAATCTAAAATATTTTTATTACATTAAGAGCACAATTGAAATGGAAATACTCTCCATTCTTTTATAGACTCGCTATAGAAATACACAGTATTTATAATTGGGACATTAAGAATATGGTTGCTTGCTTTCTTGGATGACAGTCAGCACCTAGTCTCTGGGTTGGCATTATTAAAAATGAATTTGAATGTACGTCCCCCCCCCCCCGCCCAACTTCGCCAGCTCTGAAGGAAGAAGAGGCTCCTCAAGCCATCTCTGTGAGTATCTGTTGACTGAAGATAATTGTATAAAGCCAGCCCTCTACATTTGTGGTTTTGATTTTTGCAGATTTGATTATTCATAGATTTGATTCATTTGTTCTCTCTAGAAATCTCTAGGTCCCTCAGTGCGACTTTGCTAGAAGTTGGCCAAAGAGTTGCACTGGAAGACCTAGAAATTTCTAGAAAAAAACAGCACTTCTCTACGCGTTTATGGGTACTCCAGCATGGTTCTTTGGTCACCATTTGGAAGATGTTGAGCACAGAGTTGTGCTGGAAGACCTAGAGATTCCTAGAAAGATGTTCTCTCATGTTTAAAATTGTTATTTTTTTTATTTGCAGTTTTTCCACTTCCACAGAGGTCCTGAGCCCCTAACCCCGAGAATATGGAGGGCTCACTGTATAATAAAAATTAGGAGAGGATGATTCCTAGTTTAGCACTGCAGATTATATCAGAGGACTGTCTGCTTCCTTGATTATGCAACAATAATGTCATCTGCCCACATTAAAATCTAATTGGGCCACTATATTTAATGTAGAAAGGATGTGAATGATAAAAGACATGCTTTCTGTCTGTGAAGACCATTAACATTTAAGCCAGGCACTGGATAAGTAATGCAGTATCAGTCATCAATTAATTTACCTAAAGAGGACATGAGACATTATCATGTCTCCTGTACTGAAAGGGTGCCATTTATGGGAGGGAGGACAGAGGAGATATTGAACTACCATTCATGGCTACACATCACCGAGTTTTTGTGTCAAGAATGGAGGGTTTTGCCATTCATTGTATGTAACCATCTTGCTTCTTCCTCTGTGCACTGATTTTCTTGGCATAAAGCCATAACAACACATATTGGCTACTGTGACTGATATTTTCCCCATTATTCAATAGCACAGAGAAAACTTCCAACTTCCTAATTTGGTGGCAGTTTAAGTTGTATTTGCTCCTTACAAGGAAACATAATGAAGGGCAGACATCTGTCATTCTGAATCATCAACAATTAAGAATCTAAATGCAAAAGCAAGCACATGTTTTCGTCTCTGTAAATCATGCCTGCCACTCAACGGTTATACTAAAGTCACAGGCAGTCTGCACACTGGAGTTCCTGTTCCAAGTAAAATGGAACTCTACACACTGGAGCTTCTTATTCATGTAAATCCTTGCCAATCTTCATACTAGACCTCCTGTTCAAGACAAAACCTTGGGTGCAAACAGATCTTATTTCACTTTCAGACTGTCTCAGGTTTTCAACAGCTCCTTATCTTTGACCTGCAATCAATGATCAGAGATAAGTATAGAGGAATAATGAAATAACAAGTCAAAACTCATTATTCATTATGCCAAAACAAATTCATGGACATGGGACTCATTGTTAGAGAAAACTATGAGATCATTTCTACTCTTTAAAATGAACTAACAAAATAAATTATTCTTAACATTTTATTTCTAAGTTCTGAATGCCATTATGTACCTGTCACAGAAAGTGGTAGCTGCTATGTGACACAAAGAAAGCTAAGGAAAAACATGATACAGGTATCTAAAATTATGCATAATGTGGAGAAAGAGGATAGAGAGAAGATGTATTCCCTGTTACATAACACTAGAATAAAAATCACACAATGAAGCTCTGAAGGGAGATTCAGGACAGATAAAGAGAGGTATCTTTTCACACTGCATAATTAAAACTCTGGAATTTGTTAATACGAGATGGTATCATGGCTGCCAACTGGGACAGCATTAAAAGGGCATTTGACCAAGTCATGAAGGACAATTCCTCCAGTACAACAGGCAGTAAGCTTCTGCACATAACTTGTTGAGAAAGTGTAACATGAAGATGCAGTTACTTTCATGACCTGCTTGTGGGCTTTCCACAGACAACTGGTTGGCTACCATGGGAACAGACTACTGGACAAGATGGGCTTTTAGTCTGACTCAGCAGGGTTCTCCTCATGTTCTTACATAGCAGGCAAGAACAGATATAACAATACAATGGTGAGACCCAGCCACAAAACACAGCAGTTAATTTATACGCTTGAGAGTAAGACTACATATCTTAAGAAGATTCTGATTCTTCCTCATCTGCTAGCAGCGTAACAAAATACAGCTCATCCTTTCTCCTTCCCTGTACTTTCCCCCCAGGAACCCAAAAAAGAAAACTGTCAACCACATGCATTTCCCAAGTTTTAGGTCATCAAAAGATGACTTCAGAACTGGGGCAAAAAAAAGGTTCCCTCCTGCAAGCTACAGTTTAATTTTTACATGATTTCAAACCCTCCTCTAGTCCTCTATTGGAGCTCGCAGATTATCTCATCAGGGAGAACCACCCAATCTCTGACCCAAAGACTGAAGCCACCAGTCATTCACCCTTGCCTCTTTATAACACAAAACACCTGTGGCAGTTGAGAGGTTTGCTTTGCTTGGACTGGATCATTCGCTTTTCTTCAGCCACAAGCTTATGTTTTATGCTGCTGAATGGTGAGACTGCTGTTCCTCTCCTGCCCCACCACAGCCAGTGCGCTGTGATGTGGAAACCCACCACCAACAGACAGGCTGGGTTTGACTCCACATAGTCTTCCTGTCCAGTTCATTTCCTCCTTCTTCAAACAACTGGGAGGAGGCAGGGATTGAAAAAAGGCCTCCTGGACCTAGTACACCCAGAGGCAGCTAAGAAACGTTTTTTTAAAAAAAAAAGAAAGCAAGCCACCCCCATAGCCTCTTGGAAGTGTGGGAGTCCTTTTGAGTAGAAAAAACACCCAGGGGGCCTTCTAAGGTCCCATGAAAATTAATGGGCCCCACCTCTTGAATTGCCCGCTCCTGTCTTACAAGCTTTCTTACATGCTTTGCTTTTATTTTTATGATCCTTAGCTATTTAACACTTATACTGAGCCATAGAGAAGCCCAGAGCAAGTCTCAGCATGCAGAGTACAGTTCAGTGTTTCTATTAAAAGCTTAAATGTCCTCGTCTTTGAATATCTTTAAAATTTTAAAAGATAAAGAGCATGGTATCTATAATTTAAATGCCTTTCAGCTGACCTTATCTCTGATCAAAGATAAGAATGAGTTTCTCTACTTAGTTCTGAAGAAAGCCTCCCCCCCCACACTGATCACAGTCTATAGAAGTTGTGAATTTGCTCCTGCACTCAACTGATCAAATAAGATGCAGGAAAAGTAGGGGATTCATAACCACAGCCGATGGCTGCATGAAGGCTACGGATCCTAGGATATGCTCTCCTGCCATAACATATAAGATCACCGTGTGCACATTACTGAACTAAGGACCTTATCACACGGGGTCCAAAGCAGACAGAATCCAAAAGAAATCCCGACCTAATACGTATTATTTTTCCGTGTTTACACACGACGTCGCACAGAACCCCGACAGAACCCCGAACGAATCCGAAACGAATTGAGATCTTTTGAATTTCGGTTTCTTTAGGAAGTACAATTGTGCAACCGGAATCATTGCGCATTTACCGCGGGTCCGAAATGCATATGAACAGGCAATATGTATTGTCAAGCATTTCCCCATGGTTCCCCGCGCTATTTCCCATGGAACTGTGAGGAAGCATCTTATGACGTGTACTTCCTGTTTTGATTGGGCAACAAACGGAATGGGTAAACATGGTCCTCTCTGTTCCAACACGCGACCAGGGGTTGGTGGGAAAGCAATATTTCTGCGCATGTGCTAGAACATCATTGCTTGGTTATTTATGGGAATTTGTAACATGTGTGTGAATGGCAAATACGTATCCAGGATGCGCTTTCCGGGAAGCGTGATAAATGCACAATGACGGTAATTGTGTGCGATAGCCATTTACATATTGCGGGGGCTCTTTCGGTTCATTTCGGTATAGTACTGGATTTATTCTTATTTCGGTTGCTTTTCGCTTCGTGGCCAGCGTGTGATAAGGTCCTATCTATCTGCCTATGTGGCAGATAGATATGGGCAAGACTGGGCCTTTACAGACTGCCAGAAATAGTGCAGCTTGAGGTCACTTTAACTGTCCTGGCTGTGCTAGGGAATCATGGGAATTGGAGTTTTTTCTGGGATATTGAGCCTTCTCTGTCAGAGAGCTCTGGTGCCACAATAAACTACAGTTCCCATGATTCCTTAAAATGGCTCCTATCTTAACTCCTCCTTTTTCTGATTCTAATTCTTCTTTTCTTATTATGTTTTCAGCATATAAGTTAAACAAGTGGGTGACAGGATGTGGTCTTGCCTGACCCCTTTGCCTATTGGGAACTACTCTGTTTCCCTGAATTCTGTTCTGACAGTGGTCTCTTGTTCTTGGTACAGATTTCTCATCAGGACTATCAGATGTAGTGGCACCCCCACGTCTTTGAGTGCATTCCATAATTTTTCATGATCTATACAATTCAATGCTTTGCTATAGTCTATGAAACACATGCTGATTCTTTTTTGGAATTCTTTGATGCACTTCATTACCCATTATATGTTTATAATGTAGTCCCTAGTGCCCCTTTCTTTTCTGAATCCTGCTTGCACCTCCGGAATTTCTCTCTCCATGTATGGTTGGAGTCTATGTTGCAGAATTTTGAGCATTATTTTGCTTGCATGTGAGATTAGTGCTATTTTCCTATAGCTTTTGCAGTCTTTTGTATCTCCTTTCTTGTAGATTGGTATGCATATCATGTGTTTCCAGTCTGTTTGCCACCGCTTTGTTTTCCATATTTGTTGGCATATTTCAGTTCACACTAAAGTGGCATCTGCCTGTAGGCACTGTAGCAGTTGAATTGGGCTATCATCTGTTCCCAGTGATTTATTTTTTCCCCATTTCCTATATTGCAGATTCCACTTCACTTCTTAGAATTTGGGGTTTGTCTTCATATGGCTCCTTGTTCCAAATATCATCCATTCCCTCATCTCTTTTGTATAACTGTTCTGTGTATTGCCTCCAGCATCTTTTTATTTCTTCTTGTTCCTCTATTATGTTCTTTTTTTCTCCATAGAGCATCCCTGCCCTTGGTCTGAACTTGGCTTTAATTTCTTGGATTTTTTGATAGAGGCAGGCTTACTGTTGAACATAAAGACAACAAAAATAATGACTGTCTTTGCTATTTGGACTGGAAAAGAAAATGTCATGACAAGTGTGGGGAGAGCATATAAGTAGACTCTGCCAGGCACTCACTCCAGGAATTTTAAAATCCCTGGCTGTGGATGCCTTTGTGGTAAGAAGGGATGTGTGTGTGAGCAGTCCTTTTGATCATTCTGAAGATGTAAAAAAAAAAAAATCCAAAACATGTTAAGTTATTTATGGGGAGGAAGATCTCCTTCCTCCTCCAGCTGCCCCTGGTCTACCTTGCCAACACCAGGAAGAAGATTCACAACTAGCATGGATGACATACAGATGCAAAGAATTCAGACAAATCATTTTCAATGAAAAAGATTGCCTCCACACAGGGGCACACACCATTGGGGGGGGGGGGGGAGAAGGCCAATAAACATGAAATTTTTCACTCCAGTGCAAGAGTGGAGGAAAACAACACTCCCCCCGCCTTCTGCATATATATATATATAGAAGTTCTCAAATAGGTGAAATTATTTTTAAAAGACACAAAAACTACTCATAATTTTATCAATCAGGGAGAAAATTTGAAAAAAACACACAACTCTTCTCACATGCAAGAATAAAGTAAGCAAAGATTTATACTCCACAATAATGGCTAAGAATCATGATGAACTGAATATTTCTAAAGCAATGTTTTGTCTAACATTATATGAACTTATCTGGCAAGCTATAACCAGGAAGAGGGGGAAAGTATACATGAGACAATGCCAAAGGTTTGGATTCAGGATCTATCTTCTATGAACAGAAGGACGGCAATAACATCGAGTGCTTCTGCACAATTATTACAAACCCCTCCTCCACACATTTGCTCAGCCATCACCTATAACCTTATTGTATCTTTTTGGGGGAGGCGGGACGCTGGAGTGGCTGCCATGTGAAGGGTGGGATAGGGATGTATACTTCAGCCAACGCAGCTGTATGTAACTAAATTAGGCTCCCTAATCTGCTTTGTTAACTTCTGAAATCTAGCCATTGATGATACTAGATGAAGACATGATCAAGGCATAATTAAAAATTCATAACTGACAGCAAAGCTTGTGAAAAGAACGCACCTTGTTTTGCACCACCACCATTATCATCACCGATTTGTTACATCTCCATCCTGCCTTTCCTCCAATACAACTGAGGTCCAGACTATCTGAAAGACTGTATCTTCCCATAAGATCCTACCAGAGCTCTAAGATCTTCAGGGGAAGTCTTTCTCTTGGTCCCACCACCATCATAGATTCAGCCTGTGAGGCCATGAGAGTAAGAAATGTCAGTGTGTGGTGGATGGTGTGTGTTGCAGTTACCAAACAGCAGAGTTGTTAGGAAAAGCTGACAATTTTTTCCTGCTTGATTCCAGACTTCTTCCTCTGGATCCAGATGATAGTGCCTCAGCTCCCCAGCCTTACCAGCAGTCAGGAAACACACCAGTTGTAGTCTAAGAACACTACCTTTATTCTACAACCAGGAATATTTACATAGGTTGAATATTTACATAAATAGATCCTGCAACACATCAGCCCTGTGGAACACGTTTGAACCTTCCAAGCCTCCCTCTCTCACACACGCCCACATTATTATTGTTTGCTCAAGCTACCACCCTCTAGGGCAGGAGTAGGCAACCTTTTTGAGCCAGGGGCCGGGTTGCTGTCCCTCAGACAATTGGGGGCCCGAAGCACAATAAATAAATAAATAAATAAATAAGATAAAAATAATTTTAATAAATAAAAAAATATTAAAAATATATGCATGCACACTCTCTCAGCCCCAGAAAAGCCATGGCAAAACCCCTGTGGAGATTTTGCCAAGAAAACCCCAAGAACAAGTAATAACAACAATAATCAATATCATCATGGCGGTGGTGGCGGCAGGACCGGCCTGGGGCCGGTCTAAAGGCCTCGGGGGGGGCGCATCCAGCCCCCAGGACTTAGGTTGCCTACTCCTGCTCTAGGGTGTGTACATTCATGATGATTGGTTGGGTTCCACTTTCCCAGGCCTCCAGCCCAACCCATATTGCTGTCATTTGTGTCCATGTGACATCACATGTCTACGTAGTGTGTTTTGATTACAATGTCCCTCGTTCTCAAAACACACTAGAACTGGCTTCTTTGTTATCGTCTAGCACCTGTTGTTTGTCTGCCAAACCCTTGTTTTCTGAACTCTTCCCACAGGAAATGTCTGCCCCATACATCTTTACATTTCCAGTCTGACTGCATGTCCCATCAGGCATTTTCTGACAAGAAACTTCTCAGTGGCTGCTCCCATCCTCTGGAATTTATTTCCACAGGAGGCCAGGCAACCCCCCTTCCTTCTCTCCTGTTGCCGGCAAGCAATTTTTTTTTCTTTTCAAGCAGGTTCTTAGTATGTAATTGTACCCATTGGAGGCTTCTTATTGG
Organism: Phrynosoma blainvillii; assembly: GCA_026167975.1. NCBI lineage: Eukaryota > Metazoa > Chordata > Lepidosauria > Squamata > Phrynosomatidae > Phrynosoma > Phrynosoma blainvillii. Next base: position 267,195,815 of record JANUYF010000002.1, on the reverse strand, counting down.
AGTGTTTTCTTTTGTGTATTTTAATGGTTTTATATTTTTAACTTGTTATATTAATGTAATGTTTTTAATTCTGTTTTCAAAATTGTATTTTTAAAGTATTTTTTTCCCCTCTGCCGCCTTGGATTTGGTTTAGGAAAAAGGTGGCTAAGTAAATAAGCAAGCAAGTAAATAACTAAATAAAAATGAGTTTAAGGTCCTTCTCTCGCCACCTCCCCACCATCCCAAAACAGCCCTGTGAGTCAGGCCAGATTATAAGACTGAGCCGAAGTCACCCAGTGAGTTTTGTGGGTCAGTAGGGATTTAAATATGGATCTCCCAAGTCCCAGTCCAACTCTCGAATTTCTATACCACACTGGCCCTCTCTGTATGTATTTATATCAATAAGAAGTTATTTTATCAGTGACTGTTTTAAATTTATAACAGTAAGACAAATTGGCTTACACACATTTTAAAATTAAACATATTTTAGTTGAATGTATCACCCCTAACCATGTCCATTTAAAAAGACAATGCTAGGAATACATTCAAATGCCCTCTTAACTAGCTTCATAACCCAAAGGCTGGAACTGACATGGGAGAAGGTTAGACAACCCTCTCTCCTCTTCAGCAAACTATGACCAATTGCAGACAGGCAGTTTCTGTTTTACAGCACTGGCAACGCAACAGAGCTTAAAGAAAAAAAAAACCTGCCAATTTCTTTAGCAGAATCATCAAAAATATCTCACTGCTTCAATTATGCATCACTTTATGAAAACTAGAGATAAATGTGAAGCATTGTACAGACAGCAACTGCCAAGAGAATCCCAACTAGACCTGTCACAAAAGAGTATTAAGAACAGCTCAACTCAAACAGGCTGCCTTGATAAGAAGACTGAAGCCTTGTGAAGGGGCTAAAGCAGGGGTAGGCAACCTTTCCCCTTTAAGGGCCGAGGGACTTCAGTTCCCAGAAGCCTCAGCCATGTTGGCCAATAGTCCCATGTTGGCCAATAGCTCCTGGGATTCTGGGAGCTGAAGTCCCTCGGCCCTTAAAGGGGAAAGGTTGCCTACCTCTGGGCTAAAGTATCCTTACTTTAGTATGCAGAATGATATCTTTGCACTTTATGATCTTGTTCAGTTCTTTCATAGCTGCCCTTCCAGTCCTAATCTTCTGATTCTTGACTCCAGTCTCCATCCTGGTCAATATTTGAGTCAAGGTATGGGAGCTCTTTGATTATTTTAATTTTCTTATTATCTTGGAAAAATTCTTGTAGATCTTCCGTGGTCATAATTTTTATTTTCTTAATGTTCAACATTAAGCTTACCTTGGTGCTTTCCTCCGTAACCTTTTTCACTAGTTGCTCCACATCTTTCTTGCTTTCTGCTAGCAGTATTGTGTCCTCTGCATAGGTTGTTAATGTTCTTTCCCCTGATCTACAATCCTCCTGCCTCTGAGACTAAGCCTGCTGTGTCTACATATTTTCTGCATACAGGTTGAATAAACAGGGTGATGAAATGCAGGCTTGGTTGACCCATTGCCAATTGGAAAACCATTCTGGTTCCCCATATTCTGATCTAACAGTAACATCTAGTCCTGAGTGCAGGTCGATCAAGACAATCAGATGTTGTGGCATATTACATATGTCTCTGTGTGTGTAATATTTATGCCTAAAATCTGTAAGATTAAAGATTCTTAATTAATTAGTTCCCACACCAATGATGAGTCAAATACAAAGTACTTCCTGGGCACAAAAACTCTCTAGGGCCCATGCAGTAAAGCAGCTGGGAGAGAGAGGACACATGTGCAGGACTGCACGCAGGAGCACATGGCTATTTGAGCCAACTGGGCTTGAATATTTGTGAGTTTTCATTTTCGTCGGGGGGGGGGAGTTTGGAATAGATCCCCGCAAAAATGCAGGGGTGACTGTACTCTTGCACTTTTAATTCAGTTTGCAGCAAATAAAAGCAAGCTGAAGACAAAGTTGGGAGGAGGGAGAAATCATAACATTTTAAAAGCAGGTGAAAAAGTGGGATAGCAAAGGATTAACCTGGGCTGTTCAAGCCAAATCAGGACAGTTGGAGTTTATCAAGGCTTCTATTTAACTTCTATTACCCTGACCCCATATTTCTGTCCCTCACCATCTTCTGTCAGTTCAGACAGAAGGATATAGTGCAGGCTAAAATGAACAAGACTGAAAATGTGAAAAGTGGTGGGCCCAAAAAAGACAAGCCATAATACAGATAGTGCCAGGAGCATGTATAGATACGTGATCTATTTTAGCCCCTAGGATGGTCAGTCTGTGTGATGTTACACCCATTTGTAGACTGGCAGAATGTTATGTTTGATTCCAGGCAAGGGTCAGGGTCAGCCTTCTCTCTGACAACCACTGTTTTCCAAAAAATTATGCAACCTTTATCTGTTACCTTTTTAATGCATGGTTTCAAATAATGCATCACAGGAACCATTGCTCTTTTTTCCAGAAAATTACTGATCCATAATGCACTTAATTTCTCATAACTGCACTGCACCATCCAGATACACAAGAACACAGAATTCAAAAGCTAAGGCTATAGGTATGGACTATCAAATGCAAAAACAGGCCAGTTGCAGGTCATTAAAACTTTACACACAGGATAAATAATCAATATGCCGTGCATAATTCATCACAACATCCATCTGTAGGGAAGCCGTTCCCTCTGGAAGAGACATTTAGCAACTGCACTGTAGTGGAACAAAGCAGATTAGTACAGGCTTCCAGTCTTGCCTACATCCTTTCCACAGTGCTACTATAATCAATGAACCTTTTCTTGCAAAGCTGAACCCCATGGCTACTTAGGCTGGAGAGACTTGCACTTCTTAAAAACTCTCCCTGTTCAGCTGGGAATCATCTCAAAATAATGTGATTTCCAGAGGAACCTAGAATTTCAACATTATTCACAACTTAAGCACATAGGTGGCTTTATTCTGAAACTCTCTCGCTTAACTCCAATATCAACATGTTCCATTCACCAAAAAACTCTGGACTACTTCATGTATATTCTCACTCTCTCTCACACACACATACACATAGGGAGGCTGAGGATCCTTTGGCCATCCAGAAGCCGATAAACTATTCCTATTATGCCTCATCATTAAGCCGACTAAAGCTGAAGGGTACTGGAGTTCAGCAAAATCTGGAGGGCCACTTATTCCCTAGTCCTGATCTACCAAATGTAGCTATATGTTTGAAAAGTTACATTTAAATATACTGCAAGATGATTATGGTATCTGATCTGTGCAACATGTGCAAATCAGTCAAGTTTCCACTGGTATTATTTTCCTCAAGAGATTAACATTCATGTATAAATCAATTTTGTACATTCTCCCCATAAACATTCTATTATCCATTCCTCATTCGCTAGTAGTTGTACCAATTCCACTGCACAATTATCTCCCAAATATCTATACATGACTTGTGCAGCTGGTAAATTAACCCTTTTGGCTTCTTTGTTCAAGCCTCTAACAGTGCTTCATATGAGCAAACATATGAGGTAACATTCATCTGATATGATTCCTTGGATTAAACTAGGATCGATCCACTGATGTCTGAATACAAGCAAGCACCACAGGGGGGACCTATGTCACCCTCCAGACATCGCTGAACTGCAAACTCCAGCACTGATACGGCTAGGCTGGCTACAGCTGATAGGGGTTGCAGTCCAAAACTAACTGGAAGGTAGCATGAATTCCACCTCTACTACAGAATGTAATTCAAGGACCTAGCGATGTTAGTTTGGAAAATCAGTATGCAAAGGGATCTTGAAGAACCTTGAGACTAACTGAAAGAGAGAAGTTGTTACCATGAGAAGGGTCTCAAAGCTACTTTTAAAAAGTAATGAGAAATAGTGACTTTATTAGTATAATGATTAATGATTTCTAGTTATTATCAAATGTTGACCTAGGGCATGTTAAGGACCTTGATGGGCATTTTTTCAAGTTTTATGCCAATATTTTTTATCCTGGCATGAAGAGGTCCTCTCTCTCTCTCTCAAGAAAGTAAAGGAAATTACAGCTGTCCCTCCCTGTTCACGGACTTCAAGTCTGTGGTCTCGCTCTTTGTGGGAGGGACAAGTGGGGAGGAATAAAATGGTAGTGTGCTCCTGAGTGTGGCCTCACGTGAGTGCCATTATTTTCAATGGAGCTCAAATATTTGCGAGCCACCATTTTTGTGGGGGGTGGATGGGTTCTGGAACAGATCCCCTGTGAACTGGGAGGGGCTCCTGTAGCAGAACAAATTACATAAGAACATACTTTTTCATAACTGTATTGAGCAATTGTGACAGATCACTCTTCAAACACAGCAATGAATAATCAGATTAAATTACTTTTAGAAAAAAAAATTTCCAAGCTTTGCTAGGGAGAAGGATAGGGACCTTTTAATTCCAATGCCCCTTCTTCAAAGAAGAAGCAATGTCTTTTTTCATCTGTCTACAGTAAGCTTGTGTGGGTGGTCAAAATTGCCACAAAAGGAACTTTTGTTCCAGTGTTCACAATAGGTTTTTTAAAACCTAACTAAGCCAAGCAACGGTTCAGCCAGTACAGTATATATCAACACTGGAAAATATAATGCTGGTCTTCAAAATCAGTCATTTCTGATTAATCCAGAGAGTTTCAAACCCTGGTGTATTTGTTAAAAAAGAAAAAGGAAGGAAAAGAAAAGAAAAGAGGGCCACTACTGCACATTTTCAGTTCCATACATGATGCTCTCTGATAAAATCCTTAATGGAATCAGACACTGTAACTTTTAACTGCAGTTGTCTGCACACAGCAGCAAACATTTGAGTATGTAAAATGCAGTAGGCAACTGTTAAGGGGCTGTACTGGCCCATCAGGGGACTACTAAGAGACAGGCTCTTCTGGGGGGGGAAAAACAATTACTGTAATCTTTTTTTTTTTTTTTTTTTTGTCCCCAAATGTCCACCAACATCCTGGTGCTGAAAAACCTGTGTGTGTGGAGAGAGAATGTTCCAAAATTGCCTCCTACACTCCTAGCGGGCATTTGGGACAAAGCAATTGGGGACACTGGGGGCACATGTGGCCTGTGGGTCACCCTTTGTTCAGCTATGGTTTTAGAGAACCAAATCTGCTTTCCATCAATGTCTTAAACTATGCACAGCCTTTTCCTACTTGGAACTGTCCAGACTGTTGGGCTACAAGTGATTAACCTGTCAGACAAAGCCATAAGGCATTGATATGGCAAAAAGCATCTCTGAAAAGATTGCCGAGCAGATACTTTGTTTATCCTTTTGTTTGTTCTATACCAAGAACAAGCTCAAGTGACAGGTTCCCCCCCCACACACACACACCTTGGTGTTATGTAGTATACAGCCAGCATGGCAAAATGGTTTGAGCACTGAATAATGACTCTGGAGAACAAGGTTTGAATCCCCACTTGGCCTTGAAAACCCAGGGGGTGACCCTGGGCAAACTGCACACTCTCAGCCTCAGAAAACCCCATTTTAGGTTCACTTTAGGGTTGCCTGAGTTGGAAATGACTTGAAAATGCATGACAACAAGCATATACAGAATTTGGTTTTCTAACAGTAATAATTTAACAGCATCTTTAGTCATCAAAATGGACTCCATGAACCATAGTCCTTACAGAATACTGCTATTAACTCTAACAGAGCTCACAATAGGTACCGATATTTTAAATAAAGATATTTAAATATATATTCATACACACACACACACACATGCACGCACACACGTACACACAGAGGAAGCAAATACTTTAAGGCTAGTCAACGTGCAATAATTACTTTGCATATGTTTGAATTAATTTCTATAAGCAAGTTATCCTTCATCTTTGAAAAACTCATGGCATTCTAGAATCTCAGAGAATGAATTTCCTAAACTCCAGAAACACTGAATTAAGCAAAAGTGTAGTCACAGTTCCAAAGATAGGAAAGGCAGCTTTCTGGAACTAATTTGAGGGAAACTCATCATGTTTTCCTTTCTCTAACATGTTTATTTAGCTTCCCCCTCACTTGCCTCCATACTACCATCTCAGTGGAATGCATGAATCAGAAGCAGCATATATATACCCTGTGTCCCCATGACTCCTCAGTCGAAGGCAGTCTTGCAATGCCAGCCATCTTCAGCAAGCAAAAAGCAAAAGCCAGACAACTCAGCCAGATTGATAACAGACTCCTGAAGCAGAAATGTATCTCAAGGTGCATATGGGTAAACACCTACATCTTGCACCCCAGACTGATGTGTTATACAGCTACAAGAAAAATGAAAAACAAAGATAAACACATTTGTATGCAGCCTGCATCCCCCTCTTGATGTAAAACAAAAAACAAGACAAAACTGGAGGCTAGTTTTGAGTTTTAGAACTAACCATGTTCCCTATAACTACTTTCTGGATAAATTACCTGTGACACAACTGTACGTTTTTGTTTTTTTTTTTAAAAGAAGATGAATTCCCAGTTTTCTGTTCACCCTCAGAGAGCTCATGGATACAGAAGCATGCATCACAGCCAGTTTAGGTAGTAGACTAAAATATTAAAGTATAATACTTTATAGATTAATTTAAAATAAAATGAAAAGCTTGAACTCTCCTGAGAAGCCAAGATGACTAAACTAAGACTGAAGGGTAACATGACTGCTTTCTTGAAATACCTCTAGGCCTGTCACAAAGAGGAGAATGCAGGTTTGTTCTCTGCTACCCCAGAGGATAGGGATAGATCTAATGGTTTTAAGTTATGGGAGGGTAGAAAAAACTTCTTGACAGTAACAGTGGTTTGACAATGGAACCAATTGCCTGGAGAGGTGGTGGGGTCTCTTTCCCTGGATCTTCAAAAAGAAGCTAGATAGCCATCTCCAAAGGATGATCTAACTGGATTTTCTGTATGGGAGGATTATACAATGGCCAAAGGGAACCCTTCCAACTGTATGATTCTATGAGACTATCATACTTTGGACATATCATGAGAAGACATGACTCATTAAAAAGGACAATAATTCTTGGTGTGGCAGAAGGCAGTAGGAAAAGAGGAAGACTGCATTACAGGAGGATAGAATCAACTGAGGAAGGCACAGACCTAAAATTACAAGACCTTAGCAGGGCTGTTGATAACAAGTAACTTGGAAGTCTCTAATTCATAGGGTTACCATAAGTCTAAATTGACTTGATGACAATTAGCAGCAAAAAATAAAAATAAAAATCTGACAAGCCATTGTTGTTTTCCAGTCACTTTTAGCCTTCCCCAATCTTTCAGCTTATTTGAAGCAGAAAAACAAATGTTCTTTCATCTCAGTTGTGCAACCATATTTTTATGCCAATCAGCAGTGCCAAGCTGAAAAGGTGAGAACTGACCAAAATGCAATCCAATTAAACAGATAACACAAGAAAGCTTTCCTGTACAAGACTCAAAGTTTCTTTAATATATAGAACACTTTCTGGCAATAATACTCCTGTTAGAGCAGCATCACACGTTGCCCAACAACCCTATTAGCTAATAACTTACACTTTATGCAGATAATCTGTTCTTTAACAAAGCCACAAAGCATCAGCACATATATCACATTTTTCTGATGTGTTAATATCAACATTATTTATATTAATAAAAACCTTGCAGTTACCAAATATATGAGTACGTAGGTTGGTGGCATCAATCTGTACTTGGAACTATACTGAATGTAGACATTCATCACACTTTTCCAGCAATGGCTCATTTCTTTGTTAAAAATTCCAGTTGGTGCATAGGATGAAGGGTTTCAGTAAATCTTTGGCTAACAAAAGCCACATCTTCCCAGCCTGCCTCACCCTCTTTCAATTTCCTGGCACAGCACTAAACCCAAACCTTCCATTCTGACATCAATGCACAGAACAAATGACTTCCTTGCATCAGCAAAAAATGAGTGCTCTTGAGTGTACTGAACAAGTAATAATTTCCCTAAAAGCCTCCTCAGATTTTTTACTCTCATTAGACTCATAAACTCTTCTATCATGTCACAGATCTGCTCTTCTCCTTTGCTTGAATTTTCTTTCTTATTAGCCATACAGAATGATTACATAAAGATTTTTCAGTGTTTCCACTATCCCAGGATAAATCACCTTTCTGTAAAACTCTTTCTGTTGACCCCAAAGGCTCATGGAATGCATTTTGTGTTGATTATATTAATTGTTTGAAAAGCTATTCATAAAAGCTGTTAAAAACTTTTTTAAAAAGTGGAGACTGGTACTGGAAAAAATAATCACTGGATGTATTTTGGAAGAAGTTTTCAAGTGGTCCCTAGAAAGCTCCAAATGTTTTCACTAACTTATGCAAGGCTTACTTGGTTCTTTCATTTTCCATTGTCATATTGTTCTGAATAAAAAGTCAGCTGAATTTTTTTCCCCATGTCCATTCTCTTGAAACAACCTGAAAGAACCATTTCTGTGCTTAGTTGCCTAGAAAAGGTGGGGTGAAGAAAATGAAAAGGCAGTGGCTAAACCATGCTGCATGCATTATGGTACCAATGTGTCATCAAAGCTTGTTTCAGAAATCAATGCTTCAGGTCAGATTTTCTGAACTGGTGTCCTCCAGATGTGTTAATCTACAGCTCCCATCATCCCCAGCCATTATGGGGAAAGTTGTCACCATGGAGAAGGCTGTTACAGACTAATGTGTTAATGGGGTTTTTGTACATTATATCAGCATGTCACCATTCACGTGTGTGAATACATATGTATACACACACATATACACAACTCTTAACAAGCCATAACTTTCCTGAAAAAAGATAACTGGTTTGCTTAGACAATGAAGCCAGCCAAGGAATCTTAAATTTATCCCTCCATTTTGCAAATGTCTTCTAAATTAGAGCCTGCTAGCCAATCCTCAGCCATCACTTGGAAAGAAAGTCTTTTGTAACATGATAGCATACATAATAAGCCACCAACTTTGAGCCAGACCACTGTGAGGGGAGACAGGAGTCTCTTTGAAAATGACTCATGTAAACTAGGCTTCACCTCTAGCCTGGTCAATTCTTGCTCACAATGAATAACTAGTTATCCTGTCAGTATGAGACAATGTGATAACTGGCTTGACCTGTCATGGTCTGAGATGCCAACAACAGGACAGATGATAAGGTCTTGTGGTCTCAGCCAGATTCTACCAATAATGAATTGACTGGATTTCTCTGCTGCAGCTTTTTATTACGTGATTGCAGTGTAGTGGAACATTAGCTCACACTTTAAGCTTCCCCTTCAACTTGGGGCCAGAGAGGGAAAAATATCTATTACTGGGGCAGAGCAGATATGAAGTGTTTAAAACATATACTCACAAATACACTATACATCATTACCCAAGGGAATTGGGAAGGAGAGGAAATATTAGATCATTCCTGAAAGTCAAAAGCCTATTTAAAAATTATTCTATCTTCCAGTTGACAGAACATGCATTTCAACACTGTTCTTCTTTCAGTGTACACCCACAGCAGGACACAGAAGTGGACAAGCTTCCATCACATCACCCAACAAAGAGAAACATATAAACACCAACTTCTCCTGACTTTACAAATGAAGGCTGAAAGTCTGATGATCACTGGAGATCACTGGAGACATAAAATGGTGCAACATATTCAGTGATCAGGCATGTAGGCCTCCAGGCACATCAGGGAATACAACACTACTGTATCTCATAAATGACTCCCTGCATATAGAAAACTAGCACTCAGAAGAGTAATGTTTAATCTAACCATCTCTCTGAGATGCTAGCATTAAACATGCAGAAACTTACTTATATCCAAGTATGCAGCACTCCCCAAATATTTGTAAATACTAAAATCCTTCTAACTCAACACCTCATCACAGCTGTTCTTGCAGATGTTAAAACTCTAATGGACTGCCCATATGTTTAACTCAGTACTGTCCTCCCAATTTTTTCCACAACCAAATGAGCATTATTTCTGTGGCTATTTCTATGTCTCTGTTCATTTTGATCCGCTCTCTGTTTATGTCTCTGTTCATGTCTCATATCTGGGATCAAACATTGATTGGAATGGGGACTGCAGCCAGGAAATCAGAAGAAGATTAAGAATGGGGAGGACGGCTATGAAAGAACTAGAAAAGATCCTAAAATGCAAAGACATACAACTCAGCAGAAAAGTCAGAATCATACAGGTCATCATATTCCCTATTCCATGTATGGATGAGAGAGCTGGACAGTTAAGAAAGATGATAGGAAGAAAATCAATCCATTTGATATGTGGTGCTAGAGAAGAGTGCTGAGGATCCCATGGACAGCCAAAAGGAAAAATAAATGGGTCCTAGAGCAGATCAAGCCAGAGATATCCCTAGAAGCCAAGATGACAAGACTTAGGGCCTATACAGACTGCCAGAAATAATTCGCTAGGGAATCATGGGAACTATAGTTTATTGTGGCATCAGAGCTCTCTGACAGAGAAGGCTCAATGTCTCAGAAAAAAAATACAATTCCCATGATTCCCTAGCCCAGAGCCAGGACAGTTAAAGTGGCCTCAAACTGGATTGTTTCTGGCAGTTTGTATAGGCCAGGGGTAGGCAACCTTTCCCCTTTAAGGGCCGAGGGACTTCAGCTCCCAGAAGCCTCAGCCATGTTGGCCAATAGTCCCATGTTGGCCAATAGCTCCTGGAATTCTGGGAGCTGAAGTCCCTCGGCCCTTAAAGGGGAAAGGTTGCCTACCCCTGGTATAGGCCCTTAGACTGTCGTACTTTGGACACATCATGAAAAGGCATGAATCGTCGGAAAAGACAATAATGTTAGGAAAGGTGGAGGGAAATAGAAAGAGAGGAAGGCCAGATGCTAGATGGATGGACTTTATGAAAGAGACAATGAATATGAGTTTCCAGGAGTTGGGAAGAGCTGTAGAGGGCAGGGGGGGCTGGAGATTCTCATCCATAGGGTTGCCATGGGTCGAGATTGATGCAAAGGTATTTAACAACAACAAGAAGTTCACTTTGTGCTTGTGTCTCCAAATGGCTCAAATTTCTTATATATAAAGAGGCATCATACTCAAGGATTCACTCCTATGCTTCCAACCTTCAAATACTTGTGCAGCTGAAGAACTTTATGCCCCTATTTTCCAAAAAGAAATTTATTTTTATGTATAAGAGCTTTTTAATATTACACCAATGTAAAGGCACAAATAAATAAATAAATAAGCCAGTGGCAAAGCTGCAAATCCACCTATCACATTTATCTCACTTGTGAAAAAGAGAATCTGTGCCCACTGATGTGCTGAGAACTGGATCTCACTTTCTATTATTCATTTTCTATTAATGTTCATTTCAGTTAGTAATGACATAGCAGATCATTTAGGAGCCTGGATTTAAAAAACAGTGACCAAAAGCCATGCAACTCTGATGAGTTTCTCTTATGTGCAAACTACTTACTGCTGCTTTAGTTGTTTGGCACAGTCATTTACGGAAGAATTTCTCAAATAATTCCCAAAAGGTAAGAATCAGATGGGATGTCATCCACAAAGCAGTACATAAAAAGTAGCAGATTGTTAGCATGACTTTCAAAGCCAGCTTCAAACCTGGCTGGCCTACTTTGGCATTACAGCAATTGGCACAATGGGTTCCCTGCTAACTGCCAATGCAGGAAAGCTATAAATGGATCACAACTAAGGAGCCAGCTTTCAACCTGATTTTAGTATGTCAGACCAGAACAGTGATAATTCAGAAAAAGTTTATTTGAGATATACTTGCTCCAAAGTGACTTGAATACATGAATTAATGGTCCTTATTTTTTAAAAAAACAACAACAACTGAAGATTTCTAATTGAAAAAAGGTTGCCTACTTTACAAAACTGTAATGATTATGCTTTTGTTGTTGTTCCACAACAGTTCCACAAGCACCACTGAGGCATCATTTTTACACCACAAAATGACTTATTGGTGGAATAGGGGACGTGGGGGACTTGTTATCAAATAAATGAGGACAACACTTCAACTACTTAACTCCCCCAACCGGCAGCAGCGGCGGCGGCAGGGGTCTGCCTGGGCCGGTAAGTCCGGCGACCTGGGCCGGAACTGGCCCGGGGGCCGTAGGTTGCCGACCCCTGCCTTAAGGTATCAAAGTATAACATGTGGCTTAGAACTATTGTGCACGTATCGACCCTATAATTCAAGCCCCAGTGAAGTAAGAAATAATGCAAAAACAAATTCTCAGCACATTGTATCACTTTGGACACAGCTACAGAACTGAGAGTGGGGTCAGAGTCGACAGGCAGAACACTTGCATAAAGGAACATAATCTGAGAAATCCAGCCATAGCTAAATTTTTAATTTTACAAAATGTAAACAAGGCTTTCAGTGTTTTAGAAACAAGCAAATACCAGCCTTAACCACCATGCATCCTAAAATTCTGTCATTTTAATGGGACTCAAAGGCACATATTCAAAATAGCAGCCCTCCACCACCTGTTTTGGTCGGCGTGCGACTGCGCGCGTCGTGGCCGGCATTTTTTCTCCAAAATGGCGGCCGCGACGCGTTTGCACGCCGACCAAGACCAGCCATTGGTGGAGGCAGCGGCGGTGGAAGCAGTGGAGGCGGCGGCAGAGGCGGAGGTGGAGGCGCTACCGCTGCCGCCTCTACCTCCGCTGCCACCTCTGGCTCCGCCGCCGCTGGCTCCGGCTCCTCCTCCTCCTCCGTCGCCGCTGTCGCCACTTCCGCTGCCGCCGCTGAGCCCGCTTTTAGCAGAGCGGGACGCGGCCTGCATTTTGGTCTCCAAAATGCCGGCCGCGTCACGTTTGCACATGCGCAGGATTTGCGCATGCGCAAACGCGACGTGGCCAGCATTTTGGAGACCAAAATGCAGGCCGCGTCGCGTTTGCGCATGCGCAAATCCTGCACATGCGCAAACGCGATGCGGAGACCAAAATGCAGGCCACGTCCCGCTCTGCCGAAAGCGGGCTCAGCGGCGGTAGCGGAAGCGGCGGCAGCGGCGGCGGAGGAGGATGAGGAGCCAGCGACGGCGGCGGCGACGGAGGAGGAGCCAGCGGCAGCGGAGGAAGAGGAGGCGGCAGTGGAGGAGGCGGAGGCGGCGGAGGCGGAGCCAGAGGCGGCGGCGGCAGGGGTCCGCCTGGCTCGGTAAGGGGATTCGTGGGGGGCGCGCGCCGTCATTCCCCCCCCTTCAAGTCATTTCTGACATGGCAACCCTAAGGTGAACCTATCATGGAGTTTCCTTGGCAGAATTTGTTCAGAGGGGGCTTGCTTTTGCCTTCTTCTGAGGCTGAGAGAGAGTGTGACTTGCCCAAGGCCACTCAGTGGGTTTCCACGGCCAAGCAGGGACTTGAACCCTAGTCTTTCAGTGTCCTAGTCCAACACTCAAACCATTACACCACACTGACTGTCCAGGTATCATATAGACAACTCTTATTTTAGCTACACTCATAGCAAACACACTCTGTCTTCCTCTAATGCAGGGGTAGGTAACCTTTCCCCTTTAAGGGCCGAGGGACTTCAGCTCCCAGAATCCCAGGAGCTATTGGCCAACATGGGACTATTGGCCAACATGGCTGAGGCTTCTGGGAGCTGAAGTCCCTTGGCCCTTAAAGGGGAAAGGTTGCCTACCCCTGCTCTAATGTATTTATGTGAAACAGGGCTACATCAGCTGTTGGGTGGAGAGTCTGGACGGATGATTCTTTCAGGTGATACTGAGAGACTCTTGCCAAAGCATGTAGATTGCTTCAGACTTACAGCTTCCACAGCTTTCTGTATGCACTTGAGACCCATCAGCCTCAAATAGACAAAAGATTCAGTGATATGAGCTCAGAAATGCTCCTGGGGCTACAGGCCAAATGGAAAACTGAAGGCCTCATAGCCTTCATTAATCACAGAAGGGAATAAGGATATGTATCATTATCTCCTGTAATTGACAGGAAATAAGCTACCAGGGAGGCTCCACAGTTCTGTGCTAGAGCATGCACAGTAAGTCCCAGGTTCTGCCCTGGCATATCTAGTTAAGAGGATTAGGTAGAAAATGTTGAAAAGGATATTTCAACCCACAGCTCTGAATAGTCAGATTCCAATCAATTTTTATTTATTATTGTATATTAATTGGAAGCAGTGGCTTAGTGGTTAAGAGGCCAGTTCTGATGACCAGAAGGTCAGAAGGTTGGTAGTTCGAGGCCCGGGTGCTGCATGATGGGGTGAGCTCCTGTCACTAGTCCCAGCTTCTGCCAACCTAGCAGTTCAAAAGCATGCAAATTCCACTTCAGTGGGACGATGACAGCCATGCTGGCCATATGACCACAGACAAATCTGGCTCTTATGCTTAGCCACAGAGATGAGCATGGCTCCCTACAGTTACGACAAGACATTTGTGGCAAGAGAAAACTTTTACCTTTACCTTTATTGCATATTAATTATTTACCGTATATCCTGCTCTATGCCATAAGTATATCCTGCTCTATGCCATAAGAGCTCCATGTGGTTTACAATAAAATCAATTTAAACAATTTAAAACATAGAACCATACAAATTTAAATATTCTAAAAACATATTACGGAAACTTAGTAATTTAAAATTCAAATAACTTAAATGTTAAAACAGCCTGAGACCATGTATGCATACAGGTTTGGATGAAGTCATTTAGGGCCCATAGACTTTAATAAAAAGCTAAGCTTTAACTTGGCACCTCAATGAAACCCATATTGGTGCCAACTAGGCCACCAAAGGAAGAACATTCCACAACCAAAATGCTACAGTTGAGAAGATCCTCTTTCACATCCTCACACAGTGCACTGCTCCCACTGGTGCAGTGCAGAAGAGGGGCTCCCTCCAATAGATCTTGGTCCATAGGTTGACATATAAGGAGTGTACTTTTTCAAATACCAAGGTACTGTGCCATTTGGGGGCTTTTAAATGTCACTATCAGCATTTTGAATTTAGACAAGAAATGAATATTGGCACCCTGTGCAATTCCTTTAAAACTAGTATGATATGGTTTCTGTAAGCTAAATAAGCAATTTAGCTGCTGTGTTTTGCATCAGCTGAAGCTTCCAAGCTGTTTTTATGGGCACTTCCATGCAGAGAGCATTGTAATTGTTTCATGATGAGGTTACCAGTGCATGTACCACTGTAGCCAGGTTATCCCTGTTTTTAGTTGCAAGCAAACTTATTTTTAGTTGCAAGTACAGAGAGGGAAGTTAAATGTTATAATCTTCTAGGCCTATTTTCTTCTGGTTTTACTTTTCACACCAACAAACCAACCAAAATTCCTCTTCTAGGAATATGACAATAAGAACAATTACTAGTTCTCATGCCAGATAGTTTCCATCATATCTGCCAAATAGAGCAACAGCCAAAATATCACTAGTATTATATATCTCCACCTCCACTTTGTTGGCAAAGCACTTTGCTTCCCAAGTAGTGACATCTACAACATATTGCCTCACATAGCACAATATGAGCTAATAGAAAAAACAGTCTGTTCCATGAAAACCATTCTTCCATCTCAAAAAAGCTTGGAGAGAACTTTAAGTTCAATATTTATGATATATTAATCCAGACTTTTTCTATATCATGAAAAAGTGGCATATTGGTATGGGATATAGAACAGAATGAAAGAAAATGAGAATGGAGCTGGGTCTTCTCTTAGTAACAGAGATGAGCACCGCCCTCTATGGTTGGACATGACTTGACAACCTTATCAATGGGGAATACCTTTACCTTTTTATCAGTATTGGAAGCCAAGACAGAAAACCATATTGAATAAGGAAGATTAATGGAAGCAAATATTAGTTACCATAAACCATGAGATAACTTTTACTTTCCATTGGAATCTGAATCATAATTTTACAAGATCTTTCTATTTAGGCCATTGATTATATTTTCAGATATTTCTCTAGCCTTCACATCTGCAAAAAGTGACAGATGCAACCAAGGAAGCTAACCTTTCTTACCTTTTGTCAGAAGATAAGTCTGAGTCAGCCATGAATGGTTCACTTCTAAACATTGGAATGTGGATACATACTAATATACAGAAGATTGATGCATGTGAACTGACTCTAGTGAGTGGGTGTGCTTCCACATCATGTGAAAACATGTTTTAATATGCAAAGGAATCTTGTAGCACCTTTGCATCTGAGGAAGGAGACCAAGTCTATGAAAGCTTATGCTACTAGACAATCCCAAAGGTATTACAAGATCCTTTTACATACTGATATTCCATACGAACACAGCTATGTTTCTGAATTCAACCCCCATGGTTTAATATGTGAGCCCAAATTAGCTTCAGGCAGCCCCAGGCACATGCACTCATCTTTCTTTTCCCTATGTACAGCAAAAAAAAAATCTAAATAAATAAATAAATAAGTTTTTGAACCCCTTGCTTTTATTTTTGCTTAACAAGTTTGCCTACAATTGTTCACGTCCAGAGGGTCCAGGGAAGGTCTTTCCAGGAGCGGCCTAACCGCCACTTCCTTCAAACTTGATGGAACATGGCCTTCCCTAAGGGATGCATTGATGATGTCTCTAAGAAACATCCTCAAGGCATCTCCTCCCTGGATAGCCAGCCACAAAGGGCAAAGATCAAGAGGGCAGGTTGTTTTCTTCACTCTACCAAGAAGCTTGTCCATGTCATCAGTACTCACGGATTGAAACTGAACCAGTATAATTTCATCAACAGAGTTGCTGGACACCTCATCAATTGATTCTGCTACAACACTGGCACCTAAGTCAGCTCTTATCTGAGAGATTTTATCTGCAAAGAAGTTGTTAATCGCATCACAGCAGGCCATCGTCGGGTTAAGTAATGGGTTCTGCACAGGTGGAATCTGTGTCAGTTCCCTTACCACCCTAAACAGCTCTGCCAGATGGGACTCTGCAGATGCAATACATGCAGAGGAGAAAGATTTCTGAGCTGCACATATTGCCTCTCTATAGGAACAAACAAATTTCCTATGATGAGTTTTGTCAGATAAGAGTCGAGTTTTCCACTAGATGCACTCTAGTCGTTGACCAACCTGCTTCATCTTCCTAAGCTCTTCAGTGTACCATAGTTTATGATTTGAAGCGGGTTGGAAAGGACGCTTGGGAGTCATTGTGTTGATAGCCTTGACGAGATCGGTGTTCCAGGTATTAACCAAAGCTTCGACAGAATCACTGGCATTACCAACCATTAAACCCTCTAAGGCTTTCTGGAATCCAATTGGTTCCATAAGCCTTCAAAGGCGGACCATTCTAATGGGTCCACCACCCCCGGCGGGGCGGATGGTGGTTCTTAGTTCAGCCTTGATCAGGAAATGATCCATCCATGACAATGTGGTGGTTTTAATAACCTCTAACCACAGATAATTCCTGTTCTGTACTGAAGGGTATGACCCGCACAACGAGGGGGCCCGACAACCAATTGGGATAGGCCCATGTTCGACAAACTGGTCTCGAGTGGAATGCTGAAGTTGCCCAAAACTAGAAGTCTGGGCAATTCCAACAGCAACTCTGAGACCAGTTGTGTCAGCTTGTTTAGGGAGTCTGTTAGAAAACGGGGTGGACAGTACACTAACAGAATCCCCAAACTATCCTTAGTCCTCAGGCTTAGGTACATACACTTGAAGTGGACTGTGTTCCAGACAGGTATCCTGGTCAAGGTGAGGTTGTTCTTATGAACCAGAGCCACTCCGCCCCCCTGCCCACTTTCCCCTTACCTGCTCGCTAACAGAGTATCCAGCTGGGAGGGCCTGCATCCAAGTCATGGCGCTATCCTCTCCCAGCCAGGTCTCTGTAAAGCAAGCCAGGTCGGCATCCTCATCTAAGAGGTCATAAATAATATTGGTCTTATTTTTGACCGACCTGGCATTGTAAGGTAAGGTTCTGTGGAATGATTGGTACACTCTCCAGTCCATTCTGGGAAACAGAGTGAACTGAAGGCGGGATAGATTTCAAACATTGATCCTGCCTCCTTTTGCAACAACCCTTCGCTCTGTTCCCACCATATCTTCCTTTCCCCTGCACAACCTCAATATCTGCTCCCAGATCATTCCCGGCCATGCATGGAGGAGTGACTTTTGAAGCCAGCCACTCCTGGCCACGCCCCCTCTCGCTGCTCCCTTCTCCTGAAGTTAATTCTGCTTCTGCAGTCTTCTGGCCCCGGTGGAGTGGGGGAAAGAGAGGCTGCTGCAGTCTGCTTCAGGCTGACTCAGAGTTTTTGAAGGCTCCTCTGCACCCACTCAGCTGTGCTTGAGAGTTATAGACTGGCAAAGCAGCTTTTGAAGCCTCCTCTGCATCAGCTGTGCTGGAAAGATGTAGACCAGCAAGGGAGCTTTTGAAGGCTCCTCTGCACCCACTCAGCTGTGCATCTCCATTACTAAGCCAAAGAACCAATGTTTGTCAAAGACAACTCTGTGATCATGTGGCCAGCATGACTGAACAGAACACTGTTACCTTCCCACCAAAGTGGTACCTATTTATCTAGTTGCACGTTTGCATGCTTTCGAATTGCTAGGTTGGAAGAAGCTGGGACTAGTGACAGGAGCTTACCCCATCACACAGCACTTGGGTCTCGAACTACCGACCTTCTGATCTTCCAACCATTGGAGTCAATGTCTTAACCACTGAGCTACTGCATCCCTAATAATACTCAGCAATACTACATACATATTTCTGAATTCCTTCTTTAAGATATGAAAGAGGAAAGGAATTAGAAGAGCACACTTCAGCAAACTACAGGTCATTCTGAAATAACTGAATTGGCTGACTCATTGGACCCAAATCAAGGTGTTAACAAACAAAGCCTTAAATATCCAGATACCCAAAGGATTACTTGATCCAGTACTAACTCGCTAAACAAGCTTGATGGCAGTTCCACAGAGTAATGTGGCCTATCGGACTATTATGTGTGACAGCGCTTTCTTGGCACTCACTTATGAAACATCCTTCCTTTATTAACCTGGTTGATCCCAACTTTTGTCTTTCAGGTGCCATGAAAAAGTTCAGGTGCTATGTACATTTATTTGTACGAGCATTTAGGAAATAATCCAAGAGATTAATTTGTCTAACTGCTATGGCTTGAATCAGTTCATGATTTAAAATATTTGTAATTTTACGCATGTGCAGTTTTGCAATTCAGTTATTTTGTGTACAGTTTTGTGATTTTATTATATAAATACACTGGCACCAGGGTAGTTCTTAAGGGATGCTCTTTCCAAACCCTAAGCCTAATTATGCATGTAAACACCCCATCATAGGAGCGCATTTAAAAGGGATTTTATCTTAATGTGGCTCTATATAGACATTAGTGATGGAAATTAGTAGAAGGAAAGCAAAAACTCAATAGTTAGTGTATTATTGCTAAGTAAAAAAAGCAAAATAACTATTCATGGTCATGATGTAAAGGGTGGTGTGTTGGGATGATCCAGACATTAATAGCATGAACTAAGGGAGTCATTCTAATGGTAATGAGAAAGATATAGGCCAGGATGCAAAAAGAGAGTGCAGCCTTATAAAAGGCTCATTCAACTCCATGCTCATGGAGGCTGTGTCAATAAATACCTTTTTACATTTTAATTTTATTATTATTTAGTGTTAAGAATAACAACAACAAGAAGAAGAATAGAATAAACTTCATTTATATTCCACATTTTCCCCTAGGATTAAGACTCATTCTGGCTTAGAAATTAAAATGGATACATTATACATAAAAATATACAAAAGATTATAACTAAAATGTAATTAAACTATCAGTAGCATTTAAAACTATTTGATAAGCAGATTTATTGCTTTCACACATTAACGCTAACTGATGATGTCTATTTCAGATTTTGTTGTATTATGTGGCAAAACAGTCACTGAGAATGTATATCTCTCCATATACTGATGGATACAACCTCCTTAAGATGTAGTGGCTGGCCATGCTAGCTGTAGCTGATGGAAGCCAACAACATCCAGAAACCCATCATTTCCCCACTTCTGCTGTGAGATACATTAATCTTATTGCACACAGAGGGGTGGGGAGTGCTGAACTCAGGAGTTAGTAACCAAACACCAGTTGGGTTCCTAGCAGAGACAAAATCTTGCATTATGAGTGAACAATGCTTACTCGTGCATGAGATTTGGGAAGGTATCTAGCTTTATCTGGCTCCTATATGCTTATTATTATGATACAAGGAATGGTATATCAGTTTGATACACCACAGCAGAGAGTGGGTCCTTATTATTTATTAAATAAATAAATAAATAAATATGTGAAAGGTAAACAGAAGCATTAAGCTGCTTAGCAACTCTTGCTTGTTTGCTTTAGTATTTCCAGGATTCTGGAAATAGCTCCAACACACAGCTTACTTCCCTTTATGTTCACCAGCTGTTGCACATAGTCAGGATCAGATCAAAATTAAATACCAATTTAACCAAAATTTTCCTGTATATAGGACCATACAACAATTAGGCTACTTGAACACCAAGGAAAAAGCTGAACACACTCTTTTCACCACCTCAGTCACTAAGATTAACAAGATGATAACTATAACGCTGCAGGAACATCTCTGTCATTTGTACAGACAAACTGAATCATTCTGCAAGATCACAGTTTCTCGCAGCAAGCCAGAGAGTTCCACTCTTCAGCCAAGGGACAGAAGAAGTGACAAATCTGGCTGTTTCCCGAAATGCATGTAGCACCAAATAAAATCTTAATTTCTGTTGTGTGGTTTCAAATCATTTGCCAACTTTGCTGATCCTAACTTGATCTTAACACAGAGTTTTCTTGTCATGAGTTGTTCAGAGGAGGTTTGCCATCACTTTCCTCTTAGTGGGTTTCCATGCCTGAGGAGGAATTTAACCCTGGTATCTCAGAGACATACTCCAGCACTGAAGTCACTGTACCATGCTGGCTCCTCAATTAAATCTGTATTAGCCAAAGCAGAAATACGTCAAGTAAAAATCATTTGAGTGTTTTATCCTTCTTTGTTTTCAAGCTGAACATACTATTCAGTGCTACTAAGAAACACACAACATGAGAAGACAGGACTCACTAGAAAAGACATTCATGCTTGGAAAGATGGAGGGCAGCAGGAAAAGAGGAAGACCACATTCCAGTTGGCTAGACTCAATCTAGGAAGCCATGGCTCTTAGTCTGCAAGATCTGAGCAGGGCAGTTGATGAAATGGTGACTTCAAGGTCTCTGATTTATGGGGTCACCATGGGTTAAAGTCAACTCAATGGCAGTTAACAACAACAAAGAAATACGTGCAAGGACACTAAGGGGTGGAAGCAGGTTTCCAGCCAGCTTCAAGGCAGAGCATTTAGATGACACACGCCTTGAAACTGTCTGGAAAGCGCACCCAAGCCATGCTACGGGGAAAAAAGCCAGACTAAAATGGAGCTGGATTTTTCCACTTATTCCCAGAAAGTGCTCACATTCTGATGTGCATATAAATGCACAGGCACCAGGGTGATTCTAAAGGGATGCTCTTACCAAACCCTAAGCCTAATTATGCATGTAAACACCCCATCGCAGAAGCACATTTAAAAGGGACAGAGCTGTCATACCCAAGCAGTGAGGTTAGCAATGCCCGAAAGAGAAACTGTGAGACTTCTCATGGAGATGTGTACCACATACACAAAACAGACAGTCAAAGAGGGGGCTTGGGGTGAAAGGGGGGGGTGAAGGAGGGAATGATTGTACTGTGTTGGTATCTGCTCCGATGCCCTGTTTTAGTGAAGGGCTGCACATGCAAATGTGTGCAGGTTCGCAGGGACAGCCATCCAATGGAATGGCAGTCGTGCACAGGGATGGTGGGGGGGAACAGTAAAAAAAAAAAAAAAGGTACCCAGCAGTGCAGCTTGAATCCATGCTGTGTGGTCATAACATGTGCACTCCAGCCGCCTTGGGAGCAGGCAGTGTGGCTGATGGGTTTCAAAGTGGCCTGGAAAATGCAGCTTCAAGCTGCTTTTTCCTGCCCATCTGTTTTGCCCCTAACTTTTTGAACTTCCTGGCTCTGCCTCAGATACATCAGTTACATCAAGAAGAAACCACAATCATGAGGATTTGGAACAAACTGAAACAGGTGGTTTGATTTTGTTCTCTCCCCTATACAGAGGTTACTGTCTCCATCAGCCAAATTTGTGTTTGGATTCATAAAGCACAATTAGATCCCTTGGCACACATCCCCCTTTGGGGAAAAAAATAACACTTGAATGTCCACAACTAAACAGATTTCTTTTGTGCTGCTTTGGTCATCATTGCCAATATCTACTTCAGCTTGGCATTTTTCCACTAAGCTGCCTTTGAGCATTATCCACTCTGCGCTCTCTCCCTCCTTTCATATCAAAGCATCCTATTCCCTGTAATTTTGTCCAGACTAAGGAGTGGCTTAGTGGTTAAGATGCCAGCTCTGATGATCAGAAGATTGGCAGTTTGAGGCCTGAGTGCTGCATGATGGGGTGAGCTCCTGTCACTATTCCCAACCTAGCAGTCTGAAAGCATGCTAATGCAAACAAATAGGTACCACTTTGGTGGTAAGGTAACAGAGTTTGGTGCTGGCCACATGACCACCAGAGCAGTCCTCGGACAACACTGCCTCTTCAGCTTAGTAATGGAGACGAGCACCACCTCCTATGGTCGGTTATGACTAGACATTCATGTCAAGGGACTACCTTTACCTTTAAGGAGTTTCTAGTTTATTTTCTCAAAAAAACCCCACAAACTACAAATGAAAAATATAAAACTGCTGAATAAAATGTGTGTGCATGTATTGGGATAGTACAAGTACAAGAGTTCATGGAAAATGTGTATATAATTTACACCATAGAGAGGCAAGACTGATTCCCAAACAGTACAATGTATTTTCTTTTCATAAGCATACAATGTACTGTGCTGCCAATATATTGTGCAAAAGTAACGAATTCCTTTTATGTTGTAAAGCAGGGACCGGCAACCTACGGTCTAGGGGCCGGCTAAGGCCCCAGACTTACCGGCCCAGGCCGTAGGCTGCCCCCACCGCCGCCGCCGCGTACCGTACGCTGCCGTTGGGGCGCGTTTTCGGCTGCGCTTGCTGCGTCCGCCATTTTGGAAGTCAAAATGGCGGTCACGATGCGTTTGCGCATGCGCAGTACTCTTGACTTCCAAAATGGTGGCCGCGACATGCGCCGTGGGCGGCTGCGGCCGCGCGCGCTATGGCAACGGCTGCGGTAGCGGCCGCCACATGCACAGGGGGGTCACACGCGGTGGAGGAGGGTGCGCGCGAGCACATGAGCGTGTGCGCCGCCATTCCCCCCCTGGCCCAGCCGGCCCAGGTCTCAAAAAGGTTGCCTGTCCCTGTTGTAAAGTGTAAAGACTGGAGGATTTGTTAAAGAGAAACTGGAAAAAGAGTTTAGTAACTTAATAATGGCACTTTTAAAGCAAAAGCAGCTTCACTTATATACTGCTTCATAATGCGCTATGCAGTGTCAAGCAGTTTACAACCATAAGTTCATTGCTCCCCAACAGCCGGGTACTCGTTTTAGCGACCTCGGAAGGATGCAGGCCTGAGTCTAGCCTGAGCCCTGGCTAGTACTGAACTTGCAACCTTGTGGTTTATGAGTGAGTGGCTGCAGTACAGGCATTTAATCACTGCGCCACCAGTTTCTGTTTCTAAATGCTGGGTATGAACCCACCACATTGTCAAAGTAGTTCTGTGGCCACCAGTATCTAAGAAGTTTATTTTACTCACAATGAGCAAGAGTTTAATTTGGACTGCATTAACTGAGTGACACAAACAAGCACATTCCATTCTTCATTGCAATGGTAGGATTTTGAAGCCTAACAGCACATACAGCCTCCAGGTTCTGTTTTAGTACCCCACCCCAGGGTCTCCTGATTTCAAAAACCCTTTTGACTGCCAAAAATTCTGCCAAAGGCAGTGCCAATAGAAGAGATGGAGGGTGGAAGTGGCACACCCTGTGTGAGACTGGCAGGCCCCAAAATAGTCCTCTAACCCTGTTGTGACCCTGTTGGTGCTCCTAGACCTCTCAGCGGCTTTCGATATGATAGACCACGGCATCCTCTTAGACCACCTGAGGGGGTTAGGTATCGGGAGCACTGCATTGCAGTGGTTCCGGTCCTTCTTCTCGGGTAGGTCTCAGAGGGTGCTGCTCGGGGACAGTAGCTCCAGTAAAAGGGAGCTCACCTGTGGGGTTCCACAGGGTGCTATTCTGTCCCCAATGTTATTTAACATCTATATGAAGCCGCTGGGTGAGATTATCCGGAGTTATGGAGCTGGGTGTTACCAGTACGCTGATGACACCCAGATCTATTTCTCCGTATCTCATTCATCGGCCTCGAATTCCAATGGCACCTCTTCTATCAATGAATATCTTCGGGCGGTAATGGGCTGGATGAGGAAAAACAGATTGAAACTGAATCCAGACAAGACGGAAGTGCTCACGGTAGTGGCCCCAAAACCAAGAATTGGGCTGCAACCTCCAGTCCTGGATGGGGTCACACTCTCCACGAAGGACTGTTCGCAGTCTGGGGGTGCTCCTTGACTTGTCGCTCCTGATGGTGAATCAAGTAAATGCGACAGTCAGGAGCGCCTGTTATCAGCTTCGGCTGATACGCCAGCTGCGCCCTTTTCTGGAAGTAAGGGATCTCGAGACTGTTGTCCACGTGCTGGTAACCTCTCGCCTAGATTTCTGCAATGCGCTCTACATGGGGCTACCCTCATGCTTGGTTCGGAAACTGCAATTAGTGCAGAATATGGTGGCCAGGGTAGTGTCTGGTACATCAAGGAGGGACCATATTACCCTGGTATTAAGATCCCTTCACTGGCTGCCTATTAGTTTCCGGGCCCAGTACAAGGTGTTGGTTATCACCTTTAAAGCCCTAAATGGCTTGGGTCCAAGCTATTTTAGGGACCGCCTCCTCCTATATAATCCTCCACGCGCACTCCGGTCCTCTGGGAGGAACTTGCTACAGCCTCAAAAAGCTAGGCTGTCAGCTACCTCCCAGAGGGCCTTTTCAGTTGTCGCCTCTAGACTGTGGAACGGCCTGCCAGATGAGATCCGTCAATTGACATCTCTAGACAGCTTTAAAAAGGGTGTCAAGACAAATCTCTTCTGGCAGGCCTTTCCGGGATAGAATAATCCCGGCCTCAAGAAACCCCCTCCTTTGAAGGCCTCTAGTTCCCCCTTGAATTGTTGCCGGAGTCTCTAACTGCTATTGTAATACTGTCACTGTGTTTTTTTAATTGTTGTTGAAATTTTAATCTGTTGTTTTAATATGTAATTGATTTAATGGTTTTTTAAGGGGGGGTATATTGTTCTTGTATTAGTTTTAATGTTGTTAACCGCCCTGATTGGATTACCAAAGGGTGGTATATAAATAAATTTTATTATTATTATTAACCCACAGTCAGTACCCATTCCTACTTTATGGGTATGAAAGGCAAATCCAGTATACTGGAGTAAAGTGCTTTCCACTTAACTACACTGGTGGTTGCAACCCTTGTGACAATGGCCAAGCACAGGTCATGGGGTCTGAATCCTTTGATTTCATATCCAAAAATGTAATAATAAATAACAGAATTACCCCAAACAAGTGAGAGAAACAATAAATAAAATTACAATAATAATAATAATAATTTTTATTTAATATCCTGCCCCTCTGAGCTCAATCGGGCGGCTTACAATAAAATCATCATATAACAATTAAGAACTATTTCCCCCCTCCCCCCTTAAAAATTTATTAAATCAGAACAAATTAAAACAACATATGAAAAGCATATCTCACTATAAAACATTAAAACAATAATATAACAAAAAAGAAAGAAATGCTGGCATCAGATAATAAACTTATCGGGTCTCAATGGCCTAATCAAGAGGAGGAGAACATCTCCAAAAAGTATTTTGAGGGTCTAAGCCGGGAGTTATTCAATTGACGGATCTCCTCCGGCAGGCCATTCCATAGTTTGGGGGCGACAACAGAAAAGGCTCTCTGGGAGGTAGTCACCAGCCTCATTTTTTGAGGCTGTAACAAATTCCTCCCAGAGGACCGGAGGGTGCGGGGAGGATTATACGGGAGGAGGCGGTCCTTAAGATAGCCTGGACCCAAGCCATTTAGGGCTTTAAAGGTAATAACCAAAACCTTGTACTGTGTTCGGAAACTAATAGGCAGCCAGTGGAGGGACCTTAATACTGGAGTAATATGGTCCCACCTAGATGTTCCAGATATTAATCTGGCCGCCATATTTTGAACTAATTGCAGTTTCCGAACCAAGCACAAGGGTAGCCCCATGTAGAGCGCATTACAGAAGTCGAGGCGTGAGGTTACCAACACGTGTACAACAGTCTCAAGATCCCCTACTTCCAGAAAAGGGCGCAGCTGGTGTATCAGCCGAAGCTGATAATAGGCGCTCCTGACCATCGCATTAACCTGATTTGTCATCAGGAGCGACGAGTCAAGGAGCACCCCCAGACTGTGAACACAGTCACTGGAGGAGAGTGTGACCCCATCCAGGACTGGAGGTTGCAACCCGATTCTAGGTTTCGGGGCTTGTACCGTGAGCACCTCCGTCTTGTCTGGATTCAGTTTCAATCTGTTTTTCCTCATCCAGCCCATTACCGCCTGAAGACATTCATTGAGAGAAGAGATGCCATTGGAATTCGAGGCCGACGAACGAGACACGGAGAAATAGATTTGGGTGTCGTCAGCGTACTGATAACACCCAGCACCATAACTCCGAATTATCTCACCCAGCGGCTTCATATAGATGTTAAATAAAATATGTAAACACCAACTGCCCATGCAGGCCACACAAGTAACAAGTGAACAAGGATAAATAAGCAGAGAAAGACAAATTCCACAATAAGCTAACTCCCTATATTATACAACCCCACAGGTAAAAGACTCCATTGAATATAGTAATCAGAATAAAACTAGATGAACTATTTCCATAATGGGTGATCCTATATATAACAATCTGTTTCTGTAACTGCATGGCAAATGGGTCAACCTCCCACATTTAAACTTCTTCCCTAATTTGCAGATATAATCCCATCCCTGTCCCAATACCATCTCTGTTCCAAAATTTGGGAAATTTACATTTTAAACTATATGACTCCCAGAATCCCCCACGGCAATGCCCCACATTCTGGCTAGGGGATTCTGGAAGTTCTAGGGGATTCTGGAAGTTCTAGTCCAAAAATGAAATTTCCCAAGCTTTACCTTGTACTTAAATATTAAAAAGCAAATGACTACATGGAATGTATGTGAGGAACCTGGGGAGAGGGGGGCAGCCCCCTCCATTGCAAATGAAAATGACAGAAGAGAATGCCAGGAGCTGATAACCAATCCTCAATCAAAAAAGCACTTTGGTTCACAATTGGGTTTGCAATGTTTCAGAGAAACACCCCCACGCCTCCTCCTCTTCCTCCATAAGAGGATGGTTGAGATTTAAAGGACACCTTCCCAAACTGAGGTTGGAATACAGACAGCAACCCTGGAAAAGCTGCAAAGTGGCTTCTTTCTGCTTCACTTATTTCATTTCTGCTTTTTCCTTTTCAGCCTAACTGGCTTCAAAACCACTAATAATATTAAAACCAATCCAGGAAACTAATATTTAAAAGATGCAACAAGAGCCAACAGTTAAAAATCAAACCACAAACACAAAAAGGGCAACAGCAATTATTTAAAAAACATTAACATGGCTCTAGTAAAATGTTGGTGCTAATATCTATAGCTATCACTTTTCTATACATACAGCCTCCTCCCACTCCACTCCCCCCCCCAAAAAAAACCCAGCATTTCTGAAGGAAGCTCTTAATCTTGGAGTCTGACAGTTTCCCTCATTCAAAAACACGCCCCAATCCCAGTATCATTTTGCTCCAAATTCACTGGAACTGAGGATAGATTACTTTGTACCTCAAAAAGCAGGAAAGGTATGATGTGGGGAAACATAACCCAGTTATTTCCTACAACATGCAGAGCTCAGGAGACAATCTAGTCAGACAAACTCATCTGTTGTTTGGAGCCTCTGGCTCACTGAGATTGGGAAGACTTTGCAGATTGGAGGTTGGACTAGGGAAGTGTTGTGTACAAGTATAAAACTGTTGCCTGACCAAAAAAAAAATAACCAGTGTGCCACAAAGTTAGCTAAATTTTGTTATAGCCCCCCTTGAGAATAAATTATTACTGGTGTTATAACATTATTATTGGTCTTATAAAATATATATCTCAATCTTAATGGTCCCCAAAGACTCATTTTTACCCCTTTCCTTTATATACTGAATTATGTCTGAAAATTGTTATTGCTCTTTTTTATTATTAAATCTATTTACTAGACACCTTGCAATACTGGTACTTTACAGCACTAAAATATACAAAAGTTAAAAACAAGAATGAAAGCAAATTACTTGTAATGTGGAATATACCTCCTTGAAAAACAAATTGTGAGGATAATCAATGGGAATAAATACCAGTCTTAAAAAGAAAGGAAGGAAGGAAGGAAGGAAGGAAGGAAGGAAGGAAGGAAGGAAGAAACCTCATCCAAACACATTCTATCAGATAATTCTGAGACACCTCTTTTGAGGCCAACCATCCAAGCAGAAACAGCCCTACCACAAAGCCGTGCCTACTCCCCTCCTCAGGTAGTAATCTCTAAAAGGCACCATGGTAAATGTTATCAAAAGCTGACAACAGACACTCGTCTCCCTCCCAACACTGGTCAAGGTATGGGATGGTCAAGGAAGTTTCTACTTTAAATAGATCTAGAAAATCAGCTTCATCTAGGAATGTCTGAAATCTGTTAGCCATCACCTACTGAACGACCTTGCCCATGAAAGGAAATTTACCACTCAAAACTGAGAACAGAACAAGAACTAAGAAAAATCCTACCTGCAAGTCGAAGAATTTGCTGTACCGTCGATAAATAGCCTCTGTTGAGCCATTGGACCAGGTAACCTTGATAATGTATACCTATAGAAGAAGGAAGATACTTTAGAGAGGTCAGAATAGATCATAGCAAATAGCATCCTCAAGATGTATCCAAAGTCCATGTTTGTTGTTCCTGTTGTATACCTTCAATTCATTTCTGACTTATGGCAATCCTATCATGGGGTTTTCTTGGCAAGATTTGTTTAGAGGGTTTGCCATTGCCATCCTCTTAGGCTGAGAGAATGTGACTTGCCCAAGGACACACAATGGGTTTTCATGGCTGAGTGGGGATTTGAACTCTAGTCTTTCAGTCACAGTCCAACATCCAAACCACTACACCACAATGGCTTACTTTTTAAAAATTATTAGTATATTAACCCACAAGATGTCAGAGTGCAAAGGCAGGGCATACTCATCTCATGGTGCTTCAGCTACATCATGATGGCATCTGCAGCCAATCAAAGGATAATACTACCAGGCCTCAATCTGCAAAGGATTTTTTAACAGTGTACTGTAGCCGCAAGTGCTCAATCAGTTGCTGTGTGATGAACACCATCCGGCTCTTTTTATTTATTTATTTAACTTACATCCAAAATGGATCTCACACACAATAATATCCCAGTATATAAAAAAGCAAGAAAACACAAAAATAAGAAAAATAGCCACATTAGTCAGAAGTTTCTATATAGGCTGACCAAATGTCCAAATATAAATCCATTCTCTGAAGATGCCATCCACAGATGCAGGCGAAACGTCAAGAGTACATTCTTCTAGAACATGGCCTCACAGCCTGAAAAATCCACCAAAAACCCCCTATAAATCCACTTTTGTAAATTTCATTTATATATCATTCTTTCAAATGTTGCAAGTGATTGGATCAATTAACATTTCTAAAATTCAGGGAACCTCAAATGCATTTATGGCTACAAGGCCACATCTGGACTGTAACAAATGTTTCAGTTGTAGATATTGCCAGTAGTCTAAACTGCTCTTGCAAAACTGATAAAGGCAAAAACTCATAATCAATACCAAGTATCTGAATTAAGGTAACAATCCCATTGTTGCCCCATGCCTTCCATAAAAATGGTTATTTCCCCATTTTCAAATCCAGATTCTCCTATAAAGTCAATTTGGCATGAGTGTATGGGTCAAAGTGTATCAGTCCAAGTGAAGTTGACAAGACAATATTCTCTTCTTTCTGCTCAAAGAGTCCACCCCTTCCTTCTCAAAGCATAAGGGTTGTGATATTCCAGCACTACTTTGGCTCAGCATTAATTCCCTCCCACAAGCTGAAAGTAAAGCCTGTGCTAAGAAAACCTTCAACTTTGAAAAAACAACCATACTTTAAGTTGTTGGGGACATTGTTTTTGGTTGTGTTTAGCTTTCATGCAGGTACAATGAGTAGCATTTGGTACGCTTTATAGTACTGTAGCATTTATAGTCTAGCCTCAGATCCAAGACACAGGGAAGGACACAGTACTCAACTGTTGGAATACATCTGAATTTGGCATCCACCCCTAGTGTATATCATGACACACTAAGGATTTTATCACATAGGGGAAATCTCATGCAGAAACTGGATTTAAGAGCTTGGGAAAACCCACAGAAGCGGGTAGATTTTCACATGAAGTCATTGTTAAACTGTTGTTAACCCAAACAGAAAGTAGTCAAAAGCTGCTTCTTTTTACTTTAAGAAAATCCCAAAGTTTAACAACAACATCATGGGAAAATTTACCCGCTTTTGGGGTTTTTCCCAAGCTTTTAAACCCCGATTCTGCATGGGATTTCCCCCATGTGATAAAGTTCTAAGATCCTACACTGAGTAGATTCTACCATCCCACACTGGAGAGAAAGGGTTTAAAAGCAGTATCAGGAGTGTGTCCCTTGGGGAAATTGTTAGTTAGTTCCCACCCATTTGGAGAATCTCCTAGTCTGGGAAAACTAGTAAATATTTAGAGATCATAGGCTGTTAGTCTTGGCAGTTGGCCATGCCTTGTAATAACCATATCTCCTCCTGGAGTTCTACCATCTGCTTCCCTGAGCTCTGCTCTGCTCACCTTTTGGGATTTGAGCACATACCATCGAAGATCTTTGTTACAACTTAATGCTAGCTATTTAGAGGTGGGTAAATTTATGGATAAATGTATTCCACAGAATGATGAATCCACATCTCTGAGCAATGAAAAGAACTTCATTAAGATGAGAGAGCACTGAAGATTTTAAAGAATCTTTAAAATCTGTGCTCTGTTTCAGATATAGAAGCAGAGCAAAGGTAGAAACAGAACAAAGACTCTTGCAAAATGAACCTCTCAAAGAAGAAACTGAACAGCCCATCCACATAATGCTACACAGGGTCAACTTCTTATTCCACCTTATTCCTATCCCACCTATCTTCCTTAGACTCTTCACAACTACAGATCCCCTCTCTTATTTCCCACCCAAATGCATAAACATCTTCCAAGTTGGGTATTTTAATTTACACATACATACTAGTTTTTTCAGCTACCTGGAAATCATCTCCTCATGATTTGCTTCCCTGGCACCAATGAAACATTAACTAGTCATCCTGGATTATTAACTAATAGTCTAACTCACAAAGGAATTACCAATGTTTCTTCTTCAGAATATTTCTCTCTATATTTTCTCAAAACAGAATTATTTTTTCTGTTACGGAACGATTGCTATTTCAAGTCAATACACTGGCAGTGAAGCAGCATATACTGTTGCTGAGAAACACTGATGCATTTGCAAGAAAGTTTGTTGGCATCAGGAACAGCTTGGATGCATAAGGCATGCAAATCCTTTGTGGAGCTCTCATACCATTGTCTATGGGTCCAGCTCAGAAAAGAAAGGGGGGAAAAAACAGAGCAGAGCCCACATGTATGGCCTGTGAGGCTGGCACAGTCTTCTTCTGCTGACTGGAGCCTTCAAACATGGGGCCTTGATGGCAAGAGTCCTTTTCCAAGTCACCAGAGTGTGCCAACTGCAGTCCTTGCTGGTCCAACCTCCCTGCTTGCATAGCTGGCATCATCCAGGCTCAAGGTTTCTAGCATGTGGCAAGCTCACTTACATGTTCCTCCCAGTATAAGCAAGACAGCATGCACAGGGAGTTTGCTGCCTCTTCCATCCTTTCCTTTGGTCCCTTAGAGCTCTGGAAACAATTCTGGAACAATTTCATTTACAGAAGAACCAGCACCTGCTTCAGCCAGTAAACACAACTGGAAAGTTGGCTATCTTGGCTATCCTAGTTGCATTAGGAGGATAGTCCAAGCCCTTTTGCGTAGCCAGCCTTTTGCTGCCTCATCCATCAGTCTTTGCAATGTACTCTTGATGTGTGTGGCTGGACAGGTGTGCAAAGACAGACACTTCTGCTTTTTGCAAGTGGCCATTCTCCATCCTAACCAAAGGGACTCCTTTCTGACAGTTCTTTCTGCTCCTGCAACTTCACATCTAGTATTTCTCCTATAATCAGGTTTCTCCTAATTTTTTTCTTCTCCTGTTCTCCAGTCTTTCCATTTAATTGCACATCAACTCTTCAGTTTGCCCACTGCAAATACAGTTGGCCCTCCTTATCTATGGATTTTTTATCTGTGGATTCAAGCATCCAGAGTTTGAAAATATTTCTAAAAAGTATAAATAGCAAACCTTGATTTTCCATTTTATATAAGGGACACCATTTTGCTATGCCACTGTATTTAATGGGAGTTGAGTATCTACAGATTTTGTTATCCACGGGGGGTCCTGGAACCAAATCCCAGCAGATAACAAGGACCCACTGTATATGACAAATATCACTAATACCACTATGCAAATCATGAATTTGGCAGAAGCGATGTTTATATGTACACATGTGTATGTGCATATACACCAGGGTTTCCCAACCTGGGGTGCCTGCACTCCCAGGGGATGTGAGATGGAATTTCAGGGGGTGTGACAAAGAGTAGCTTGTGTCCTTGAGTGACAAGTCAGGAGTCATCACTCAGCCAGTGGTAGTTGGTGGTTGTGTCTCTCTGTTTATATGCACTGGAAGCAGACGGCGCTTTGCGCCGTCTTGGAGGTAAGGAAGGGGAGGGGCAGCCTCACGCTGGGTGCCCCAACCCCTTCCCGAACACGTCACTGGAGCGCCCGTCGCTCCACACGACGGGCGCTCCGATGACGTCCTTCCACTGCAGCGTCCGGACACGCTGCAACGGAAGAGACGCCGAAGGTGCGCCCAACGCCTCTTGTGGCACACCTTCGGCGCCTTGCGGAAGGAGCGCTATTTTAGCACTCCTTCCAGGGCCCAAAAAGAAGTGGATCGGGGCCGAGGAGTATGGCTACCTCGGCCCCAATCTGCAGCTTCTCGGGGCGGCCCATGGCCGCCTGTCTGCTTAGGGCCTTAGTCAAAAGTAGAGAATTTTACAATTTCCAATAGTTGACAATATTTTTCTGAGTTAGAATGTGATTGCTTGATTTACAATGTCATTTTATACAGTAAATTAAAAGTTTTTTTTTAAAAAAAAGTTTAGTTTGTTCACCAGCAGTATTGTCTGTGGTTCAATTTGCAGTTTAAAAATTAGAAATTAGACTTTTTCATCTTCAAATGTGATATTAATTTTGTAGGGGGTGTGAACATTGACCAAACATTTCTGAGGGGTGTGAGGCATAGAAAAGGTTGCAAACCACTGATATACATACACTGGAAACTGGGGAAGCCTCAGTTCCTATGTGAAAAGAAATACGCTTTTCAGAACAATTATTAGAGCTTTGCCTCCTGACTCACTAGCACCCTAGCAGGGCTACTGTTTTTAAAACCAAAACAGGGAGTCATAGTCACCACTTTCATCAAGGAAAAAAAAACATTTTTTCCTTTTCTGTTTTTTAATACCCTGTATTAAAATACATTTTAAAGTCCTTATTTTCCTTGAGTTTCATTTAACTTCTCTTTTACCCCCCTCCTCCCTCCCCATAAATAGTTTCCACAAGTCTCATGAGAATATATGCTCAAAATGCAGACAGCATAAAGAAGGGAAAGCAGCAACAAAGAGATACGGGCTTTTCCAGCGCCAGTCAAAGTCTCTTTCTCTCCACACACGTACACATACATACACACACCGCTCTCTCTCTCTCTCTCTTCTCTTTCTAGGCTGGCTGCCAGAAGTGATCCATTACTGAAATGCTACAGAATGCTTAGCAAGCCAGAACTTCTGGGGGCCAAAGACCAAAATGATGTCATGCTGGCTGCTTTGCAGCAAACCCTTTTGGTGAACCAAGTGCATCTTGGGAGTCCTCTGGAGGAAATGGAACACTTTATTAGCCAGAGATGGCCTCTGCATTCTTGATCATGCTGTAGAATTGGATTGTGTGTCTGATTTTCACATTCTGGGAGAAAAAAATTAAGAAAGAGAAAACTGGTGGAGGGGGGAGGGATTTCCGAGAATGTTTTTATTACTGATACAGTGATCACTAAGATTCACGCATACTGAAAGCATAAGTCAGTCTACTCACTATTTTGATAACTCAACATGCATGGTGGGATACTGGAACCCAATGAGACAGCCTACCTACCATCTGTTCAGATGAATATGCAGTGGCAAGCAATGCAACAGAAATACACATATAACACATCACAAACTGTACCATATCTACAGAGGATGATTCTCCAATTCACAGAAACAGAGATTTGGATCCCTAGAATGTAGGGTCAAGCCAAGCCATTTAGCTGCCCTAGGCAAAGGAAAAGGCGGCACCTCTCCCTATTGTTTCATACAGAACCCAAAAGGACTGGCAATTAAATCAATAGAGATGACAGAACAGCCCCTTGGGGCAGGAGGTTTGATTGGGGGACAGAGAGCAGGCTGCATGGTACATACAATTCTCTCTTCTAACAACTTGCTATCATCTCTTGACTCTTAGCATCTACTGCCTCACTTTGTGTGAACTGGCCCTAAGATTCCTAGCTAGAAGAAAAAAGAGTCATGAGAGCCAGCGTGGTGTAGTGGTTTGAGCATTGGACTCCAACTATGGAAACCAGGTTTTGAATCCTGGATTGGCCATGGAAACCCACTAGGTAACCTTGGGCAAGTCACATTCTCTCATCCTCAGAGGATGGCAATGGCAAACCCTCTCTGAAGGCACGTATCAAGAAAACCCCATGATAGGTTCAACTTAGGGTCACCATAAGTTGGATGCGACTTGAAGGCACACAACAACAACAACAACAACAGTTTGCCAGTCTGTTATCATTTTTAATGAACAGACCTGTATAGAAATTTACTATCTGACAACTATGGCAAAAATTAAAATGCTCTTTTCCAGATCAAGTGTCAGCTGGCCCTGAAGCTGACAAGAAAGGCTGTCCATGATGACGACTCAGAAGCTGCAACTAATGCAAAACACAGCAGTGAGATTGCTGGCTGGAGTACCATAGAGTAACCCCATAATATTGGGTTGTAAAAGGATAGCACTAATATTTTTCTAATTGTTTCTGGTTTAAAATTCAAAGCCCTAAACAGCTTGGCACTTCAACACTTAAAAGAGTGCCCTCCTCTCTCCAAGCATATCTCACTTAACAAAACCTCTGAGAAAGAAACTTGCTTTTACAAACCCTTTTAATGCTTGCCCAGACCACTCTTTCTTCCTTGACCAGGAAAAGTAACAAATGCCATAAAGCTACCTCCCAAAGGTTTTTCAAAAATAACAAGAGACTTAAAGAAAGCTGGATTTACCAGATAATGGTCATGATCCAAAGAGCTGTGCAGCTAATTCTGCTTGTGCAGTGTACCTTTACGCATACGTTGCTTTATCTTAATATAGAAATCCTTCTCCTCTCCAACTTTCTCATGCTGCAAGGCAAGTGGCTTTTTAAAATGGAAGGAAGCTGTAAGAGCATTCTCCTATGTGGAACCATTTTTTAAAAAAGATTCATATGGCATATAATAGCCCTTGGGCATGCCTAAAGTAGCTCTCTGGATCCTAGCCACCCTCTGTTCACAGGCAAATTGTTTTAACTAGATGCCTGGCTGGTATTATAATTATTCATTTTATAAATTAATTCAGGAAACACAGCAAGCTTTTAGCCCAATTCCCCCTTCACATTTTACAATGTTTAAAGCAATGAGACAGACCTATAAAAAGTGATAGTATCATAGTTTCTGTAGTAAGAGACCAAGGCAGGCAGATAAAATTTCTGTCCTGATAATCCTACCTACTGCTTCATTAATACTGGATCCAGATTTTAATCATGGAAGCCAACAATTATGCACAATCTCTAATGTAGCAAAGAGCAAGCCTGAAAGTGCTGTTTCCACTGAAAACAGAATATTTAAAACCTAACCTTTAACCAGCATCAGAGTTCTCTCAGTTAAGTGCCGTATGGGCTAAGCTTTCTGATATATGTCAATTGTGGAAACCATATGTGAAAAAGAAATAGGGAAGGAAGACTGGCCTAGTGGAGTATAAGAAATCACAGTAACATGGAGGTGGGCATTATGGTTACAAATGGTATGCATGTACACTGCAAAAGATTACAAAGTAAAAACTCCTGCACTGGAACCTATGTAGGTAAGAAAACAAAATTAATCTCATTTTTTTCCTTACTTTTCATATAGCAAGAAAGCTCTGCAGAGCCTAGGATCAGCTACCACATCAATAGCTCCCATATGAACTCAGCTGGTCTTGGAAGATAAAATTTGGAAACTCCACTCTTGCATGAACAGCTTATGAGAATAAAAGGGTAGAAAATTTTAAATTTTGGGCCATTTCTAGGCAATATCTATACTTTTGTGCCAAAAAAAATTCCTAGTAGGAACATAATATGCTTGGATAACTGTACACCCATACAAACAGGACATGCTGTCTGCTGTCTCTTGATAGTAATTTGTTTAATCAGCAATCACAGTTAAAAATAATTTTGCACATTTGATTGTAAAAATAAAGTAATATAAATAAAAATGAGGAAAGCACAGACATGTCACCAAATTTGATTCTGAGATGTTTTTGACATTCTAGGTTCAACTCCTAACTGATTAAAATCTCACTGTATATGAAGAACAAAAACATCCTTTGGGATAACTCTGGCTGGACAATTGTTCTTTACAAAGCCTATCTTGTGTGACCTCATCTCTATAGTACAATTCCCTCGCCATCTTATATATCCCTTTAAAAATGTAATGGACACAGGAATGGGGGGGGGGGGGGAACAGCCAAAGGAAAACTGCTAGAAGTGACAAGCTGCTGGAGAAATGGAAATGGTATTTGTCCAACTGTAACGGAGCTGTCAGGAAAATGTGCCACTCATACAAAGGGGGGGAGGGATTGGCAAATCACAAGCAAGAATAGACTCCGTCATTGAAAACAAAGGATACTTCAACAGCAGCTTATACCAGAACAAGGGAACTCCTTCTTAAGGAAACAAGAGTGTTCAGAGGTGCATAGCACCAAATGTTTTCAAACAGAGGACTCCATCCTCCTAAGTCTTCTGAAAAATGTAGAATCAAACTTCAATTTAATATAACAGAACTTAAGACAGACCACAATGGGAATAACATGAAGTACAGACAAGCATCAAGACTAGAGAGAGAGTTTGACAAAAACTGGGCTTACATTTTGGAGCACGGTGAAACTGCAGCTGTGCTATCATTTCTGAATTTTCACAACAGCAGCTGTGAGGCTGGTATTCTTCTACCATCTAGGCCTCTTTCACACTGGAAGGTTATAGGACTATGATATGATTCCACTTTAACTATCATGACTGCATCCAATAGAATTCAGGGGTTTGTAGTTTGGTCAGAGGCACTAGACTGAAAACTCAAAGTACCTCCCTAAAAATGCAAATGTCAGGATTCCACAGGATGTTGCTGTAACAGTTAAGTGGAATCCCAGTGCTTGAATTATGTAGTTTAAAAGAGCCTCTAAACTCACCATCAGATAAGAGTGTAGTACATCATACAAGCCCTGTTAGAGGAAGAACTATCCCATGCCTACACTGCCAACTGATAATCTGCTGTTATCAATGGCTGCAGTTCTCAATGAAAGGAGTTCTCTACTGGTGTCTCAGGGCTCTGCCCTAGGGCCAATACTTTTCAACAATTTTTATCAATGACTTAGATGACAGGGTGGAAGGAATCCTTCTCAAGTTTGCAGATGACACAAAACTGGGAGGAGCGGCTTACACATTAGAAGACAGGAACAGAATTCAAAAGGACCACGACAAACTAATAATCTGGATCAAAATTAATAAAATGAAATTCAGTCGAGACAAATGCAAAATTCTATGTTTAGGCCACAAAAACCAATTCCACAGGTACAGGATGGGAGATATATGGCTCAGCAATACTATATGTGAAAAGGAATTTGGGATCATTGTTGATCATAAATTAAACATGTGCCAGTACAGCAAAGAAGGAGAATGCTATTTTAGTCTGCTTTAATAGAAGCATGGTTTCCAAGTTGAGGGAAGTAATAGTTTCTTTATATTCTGCACTGGTCAGGCCTCATCTGGAGTACTGCATTCAATTTTGGGCACCTCATTTTAAGGATATAGACAAGTTGGAGCACTTTCAGAGAAGGGAAAGAAGAAAGATAAGAGGTATGGAGAACAAACGAGGGAAGGTTGAAGGAGCTGGGCATGTTCAGCTTGGTGAACAGAAGGCTGGGTGTGTGTGTGTGTGTGATATGATGGCATTCTTTAAATACCTCAAGGGCTGTCATAGAGAGGAATGGCAGGCCTGTTTTCTGCTGCCTCAGAGGACAAAACCAGGTCTAATGCTCTGAAGATACAGGAGGATATGAACAATTAAGGAACCAATGTAGAATACTGGTGCATATTTATATAACTAACAGATAACACAGGTTCTGTGTGTAAATCAAATCAGCTACGATAAAAAATTTATATATATATATATATATATATATATATATATATTAAAATATATAAAATATTAAAACAAAACACAATTAAATCAAAGATTTTAAGCTGAAAAGCCTTGCCTATGAAACCACAAGTATTTTACATGCCTGAGTGGATAAAATGGTCTTTACCTTTAAAAAGATGTTGCCAGGAAAAGCTGTCTGGGAAGCCTTTCTATCATTGGAAAGCCACTACAAAAAGGTTCCCTCCCATTAGGTTATTAGCTCCATTTAATTTGACCTCTGGAAACATTTAAGTCTAGAGTCTTACACAGTTCCAAAATCTACAGTGGTAGTGAAAAGGCATGGAGGAAAGCTGGAACAAAGTGGATGGTACTCCTATACTATCCTGCGCTTGGAAACTCAGAAAGAGCAACAGACTGAGGCAACATTGGGATTTTTTGCCTGCAGAAGACTGAATTTAAGGAAAAGTTACTAAAGCAGCATGCTGCTGTATTGATAAAGAGGGCAGCGGGGCAACCTGTTTCCTGCTTTATTTAATTTGGCAGTGCCCTGCAAACAGCCACTCTTTCTGTATAGTAAATTGGGTAAGGGATGGAAAGTTGACCATAAGCTTTGGAAGTGAATATTCTTTAGCAGGCAGACACATCTAGATGGTTAGACGATGCAAGTCAAAAGACATCTGGATACAACCTGAATTAGGATTAGGTCAAGCGATACCAGTTAATGCTGGCCATAAAGTGAAAAAATGTTTCCACTTATAAGAACACAGAGATTTGATATAATGACTCCAGGTTAAGTCGCCTCTATGAACAGGAGAAAAATACCACAATAAGGCATTCTCATTTTCACTTGAAAGCATCAAGGTTTTGGTTTTTTTTTTGTTTTTTTTAAAAAGACCATCTGGCTGTAGACAAGTCAAATCTGCTTGCTCCTTGTTCACCATATGACCCTTCCAAATGGATTTTTTCCCATGGACTCACTACTCAAACACTTGTTTCTTCAGACTAAACAGTCAGTTCTTTCAGCCTTTTCTTCTGACATTCCAGTCATACACCAAGTACATACTGCCATTCTCTGGAATGTTTCCAGAGTGCCCATAGCCCTTTTAAATGACAGATTGATGAAGTTAAAAAGCCCAGTTACTTTGTGCTATGCAAGAATATCCTGCAACTGCTATTTACTGAAATTGACAAAAATAAGTTAAGAGAAATTATTTCAGTTTATAGTGAAACCCATTTCCTCCTGTAAGATGGTTTGTTAATGATGATGGTTCCCAACAGTTAGCAAAGAAACTGGGGTGGTAGGAACTACAATCACCTAATAGAAACGAGTTAATTTCCAACATACCTAGTCTTTCTTCTCCTAAACATTTAGTATCCAAGAAATGGGGCACAATCATTTTCCACTACAACACAAGGAGTTAATACACAGCCAATCTACTGGGGGTCACCTGCTGCTCCCAAATTTGCCACTTACGATAATAATAATAATAATAATAATAATAATGAATACCCTGCCTTTTGCCGTAGTATTCAAGGCAGCTTACAACTAAAACAAGTACAAATCCCGACAAAAGCAACTAGGTAATATAAGCCAACATGATACCCCCCCCTTAAAAATACATTAAATACAGGTCTCAATTAAAACCAATTTAAAACAGTAAGCAAATTTAAAACAATAAGCAAATTTACAACAATTAAAGCAATAGGCACTCTGGGGCAAAACAAAATAAGAAAAAGAGAGTGTCTGACGGGAAGAAACCAAGTTGGAAGGTGGTTTTATTCTGGGTAGGCCTGCCGAAAGACATCCGTCTTAATGGCTTTTTTAAAGCCATCTAGGTTGGTTATCTGATGGATCTCTTCCGGCAAGGCATTCCAGAGTCTGGGAGCAGTGGCGGAAAATGTCCTCTGGGAGGTCGCCATCAATCTAGTTTTTATCGGTTGAAGGAGCTTCCTCCCAAAGGACCTGAGGGCGCGGGGCAGATTGTATGGAAGAAGGTGATCCCCTAGGTAAGTTGGACCCAGGCCATGTAGGGCTTTAAAGGTCATCACCAACACCTTATACTGTGCTCGGAAACCAATAGGCAGTCAGTGAAGAGATTTCAGAACGGGTGTAATGTAACTCCTTGATGTTCTGGTGATCAGCCTGGCTGCCATGTTTCGTACTAATTGTAGTTTCCGAGTTAGTAGATTCACAATTTCATCAATAGTTTCTGAAACACAGAAATATTAACATGCTGCAACAACAACAACAACAAATAGGCTGGATCTAGATTTAGGCACTGGGCTCATGGGAGCACACATCCCACTCACCCACTGCAGCCACTCCAGACCCCTGAAAATGTTGGGAACAGGATGGGCACTCAGCTGAATAGCGTGAGCTATGGTGTGTGGGGGGGGAGAGTCCCATCTCTATCCCCTAAATAACTGGGGCACTATCCTTCAATGAACAGAACTACTATTTGCACAAAGTAAATTTTGGATCCAGAGCAGAGTGTTGAAACACTTTTAAGGCAGCAAATGGATTACCAGTCACTCTCCATCAGATGCAACTGCTCAAGAAGACTGCAGTCCACTAAACCTTGCTACATAATGTCTGATCTTCATTTTAAGATAACAATTGTTATTATTTCTTCTATTTACATTGAGAAAATATGTGAAATCTTAGGTAAGATTTACAATGAATAATAAGACATACAGATATTTCTATGGACAAGATACACAGTTGCTACCATGTAGCATGATCAAGAATAAGCTATCCAAAAACATCAATATTTATTTAAGATTTATGTAAGATCTTCCTATTTAGGAAACTTAACATAAGAATGTAACTGAACAAAAAGAAAATGAGCAGAAAAAACATTCCCTGCATAAGCCTGACATGTTAACAGAACTGCAACACATACCCTAATCTGACCAGTTCTGCACACCCTACATACCAATTGAATCACTCAAAGTTTGTTTTCTCCCAGGTTGGGGGAAATGCCAAGAAATATGAGGTTATCTTAGTTACCCTGCACTTCATTTGATTTAGCCTGCATGGAAAAATTACATTGTTCTATAGCTTCAGTACAAAGAGATCTTTCTACAACTCTGCAAATGTGCAAAAAGGATTATTTCAGGCTGGATCCCCAACATCCTCTTTTAGAAAGTCAATTTTCCCCACAACCATCCCACATCTAAAAAGGTAACTTTTATAAAGAAAAAAAGTAAGTTTTGATTTATCTGAAAAATAAAATGATCTAAAATGTAAGAGGTCAGGTTTAAGTTAGCATAGGATACACTGAGAATTTTCCAGGCTCACTGATGCTATGAAATTCACTTTGGGGAAGAGAAAGGCAGGTTTATCTTCAGAGTAATTTAGAAGACTTAACAGGCATATATTTATGGTTGGCTCCAATATTGCACAGGGTTCCTGTAGTAGGTAGTTAACAGTAAGATGACTCACCTTCCCACTCACCATTTACTGCTGCAAAAATAGATTTGGAGTGTGTATATATATATATATATATATATATATATATATATATATATATATATATATATATATTTAACTGTCTTTAGGAGCATGTCTTGTTCTTATGTAGGAAACAGTATCCTCATTCATGTCAACACTCATCTCATCCACAGGATTTCGGGAAAAAGCATCTGACACACTGAGAGTATAGAAATAGATTTTTAAAAAGTATTTTGAAAGCATATTTTTACACTTTCAGAGTATCATACTACTTTATATGTATTTTTCAAAAAACTATACTCTCCATGTCTCTCAGTCCCTGTTTCTAAAATCCTGTGAATTAAATGTCTGTTGACATGAATGAGATTAAGATGACAAGTCTGGGTCTCTCCGATTACCTTACAAGGTAGTTGTTAAGGTAAAATAGTAACAGGAGAAGGACCACATATGACACTCTGGAAGGCAAGATGCAATACAAGCATGTTTTTAAAATATGTTTCTTCCACAAATACCATAAATGGCTTTTCTCCTTCCCACCTATATTTTATCATAACAACCATATGAAGTGGTTAGTCTGAGAGACAGTGATGGACCCAAGACTATGGGGGATGCAAACCAGCACAAAGGGCCGGCCTGGGGGTGGAGTTGGGGTGGGGCAGCTGCACGCAAGCCGCCCTGACTCCACCCTGACGCTGTCCTGTTGTTGCACACCCATCCACTCGGCGCGTGGTGTCAGGACGCCCTCTTGGTGCAGCATGTGCACACGCCGTGCCAAAAGGGTGCAAAAAAGCCGCAGGGGTGGCAAAAAGGAGGATCGGGGCTGCGGTGTGTGGTTGGCGCAAGCCCTATCCGCCGCTCCCAGGGGCGCCTCTGTGCCACCCCTTTTGAGCCATCTGCATTGACCCTATCTTGGCTAGTAATAATATTTGAGACAAAGCCCACTCCTACCATAGTTTGGGTAAAAATCACCCAGCTACAGCCAAAAAACAATGTACACTGCAGTGTATAAGAACAAAAAAACCCAGCTATTGGTATTGGCAGTGCACTTACCACTTTTCACAATTAAAAGAAACAATCACAGACAGATTCGTCCAAAGTTCCTGGAGGCTTTTATCATCAATTGTAATATATACAGTATAATACAGCATACACACCCACACACCTCTGACTTATAATCAACTTCAAAATCTCCTTCACAGCTCCAAATTCAACAGACTACTGGGGAATCTTCAGAGTAGTGCAACACTGAATGGGCAAATCCAGAAGCAATGTTCTCAAAAGTGCAACTGTTCCCCCCCCCACACACACACACACCCCAAATGAACACAAAGAAGACTAGGCTGCCCTTGTGTAGTTTAGTTCACCATTCTCCATATGATCACATATCTCTGTACATGATTAAAAGAATAAATCTTGGCACAGGGAATTGGCTCTATCATTCATTTGAACTCTAACACCCTGAACGAGTCTTTCCATCCACCTAGTTATTGAAGGGAATGGAGTATTTGAATTTTAGAATCATTAGAACAGCATAAATGAAGAAAATGAACAGTCATCCCTCTGAAGGGAAGCTCTTAACACACACAGCCCTCCTAGCAAATCTTCTGATAAAAAAAAAAAAACATCTTTAAGGGTGTACTAAGTTTGGAGTTAGATGCTGGGGTCTCAAAAACAACAAAAAAGGGGTTCTAGAGATGAAAAGGGATTGCTAAACTGTTCTTGACTTGAGCACAAATATCCTTCCAAGGGCAGAAACATAAGGCAGATTGAAGAAAAGTAACAGAATTTTCAAGATTTGAAAATTGGGTGGGAGACAGTTCAGGTATTTGTCAGATTACTCTGAGGAGAGAGGTCTAATCAGCCACACAAATCAGGCATTGCTATGAAGGTTGTCAAAGCTGAATTACAGAAACTTGAAGCTATTATCTTCTTAAAAAGTAAAGAATCAACCAATTACTCAAGTGAGGACAAATGTATTTGTGATAGGTATTTTCCACTACTGGAAAAGGAGGAAGGCTTCAGTTTGTCAAGGGAGAAGGCAAGTTTTGAACCTTTACTTAGAACAGTAATTAGTTTTGTAGTGGAATTATGACATCAATAACCATTTTCAAAAGCTATTCCCAGTGAAAGAACACATTTATTTCCCCTCAATAAATAACTAAAGGAAGTGCAAGAGAAGAAAAAATGTATTTACACACCAAGGAGCCTTAGATCCAGTTCTCTTTCTCTTTCTTTCTTACAC
Source organism: Phrynosoma blainvillii (assembly GCA_026167975.1). NCBI lineage: Eukaryota > Metazoa > Chordata > Lepidosauria > Squamata > Phrynosomatidae > Phrynosoma > Phrynosoma blainvillii. Next base: position 267,151,429 of record JANUYF010000002.1, on the reverse strand, counting down.
ACACATTCAGTCAGTGGAAGAAGTTCTAGGTATACAGTCAAACTGACCCTTTTATTGAACCTGCTCATCAAAAATATAGGGACAGCAGAAATGCCTGTGATCCTGATAACTTAAGGAAAATACACAACTATGCATTACAGTAGGGATGATGAAGCTTTGATCAGATGGCTTGAACTACAGTTCTCATAATGTCTGCTCAATAGCCATGCTGGATAAGGGTTCTGGAAGCTGAATGTCAAATAATCCAGAGGGCCAGAGGTTCCTCACTCCTGAGTTAAACATAGGATTAAGAACCACTTCCATCAATTTCCTCTTCTTCCTACAGACTATATATTTAGAAGAAAGGAGGAGTTGGTGAAAATAAATGATCAGAAGAATGCTCTATTTACCCATGACAAATGCTGGTTTGGGAGTATGCATTTAATCATATGAAGTGCAGTCCACAAACTTTTGAAGGAGAGGAGAAAGTGCAAAATAAGAGCATATCTTTCTACAGTGTCAAGCCACAGTTTGGTATTACATATAAAACGATCCAGGGATGCAAATAATGCTACAGAGGGAACTCCCATCTTCCCATTTCAGTAGAGAACAACATTACCTTATTTCAGTCATAGCAGTTCATCAGGATATGGCAGTCAAATCTTATGAATATTTGAACATTGGAGAGGCCACTACTAAATTGATTCACTTAACCTGTCCAAAGAAAACTAGGCCTTGCCTTGCACTATGGACAACAAAAAACATTCCTAAGATTAAGTGTCTGCAAGCAACTTACAGTAATTCTCCTTTATACACTGAGAAATCTCTACAAGCAATTTGCAGTGTACCAGCAGCAATGAGTTTCCTACAAACTCCCTGCCTCCTTCCTCATATATGTATTTTCTGCATACAATGGTGTTCCAAACAGAAATAGATAACATCCAGCAGTGGCTTTATCCATAGTCACCAACAGATGCTTCCTCAAAACTTAAAACTATTTATGTCAAGAAAATGCACTTTGAAGTAAGAAGGTGAGCCATTCTATATATGATGAAGAGAAAGATCTAAGATCTAAGAGAAAGATCTTTCCATTCTAATAAGACATATAAGGAAATCCCACACTATCAGCAACGTGTTTTACAAAGTATTAAGAAAAGCAGCACCAATCAGGGGCCCTTTCATACTATACAGTTATGGCACCATGATTCTACTGTAACTGCCATAGTAACATCCAGTGGAATACTGGGATTGGAAGTTTAGGGACGACCTTTTACATTCTTTTGAATCAGAGAGCTCCCCTACTGATTCAGATCAAACTATACAAACTCCAGGATTTCTTAGGATGCACTCGGGAGGGGGGGTGTTAAGTAGAATCATAGAGCTATAACTGTACAGTGTGAAAGGGCCCCTGGTTGCAGCTTCTTTTCCAATATGACAAGCATATTGCTGATGGCATGGGATTTCCCTATATGTCTTACATATTTCCCTTGGTTGCAGCAAACATCTTACAATATGCAGTATTCATCTCCATCTGCAGTACAGCCCAAGTATGAGCATAACAGAATTTGGGCTGCAATTGCATCCATAGTTATGTCACAAGTAAGTTCTGATTAACAGAATGGGACTTACTCAGATATGAGTAAATGTGCAGAGGATGTTACTCACATCCATTCTTTGGTATCCTTTGTCTCCTTTGCCTTCTCCACTATCAAAATTTATCAGACTTTGGGACTCTCTCCCTAAGGAGGCCAGCAAGTTTAAACATTCCTGTATGTGTTAGTTTGTAGAATCAGTATGTAGAGAGCTCTTGTAGCACCTTTGAGACTAACTGAAAGAAAGAAGTTGGTAGTATGAGCTTTCCTAGACTTAAGTCTACTTCTTCATGTCCAAATGCATCTGAGGAAGTAAACTTAAGTCTAGGAAAGCTCATGCAGCTAACTTCTTTCTTTCAGTTAGTCTCAAAGGTGCTACAGAATCTCTCTAAATAATAATAATAATAATAATAATAATAATAATAATAATAATGTTAAGCAAGCTGCCTGCAGCAGAGAACAAACATTATGCCAGTATTAACTACAAATGCATGGGAGTTCTTGTTAACTGCCATCAAGTCAACTTCAACATATGGCAACCTCAACTCTCCCTGGAAACCAAGATGATCAAACTGAGGCTGTCGTACTTTGGTCACATCAGGAGAAGGCATGAATCACTAAAACAAAACAAAACAATAATGCTAGGAAAGGTGGAAGGAAGTAGAAAGAGAGGAAGACTGTACACTAGATGGATAAACTCTATTAGGGAGGTCAGAGGTATGAATTTACAGGAACTAAGCAGAGCAGCTGAGGATGGGGGGTGTTGGAGATGTCTCATCCACAGGGTCACCATGAGTGTGGAGGGCAGTTAACAGTAACAACAAATGAATGAGAAACCTCCAAGTCACCCTTGTCATCAATAAGTGAGTCAGGGCTATGTCTTCCTTGATTTAATCTATCCATCTGTAATGCAGTCTTCTTTTCCTACTGCCATATATTTTATCAAGAATTATATTTAATTAGAATCTTTTCTAGTGAGTCATGCCTTCTCATGATATTGCCAAATTTCAACAGTCTCAGTTTAATCATCTTGGCTTCTAGGGAGACTTCAGGCTTGAGTTGTCTAGAACCCATTTGTTTGGCTTTTTAGTAGTCCTCATTATCTGTAAAAACTCTTCTCCAGAATGACATTTCAAGTGTGTTGATTCTCTTCCTATCACCTTTTCATTGTCCAGTTTTCAAAAACATACATAGAAACTGAAAATACAGTGTCATGGACAATTCTAACTTTAGTATTCAATTATGAATCTTTACATTTCAGGATCTTGTCTAGTTCCTTCATATGTGCCCTTCCACATCCTAGTCCTCCTCTGATTTCTTGCCTGCAGTGAACAGGAAACACAAATTTAAATCCCCTGAGGCACGCTGGGTAATTTTGGGGCAGCTGCACTTTCCCTTAGCCCAGCTCAACTCACTGGGTTGTTGTGAGGATAAAACTGGATGTGGAGAATCTTGTATGGTATCTCAAGCTCCTTAGAAAAGAGGTGGAAGGTAACTAAATTGAAAAAGAAGATTTAAAATTCCTTTGAGAGACACGCTTTGTGTACAAAATTCTATAGGAGGTTGGGTTAATTGTGGCCCTTTATATGTTTTTGAATTGCAGCTCCCAACATCGCTCATTACTGGTTATGCTATAGCTAGGGCTAATGGGATGTGCAGTCCAACAACATCTGGGGGGGGGGCAAACGTTGCCCACCAGCTATACAGCTAAGTTCTTGACTTAACTATGGATATATAGGTGCTAAGGATACCATGAACTGCTAAAAAAGACCAATAAATGGGTCCTAGAGCAAATCAAGCCTCAACTCTCCCCAGAAACCAAGAAAACTAAACTGAGACTGTCGTAATTTGGACACATTATGAAAAGTCATACTTCACTAGAAAATTCTTGGTGAGGCAGAAGGCAGTAGGAAAGGGGGAAGACGGCATTACAGATGGATAGGCTCAATCAAGGAAGACATGATCCTGAGTCTACAAGACCTGAGCAGGACTTTTGATGATAGGATGGTTTGGAGGTCTCTCATTCACAGGGTTGCCATAAGTTGAAGTCAGCTTGATGGCATTAACAACAATAAAGAATCCTACGTCTTAAATGTAAGTGTACATATGTCCTGACTGTGCCACCATTTTACATCTAGCTTTGGTTGGTGGACTTAAATGTAGTAAAAACAAAGCAGAACTCTCAATCTGGAAGTATGCCCATTCCTGACATACCCTGAGGATGATGTACATGATGCCAGAAAATCACCACAGAGGTCTGGAACTTCACAGTTATTTATTACAAAAGTCACTTAATCACTAGAGTTCCATATAGTGAGAAAATGTGCCTTCCTCTCCACATCATTTGAAAGAGTTCATTAGAAGTTAGCATCTTACTTATTTGTATTTCTTGTATTCAACAACACAGCAATAATCCACTGCATTGCGTGAAGATACAGAGTTATGAGATGTGTATTCTCTGCTCCCACATATCCCTATGCTACCATTCACTCCTTGTTCTCCTCTGCATCCTAACTGCCTCCAACTCAATTCACATTATTCTCCCAAACAACCAGCTTCCCCTACGACAAGCGCAACCTTCAGTCTCCCAAGTCCCCATTAACACAGTTCCAGTTCTATTTCCCCTCATTTTCTGTGAATGAAGTAAACATTGTTCTGGATATGCCAGACAACTCTTTGGGCAGTGGGAGGCGGGGGGGGGGGGTAGAGAATATGACACAGAATTTGCAATGCATAATGTATATTTACTTTGCTGAATACTTAACCCGAAGACTGATCACAGAACAGACAGGATATTTAGTGGCGGGAGACCAGAGCCTGCAAGAGGAGAGCTGAGTTTTTATTATTCAACAGACAAACCCTGCTTTAGTGGAGTGACAGGATGCAGCATCCAACCTGCCACTCACCAACCCCAAAGGACACAACAATACTCCAGGCGGAATCTGGTGGTTTTGCCAATTTCCCACACGACTCCAAAGCAAAGCAGGCACAGAAAGGGGCAGCAACAAGAGCCAATACAGTGTAGTGGTTTGAATGCTGGACTATGGCTCTGGAGACCAGGGTTCGAATCCTGGCTCAGCCATATAAACCCACTGGGTGTCCTTGAGCAAATGACACTCTCTCAGCCTCAGAGGATGGCACTGGCAAACAAATCTTGTCAAGAAAACCCCATAATAGGTTCACCTTAGGGTTTCCATAAGTCAGAAACAACTTGAAGGCACACAACAACAAATACCTAAGGAAGTCTAAGCCAACTTCTCTCTCAAGTCTGCAAGGATATAGTGGGGGTGCTTTGTCTATGAAACCAAGCCACTCGGTTCACAGCTGGGAACACGAATCTGGCAGGAAAGCTGCCACTTTCCTTTCAGCAAGAGCAAAAGAACCCTGCAGCTGATTCTCTGCCAGGAGAAGCAGCTGCTTTCCAGATTTCCCCTTTCCAGCCATTGGTTTGGTTTCTTTTTTTTCCTTTTCTTTTCTTTTCCCTCCCCTTTTTGGTATGATTGCAAGGAAACTTTTAAAACAAGATGTCAGCCTCCCATCCCATGTCTAAAACACTGGCGATTAAGACTGAAGGGCTGGCTGCTCCACACCTCCAGCCTTGCTTTTGTCAAGCCAACACACATGTGGAAAGAAGAAAAGGAAAGAAGAAAAGAAAGGCACAGGCAGCAAGGACTTCCTTCCTTCCTGCCTGGCTGGCTGGCTACAAAGTTATAGCAGAGGCAGAGGCTGTATTTCCAATTGCAACATGCCCTCCTGGTGCTGGATCCAGCAGGGAAAGGAGGGGACCACACACAGGGAGACACGGGGGTTTGCAATTCACACGCACAGATCAAGTGCCCGTGCAATCCACAGGGAACAACGAGGAGGTGTCTTTTGCCAGATCCAAGCATTATTAGCCCCGGTGGCTATTTGCCTGAAGCTTGCCACAGAGTTTGCAACTGCAAAGCCGCTTCCCCTCCCAGACTCACACATACACAGCACACACCACACACACACCACACACTTACATAGTGTTTGTTGGGAATCCGCCTTTTCTGCACGTCCAGCACCTTCACCTCCAAAATACTCTTCCGGGGCATAGTGCTGACCCCAAAAGCACCAACCAGTTCGATTTAAAAAAATAATGATGATGATGATGATGATGATAAAAATAATAGTGCAAATAATATTGAGTGAAAAGGGAATCGGAGGCGGGGGCCAGAGGGGAGGTTGTACAGACAAGACGATCAGACCCCCCCCTTCTTTTACGGCCACCGCTCCTACCCCCAAAAGGTGCAAACTTTGTATTGTTGGTATGTTTTAGGAGCAGCGATTGCAAAGGCTTGCGGGCGCTCCTGGAGTAAGTAAGGCGAGCAGCCTGGGCGTCTGCTTGGGCTCCTGCTTCTTCTTCTTCCTTCTCTTCTTCCCCTTCCCTCTTTCCCTGGCAGAGTGTGCAGATGCGGGCGGGCTCCTCCCAGGCCATCCCTGCCAAAGGCAGCCCATCCCACTCCCTCCTTGGAGCTCCCCCAGGCCTCCATCCAGCCCCACTGGCCCGGCTCTTAAAGGGAGACCGGGCGTCCTCCTTTCCCAGGACGCGCCCTACATTCCAGCCTCCTCTCCAGGGGGGAATGCCAAAGGGTCCTCCATGCACGTGGGGCATTAAGAATCCAGGGTGACCCCACTTCCCCCTTTCCCAGAACATGTCCTACATTTCAGCCTTCTGGGCAGGAGGACTCCTAAATGGTTCTCCATTTGGAGCGGGACTAAGAAGAGGGGGGGCAGACTTGGTCCTTCATTTGTAGGACCTGTCGTCCATGTCAGCCGTCTGTCCAAGAGGGATTCCAAAAGGTCTTCCATTTTGAGCATGCATTTAAGTTTAGATACATTTATATATGAAGGCTTGTAGACGTGCCCCTTTTCCAAGGCATTTCCTCCCTTTCTGTCCAGGAAGAATTTCAAAAGGGCCTCCATTTTGAGCATTGCTAGGAGCCCAGGGCGACCAGCCCGCCTCCTTTGTTTCAGGACATGTCCCACATGTCAGCCTTCCGCCCACATTGTCCTCCATTTTGCGAAGAGGGTGACCAGGAGTCCCCCTTTTCCAAGACAGGTGCTACATTTCAGCCTCCTCTCTCGGGGGAAATTCCGACAGGTCCTCCATTTTGAGAAGGACTAAGAAGAGTCCAGGACGACCAGACGTCCCCCTGGACCAGGACCTGTCCTACATTGCAGCCTCCTCTCCAGGAGGAATCCCAAAAATGTCCCCCATTTGAGCATGACTTAAGAAGCGTGCCTTTGCATTTACATGAGTGTTTTTCGCTTTCAGGAGGTCACGTCCTCCATTTTTGCGGTGCCTTGTCCTCCTTTGTGGTCAGGGCACCTGGCCACCCTGAACACGCAACCAGACCCACAGACCCACAACTGAGAACAAAAGCCAGACACACACACATACACACACTCTTCCCACATGGGTCCTGGCCAGCGAAAACAGCAACACGTTTCTTCGCTGTGGCTCCTGGGAAGAGGAGGAGGAACTGGAGCCCGCCCAAAACAAACATTAAAGGAGGCCTTTCTGACATAATATTCTTTTTAAACACGCATCACACACAAATACAGTTCCCAGTACGGAGAGGGATCGCCTTGTAGCGCCTTTGAGACTAACTGAAAGAAAGAAGCGGGTAACACACTCTCTCAGCCTCAGAGGATGGCCATGGCAAAACAAAACCCCCGAAGAAACTTGCCAAGAAAACCCTAGGATAGGTTTGCCTAAGGGTCACTATATATGACTTGGGAGGCACACAGCAACAACAACAACAACAGGAGCTTTCCTAGGCTTCAGCCTACTCCCTCAGAGGCATGAGGTGAGATCAGGGTGACCAGATTTGATCCTCCTTTTGGAGGACACGTCCTACATGTCAACCGTCTGTCCAGGAGAAATTCCAAAATGTCCTCCATTTGGAACAGGACTAAGAAGCCTGAATTTGGATTTTTGTTAGTGTTTGTAGGTTTTATTTTGGAATGGCCATCAAAGTCCTATGTTTTGTAGTGCTTTGTCCTCAGGGCGACCAACTGTCCTCCTTTTAGAGGACACATCCTACATTTCAAGCTCTTGTCCAGGAGGAATTCCAAAGTATCCTCCATTTTGAGCATAACTATGAAGCAGGAGTTTACATTTATATGAGTGTTTTTAGCTTTGACTTTTGTAATGTCCTAGCAATTTCCATGAAGGCCCTACATTTTGCGATGCCTTGTCCTCCTTGGCTGTGAAGACATCTGGTCACCCTGGGTGAAATGCTCTGGTGCCACAACAAACTACAATCCCCAAAATGCCATAGCACTGAGCCACAGCAGTCAAAGCAGTGTCAAACTGGATTATTTCTGCAATGTGGATGCAGACTTAATAACTATAGGGAATGTGGAGTTAAAAACAAAGAGAAAGGCAATGGAGGGAGGGTTAATGTAGGCTTTCATTAATCATAGTCTTTTCTCCTGAGGTAATTTTAACCTCCCTCTGACTCCAGCCATTCTCCTTTTTGAAGGAGGGGAGCAAGAAGGACCGACTTGAATTTGCAGCCAGGTTCAAAGCCAGAGGTGGCCTTTTCCCTCCAAAGATACCAATCCATGGCAATGGCGAAATGAAATCATGAAGGCCTCCTGCGTCCACTCCCCTTCCTCCCCCTCAGTCTCGGGGGAAAGGGCCGAAGGGTTGTTCTTTCTCCTCTTTGGTGTGGAGGGCCCTGGCCTGGGATGAGCAGATGCCACAACCACAAAAGAGGACAAGGCATGGCAGAATGGAGGGCATTCGAGAGGAAAAATGGGAGACATTACAAAATAAATGGCTAAAATGCTTCTTAATCATACTCAAAATGGAGGACCTTTTGGAATTCCTCCTGAACCGAAATGTAGGACAAGTTCTGGAAAAGAAGGAGCAAGTTTAGTGGAGGGAAGGATAGCCCCTCCACCAGGAGGTCTTTTGATTGGTATCCAGACACACACACGCAAACACAGACACAGGCCTTTCACATTTCTTGTGTATCACAGTTGGGCATGCTGTGTCTGTCACCATTTATTTGTTCCCTACGTTTGTGTCCTGCCTTTCCTCTGCTGTTGTTGCTGTGTGCCTCCAAGTCGTTTCTGACTTATAGCGACTCTTATGACAAACCTATCACAGGCTTTGTTTGTTTTTCTGTAAGATGTGTTCACATTAGGTTTCCCTTTGCTTTCCTCTGAGGCCGAGAGAATATAACTTGCCCAAGGTTACCCAATGGGTTTCCATGGCCACACAAGGACTAGAACCCTGGTCTCCTGGGGCCTTTTCCAATGCTTAAAGCATCACTCTGGGTACTCCCTTGATGTGTTCCTTTCTGTTTCTGACTTATGGCGACCCTGAGCTAAACCTGTCACAAGGTTTTCTGGGAATGAGAGTGTGTGTCACCCAAAGTCACCCAGTAGGTTTCCATGGCTGAGAACCCTGATCTCCAGAGTTATAGTCCAATGCTCAGACCACTACAATGCCCTGGCTCTCCATTATATTGCAAATACATTACAATGGGAACTCCATCACATGCCCTCAAACTCCCTGTTTAATCCTTTATTGCGCCAAATTTTCAGCTGCTTTTAAAATGTCCAAATGTATCTCTCTTCCTCCCACTTTCCCCCTTTGTCCTCAACTTACTTCAATTGCTGCAAACTTCAAAGTGCAAAAGTAGTTTCCACTCAATTAATAGCAATAGCAAGTAAAATGGGGAGGGTGGAGTTTGGGGGTTTTCAGCTTGTAATTTGATGTAATTTTAACTGTTGTAAGCCACCCCGATTGTTTTTAACAGAGGGGCGGGGTATTAATAATAATAATAATAATAATAATAATAATAATAAATTTCTATACTGCTTATCAGTGAACTAGCACTCCCAGTTTACAATCTGTAAGCCATTGTCCCCAACAAGCTGGGTACTCATTTTATCGATGTTGTGGCTGCAGGACTGGCATCTAACCACTGCACTACCAGGGCTCCTGGGGTAAAATACTTAATACTTAATCCAAGTTAGGACAGGCAAAAGCAAACAGCTGTTGCCTGTCCTAACTTGTGTGTTCTCCCTCATTAACACATTTTGCCATCTCAACCATGATCACATTGCTTGGCCACATGTGTCCCAGTTATCATCTGTGAGCATGAGCTTGAGTGACATCTCCCTACTTTGTCCTTACAACAACCCTGAAAAGTAGGACAGGCAGAAAGACGGCGCAACTACTTGGCTTAAGGGTCACCCACTGGGTTTTGTGAGGGCTCAGTGGTGATGAGTGTCCAGAGTTTTTGACCACAGCCCCACGCAGAGACAGCGAAATAAAAGCATCTCCAAAGAGTGTAGAGATTGGGAGTGGAGGTGTGTGTGTGTCACTGGACTCAGGGATATCCCAGCTCTGAAGGGGTCTTACCTTCCATTAAAAGGTGACTCTCTGTAAGGAAACACTGCAGTGGGGAAGGTGCCTGTGTTTGGGATCCCAGTCACTCCATTCCTTCCACTGCCAGTGCTGAAGTGCCCCATTTCCTTTTCTTTGACCTGAATATTTGGTAACCGCTCAGTGGCCCAAGCATGGGTGGTGTGGACTGGGCTACAAAAGCACAAACACGGAAAGATTAAAATTAGTGTTAGATGGGATTATTTAATTGTGTAGAGAAATAACACCTCCACACGTGTAACGGGAACTGGTTGGTCCTGGTTCTTAACAGCAGAACAACTGGGATGAGGATAGCTTGCGACTTATGCATAAGTTGGCACTTAACAGCTCTATTTTTGTTCATGTTGTTAAACATTTTAAAAACATTTTGTCGCATTCTATTTTATTTTAATCAATATTTAATAAATGTAAACAACAATCAGCATTTTACACTACCTGGATTTGGGTTCCATCTCTTTCCACCGATGGCTTCTGGTGCACAAATAAGCCCCCAACTCCCCATAAAACTACTGACTGTGAGGACTTCTACATGCAACCTCTCAACTATGTCTGCATTTCTTACACAATTATGTCCTAAACCAGCTTCTCACTGCCGTTGCTTTCTATTGGACTTAACTTATTGTCATGACTAGCATGGGTCTTTGGGACTTGGTTATACAACCAGCTGGATCAGGGCCTTTGTCTGTAGATCCAGTGTCTTGGGAGTAGGAGTAAAGAAAAGATTGAGGGGGAAGACACCTTCTGAGTCACGGCAGAAATGGTTGTAATATTACACAACAATGGCACAAGACACACACAAATAGAGGAGGTAGGAAAAATCAGCTCGCAGGATAAATACTGGAAACTCAGTAAATCAGCCATCAGTGACAAATTTTAATATTGAAGCTTAATAAGCTCTTTTTGACTTGTTCTTTATTCACTTAGCAGTTAATTGCTTTTCTGAAGTCCTTAAGCCAAGGAATTCAGATTTTATTTATTTGCTTGGGAATTTTGTCATTAATGTAAGTAAAGTTTGGCATAATTTGTTAGTTTTCCTATAGTTCCCTTTGTTGTTAATTCCTTCTGCAGACCATTTATTTTACTAAATGAGAATGATATATGTATATAGTTTGGACAGTGATCACTTACATTTTGTCACTGGCACACATTTTCTTTTATTTATTTATTTATTTATTTATTTGTATTTCATCTGCATTTCCTTGTTCTGAATTTGCCTCTCACCTAGTTGATAAAAGATCCTTAATAAGGCAACAAACACAGCTAACTTGAAACAGTGGCAGTGTGAAATGTAATGAAATTGTGTTCAGTAAAATGAGAGCCAGCATGATAGCGGCTTGAATGTTGGACCACACTTGAATGTTGGACTTGGCTTTCCAAGACTCCTGGACATATCCCCAATCAGCCATGGAAACCCATTGGGTAATCAACAACAACAACAACAACAATTTTTATTTCGATCATCGGCAAGTTTAAAAATAATATAATATAAAAATATAAAAATAAATAAATAAAAATAATGAATAATAATGTACAATCGTTAAGCAATCAGATACAGAAGCAAGGGAGATCAGAGTTGATCTCTACCATCTAGCATTTAGCATCAGTTGTTACCAATCATCTGAGAGCATATTTTACATATAATGTAACAAAATTTTGCTACCTTAAGTATAATGGTTTGATTTTGACTGTCCAGCAAATAGCTTAAATAAAAAACATCAGTATGTCCAGGAAATTTGGTTAGAAGAGGGGTGATTAACTGCTGATGAATGTCCTTGTAAAAATGACAATACAAAAGTACATGAGCTATAGTTTCTGTTGCTCCAGTTTCACAAGGACAAAGTCAAAATTCATGGGGGACTTTCCTAAATTTCCCTTCCAAAACAGCTGAAGGGAGAATATTAAATCGGGCTAGTGTTAATGCTCTCCTAAACTTAAGCACTGTAACATAATATAAATAAGAGGCAGGGTGGGAAACCAACATTTGGTTATTTACAAATTAATAATTTGATGTGGAAGCAGTTTCAGTCTCACCTTCAGTGTCTAGGATCCTCTGCCTTACAACTGATTTTGCTTGTTCTTAATTTTTTAAGGGGTGGGTGGGTTTTTTGGGTTGTATGTATTTATTGTAATTTTAATTGTTGTAAGCCGCCCAGATTGCGCTGCAGAGAGGCGGGATAGAAATAAATAATAATAATAATAATAATAATAATAATAATAATAATAATAAATTATTATTATTATTATTATTATTATTATTATTATTATTATTATTATTATTAGAATTGGGGCCAGCACACAACCCTGTTTTACTCCCTTACAGACTTGTATTTATTTGGTGACATGTCCTCTAATACTACATTTTACCTTCAATCTGGTAAAAAATTGTATGTATTTTATTCTTGTTCACCGCCCGGATTGGTTCGCCATAGGGCGGTATACAAATAAAAATTATTATTATTATTATTATCATCATCATTATTATTATTCAATCTGGTATTTTCATAGATTTTAATAAGTAACAAAAGTAAGTGTTTATCTATAGAGGTATTTTTGAGTTTGTCCCACAGTCTGGATCTAGATGCTGTGTCAAACGCAGACTTAAAATCAATAAGTGCAGCAAAAAGAGTTTGCCCAGATTGATGAGAATACTTTTCTACTAAATGTTGCAAGACCATTGCATGATCTATTGTAGATCTCCCAGTCCTAAATCCCATTTGTTCATCCCTCAAGATATTTTCAATAAGATTCCTGATTTCAAAACAAGAGACTGGGGGCCAATAAGGAAGAGACAATAAGGAAGAGACGCTGAATCCAACTCCAGATCTACCCGGAGCGTCTCTGTTTGAGCATATAAATCCGCAAAATAGTCTTCCCAAATATTGGCTGGGATCTGAGATGTAGTACAGAGAATATTTTTTGAGAGAGTTGGAGCTACTGCCCTCCAAAAAAGGGCAGGGTTATTTGAACTAGCAGCCACTATCAGGTTTTTCCAGGATGCCTGAATAGAACTCCTTTTCTTTTTTGACAAATCAGTTGTTTGTACTATTTTTTCATCCGCATAAGGTCTAGCACTGAGCATGAAGTGGGGTTCGCCCTGTATTGAATAAAGAGGTATTTTAAGGAGTTCCAAGCCTCACAGCACTCTTGGTCAAACCAGTTGTGGCATGTGCTTGGTTCCTTGCTAGTTATGGTAGGCTGAGAAACAGTTAACAAGGACTGAATTGATTTTATCAGATTGTTGAAACTGGCCAGTACATCATTATCTGACTTGCCATCCACTATTGCTAGTTGGAGAAGCTTGACTGATTCCCTATCAAAGAACTTAGTAAGTTCTGCTGATTTTTAAGATGACCATTTGGCACGAATTGGACCATAATCATTATTACAGTCTGGCAGATAGGTAAGAACAAACTGTCATAAGCCTTCAAACACAACATAACAGGGAAGTGGTCATTCTCTGGGCAACTAACAACTGCAAACTTAAACAGATAAGGGATTAAACTGTGAGAGATCCCCACATAATCTAACAAGGAGGGCCTGGTACCAGCCCAATGAGTATACTCAGCAGGATAATTGTCACTTGCAGACCTGTTCAGGATCACTAAATTCAGCTTCGTGAAAATTTGCACTAGGTACAATCCTCTATCATCACTATGGAGTTTATCACACGGGGAGCCCCGTGCAAAATCACTCTTTAAAGTGAAAAAAAGCTGCAAAAGCGGAAGCTTTTAATGAACGGGATTTCTCCTGTTCTGCCCTGTGTGAAATGTGAAAGCGCTGTTAAAAGGAGGTTAATCCGAACGAAAACCCCTCATTTTTACTTTCGGGTTTTTCCGAAAGTAAAAAGAAGCGTAAATGAGGGGTTTTCGTTCAGATTAACCTCCTTTTAACATCAATTTAACAGTGACGTTGTGTGAAATCATGACCACTTTTGCGGTTTATTTCTAATTTAAAGCCCCATTTTCGCATGGGATTTCCCCCATGTGCTAAACTCCTATGTGCATCCTTGGACTGATGGCACAAAATAGGGGGCATAATTACAGAAGATAAGGGCTGACAATTAAATTTGGCAAAATGTAATATGTCATTTGCCCCAGTCCTTACATTAAAGTCATCAGCTCATATAATATGAGCTGTAGGTGATGTAGCCATTAGGTTTTCAACATTGGGTAATCTTGGGCAAGTCACATGATCTCAGCCTCAGAAGAAGGCAATGGCTAACTTCTTTGGAATAAATCTGATCAAGAAAACCCCATGATAGTGCCCCTTAGAGTCACCATAAGTCAGAAATGACTTGAAGGCACACACCATCACCACCAAGTTCAGTAAAATAACCTGCAGTTCATAAATATAGCTGTGTTAGTCTGTAGAATCAGTATGTAGAGAAATCTTGTAGCACCTTTGAGACTAACTGAAAGAAAGAAGTTGGCAGCATGAGCTTTCATAGACTTCAGTCTACTTCCTCAGGTGCATATAGTGGAGTGGAAACCAGGGACAGACATATATATGCCATTGGTATGTGAGAATGTCAATTCAAATTCAAAATCCTTTGTGTATGGAATTGAAATAGCAAGTCCAGTTTTAATTATGGTTGTTAGTGAACAAAGACATTGGCAGCTAGCCAATGTGTATGGAAATGAAGAGGCAAGACCAGTTTGGCATTGGAAACTAGCCTGTTGGTGAAGAGAATAGATGTGTGTAGGACGCCCCCCTGAGGATGGAGTCAGATAGTGATGAAATGTGTATAGTGAGCCAGGAAGCCATTGTCCCTGTTCAATCCATTGCTGACAGACTATAGTTTATGGACGAACTTCAATTCTGCTGTTTCTCTTTCCATTCTACCTTTGTAGTTCTTTTGTTCAAGGACTGCTGTTTTGAGGTCTGAGATGGAACGCCCAGGGAGACTGAAATGTTCTGCCACTGGTTTTTGTGTATTCCCATTCCTAATGTCTGATTTATGTCCATTTATCCTCTGGTGGCCAAGTATTTATAAAATATTTTTCACGTATTAAGATCACCATAAGCAGCAGTGCTTGCTGGAATATTCCTATGCAAGAAAACTGTATTGTGGGAATCGCACCTTAGCTATGGCATTGATGAGCTGCATCTTAAAATGAACTCATAGTTAGTCCTGGCATATCCCTGTCTTTCATGATAATTAGATTTCCTTATAAACATCTCTTCTGCACCCTTGACAACAACTTAAAACACAGCTTCTCTTTGGTTCAATAGAATGAAGCACTCAGTACAAACAGCATAATTTAATATACAGCTGGGGAGACTTCTGTTTACAAAGATAGCCTTTTGTCTGCTCTGTTATACTCATAACACCCTGTTGGACAATCTGTTAGACACTTAAAAGCTTACACATACAGCAAGTGTTGTGTTTGCTGTCAATTCTGTAGTTGTTTCCATCCCAGCTGAGATGTAAAGATAAAGAACGTGTTTACAATACCACAGGTGGAGCATGCAAAGCACAGTTATACAGTGTGGGACACTTGTTGCCCTGTTTCAGCCATCCATGTCATTTTTCAATATTATATGCCATTTCCCTTCCCAGCCAGCTTTCCATTTGTTCTCCAGCTCAACCCAGTCAGAGACCATCTCTGTCCACACTCTTCCTACTATTTAATCCTCCTCCATGGGTTGTTTGAGGTTTTGCATTTCCTTACTTTTGTTGTTGTTGTTGTTGTTGTGTGCCTTCAAGTCATTTCTGACTTATGGTGATCCTAAGGTGAACCTATCATGTGTTGTTGTTGTTGTTGTTTTTGAAAATTTCTTCAGAAGAGGTTTGCCATTGTCATCTTCTTAAGCTGAGACAATGTGACTTGTCCAAGATCACCCAGTAGGTTTACAAGGCCAAGCCAGGATTTGAACCCTGGTCTTCAGAGTTGTACTCCAACACTCAAACCACTACGCCATGTTGGCTTTTTAAAGCCCTTATTTTAGAGGGGTTCCCCCCCCCAAACCATTTTGCCACAACTTAAAATGTTGTAGTTTGCCCCAGTCTGAGTTCATGTAGTGAATTGTGACTGTGGCACCAGGCAGATGGGTTATAGGGTCCTTGTCAGTGTGTGGATGATGGGTGTTGCAGTGATGCTGTTTGGCACCCAGCAGAATCTGCAGGACAAGCTGGCTGCTGTGATCCACAGCCACTTTGTAACTCTTACCATCAACTGGTTCAGCTTCTCTTCTTCAGGATCCTGTCTTCCTCAGTCAAGAAGACACATTGTAAAGTCCAAAAGCATAGTTTATTAATGCATATAAAAGTAAAATAAGATAGCTAAGTAAAATCAATTGTGATGAACTTGTCTAGTTCAGCCATGAAAGATTACATCTTTAACATTCCCAAAAACTTAGGATCTCAACTCGTTGCAGTTAAAAACCACTGCTACCAGGCAGGCTCACGCATTTTGAACAATAACATTCTAGACAAAGGATTCTCTAGGCCCTTCTCATACTCCACCTTCTGGGTGTTAACCTTATGTTAATTGGATAATGCCTGTATGATGTATATTAACCCAGCCTCTTTCTGTCCATCATCCACCACGTGACTATTTTCCCAGCCTAACGATGTTTACATATAATTGTTATCAAGCCTTTCTCATAACAAAGTCTGTGTCCATGAATTGTACCTTTGGGAAAGTATATGTTATGTCTGTGTAGCCATCTGGCGTTAGATTCACTTTGTTTTTCTAGATGTTGTTCTCATGAGGAAATTTCCACACACACATCTCTACATTTCACCTTTGACTGCATAGCCCATCCATATCCTAACAATCCCCTCCTGAAATGTATAGATGTGTGAGACCACTATTTTTGTGTTGTTGTTGTTGAAACTATCTTAGCACATCTCAATCTTATTCTGTTGTAACAATTGTTAATATTGTTCTATCTCCAGAACCTTGGTTTATATATCTGTACTGTTGTGTTTTTATTTTTATATTTTAGGCACACAATTTTATTTTAAACTCGCTCTCTGGTATTTTGTCATCTAACTCCAACACACTTTGATCTGTACTTTAACATTTTCAGCTTCTGCCCATCCATATCCTAACAAGTTTCATGGCCAAAAGTTAACCACTGTTTAATGGTACAGAGAGGGTTAATTTGCATTAGTAATTTTGATACTTTTTGCATGGCTCACTAGGAAGCTAGGAAAAGGTTTGAAGGCTACGAATGGACTGGGAGATGTTACTAAGCTTCTTGCACAGGTCTTATAGCTATATGGGTGAGATATAGGTTTGATTTTCTCTGAAACATTTTCAGGGATAGCCGTGTTGGCCACTCAGCAAGATAAAGCAAATTACAAAATCCACAAAAGAGTGATACCTTTATTGGCCAATCAAAATGCACAAAGGAAGGCCACAGTAAAATGCAAAGTCCATTATCAACACTACATGCAAACTCCATTATTAGCATACTACTGCTAATGGAGTTTGCATTTAACTGCTCTTTGGTCTCTGTCCCCACATGGCCAAGAGGAGAGTGGCCTCTATGCACTGAGATCCCTCCAAACCAACTGAACATTAAACAATGACAGAAACAGCATCTGATCCAAAATGAAGGTCTGTGACTCCAACACCACACTTTTGTTTTCTTCTTCTGTATGGTTTTTAACATCTTTCACCTGATGAAGAAGTTAATGGAGCTTTGAAAGCTTGCATGATGTGTTTTATGCATTTTGGTTGGCCAGTATTTCTTTTTTTGCATTTTGCATTTTGTTTTATTTTGATTTTCATGTTTTCTTTTGCACTGTATAACTCTCAGGAGTCCATTTTCCATCACCTGGAAAGGTGCAACCCAGCCTAGGGGCCTCATATAGCCAACTGTGGGAATTCAGTTGCTGGCCAGGGATAGTCTGGGTAGAAATGGTTTCTAGGCCCAATTCTACCATTATCTGTGAGAGATGCTGGACCCTATCAGCAAAAAGACTGGAATACTTCTCTGCTGTAGACCATCTGCTCCATCACCTATAACTAATAAAGCTTACCTTACAGCAGTAATGTGTTGGCATTTGGCACAGAACAAATTATTTGGGAATCTGGGAACTACATCTAGTTCCAGAACAAAATAATCTTCTTCCTATGCATGGATTATGCTGTTTTGGCAATGGGGGGATTGATACGTAGCTCTTGTATAGAGGGAATGTAAAGGGCATGATATAAATTCAAACTTTCAAAAGGGTCACCTGCCCTTTTTATAGTGTTAGGAACTATGATTTGGAAAAACGATGCGCTCCAAACTTTACACCCACTGGCAACCAACATGTAAGTGGCAGCAATTAAATGGTTTAGAACTACGTGGTCAGGTTAAATGCAGCCACTGTGCGTCCTGCATAGTCCTTCCATTCAGTGTTGCTTTGTTGCAGATGCAGAAGGATTGGCAAGGAACATAGAATCATAGAATCATAGAATCATAGAGTTGGAAGAGACCACAAGGGCCATCCAGTCCAACCCCCCTGCCATGCAGGAACTCCCAATCAAAGCATCCCCGACAGATGGCCATCCAGCCTCTGCTTAAAGACCTCCAAGGAAGGAGACTCCACTACTCTCCGAGGGAGTGTGTTCCACTGTCGAACCGCCCTTACTGTCAGGAAGTTCCTCCTAATGTTGAGGTGGAATCTCTTTTCTTGCAGCTTGCATCCATTGTTTCGGGTCCTAGTCTGTGATGGAGAGGCACTGAGGCTTTCTTACCATCTCAAAAGATTGGAAAGTATGAACACAGTAATGGGCATTCCTTTCCAAGGGCTTTGTTTTTCAGATGTAGCCAACTCCACAAGACTGGTTTCCATTATGAAGATGGAGAACTGAATATTGGCAACAAGCAAAGGAATAATTTCCAAGGTTTATGTGTATTACAATGTCAATTACCTAGGCAACAAATATAGGCAATTGATATAAAACCCACAGCATGGTACAAGGTACAAATTCTAACCATCCTAGGACGTCCAACTTAAGTGCTGACATGTTTGTTATTAGGTAAAACTATAACTACTCAGCACAGATAATTGATAACATTCCTAGTTCTATCAAACAAAAATCCACCAAACAGTGATACCTTTATTGGCCAACCGAAATGCACAATATACTTGTTGCAAGCTTTCAAAGCTCCACTGACTTCTTCATCAGGCAAGATGTTGCAAACCAAACAGGAGAAAAGCAATTGGAGATGTTAGTCAGATGCCTACATGTTGTTTCAGTCTTATGCAGAATGCATAATTTTGTTCAAAGTGCTTTTAACTACTTCTCATTACTCAGCTTTCATAGATAATAACCATATAATAGTTTTTCTTAGTCAATTTCTACATTTCTGTAGATAATTAGACTTATTCAGCTCCTACACAGACACTAAATGCACAAATGTTTATGTTTCATCCGATTATAGAAAAGAACTGATTTTGCTATAATTTCTATGATGCCTCACTTCAAAGTGTAGCAGACAAGACTGGCTGCAGCCTTTGGAGAATTCACATTCTCCTTAAACACCTTATTCCATTAGTAAAGGCTTCTAAGGAAAGAAATCTGTAATGAACATTAAAATCTCCTTCTCTCTGTATAGTTTAATACAGGGGTTGGCAACTTTTTTTTGTCCCGGGCTGGGAGGGGGGGAAATGGCTCTGGGGGCTGGCACGCGCGCGCTTGGCCGCTCATGTGCATGTGCACGATGCCCACCATAATGCGTGCACGTGCGTGTATGGGGGCGCCATTTTGGAACGCCCAACGGCGCCAGCGCCGTGCACATGCGCATGGCGCTGTCAGCGTCGCCATTGGGCGTTCCGAAATGGCACCCACCGCTGTGCGCTCACATGTGGCATGGTGGCTACAGGCGCGCAGCGGCAATAACAGTGGCGATGGCGGCAGGAACGGCCATGGGCCGGTCCCATGCCCTCGGCAGGCTGGACTCGGCCCATGGGCTGTAGGCTGCCGACCATGGTTTAATACCATAAAGACATTTCACACATATATACATAGTACATACATACATACACATACACATGGATTCTCTCTCTTTCTCTCTCACACACATTACTTTTTACCCCTCCTTTAGTGTCATCAGCACTGCCTCAGTTTATATTAACATTAATTGAGATTAATAATGTCCAGCCTCCTGGCAGCTTGTTAAAATAAGCTCCCCTTGTCTATCTGTGAGCTCCATCACAAAGCCACTCCTCATGCACCACTTACCAGGAAAACTGGCAGGAAGCCAAGGAAAAGGCAAAGATCAATGGAAAGCACTTCAATTGTAGAATGCCTCAGAGTGATTTTGGATGAGATTTTCTTTTGTCAGGCTGACCGTCACACAACGGTGATAGAAAGCATTGGCACTTATTATTAGTACACAGTCAGCCTGCTGTGTTGACACTAACAGACACCTGGACTCCAGGGTAGGTGATGGTGGAGCATGCGCCTTCTTTTAACTCCCCCTCCCCATGAAAATAACCCTATATGTACTTGATGACTTTTGTGTTTGTTAGAGGTAAATCAGAGACTTACACCATGTTGATAGAAAAAGAAAACCTCGAATGGTTGATGCTCTTGCCAAGGGTCTGGCTATGTAAGGAGGAGCAGAACTGGAGTTTTGCTTTCCAAGCAACAATTTTACCTCCCCAAATTTGTAGCATTGTAGACAGCAAGAATTAAAATGATTCATGCCCAGAACTCGTTCTGTGCAATCATGCTGGCCACATGGTCACAGAATAATAATAATAATGATAATAATAATAATAATAATAATAATAGGTTTTATTTATATTTCTTGCCTCTCCCTATGGATCGAGGCGGGATTACACAAGAAAATGAATACAATGTACAAAATATAAACAGTAAAGTAATAAAAATCAGAACAATAATAATAGATTAAGAGAATAGAATTCAATATAATAAAATAAATGAAAATAAAATAAAATAGGATAAAATAAAATAAAATAGCCAATCATTGTCAGAATCTAAAAATCTGGAAGATCAGATGGATAGGCCTGCCTGAAGAGCTCTGTCTTAAGTGCCTTCTTGAAAGCTTCTAGAGTAGTAATAAGACAGATCTCCTCCGGCAGGCTGTTCCACAACTTGGGAGCTGCGACTGTAAACTATTTTTGGAAAGTCGTGGTAAGTCTAGTTTTATGGTGTTCTAATAACTTCTTCCCAGATGTTCTGAGAGTGCGGGGCGGATTATGTGGGGAGAGGCGTTCCTTCAAGTAACTCGGGCCCAAGCCATGTAGGGCTTTAAAGGTAATAACCAACGCTTTGTACTGCTCCCAGAAGCTAATCGGCAGCCAGTGAAGAGATTTTAATACAGGTGTAATATGGTCCAACCTAGATGTTCTGGTGACCAATCTGGCTGCCGCATTTTGAACCAATTGGAGAGGTAGTCCCATGTAGAGCGCATTACAGAAATCCAAACGAGAGATTACCAGGGCAAGTACAGAGTACTTGACTCTTTGGCTTAGTAACTGAGATGAGCATCGCCCCCTATGGTCGGACACAACAACAACCTTGTCAACGGGGAATACCTTTACCTTTACCTAGAACTCTTATATTTGCTATGTTTGCATTACCTTGGGAACTTTGCCTGACCCTTTTCTGTGGATGACTACACTGTATTTCTAAATTGTTGCTGCTGTTGTTGTGTGCCTCCAAGTCATTTCAGACTTACGGTGACCCTCAAATCACGAGATTTTCTGGGGATGAGTGTGTGTGACTCACCCAAGATCACCCAGCAGTTTTCCATGACTGAATCAAACCTTGATCTCCAGAGACTTAGTCCTATGCTCAAAACATTACAACATGCTGCCTTATTTTTAAATACTGACCTGAAGTTATACGTTACTGCAATGCTAGAAGTGTAAGGATCAAAGGAAGATTTTAGTGGGGGCAGAATTCTTATTTGGGGGACAATCCTCTCATTTTGCCCCCTCCTAGCTAGACCACAGCTTGTGCCTTGTCCCCAGGATAAGTCATTGCACACATTATATGGATCTTTACACCCATTTCCCTGTCTCTTTTATTTTCCCTTTATGGTTTTCTTTGGATTTCCAAGAGTGTGTTTGAGAGTACCAGCTCTGGGTGTATTAAACCACTGCAGTGACCTCAATGCTGACTTAATAATGCAAGGTTGTGAAGAGGTGAGGGTGATGTCACAACACATGTACCGTGCCACTGGTTAATAATAATAATATTTATTTATATTCCACCCCTCTGCAGAGCAATCGGGGTGGCTTACAACATTACAATTTCCATACATTAAACAGAACATAAAATCCCGAATCCCACCCGTCCTTTAAGAAGTAAGGGTTCTTCTTATTCTAGACCGGGTGGTGCTGGGCTTAGTGTCTCTCCCCCAGATGACATCGGATGGTAATGGAGGGAGGGCTCTTCTTATTTTAGGCCCAATGGTACTGGGCCTAGTGTCTCTCCCCCAGATGACATCGGATGGTAATGGAGGGAGGGCTCTTCTTATTCCAGGCCCCATGGTGCTCAGCCTAGTGTCTCTCCCCCAGATGACATCGGATGGTAATGGAGGGAGGGCTCTTCTTATTTTAGGCCCAATGGTACTGGGCCTAGTGTCTCTCCCCCAGATGACATCGGATGGTAATGGAGGGAGGGCTCTTCTTCTTAGTCTAGGCCCAATGGTGTTGGGCCTGGTGTCTCTCTCCCAGATGACATCGAATGGAATGGAGGGAGGGCTCTTCTTCTTATCCTAGGCCCGATAAGTCTCATGATTTTGGGGATCAATGGTCATAAGAAGCCGCCTTGGATCCATTAGCAGTGCTGGTTAGGGTTGATGGGAGCTGCAACTCCTGGAGGGCCACAGTTGTCCAGTCTTAGTTTTAGGACTTTGTGGTTTCATCATAAGCTCAGATGGGCTTTGTAGTCCTTGATGTTTCTGGGTGCTGGGAGCGTGGCCTCCATAGCCTCAGCTCTGACCAGTATCCTTTAGGCCTGCCTCTGGATGCACGTCCCAACAGCTGGCCAGGCAAACAAAGGCAAGACCCTTACTGCAAGACCCTTAATACCCTTACTGCAAAATACATAAAGATGAATTAGAAGCATGGTAAACTTAGTTCTCATGCTATGCCCTTGATCCCTTCCTCAAGCCATAGTATTTTGTGTAGACAAAGTCTTCAAAATGTCAACCCCCGCCCCCATATCTGGACTTCAAAAAGATTCATTTTTGAAGAACAACTCAGCCCAGTGTGTTAATGTAGTGCCATCTAGTGGAGACACCAGAGAACCACACTGCAGAAAAGTAGCTCCAGTGGGCCCTTGGTATCTACTGGGTTTGGTTCCAGGACCCCTTGTGGATACCAAATCCATGCACGTTCAAGTCCCATTAAATACAATGGTGTAGTGAAATGGTGTCCCGTATATTAAATCAAAGCTTGCTTTCTGGAATATATATATATATATATATATATTCAAGCTGTGGATGATTGAATCCATGGATATGGAATCCGTGGATACAGAGGGCCAACTGTATTTAAACTCTTGGGTGATAGTTGTAAAAAATGGAGGGTCTGGGGGTCAGAACTGGTCCTCTCAACAAATAATGAGTTAAATGAGGTTACAGAATAGGAATAGTCTGTATTCCTACTTTATTCATCCTAATTCCAGCAGAATTTAGCCCAGCCACTCTAACAGAGGTCAAGTAATTTTAAAATGAAACTTCATACTGCAAGTGTCATGACTGCCTTGTTCTTGTTGTCAGTAATCAAGTCAGCTTTGATTTAAGATGATCCTATGAATATGAGACCTCCAAAGATCCTGCCCCATTAAGAACTTAATGAACCTCAAGTCTGACTTCCAAGTCAGTTCTCTCAGTCTGTTATTACAATGTGGGGAAAAGTTTCCTTTTCAGAGCCAGAAATAAAGGCAGCCTAGCTAACAACAGCTTAACTAACAGTCAAGAAAGAAGATAGGAAGAAGAGCAACTCATTTGAGATAATGTGGTGCTGGAGAAGAGTGCTGAGGCTCCCATGGACAGCCAAAAAGACAAACAAATGGGTCCTCGAGCAGATCAAGCCAGAGATATCCCAAGAAGCCAAAATGACAAAACTTAGACTGTTGTACTTTGGACACATCATGAGAAGGCATGAATTATTGGAAAAGACAATAATGTTAGGAAAGGTGGAGGGAAGTAGAAAGAGAGGAAGGCCACATGCTAGGTGGACGGACTTTATTAAAGAGACCACAAATATGAGTTTGGGCAGAGCAGTAGAGGACAGAGCGGGCTGGAGATGTCTCATCCATAGGGTTGCCATGGGTCGAGATCAACACGAAGGCAGTTAGCACCACCAACAAGCTAACAACTAAACATTGCCCCAGAGGGAGGTGATAGATAGGTACAAATTCACAGTCTTTCTGTATTTCCACTCTTCTCTTTCAGCCATCAAATTCTACTTAAATCTCAGAATTCAAAGAACAAGATTGCCAATTTGGAAAAAGAATGGCTGGTCAGGCTCCTGTTTCAGGTATATGCAGGCCAGCAGTTCTCACTGTAAAGCGAATTATTGCAATTTGATTTGGATAGAGGGGGGAGGTACTGCAATAACAGCCTTCTGTGAATCATGGGAATCATACTCCAACTTATCTGGAAGGTAACTGGGGAGGCTGTGCTAAGAATCTTTTAGGGTGGGTGATCTGCACACTTACAATTGAATAGTGCCATCTAATTCACAGCATAGTATTAAAAGCAATACTTTCTGGTAAGGGGCAGCTGGAGTGGTGTTGCCTTGGTACTTAGAACAAGTGATGAGTAAACTGGTTTTATCACAATTTGTAATTTGGTTGTTGAGTTACATTTCTGGAGCCCTGTGTCCTCAGACAAATGATCTTTGGTCTTAAAAGATTTTGAAGTATCTTCAAAAGTGAGCACATCCATATCACCAACATGTATGTTGGGACTGAGGTGTGTATAACAGAAGGTCATTTTCCCACCCTGAGCATGATGACTCCTCCTTCTATGACTGGCTGCTATTAAAGGTGCTTTGTTTATGACAGTAAATTGTTAAACATGGAGAACATGCATGCAAGTGGAAGGCATAATGGACAGGATATATAGCAACAAGAGAAATAATTCCCATTCATCTCAGTACACAGCAGGAAGGCAAAAGAGAACCCACATGCTTCCTCTCCCATTTAGTCATGTGAATCACTTGCAACATTGCTGAACATATTCAACAGATGGATGAACACAAGGAGAAAATATTACCTTTCCCATAGGCTTCTCAACACTATGCAGATTCAAACCAAAACTTTTACCCACCACAGGTAGGTGAGGAAGGGGAAATGGGCTTACACCTGATTCGAAATACTGGTAACACAAATTGGCTAGCAAGGTGACTAAGAGCCCCAAGAAGAGAGAGAAAGAAACATGTAACAAGGAGTACTTCTTCCACTATGAATTACAAATCTAGTATGCTTTCAAACCTATGCTACAAAAATGTTTGGTTCCTTTGGCAAAAGAATAATTGAACAGCAAATGTGAAGTTAGTCCATATGTGTGAATTGCAAGCTACTTTTTTTTAAAGTGCTGGAATTGTGTCTCTCCAGATGTTTCCAACTGTTGGTTGGTGTTGTTTGCCTTTAAGTTGACTCTAAGGTGAGCCTAACATGGGGTTTTCTTGGCAAGATTTGTTCAGAGGCTTTGTCATTGCTTTCCTCTGAGGCTGAGAGCATGTGACTTGCCCAAGGCCACCCAGTGGGTTTTATGCTGGAGCTGGGAATTGAACCTTGGTTTCCAGTCATAGTCGAATGCTCAAACAGCTATGCCATGCCTCCCAGTATTCCTCACCCTTTGCTGTGCTGACTAGGGCTCATGAGTACAGCAGCCCAACAGCATCTGGAGGGTTGTGCAACTCACAGTTCTGTTTTAAAATTAGCACCCTGAACTAGACTGTCACGGCAGCTAATGTAATAGTAATAATAATAATAATAATAATAATAATAATTTTTATTTATAGCCCGCCCCTCTGCCCAACAATCGAGGCGGGTTACAGCATTAAAACAAACAAAGTTAAAAACATCCCCACTCCCTTAGTCCCACCCTCCCACCCCCTTAAAACAAGACTAAACAAGAAAGGATTAAAATGCCTTAAGCAATAAAAACAATAAAACCAAGACAAAACGATCACACGCGAAGAACAAATTAGTAATGTATGCATATGTGCACAAATAGCGAGCGACTGGCTGCACTGTCATGCCAACACAGACCCTGCAGGCACAGAAAATACAGGTAACTTACAATGAGTCTCTGTTTGAGTAATCAAAAATATCAAAATTCATTGGGATCAAGTCTGGGCTCATTATACTTTTGAGAACTACAACAATATAGCCATTTAGTTTGCAGATCAACTAATGAGTTTTGATGGCATTTTTACTTACAATAGGGTGGCAAAGAGTTCTCTAGTGCCCACCGGGAGTTTTGTTCTTCATTTGTAGCTGTCCCTCATCCTTTCTCATTAATCCAGGACAACTGAACTTGGACTGTAGTATCTATCTCACATTCCTCTCTTCCTATGTTAAGTTCTTTTCCTTCCACGTTGGGAAGGCATTTGGTGTCTTCTTTTATACCTAAGGATCATAATTACCCAATTTTCCAGTATAGCTATGATTTTTATTTCTGCTACCTAATGCATATGAACATCTGGTTTCTATTAAAGGATTATCTTCTGAACTGGTAGCAGTATCTCCTTTTAAGTGCCAGACTTCAGGCAGCAGGAAAAATATGTCTCTCTGTGTGTGTGTGTGCATCAAGAAGGAATTAGGATTAAGTAGGGGCTACGGCCAGGTTCTCTCAGTGGGCCCTTAAAGAGCCCAGTGCCAAATAATTCAGAAAAACCTTGAGAACTACAGGACATGAATTGATCACACTAGTTCATAGCCTTCTTCAGCCCTCTCCAGCCCTGAGGAGAAACACCTGAGGGACGCGCTGACTGAGAGCCGGGAGGAGCTTCGGTGGGGGGATAAAAGCCCTCGCCTGGGACCATCTCCCAGCCCCGGGAGACCATCTGAGCGGCCTGAGCCGCCCCACCTCCGGTCCGCCTATATAACGCTGCTGGAGAACACCCTCGCCGGCACCACGTTATGGCCACGGAGATCTGTTTTGCCATCTTACAGCTCCCGGAGGACCATAAGACAAGAAATTATGCATCTTTTCAATTGTATTTTTAGCTATCGTTATTTGTTTGTATGTTTGGGGGGATGGGTGGGTAGGTGAAAGAGGGATGGGGTTTCATTTTGATTTATTGTTTTGATGTTTTATAATGTTGTACGCCGCCCCGATTGCCTGGCAGAGGGGCGGGATATACCGTAAATAATAATAATAATAATAATTGTGTACGTGTGTGCACGTACCCTGATCATGACTGTAAGGGGGGGGGGGCGGGGGGAGAAACTGTGCTTCTTTGTTGCAATGATCTTTCTAAAATTCTATTTTAAGGGGATGGGAGGGTGGGATTTGGGGTGAGGGAATGATTTTTAACTTGGTTTGTTTTTAAATTGTTGTACCCCGCTCCGATTGCCACGCAGAGGGGTGGGTTATAAATAAAAATTATTATTATTATTATTATTAAAAGCATTGCTTGAGCTGGTTTTCCCAGGATGTACTTTCCATGATTGTCATAGCCCACAGCAGACAAAAACCTTCAGCATGTCCATGCAAACATATGTTTATGGCAGGATAAAATAGTGTGACTCTGTGGACATTACATTTCCTTGACTTTGAAAATCTCCCAGTAACCACATGGCCAAAAGAGAGGAGGTGCCAGCCTGCAGATAACCCTCTCTACCACCTGAACTAAGACCAGAAACAGAAAATGCAGGCCTAAGACTAACATCTCCATTTCCCCCCCTCCTATTTGCTTGATGAAGAAGCTAGTGTGACTTCAAAAGCTTGCAACATGTAATTGTGCATTTTGGTTGGCCCAATAAAGATATCATTGTTTGGATGCTATTAGATCTGTGGATACTGTTTGACTGCAACTCCCATAATTCTTCAGCGTTGGCTGTAGTGGTCAGGGATGGAGAGTTATAATCCAAGATTTCAAGGACTGTACTGGTTTATAGCAAGGTGGTCATTTGTATCCTGATATCAGCCACAGGTTTCAGCCTGTACTGGTTTTTAGTCAGTCAGTTTCACTGAAGGTGGATCGTAACTTTAGGTTATTTAAGTGGACTAAGCACTGGTTAGTTCTTGGATGGGAGACTGCCAATGAATGTTGGCAGGTGTTATAGGTTGTATTTCAGAAGGAACTGGCAAAGCCAGTTATGAGTATTTCTTGCCTAAGAAAACCCTATGAAAATCATGGGAATTGCCATAGTTTGTCAGGCAACTTGAATACACATACATGTACAGTAATTTTCAAGCTTTTCGGATCTTGTATTCACCTTCTCTCTGCAGAGAAATGGGTACACCTACAAACATTGAGAGCCACCTTGGACAACTCTGGAGACCAGAGTTTGAATCCCTGCTCAGCCATGGAAACCTACTGAGCGACTTTGGGCAAGTCACTCTCAGCTCCAGAGAAAGACATAAATCTTGCCAAGAAAATCCCATGATAGGTTCACCTTAGGGTTGCCAAGTTGGAAATAACTTGAAGGCACACAACATCCATCTTTTCTATTTATCTCCAGTATGAAACAATCTCCATGCATCTTTCTGTCTGTACACACACACCTATATTCCGTCAGAAACACATTCTGCCTATGGAAATGTCTTCCACAATAAATGTATTGACCTCAAAGATACAAGAGGACTCTGGAATTTGTCTCTTAGAAATGTCACTTTTAAAGTAAGCATATTGCAAAAACCGATCTAAGCCAATTTTTGTCTGTAAAAGCTTGCACTTATAAGTTGTTCTAATGAGGCTGGAAATCAGCACAGTCTGCCCAGGAAAAGTTGTTTCTTGGCCTGAGAAGGCAAAGCTAGCACTAGATTTAAAGGGAATCTCAGTGAATGTACATTTCCCAGAATGCTCTGGAACCAGGTTGTGTCTGTGCCATTAATAGAAATGGCTGATTGTGCCTGCCACCCTATGGATATTGTAGGTTTACATTACAACTTCCATCAATCCTCACCATAGTCTTTGCTGACTAGGACTGATGGAAGTTACAGTCCAGCATCTCAAAGGTCACATGGCTCCCCAACCATGTTCTAATCTAAACCATGTAAACAGTCCATTTTGCATTTTTATTAAATAAGTATCTGAAAGCACAGCCATGTACATACCCTTCAGCATTTTACATATGAAAACTGAGACATGTGTGGGCAAGCAACATTAGAGCGTGGTCAAGATGGCAAAAGGTATTAATGAGAAAGAACACAAGAAAGAGCAGAAGCTACGGCAGTTTGCTTTTGCTTGGGCTTACTAAGAAAGGACAAGATTCTGCCCCCTCCTCTCCTTCCCACTTGCTGAAGTTAATTGGATGCAAACTATTTTTGCACTTTGAACTCAGTTTGCAGGAACTGAAGCCAACTGAGGACAAAGGGGGAAATGGGAGGAGGAGAGAGAAACGGGGACATTTAAAAGATGACAGAGGGATAAAGCGAGCTAAATATGATATCCTGATCTCATTAGAGGAAAGCTGGGATATCAATGGAACCAGTAAACAATACGAGACTCTTCAACTTAGACCTTCAGAAATACCAACTAATATTCTTTTGTGACTGTTACAGCTAAGTCATATGTATCTTACAGAAGTGTTTACATTTCCACACTGCTGGGGCTAAACTATTGCTAATATCAAAATGGAAGGATGACAGAATTAGAGCAAGAGATAGAATGGCAATTGGTGGGGAGTGCAGATCTTCCTCTCTGCCAAAAAAGGTCACCCTTTAGATATACAGCAACAGCTCCATCTGGGGTTCGCTTCAAGAATTAGTAGTTTAATTACCAACACATTTGAGTACAGATGTGCTCAAATGAGACAATATATATTTTAAGAATATGTTTGGTTCACAGACTGAAAGCTGTTGGTCAGGATGGTTGTAATTCCAACAAACATAATTCCTTTTACTGTCACACCAGGTTTATGTATAAAGGCAACTTGAGTCAGCACTGCTGGGCCCTAAAACCATACACAACAGTTACACACAGTTCTGGACAAACATATTCATGTTCACTGTAATCATGTTTTTATTAGATTATTTACATCACAGTGGTTACCCAAAGAGAGAATACCTTTTAGGAAAATAAAATCCAAAACCCTTATTTAGTCCACCATGTAAAAACATCAGCACTCTATCCCAACAGACAATTTTTTATTTTATTTTACAGGATTAGAAAAAAGGTTACTTGAAAGAAGTGAGACTTTCTTGCCTTAAAAAGAGAGAAGCTTCCTTTAAATACTGTGTGAGGTAAATGTATTGCACTTCAGTGATGTCACAGCACCTCTTGGTATCAGTCAAAACCAGACTGGCAAGAGAGAAAGATACTGCAACTGTGAATTTGTGTAATGTCCAAATAATCAACTAGAGATTGATTTCATGGCCTAGAGATGAAGCAATATGTGGATTTGTGTGTCTCTGCACACGTGT
Organism: Phrynosoma blainvillii; assembly: GCA_026167975.1. NCBI lineage: Eukaryota > Metazoa > Chordata > Lepidosauria > Squamata > Phrynosomatidae > Phrynosoma > Phrynosoma blainvillii. The sequence goes on along the minus strand of JANUYF010000002.1, from coordinate 267,120,892 downwards.
ATAAATTTAAATATATACTTTTCAGTAATTTCAACAGAAAGCTTTCTAAAATTTCCAAGAACATTTTATAGGTTTTGTTCAGTTTCTCTCACACATTCAAACATACATACATACACACACGTTTTATTCTCACATCATAAGCCAAGGTTCGAATCTTAACCACCATGGCTTATTAGGGTCAAGTACTATGGTGTTGCATACTGCTTGATTCCTCCTGCTTGGCTCTTACAGCAAGTAGGACATGCTAAATTAACCATGCACTTTTTGTCCCAGGCAAGCCAAAGTTAAAAAACAAAAAAAATTAGATAAATCAGGGGTCCTTCTTTATTTGTCACAATAAATCATGGAAGGAAGGCCTGCCAATGTTTGAGCTTTTCCCATTTGCAAAAGGAGCCAAGTGGTAATGACTATACATCATACACCAGCACATTGGCTCATTCATATTGAAGAACCATGGCTGACTGTGATGTATAAATGTGTCCTTGACAAGAGATTTTTTTAAAAATTTGAGGAATTAAAGTGCTTTCCAAGTATACATTTTCTAGACTCTTAAAATCTCTACAATCTGGAGTCCCTTAAACAGATATTTTGGTCATACATTAATTGTGGTTCCAATATGTTTCATGGAGTCTTGCTCTCTGCTCTACAGAGACTTCAAACTGCCAGCAGCCTTCAGTTCCACTTGGACCCCCACAAATTAACACCATAAAGAGAAAACCATGTCCTCAGCAACACTGCTTCATAGGATGATACACCAGAACAGAAACCAAAAGTGTTATTGCATACATAGAAGGCAATGTGTCACTGCTTGAAAGGTCCAGAGTTCTAGATAAAAAGGGGAAATTGGACATGTTGCCACCATAATACAAGGTGCTTTTTAAAGATGACAAACTATGTAGACTTTGTTTGCATTTATTACCTGAATGAAGTACCAAGTTAAACATTTATCCCAATGGCTGGCTGGCCAGATGGAGGACTGTGTGCAAAGCAGTAAGACACCAACATATTTAACAGTGGACAGAACCTTCTGAAATATACTGTTAATAAATCAAAACAAGCTGGGAGAATCATACATCTTTGGTTAAAAAGGCATTTGCAAAAATTTAAGGACTGCGAGATGCTGAACATTTTCACCATTTCAAATATGCAAATATCTTGCTCTACTGTATGTGGCTCTTCTTACATAGACCCTTATGATTTGCTACAGACTCAGAGAAACTGCAAAGACAGAGACGATGACTCAAATCATTGCAGAGCAGTTCTCAGGCAGTGGACAGTTTATGTTAAAAGCATGCCTTCCAATCACAGCACACCCAGTAGTTTAAGACTGGGATAAAAAAAAACCAAAAACCAAATCAACACTGGCATTTACTGTTCTGTGGAAGTCACACCTGTGAGCTGATGCACAGTAAGGTACCTTTACCCTTAAAATAAATTTTAAAGGAGACACCTGTGTTTTTCTTGCTATTTAATTTATTTGAGGAGCAGCCATTCATTCAAGTTATTCGAAAGAAAGACAACCAGCATCAATTACTGTGAAGCAGACAGGCTGGTCATTATCACCTTTTATAGACGGTAATACCAAGCCTAAGGGAATGACAGAAAGCAAGAATGCGAAGCTTTTGCTTTGCTGTGTTCCTCAACACTTTCAGATCTGAACTGTGTAACTTTTTGCCAGGCTTGCTTATTTAAAACTGTTTGTTTGCTACAAGTGTATTCATGTAACACACCTCTCTGCCCCCACATTGGACAGCAATGTCCACAACCTGAAGTACGTGCTTCACAGTAAAGAAAACCCACCCCTCCATGCTGGACTACACATCTCTGACTACCTTATTTGTTAGCCCTAGGCTTGGACCTGACTTTGATTTGGAACACTTCACTTTCTTTGTTTCAAGTTCTGGTACATCTATCCCACACTTCAGAAAAGGGCAGAGGTTGTGCCACAAAGAGTCCCCAGGAGGAGTGCCAGGTCAACAGAGCGAACAGGGATGTTTCCTCAAAGGAGAAGACTAGGAGGAGAAGGTGTCTCTACTTCCTCAACAGAAATGGAGGCCACAAGAAAAGCAGGTAATTGTTCGTTGTCTTTTGTAGAACAGTCACAGCTAAACCTTTTGTGCTTTGACAAGGCCAAGTGTCCACCCACTCAGTCATGCTGTTTAATGAAGTCAAGTGACTCACTATACCAAAGAGTTAGTGAGGAAAATGAAAACAGGCAAGTTTAACAACAGTTTTGAACAGGCACTGAACATCTCTTGGTTCTCTTCACCAGGAGGTAAAAAAGGTAAGCTGTCCAGAAGCTGACAATAGGTTCAACAGAGAGCAAGAATCCTCAGGTCTCCTACTGGAAGCATGTTCACAGTTCTCCTAGCACAAATGGCCAGCCGCTGCCAGAGCCAACTAAATGGAAAACTTTCTTTTCTCTAATGGAATAGATATTGGGCCACATTGGTTGTTTACACCAGCAGATGAAGGCAGGTATTACAGACAAACCATGCCCACTAATCCAAGGGTTATGAGGCCTCTGCTGAGCTGAATGGGACAAATTTAGCAGGCTTGGTTGGCGATGCTGGAGACTGACTATTGGCCTCCTCATTGAGTTTGAAAAACATCTCTTGCTCTCGCTTCTTCTGATTCAGCTCATCTTCCAGTGCCTGAAAACACAGAGAGAAGAGCTCAATTAAAAAGATAACGCTCAGTTCAATTAAAGGTAATCCTTCAGCTGTAAAAACTTGGCTCCTCTCAGTAACTTGGATCCCTGCCAGCTTACCAGCAGGAGAGGCTGTTAAAGGGAAAATGAAATTGGAAAGTGGAGGAAAAGGAAAAAAACAACAACACAATTTGAAATATGCAATTCAGGCTTAATTTGGGGAAAAAAAAATCAGATATAAGTTACCACTCCCCATTTATTTTGTAGTTCATTAAAATACAACTTGTCATACTATATTTTGGCAAATTGATTGGAAATTCAGGAGTTTGAGGTACCGTATTTTCCGGCGTATAAGACAACCTTTTAACCTGCAAAATCTGTGGCTAAAGTGGGGGGGGGGGGTCGTCTTATACGCTGGGTATAAGGATAATGAAGATAGAGGTGCTAAAACTCTATATTTTGACTGGAAAATGGGGGGGGGGGTCATCTTATACGCCGGAAAATACGGTACATGAAATTTGGTCTTATTTCAGAAGATGTTTTATTTTAATGTTAATTGTCACCTTTTTTCGTGGTCTCAGCTTATCCCTCCAGTCCTTCAGGTTCAGATTGTGGTTTTCATCCAAAGCCTTTAGCTTCTGAGTCTCGTGTTCCACCAGGAGATGACATTTTTCATTCTATATAGATTTAACACAAGAAGGGAAGGAAGGAAAGACAGAGTTGTGTGAGAAAATGTAAAAGGGGCATATAAAGTTGGTACAAACCATATTTTTGATTAATTGTAGTAATCTCATTGTTAGTTCTAGGTCTAGGAAAGAACTAGATAGAGATATCTTTTAAATACAAGGAAATATCTTCTCATTCAGTTAATATCTTATGCTGTGTGTGTCTGCTTAATTCATTTAGTGACTGTACTAGTCAGATGCATAAAGTTTCAAATTCCTGGGCTGTTGGGTGGCTTTGGAAAAGTATCTCTCTCAGACTAAAATACAAGGCTCTTACAGGAATTAGATGGGATAGGCTTGATGTATACTATTCTTTGCTCCTTGAGAAAGGATGGCATATAAATATCAGCATACTGACAATCCCCCCACCTCAATTGTTCTCCAGTTCTGCCCTAAGCTTTGTTGTTGTTAACTGCTTTCCCATTGATCTTAACTCATGGCAACTTTGCTGAGGAGACATCTCTAGCCCCCGCCCCCTACTGCTCTGCCCAGCTCCTGCAAACTCACATGTGGTCTCTATAATAAAGCCCATCCATCTAGCATGTGACCTTCCTCTATACTTCCCTTCGTCTTTCTTAACATTATTGTTTTTTTCAATGATTCATGCCTTCTCATGATGTGTCCAAAGTATGACAGTCTAAGTCAGGGGGTCGGGAACCTGTGGCCCGTGGAGGACTTGGGACCGGCCTGTGGCCGGTCCCGCTCCACCCTGTGGCCGGTCCCGCTCCGCCCTGTGCATGCCGGCGCGCAAGCGCAGGCGCCATTTTGGAAGGCCCCACGGCGGCTGCGCAGCCACCATGGAGCCTTCCAAAATGGCGCCCCCACACGCGCACACATGTGCGCGATGGCGGGCGTCGTGCGCATGCCCGCCCAGACCCCACGCCATCCCCCTCCCCCCCAGCAACAAAGGTTGCCGATCCCCGGTCTAAGTCTTGTCATCTTGGCTTCTAGAGATATTTCTGGCTTGATCTGCTCTAGGACCCATATGTTTGTCTTTTTGGCTATGGGATCCTCAGCACTCTTCTCCAGCACCACATCTCAAATGAGTTAATCTTCCTCTTATCTTCTTTCTTAACTGTCCAGCTCTCACATCCATACATGGTAATAGGGAATACAATGGCTTATATGATTCTGACTTTTCTGCTGAGTTGTATGTCTTTGCATTTTAGGATCTTTTCTAGTTCTTTCATAGCCAACCTCCCCATTCTTAATGTTCTGATTTCCTGATGCAGTTCCCATTTCTATCTATGTTTGATCCCAGGTATAATTCTTTCACTATTTCTATTTTCTTATTGTCTAGTTTGAATGTGTTTAAGTTCTCTGTGGTCATTATTTTTGTCTTCTTTATGTTCAACAGTAAGCCTGCCTTTGCACTTTCTTCTTTGATCTTCCTTAGTAGTTGTTCCAGTCTGTGAGCTTTTCTGCTAGTATTATGGTGTCATCAGCATATCTCAGATGATTGATATTTCTTCCTCCTATTTTCACTCCTCCCTCTTCCATGTCCAAGCCTGCTTTTCTTACAATATGTTCTGCATATAAGTTGAACAGGTAAGGTGATAGGATGCAGCCTTGTCTGACCCCTTTGCCAATTGGGAACCATTCTGTTTCTCGATATTCTGTTCTGACAGTAGCCTCTTGTCCTGAGTACAGATTCCTCATCAGGACTATCAGATCCGTTGGCATTCCCATGTCTTTAAGGGTGTTCCAGTCTTTCATGATCTATGCAGTCAAAGGCTTTGTTAGAGTCTATAAAGCATATGCTGATTTTCTTTTGGAACTCCCTGCTGCGCTCCATTAGCCATCGTGTATTTGCAATGTGATCTCTAGTGCTGGTCCAATTTTTCAGAATGGATGAAAAACATCTGCATAGGCTAGTCTAGAGGTAGCTCTGACCTCAAAGGAACACAAGAATCTATAAAGCTCATTGGTAGTATTAAGTTACCTGTAACTGCTGGAGTTCATTCATGTTGCCCTCACACTGGGCAATCATATCCTTCATCTGCATCTCATGTTTCTGCTGCTGTTGCAGTCGTTCAGCTTTCTGCCTCTTTTCCTCCTGCTGTGCAAACTGCAATAGAAAGGAGCATCTGAGGTCAAACTACATTCTCAAGTTTTTTTGTTTTTGCTTTTTTAAATGGCTTCATACAATGTTTATATATTACTGTCTAGAACACTGCACAGAGATTTTCTTCCCTAGGTTCACCAGTGTAATTTCCAAAATAATTTCTTCTCAGTAGAACTTGCCCCCACGCAGTCTTTACACTAGCAGTAGGGCCTTCAAACTCTTTGATATCTTCCTGTATGAATATCATTGACCTCTCAATATGATTTAATTTCATTTTATTATTACAGGTGCCAGAATGATGGGAGAAACAGACATATGACCTTCTGACCATTTTGAAAATCATAAAAGGTATTGCAAGTAGGTTGCTTGGGCTTCCCACTGAAATCTCCTGGTGATATTAACTTGCACTTTATTTAACACTGGAGCATGTATGTCAGTGTTATAAGATAAAGCCAGATAAATGTCTACAACAGTCTCTGCCTATGCCAGCAGTTAAGTATAGGACTCTCCAAGTGGAATTTTTAACCCTACCTCGCATTATCCCTTGCAGCAACCCTCGTCAATGCAGTAAAAGTTGTACAATCAAATCCTTTCCACAAGGGTGCTATCTCCCCAACCTAGAAAGGTTCACCTGTTTTATCCTCTCTCTCTGTTCCGATCCACTTCCACTGGAGTTAATATGGAGACTCTTCTTAAACATGGCCATGCGTGTCTTCCCTTCACTCCTCTGGATTTTGGGGAGACGGGCTTTCTCTTGCTGCTGCCGAATTTTCAGCTGCTCTATCATTCGCTGGTTGTATCGTTGCATTTGTTCACGCTCCTGGAATAACAACAGTCACCCAGGATGGGGAGGAGACAAGTCAGTGCTCAAATATAACTCTATTTGTCCAAAAGACTTGGTGATTTGGGACAACAGAAGATGTAGAGGAAGCTAGTGTAGGCCTGCCTGAAGGAAATAAAACCAACTCAACCAGTTCTTATTATTTATTTATTTGTTTCATTTAGATGTTGCCTTTCTTCCCGGAGGGACCCGTGAGAGTTCCTTATGAGAGTTCCTCACAGATTACTCCAGGGAAAGTATTACACCCACAGAAAGAACGAATATAAGAGCCAGTTCAAATATAGTGGACACCACGGAAAGCTGCCAAATAACACTAGTGTACGGTAGCAGCTCCACATATAGGTCATATTTAATGAACTTACTGATAGAGTGGTGGACCCAAGGGCATAGTGAATTTCTTCACCAGCGTCACTGGCCATTATGTATGCCATACAAATAGCTTGGGAGTTTTGCACATCATGAGCTATCTAAAGTGTACTTCCCACAAAAACCATGCAACCACACTAAAAGTGTACATTTTATTGTCTCCACTATGCAAGCCACAACACTTAAGTCATCTCTAAATAAAGGTTAGTTCTTATCTAGGATATAAAATTCAACAAATGGCCAATGATCTTTATAAAAGCACTATGATAGTAGCAAAATGCTTGGTCCTCACACTTTTACATCCTTCTGTGAAGTTTCAGGTCAAAGTTCTATTAGCTTCAGAGATCCTCCTTTAGCAAACTTGATCACTGTTACCTTCCAAGAGGTATTAGTCACTGAACAGAGTCTTATACTCAAGATAGCTTCCCTACAATAGAAGCACCTTGGTTGTTTTGTGGAAGGGGATCAATGTTTCATTGCCTTGAAATACATAACTGTTCCTACTATTAATTTAAGGTATATTTTCTTCACAAGACAGAGTAGGCATGTAAGTCTACAATTGCCTCAGTCTCACAAGTAAAGATGAGAAACTGCATAAATTTTCTCCTGCATGAAGGTAAGGTATTTTCTGTTAGCCTTGAGATTTTGCATTTGCACAAAAGATTCTTGTGCAAATTGTGGAATCTGCTTAGATAAACCATGGCAGCTGCTACTTTGTTGCATGGACATTTAAAGATTAGAAACAACAGATAAAGTGCCTGCATCTTCTTGGTCAATCATCCAGTCTTTTTCTGCTTATTCTCGGTATGTGTGCTTGGTTTCATAAAGGGGAAATATGCTAGTTCTTAGTGACATTTTATACAAATTGCCAAAACCTTCAGAAAGAGAGAGGAAAAAAAACCTTTGTTATTGTGTTGGAGGCAACAAACCTCAGAAGGGTTAATGAACTCTCAACAGGTGCCTTGACATGTTGAGATAACCTGTCTCATTCAGTAATTTGGTGAGGTTTCTTCAAATCCCTAGTGTAGAGAAGAGGCCTATGGTAGTAGAGCATACTAGCAAACCTTTTGTAAAATGCAAGACACAGATTACAAAAGTTTGCTTTACAAGCCAGGCATCATTCAAACTTTCCTTAACCTATGGCATATCTGGTAGAAATCCACTCCTTTGTCTTTTAGCAAATGCTATTTTGCTTCTAATTATTTGTCCCTACCCATTTGTGGACTTGGCATCCGTGGTCTCAGTCCTTCACAGATGGTAAAAAGGAAGGGACAAAATGGGCTGTGCACCCAAGGCACACACGCAGCATTGCACAAGGGAGCACGCGCCCATTATAACCAACGGGCCTTGCATATTTGGAATTTTCCAGATTTGCAGGGAGTGTGTGTCTGGAATGGATCCCCCACGAATTGGGAGGGATGACTGTACTGGGATTTTCCCCTGGCTCCTGGGACTTTAGTGTTACGTCATTTAAAAAAGAACAGAATAGTTCCCTTCCTAAAACCAACACCTGGTTCTACTCTTTCTGCCCTCACACCAACTCTGTAGAGAAGAACTTCAGAGCTGATAGTGGGTTGGCATAACAGGTACACCAATACCTCCACATATTTTACTGATATCTGTAGACATGACTCCTTGCTTCAGCATAGAGCATTAATCTGTTCTCCCATAACTATATGTAATATTGCTGTCCTGACATGCTCTGCCTAATAACATACTAGAATCTTCAGTACTACAGAACTGAAGTACTCCTCCACTTGGGCTCCCATTAATTTCACATCTTTAACCCATAAAAATTATCATATATTCACACAAGATATAAGCAGGCAGTCTTGTATGCTGAGATAATTTTCTTTACAGACACTTTACATACTACTCCTTCATGGGAAGAATTAAAAGTAAAAAACAATGCAAAAATAAAAAACTTAAGGTCTGCTACCTTCTCGTGTTTTCGCAGCAGCTCATGTCTCTGGAGAAAATATTGATCTTTTAGCTGCTGTTTAAGAAGCTGGTGTTTCTCCTGCAGGTGGTGCTCTTCTAGCTCCCAGATGGTGGCTTCTCGGTCTGAGAAAGACAAGGTAGAATGAAACTGAAGGTGAATAAATATTTCTAACAAAAAAGAGGGAGTCAATCTCAATATTCAAGAAGGGTAAAAATGCACAGATTAAATAAAATTTGTCCTAAGGTTCAGTTTCCAATTCAGTTCTCTTCTTTTTATATCCTTTATATTTTTGCAGCCTGAGGATAGGGACAGGGTTCTTGGAGAGGTGAGAGCCACCACTTGTATACTAAACAAGCCAGAGGAGGACTGGATGAGTGGATGAAGGAGACTGATTAATACCTCTACAACAAGGCAGGGTCCCAACACGTCTGAAGGAGGCTGCACTAAGACCTCTTTTGAAAAAAAAACCCTGGATCCTACTATACTAGATAACTTTAGTATAACTAGATAAGCTGACACCATGAAAAAATGTGACAATTAACACTGTAATCAAGCATCTAAAATAAGACCAAATTTCAGAATGTAACTTCTCCTTTTGGGCAAGGTACTGTGAGTAGAGCATGTGGTGGCTTCTCAGCTCCAGATGTTCTTGGGTGAAGCAGATTATCTAGATCCAGTTCAGTCTGGTTTCAGACCTAGTTATAGTACAGATACAGCTTTAATAATCTTGGTGGATGATCTATGCAGGGAACTGGACAGGAGGGCTGTGTCCCTGTTGGTTCAGCTGGACCTTGCAGCAGTTTTTGATACCATCAACAATGATATCTCTGGGATGGGGCTTGGAGGTTCTGTTCTACAGTGACTCAATTCTTTCTTGGAGGGGCACTCTCAGAGGGTGGTGCTGGGGGATTCCTGCTCAGTTGGCCATTGGCCTCTGGGGTTCCCAAGGATCTCTCTTGGCTTTCTATGCTATTTAACACATACATGGAACCACTGGAAAAGGTTGACCAAAGTTTTGGGATCAAGTGTCACCAGTCTGCTGATGATACCCACCTCTATCACTCCTTTCCCCCTAGTTCCAAGGAAGTTGTTCCTATGCTGTAATGGATTGGATGCGACTAAAAAAATTGAAACTTAATCAGACAAGATAGAGGTGCTCCTGGTTAGCTGACAGACAAATCTGGGAACAGGGATTCACTCTTGTGTTAGAAGGGGTTACCCCTCCCCCCAAAAAATGCTGGTTTGCAATTTGGAGGTACTCCTGGATTCAACTCTGAGCTTGAAGGCCCATATTTCAGCACTGACCAGGAGTGCATTTGCACAGTTAAAGCTTGTGTACTAACAGCACCCATTCCTGGAGAAGCTGGATCTGCTTATGATGGTACATGCCTTGGCTACATCCCGTTTGGATTAATGTAATGTACTCTGTGTGGGGCTGCATTCAGAAAATGCTCAGAAACTTCAGTTGCCCCAAACAGCTCCAACCCAGTTGTTAACTGGGGCTGGCTACAGGAAGCACACAACTCCCTTGTTACAACAGCACCATTGGTTGCCAATTCACTTCTGGGTACAATTCAAAGTGCTGGTTTTAACCTATAAAGTCCTACACAGATTGGGTCCAGGTTACTTGGAGGACTCCTTCTCCCTTTGTGAGCCCCTTAGAGCTCTTTGTACGGTAGTTTCCTTTGTACGGTGCTTTCCTAGGGGGGGAAAGCAAGGGAGAGGGCCTTCTTGGTGGCTGCTTCCAGACTTTGGAACTCCCATCCTTGCTCTCCTTCTGTGATGAAGTCAAAACATTTTTTTTTGATGTCAGGATTTAAAAAACTGACCGAGGTGGGGTTTTAATGCTGTGCAGAGTTGTTTCTAAGGCTTGTATATGGTCTGTTAATGAATTTGAATGTTTTTAATATTTAATGTTTTAACTTTATAAATTGTTTAATCACTTATAAACTCTTATACTTTTATTAATGACTTTATGTAGTTTTAGCATGCATTGTTTTTAAATATGTTGTCAGCCGCCTTGAGTCCCATTATTGGAAGAAAGATGGTATATAACTGAATAAAATGAAATAAAATAAATGAAATAAATTTACTCACTCCACTCCTGGCTTGTGCATGACAGATGAAAGAATATGGAGGTGGATTTACTTTGGCAAGAGGTGCAGGAGGCAAAAACAAAAAGGTGCAGGGAATATGTGAAAAAAGACAGCCACCATGATGTAGTGGTTTGAGCGTTGGACTATGACTCTTGAGACCAGGGTTGAAATTTCTGCTTGGCCATGGAAACCTACTGTAACCTTGGGCAAATCACAGCCTCAGTGGAATGCAAAAGCATACCTCCTCTGAACAAATCTTGCCAAGAAAACCCTAGGATGTACTTGTCTTGGGGTTCTGTAAGCCAGAAATGACTTAAAGGCACAAAGCAACAAATATGTGAAAGGCAGAAGAAAACAGAATCCTTACAGTTGTAGCAGAGGTGAGGAACCTTTCCAGCTAATGTTAGACTCTAACTCCCATCAAGACATAGCCAATACAGCCAATGGTCTGGGATCCCGGAGTTTGGTGTTCAGCAAGACCTGAAACACCAGACGTTCCTTATTCAAGTTGCAACCAAGCACTATCTTTTTTTGTTGTTGTTCTAAATGTGTTCTGTAGCTGCAAGCTGTTGGAAAATTGTAACTTGAAACTATTTGGCTATACTCCCTAAAATCACTGTCAAAATTAAACATTGTGTTTGTTTAAGATTAGAACTACTGAACACTTGGACAGGACATGGCATGCTTTTCATTACTCTTAGGCACTTTGTACCCTATTCCCTTGTAGCTATGCCAGCATCTTCTTGGAGGGAAATGCTATTTTCCAACGAAAACTGGATCTATCCACATTTGGTTTCTCTGTCCACTTCTCTCTAGCCCATTGACACAAACCAAATCACACTAAACCTGCTCACCCCTCATAAGTTGCTGTTTTTTGTTGAGGCACTCCCGCTCCTTGTCACAGATCTCCTTCCGATTTTGGGCAGTAATATTCTTTATGGCCTGCTCCATATCCTCAGCCTGTTTGGCTGTGAACTCTTGCTCCTAGAAGAAATAGTAACAACTGAACACTCTTACTGGTATATCACAGGACTTGTCTACATGATTAAAATTCTCCTCAATCTATTCAAATAGAAGGCAATCCCTACACATGTGATTTGAAAGAATTCTCACTTTTTGCGGCAGGGGGAATTCCTCAAACTCTACAGAAAAAGGAATCGTGTTTTTTAGCAAAGCATTTGTGACGATGCACATTATCAAATGTGTGTCTGTCCATCCACTTCACAAATTCCATGGCTGCGCATTTTCAGCAGAGGAAGGGCAAACAGATGTGAATTTGCACAGGAAAGTGAAGACAGTTAAATATTGATGTGAATGTGTGAAAATTCACAGAAATCTGCATAGTATACGTACGTGTAGACTAGCTCACATATAGCACCTTATTCCAAGACAACTAGGAAGCATGAAATCTAAACTGTTACCTGGATCTTTCTAACATAATGGACTTGTTAGCCTAACACCAATCATTAATCCTACCTAGAGCCCACTGACTGTATCAACGGAAACATGGAAAATTAACACTTATGTATGTTCTATTAGTTCAATAGATCCACTACTAACAATTAGATTTAAGCTCATCATCTCTAGAACTTACCATGACTTGCTTCTTTTGTGCAAAACCTTCCATCTTCACCTTCATAGTCCCTTTACGCTGTTGTCGCGGGAGCTTTTCAATGTCACTCTTAAGCTTCAAAAATGAGATAGACAAAAGATCTTACTTTTTGGACATTTTGGCTGTGCAGATTTCTCAAAATAGTTATGTAGGAGATGCCTTATGCTGGTTGCATCACCTGGTTGTCTGGAGGAGTTATTCTGAGATCTTGAATATTGCCCAAGTAGGCAATATTGAAGGTCTGTGAGTATGTGTATGTGTGTCTGCATGTGGATGGGTCTTTTACACACTTTCAACTAGTTTTGCTCAGGGCTGCTCTCCACCCTCCACCGCTATGAATACAAAAATTGCTCCATTCACTTAAGGAGGGCAGAAGTGCCTCAGCATAGCTTTCTGGGCTCAGTGGTGTCAGCAGCTATCGTGCTGTGTTTTTAACTGATGAATATTAAAGAGGTCTGAAGATATTACTGAATCAGATTGCAATTGCATTCTTAATATCTGTACAGCTTCCAAGTGTTCAATAGACATTATGAAGTTGTAATCCTTAATTAGTTCTTCTTCTTCTCCTTCTCCTTCCTTCCTTCCTTCCTCCTCCTCCTCCTCCATCATAATCATGATGATGATGTTGAAAGTAATGTAGATGAAGGGAATGCAGTAGACCTCATATCTTGATTTCAGTAAGGTTTTTGACAAGGTCCCCCATGATTTTCTTACAAACAAGATAATAAAATGTGGGCTAGACAATACAGCTGTTAGGTGGATTAGTAACTGGTTGACTGACCGAACCCAAAGGGTGCTCAGCAATGGCTCCTCTTCATCCTGGAGAGAAGTGACCAGTGGGGTGCCACAGGGTTCTGTCCCGGGCCCAGTGTTCTTCAACATCTTTATCAATGACTTGGATGAAGGAATAGGGGGTATGCTTACCAAATTTGCAGATGACACCAAATTAGGAGGAATAGGTAATACTCTAGAATTCAAAATGACCTTAATAGATTAGAAAGTTGGGCTAAAGTTAACAAAATGAATTTCAACACAGAGAAATGTAAGGTACTGCACTTAGGGCAAAAAATTTGAAATGCATAGATATAAGATAGGGAACACCTGGCTTAACAAGACTACGTGTAAAAGGTATGTAGGAGTCCTAGTAGACCGCAAGTTGAACAAGAGTCAACAGTGTGAAGCCACAGCTAAAAAGGCCAATGCGATTTTAGGCTGCATTAATAAAAGTATAGTATCTAGATCAAGGGAAGTAATAGTGCCACTGTATTCTGCTTTGGTTAGGCCCCACCTGGAATACTGTGTCCAGTTCTGGGCACCACAATTCAAAAAGGATGTTGAAAAATTGGAGCGTGTCCAGAGGAGGGTGACTAAAATGGTGAAGGGTCTGGAAACCATGAGGAACAACTTAGGGAACTGGGTATGTTTAGCCTGGAGAAGAGATGGTTACGAGGGGATATGATAGCCCTCTTTAAATATTTGACGGGATGTCATATTGAGGAGGGCACTAGCTCGTTTTCTGCTACTCCAGAGAACAGGACCCGGAATATCGGATACAAGCTACAGGAAAAGAGATTCCACCTCAACACTAGGAGACACTTCCCGACAGTGAGAGCTGTTCGACAGTGGAACACATTCCCTCGGAGTATGGTGGAGTCTCCTTCTTTGGAGGACTTTAAACAGAGGCTGGATGGTCATCTGTTTGGGATGCTTTGATTTTGAGTTCCTGCATGGCAGGGGGTTGGACTGGATGGCCCTTGTGGTCTCTTCCAACTCTATAGTTCTATAATCACAGGCCTTCTCTTGTCACTGTTCCCTTTGTTCTTCTTCTGTTCTTCAGCCACCTTACCTTCTGTCTATCCTGAATCTCTCCTCCCTTGAGCTGCCTGTCTGTAACTTAAGGGTGATCAATTCAGCCAGAAGAGTCAAGGAACTTCAGACAGACCAGCACCCAAAATTAATGATGAGAACCATTATTAATGTTGTTGTACTGTAATCCCAGCAGTTTTAGCCAGCATAGCCCAGGGGTAGGCAATCTTTCCCCTTTAAGGGCCGAGGGACTTCAGCTCCCAGAAGCCTCAGCCATGTTGGCCAATAGTCCCATGTTGGCCAATAGCTCCTGGGATTCTGGGAGCTGAAGTCCCTCGGCCCTTAAAGGGGAAAGGTTGCCTATCCCTGGCATAGCCCATGGTGAAAAATGCTGGGAATTATGGTTCAGCAATATCTGGAGGACCATATGAATCCCACCCACACCCTAATTTAATAACAGAATTTCATATCGCAGAAATTTGTCCTATTATCCATCTTTACCTCCTTTTTCTTCTGCTTCAGTTGCTCTTGAAATTTGACAAGATCTCGTTCCTGCTCTGCACGGATACGCTTTGTTTCTTCCCGCCTGCGCAGTGAGTGATCTTGCTCCATCTTTTCAATCTGCTGCTTCTGCTGACGTTCTAGATTTTCTAATTCTGTGTCATAGAATTTCTTTTTTGCCTACAAGAAAAAGAAAAAGTACATCAGGACTTAAGGCACTCAGGGCCTGTACAGACTGTCAGAAATAATCCAGTCTGAGACCACTTTAACTGCCCTGGCTCAGTGCTAGGGAATCATGGGAACTGTAGTTTATTGTTTCACCAGAGCTCTCTGATAGAGAAGGCACAATGCCTCAGAAAAAACTACAGTTCCCATGATTCCCTAGCATTGAGCCAGGACAGTTAAAAGTGGTCTCAAGCGGGATTATTTCTGGCAGTCTGTACAGGCCCTCAGTCAAGAATTATAAATGAATTAAAATTTTGGAAATTGTTTGGTAGCAGGAACAAAGTTAACAAAAATGTAGGCCCAAAATAAACAGATCTTTGGATGTATCCCAATCTTAATCTGAAACATCCCTCTTTCCCTCCCTCTGAGAGTTAATAGTTCTCAAAACTGAGAACACATTTCTTTGTATAACTGCCATAACTTCAGGAATTCTCTTTCCGATATGAGTCCTTGCTCAGGCCTTTCCGGAAGCAGTAGAATCATAAGAGTTGCACGAGACCTAATGGGCCATAAAGTCCAACCCCTTGCCATGCAAGAATATACAATCAAATCACTCCTGACAGATGGCCATCCAGCTTCTGTTTAAAATCCTCCAGAGAAGAATCCACCATCCTCTGAGGCAGTGTGTTCCACTGTCAAACAGCTTTTACTGTCAGGAGGTTCTTCCTAATGTTTAGATGGAATGTCTTTTCCCGTAATTTGAATGTATTGCTCTGTGTCCTAGTCTCTGAAGCAACAGAAAACAAGCTTGTTCCATCTTCAATATGATATCCTTTCAAATATTTAAACATGGCTATCATGTCATCACTTAACCTGCTCTTCTCCAGGCTAAACATACCCAGCTCCCTAAGCCAATCCTCTCTTTTTCCTTTTTACCACAAAAATGCTGTATTCTCAACATTTGAAGATGTTTATAATAATAATAATAATAATAATAATAATAATAATAATACGATTTATTTATATACCGCCTCTCTGGTAAACCAATCGAGGCGGTGAACAACAAAATACATTAATACATTACATTACATTACATTAATACAATACAACAAATTAAACAACATAATACAGTAATACATTCCAGCAAATTAGACAAAACATTCCCTCCCCCCTGAACATCAAACAAATAGCAACATTAAGATCTCATTTACAAACAGATTAAAAAACAATTACATAAAATTATACAATATAAAATACAAATTATGTAACTGTTTGGGAATAGCCTCTCAGAAACTCTTCCAGAATTAAAAGATGACAAACTTTGCCTTGTTTTCTCACCTTGTCAGGCCTGACACAGTGGAAGTAACCTTCATTCTGAAAGAGGCAGCCTATGCTTAATTATTCTTTCTAGGACCACTATAAAATGGCTTTCCATGTTCTGAGATTCCCTCCCCCCTAGGCTACCATTAGAAACAACATTTAAGTGACTCAAAGAGAATGTCACACCAACACATTCTGTTTAAAGACTCTAGGACAGGGGTAGGCAACCTTTCCCCTTTAAGGGCCAAGGGACTTCAGCTCCCAGAATCCCAGGAGCTATTGGCCAACATGGGACTATTGGCCAACATGGCTGAGGCTTCTGCGCGCTGAAGTCCCTCGGCCCTTAAAGGGGAAAGGTTGCCTACCCCTGCACTAGGAGGTTAAAAACTACATGTATATTTTTGAGCAAGAAGAAAATGGCTGAAAAAAAATTCATTTTCATTTAAAAAGAAGTTTCTGTGAGGGGGAGGGATGTATATATAAAAGCCAAAGAAGCTTCCCATGGGATATCAAGGTCTTCCCATTTCCACAGAATTTCTCTTTGTTTCCTCAAAAGGGGTCACTTCATTGCTATGGTAGATTTATCTATTACCCAATGTGTCCAGAGTTCTTTGTTAAAGGCACAATGCTTCAAATGCACACTCATTTAAGAAATGAGATTTTTTGCTTTGAGAATAGTGCCACAGCAAAGATGCTACCCTACCTAAGTGGGAGGACCATTCCAAATGGCCTTCTACTTGCCTCACAGGTTTTACAACACTCAGGCCCCTTCACACAGAAGAGAGCAGCCTTTCCTACCATATCCCTTCAGGAAAGAAAAGAAGGTTTCAGCACTCAGTGCATATTATGCAGACTTTCTTCTCCTGACTGCCTCCAGCCCCCTTTCTTTTGATGGGACATGAATAAAAGAGAGGGAAACTAATTCAGTTCCTTTTCCCTTATACATACATTTATTTCATGTTCAAATCGCTTTAGCATTTGTTCTAGTTGCAAGTGGTGCTTGCTTGTCAGCTGCGTTTGGTTCCGGTGCTCCTCCTTCTGAAGCAGACGCAGCTCCCGCAGCTCTTGGCGCCTATGAGGGTGAAATCATAAAAGCAGTTCAGGAACTGAACCCCAATCTTTTCTGCATAGCTAGGCCTGGCAAAGTGACACCCAAAGATAAGAAGAGGGGCAGAAAGAACATAGCCCATGCCAATACAAACTCAATCATGATACATCCCAACATGGTTGCGGTTACCACATCCTGCATTATTTTGGGTACAAATATTTTGTTATATTTTGTTATTACAGCAGATACAGAGAGACCAAAAATAATGAACCTGGAAAGCACTTGATGACCTTTAAGTGAACTTCTAACAAGTGGTCACATAGATCTGGGGGCATATGTAAAGGACCCCTGTAACTTAATAGCTGGGAATATTGCTACTTCTCAACCCCCTGCTATGTGCATTTCCTTTGTCAAGGACAAAGAGGTCTGTCAGCCTAAAGCAGGGGTAGGCAACCTTTCTGAGCTGGTTGCTGTCCCTCAGACAATTGGGAGGCCGAAGCACCAAAAATAACTAACTAACTAACTAACTAAATAAATAAATAAATAAATAAATAAAATATGCATGCACACTTTCTCAGCCCCAGAAAAAGCCATGGCAAAACCCCTGTGGAGATTTTGCCAAGAAAACCCCAAGAACAAGTAATAACAACAGTAATCAATATCATCATGGCGGGGGGGCGGGGGCGGCAGTGGCAGGACCGGCCTGGGGCTGGTCCAAAGGCCTCGGGGGGGTCACATCCAGTCCCCGGGCCTTAGGTTGCCTACCCCTGGCCTAAAGCATTAAGTCAATCTTTCTGCTAGACGCCATGTTATTTGTCCACACCCCATCCTATCCTAAACCACCTAATTAAATCAATGCCATTGCCATCCACCAAAATATATTCCTTTTGTAACTCTGAAGTTAAAAACCATCAACCAGATGGAAATCCCATTGTTTCTAAAATTCCTGAAAAATCAACTCAAACTACTTCAAGGCATTTTTTGCCCATAAATACCCCACAGTGGGTATTCCCACTTTGGTTCAGTTTGGAATAAAACTGAAACTCTGTCAGATTCAAACTTGGCCCCTTAGTACTGCTGTATGTGCCACACAAAAAGTAGACTGAGTCACATTCAACTCCCAGCTTTCTCCTAGATTGGAGCTTGGCTTCTGGAACTGGTAAGCATTGCCCATTGCAATCTTTTAATTTGCTATCTACTGCTACATTTTATATCTTAGTCCCTGTGAGTTGTACTTAGTACTCTGGAGTTCTAGTTTTTCAGAACCGATAAGAATAGGTTTGTGTCCCAGCTAGTGTTACCCTAGCCTTCTCACTGCTCCCTATTGAGCTAAATTAATTTCTCCATTGAATTCAATTTGTGGGTGCCCTCCAGGGACCCTAGGTTTGTTGGTAACACTGCCTCCTTATGTTCTAAGTTTGAGATGTTTGCTTTAGAGAATGGCTGATTTCTTGACTCACATATTTCACACCACTTAGTCCTGTCAGGCAGGATACTAGGAAGAGGCTATTTCCCTATCCTTTCTGGTCTGCTTATCCATCTCTGGCCTTGAATAAATTGTAGTTTAACACAAACTCACAAACAGTAGCATACATCACTGATTGAAGCCCAGCAGGCTCAGAGGACTAGTCACTTTGTAGAAACTACATAGATGAGTGTGTAAGTGGTGGTAGCTTTGCTTCTGTGGAGTGCTGGTGGCTTTAAATCAAATTGTAGGAATTTGGTGAATTGGGGTAGAGGTAAATTCTGGAGTGTAGGCCCTCATCATTGCAGTCCCTTTAGCAACACTGAAGGAGAATCCAAAAATGCAGGCAGCTAGGTTGATCCAAATCAACAAATCAGTTTTCATCTCTACCAGGGAAAGTCTTTTGTAAAACTAATAGGTCTTCATTGCTCATTTAAGATCAAGCTACTTTGGATTACAACATGGGACAGCCGACAACTATACACTGTTGTTGAGAATATCACTTTCCCCCCAGCTATAGTGGAGATTAGTAGCTAAATTTAGAAGATGTAGGGCAGTCCAAAGGTGTGGTGGTGGCAGATGTTGTCAGTCTCAATAATGAAAAAGTCATGGGGCTATCACCTTGCAAACTGTCTTCACTATGCCACTCATAATCTGTCAAGGCATGCTTAGACTGAAGAACTGACAACAATGCAACAAACTGAAGGGTTGTTTTAGAGCTGTAGTAACAGAAATACCTCAGTTCACTGCCAGACAATAATCAGAAATAGGTACAAGTGATGTCCTTAAATATAATCAAACTGAGGAAGGTTAAATGTACCTAGTCAATTCTCACCCGAATCTGTATTTCCCCACTATCTAACAGTAATCCAGATTTGTTTTTCAAACCTCAGGGCTCATTCCCACTTACATTTAAACTGGTTTGCAATTTACCTTCGCTCTGTCAGTGAATCGGTTCCAAAAGGCCTGTTGTTCCCACTATTAAAGTGGATCTTTTCATTATTCCCTTGTAATTACTTCTTTTTTGGCATGATTGTTGTTCTCACTAGTTTGCACCACTTCAAGAAGCATGTCAATCATCTGCACGTCATCAGTGACACAAGAAGCAACATGGTGAGGATGGGGCTGTTCCAGGCACTGAGTGGGGCGACTTTAGCAACTCAGCCTTCTTTTGCCCCTCAGCAACTCAGGCTGCTCAAGCACACAATTTCCCCTTTGAGTAGCCCAGCTTGGGAACACTCTCTCTCTCTCTCTCTCTCTCTCTGTGTGTGTGTATCTATCTATCTATCTATCTATCTATCTATCTATCTATCTGACAGGATATGTGATCCATTGGTTTTGCAACTACTTGCCTCACTGAACTGCTCTCTGCCTATAATTGCAAGTAGTTGCAAATACAATGGATCATATATTCTGACAATTTTTTATTTAGAAAAATATATATCATGCGCCCATATGTCACAGCACAAGCACAAATGCAGCACTGAGAGCGGGGGGAAAATGGCTGATTTCCCAAAAACTGAGGAGGGATGGTAAACACCCCTCTACCATTAGTCCCTCCCCACCAAAATGATACGATTCAGATCCTTTGTTCCCACTTACTGAACACACTTCAGAACTGATTCTTTTCAAAAGAACCACCAAAAAACTAGTGTCAGATAACAGTGGGTTTTTTGCGTTTGCCTTGCTTCATTGCGATTGAAACCGAGCACAGTAGGATTGGAACTGGTTTCAAGTGGGAACAACGGTCATACAACCCAATCAGCAATTCACTTTAAATCATAGTGGGAACAAGGACTTTGTAAGCTATGAGATCTGGGGTAAAATTACAGGCTGTGTGATATACATGATTGGTGAATGTAAAATCCATAGCATTGAGAGTGCTAGAGCTTGAGCTTCAGTTGCTAGAGTATTTGCCGATATTGAATTCTGAGTCTCAGCTACAGCACATGCAGTGAATCAACTTAATTTATATAGGTATTGACTTATCAAGTTTCCATTTATTCAGTGGGTCTGCTCTAGATTGAACAAATAGTTAAGATTCAGGCCTTCGCACAAAAGGAGAAATAATGTACCTTTACATCTGGTCCCTGAGATAAGTTTTTATGTTTGGTGAACAGAAAGTTCATAGAAAGGCCTTTGCCACTCACAACACAGTTGAAGTTTGATCTTGTACCACTCTACTCAGCTACTTCCCTTCACAAACACAGCAGCCTCCCTGAGCTCCTTCCCCTACATAGGGCTCATTCCCACTTACATTTAACCCATTTTGTGATTCGCTTTTGCTCCAGGTTGGTGAATCAATTCTAGTCTATGCGTCATTCTCACTATGGAAGCGGGTCTTTTCTTTATTCGCTTCTTTTTTGACATGACTGTCACTCCCACTAGTTTGTGCCCCTTCAAAATGCCTGTCAATCATCTATGCATCATCAGTGACGCAACTGGCAACACATTTAAGAAAACACAGGAGGGAGTCATGGGTACCATGGCCAGAATCCCATCCCTCACTAGTATCCCATCCCTTACTAGTTTTTGGGAAAATCCACCATTTCCGCCCCTTTCCTTTCCCAGGACCCACCCTACTTTCCAACCTTCTGTCCAGGAGGAATTCCAAAACACCCTCCATTCTAAGCGTGACTAGGAAGCATGTCCTCCAAGTCCT
Organism: Phrynosoma blainvillii; assembly: GCA_026167975.1. Taxonomy (NCBI): domain Eukaryota; kingdom Metazoa; phylum Chordata; class Lepidosauria; order Squamata; family Phrynosomatidae; genus Phrynosoma; species Phrynosoma blainvillii. The sequence goes on along the minus strand of JANUYF010000002.1, from coordinate 267,099,628 downwards.
GCAAGGCTGGGAGGGCACCACTTCAACTTCCCATGTCCTCCAAGTCCCCTGGGATGCCTCAGCCATGCGAGTCATATGGAGGACTCTCCCCTGGGTGTGGTGCTGCCCTCCCAGTCTTGCAGATTTGGAGGAAATGCTTCCTAGTCAAGCTCAGAATGGGGGGCGTTTTGGAATTCCTCCTGGACAGAAGGTTGGAATGTAGGACAGGTCCAGGGAAAAGGGGAGAGGGGAAAATGGTGGATTTCCCCAAAAACTAGTGAGGGATGTGCCAACCCTCTGCCACAGTAATCCCTCCCCTTCAGTTTGATGCAATTCAGGTCCTTCATTCCCACTTGCTGAACACACTTGCTAATCACTTTTTTTTTTCAAAAGAACCACCAGAAAACGAATGTCAGGAAAGAACAGTTCTTTTGCATTTGCCTCGTGTCATTGCAACTGAAACCAAGTGCAGCCAGTTCGGGACCAGTTTCAAGTGGGAACGACAGACATATAACCTGATCAGCAATTCATTTTAAATCATAGAGGGAATGAGGCCACAATCTTTGTCTTCTAATAATTATTCTTGTGTGGGCTGAGGAAGAGAGGAATCTGAATGTGAGAAAGGCCCAGGAACAACCTATCACTTCCACTGCCCTTTCAGAGGCTCTACTTGGACAAAAGGACAGTTGACTTTGTCTAGATTGGAGATAAGGAAACCATTTCCATTTGAAGTAAAGCGTTCTCATATTTTTTGTACAAGCTGTAACATGCTTGTGTCTACACAAGCAAACTCTCCAGGCTTGCTCTCAGTCCCTCTACCTTCAGAGGTGTGTTTGATGAAGATGTGAGAGAAGAATGGCTGCTTGAAGGCAGTGGAACTTCCTTCCCCTGGAGCCTTGGTTGACTTTCTCTCCCTCCATTAGCAAAGACCTTTTTATTTAGACATGCTTTGGGTCAGTAACTGGTTGCAGCAGAAGGGGCTTTTAATGGGTACTGTAATTTCTTATTTGTTATGTTTTAAAGCATTTAAAATTATCCTTAAGTCAGTGCTGTTTTTGCATGAGCTATTTCAGAGTTTTTAATTTTTTAAATGTTATAACTGATATTTAGTTGCCTTCTATTTCAACCTACACTGCCTTGAATCCTGCATAGAAGAAATGTGGGGTATAAATAAATAAAGCAAGCAAGCTTCTCAGATTTGAAAAGGAAGGAACGTAGCGACTGAGATGTAAGTGGACCACACAACAGCTACAGCACACTGGCAGACTCTAGTGAAAGACCAGTGGAACTGGAGTGCTGCAGAAGCTGTCCAAAATCTCTAGACCAAGCTAGAGTGATCAAGATTCACTCCAGCCTTTCATTGGCTAAAACACATTGAATATGACACATTCCAATACACAGTGCTCTTAAGAAGTGCCAGTGGTCCTTATCAGAATAGTGGGTCCAAAGGATTTATGTGAATCCTTCAGTATACAAGGTATGGTTGCTAGGAAGAGTCTCAATTACCCATGAACTATCTTTTATAAATACAAAGGCTATAAAAACTGTGGCTCAAAAGGCTCTGACAGCCTCAGCAAATGTGTGGCTGAAACCCTATTATAGAACTTTGCTATTCTTAAAACTAACCAAGGAAATAGACAAAGCAGGGACTTGAAAAGTAGTTAGGAATGTCCTACTTAATGTGTGCGTGTGTATGTATATATGTCTCTCTGTGTGTGTCTGTGTGTTTCATATATATATATGAAAGCAAATAGCAAGGACAGCAATTTTACACACGCACACATTATCATGCCTGTTCAGGATCACATTACGTATATTCAGGTTTAGCCTGTACTAAATTCTCAACAAGTACTACTGCCTGTCAGGGGGTAAGAAGGATACAGTAACTGCCATACTAGCTGTACAAATTAGCAGTAGGCATCAGGAAGATGGAAAGCCAAATCCAGTTTGTTGACAACTGCTTTTTTGTGCACCATAGTCTTTCCCAGTGCAGCCAAAATGTTCTTTATAGCCCCACAGCATAGTGTACTGGTTTGAGCACTGGAGACCAAGGTTCAAATCTCCGCTCATGGAAGCACACTGGGTGACCTTGGCCAAGCCACAATTTCAGCTTCACAGGAAGGTAAAGGCAAACCCCCTCTGAACAAATCTTGCCAAGAGAACCCCAATAGGGTCACCATAAATCAGAACCTGAAGCACACAACAACAAGCCCTGCAAAGCCCAAATTAACTTTTTCCAAGAGAAACAAGAATCTGTGCATGGGCAGAGTATGATACTCAACACATTTAGGTTGTAGCTCAGTGGTAGAGCCTGTGCAGAGCACAGGTTCAAGCTGTGGCATCTCCAGGTAACACAAGGAAAAGTCTGACTAAAAGTGTAGGAAGATGCTGTCGGTCACTACAGAACATAATGTCCCTATGTTTCTTCCTTCCAGGAATGGTAACACTGCAAATTTAGGCTTTGCTTTTCTGTCAGCTACCTCCATGTCAACAGTAGAAGTGAGTTAGAGGAAGGGAAGGAGGACCATTATCCCACCCACTCTATTCTACCTTAAATTGAACTAAATTGCTGAGCATTTGCTATGGAGAAAAACTCACCATGACAAGACTGATAAGATGCTAATATATTAGAGGCTGACTTGACAATGGCACCACCCTTTCAATTTCAGAAACTGTAAGGCTTAGAAAGGTCAACTAACCTGGCTCTTGTATAGCAACAAAAATTGTCATGTTCTCTCACGTCTTATACAACTTCTTGTTACATGTACCTGCCAAATAAAATGTTTGGTACATCCATGGTTTAATGTTAGTGCACGTGAAAAACACTGTGTGGGGGTCCCTAGATTAAATAGGACTGTCTGTGTCTATAAGAAGACAGTATTTCTCAACCATAATCATAGGGCTCTGGAAGGACCTTCCACACAGAAAATCCACTTACAAAATTTCTGATAGGTACCCATTCAACAGCTTTGTAGTTGTTTTGTGATATGAAGTTGTTTCTGACTTCTGGTGACTCTATCATGGGGTTTTCTTGGAAAGATTTGTTCAGAGGGCATTTGCTTTTGCCTTCCTCTGAGGACGAAAAGTGTGACTTGACCAAGGTCACCAAGCAGGTTTCCATGGCTGAGTGGGGATTTGAACCCTGGTCTCCAGAGCTGTAGTCCAATGCTCTAAACCTCTAATGAAGGAGAGTTCACTATCTTCTCAGGCAGTCTAGTCCATTGTCAAACAACCATTGGTAAGTTCTTCCTAATATTTACTCCCTTTCACTAAGCACCTAAGAAACCAGGTTTATCGAAATCCCGCTAAACAAAAGGCTTGCCTGAGGAATCGCATCTCTTCATCTTTCTTTTCATCCTCACTGATGATTTTTGAGGTGGTGACACTCACTTCCACTCCATCTACTACAAATCGTCTGGTCCGTTTCAGTGTCATCTTCTGCATTTTGGCATCCTACACATTCATGAAGAGAAAAGAAGTTAAAGGACAGAAGAAGAAGGAGGAGGAGGAGGAGGAAAGAAAGAAAGAAAGAAAATGGGAGGTGAATTCATCATTTGATACATGCCTGTCCTAGAGCTGTCAGGTAGATGGGAGAGAGAAAAAAGAAAAGAAGACATACTTGTACCAAGCAAACTCAGATTCTGCAATGTACATAGAAAATGCAAAGTGGACTTCTTAAGAGAAAGCAGCAGCATCACCATCTGATCTGTCTGCCTTCTCTGCTAATGGCAATTCTTCCATCCTTCATTCACTGCAGCCCAAACATATTGTTTGGGCTGCAGCAGCAGCAGTAGCAACAGAGACTGCTGGGCATCCCAGCAATGCTAATGGCTGAGCTGCTGCATCAGATGCTCTCTTGCCTGATTTGGAATGCAAGCAAGCACTTGGCAGTGGTAAAAGGAGCTGCTCTTTTAAAGGGGCAACTGCTGCTCTTCTTTCCAACCCTGGCAGGCAAGCGAGCAAGAGAGCAACCAACCAATCGATCAACCACCCAGGGCAGCTGGAAGCAGCCACCACCCAGGACAGAAAGAGGGAGTGGGGTGTTGCTGTACTTTCCCTGGATCGCTTGAAAGATTGAAATGTTGGCGGCTTACCATGAAAGTTTGTTGGTAGCAGTGTATGGAGGATATTCTACTCTTGGTTAACTCCTCCAATAGCAGGATACCCTCCTCTACTGCTGGAAGTGGAAACACTGGTCACCTTGCCAGTCCTTTTCCAGTAGTGGGCATTTTACTTCTGGTGAGAGGAAGGAATTAACCTACAGTAGGATAGCCTTCTGTCTGTTGCCAGGAAAGCAAGCAATTGCTTCTGCTCCCTTTCCTAGGTATGAGTTGCTTCTAGCTTCATCAATCCTCCCCACACTCCTGCCCACCCTCAATTATGAGCAGAAATCACCCATGGGAGCTAGAAACTGCCACTGCTCAGGAAAGCTGCTGAAAACACAATGGCCAGCACTTAACAGAGTGAAAGATATTTTCGAGAGGGTGGCAGTGACAGGGTTAAGTAGTTTCCTGCAACCTGAAGTCCAGAGGGAAAAACCAGGGCTGTCCCTTCTGTCATTGCCTAATTCTGGGCCTTCTCCACAGCTGTGATGTGAATGGGTGGTCCCTCCTAAAGTCACTCTGCTGTGGGCCCTGCCTGACTGTTTCCCCCCTGTATGCATCATCCCTCCCTGCTATTTTTTCCTCCATCTTCCTGATCTGAATTAACCAATCACCTGCCTCCTCACTGTGGAGAATACAAGCAGCTCTTGAGCATCACCTATTTTAGTCTCCAGCCCTGCGCTCAAGTAATACAACAGGCTTGCATGTTGAACAAGGCCTCTGGAGGTGGAGACATGCACTGAACTATGCTTCTATAGCTCTGAGTGGCAGTTCTTTAACAGCTCAATGTGAAACTCAGCTCAGCTGGCACCTGATAAAACTAATCACTGGGTACTATATATTTGCTTCGGGCTACCTCTCCTGGGACTTGTGATAGTTTAATCACCCTTAAAAGATAGTGAAGCAAGATACTTTGTGCTAAACAAGGGCCCTCTCACTGTTACACTTAACAGCAAGTGTGAGTGCTTGGATAGAGTGTAAATGGAGGATACTGGAGGACAATAGTCTTTCTTGACTTCTATTTCAGAAGAGAAGGTGCTGCTCTGCCTTGCAGCAGATCTGTATGGTGTGGAAAGACACTCTGACACCACAGTGAATCACTGCAGTAACCTCCGCAGCTACTGAATTTCAAAGGCAGTAGTGAGGCTCCTGGTAGAAATGGGGCAATGCAGCCCATCCCACACCTCTGGGAACTTTCCTACCCATGCTTTACAGAAAACTAGTAGGACAATGAAGTTTCTTTAACAACTGAATCTCACGATTTGTCCCCAAATGCTTACCTTCAGAGAGAGGGATCCACTGTCTCTGTTCACAGACAGGTTGGCAGACAAGGAGATGCTGAGGTCCATGCTTTCAGAGGCAGAGGTGCTACCTGAATCGGAGTCTCTCTTTGAGCTACCATTCTCAAATGGAGAAGAACTCAGGCTCCCATTGGGAAGTTTTTCTTCTGTTTCAAGAAGGCTGCTCAATCGCCGGTTCTCCACAGTGAGCTCATCTGTGCTGGCTGGTTCCGCGTCTTTATTCTGGTGGTGGTTGAGGTCCTGGTTCTCTGGTGTGCATATATTTTCACTGAGTGGCAGCAATTGGGGGCTTGCACCTGGTTTTCCTTTAGTGCTGGAGGCAGCTATGTGGCCTGCTGTCCCTGACAAGTTGGAACTGCTGCTGGTTTTTGTTGGCTTTTCTTCATCACTAACGCCTTTGCTGTAAACGTTGTCACCATGCCCATTTGCGCCTTCTTTAACTTGCTCTAAAGGCAACTTTGATCCATTGGCAACAAGAGACAAATGGTTCTCTGGAGATCTCTCTCCTTCCAAGCTAAGTTGGCTTGCAACAGAGGATTCTGTCTTGTGAACATCATGAGGCTGAGTAAAGAGAAAAGGAGAGGGTAGGAGAGATGAAGTTCATGAAACGTAGCTGTTTGTTTTATTAAGAGAAACATTAAGAGATGTGGAACACTGGGCATACATGAAGGAGAGCCAGTTAAAATCTAAGAGGGACAGATTTTTCTCTACAGTGGAATAGTTGTATGCAGTTGACCGTTGAAATATAGAAATAGGTTGGTTATTTGTCAAGGGAATAAGAATCTTCCCCATTAGATTATCCAATTTTTAAAGCAGAGTTTAAATATTCCCCCCCCCCCCCGCCCTGCACCCTTACATTTGGGAGGTAGAAAAGGTGTAGACCAGGGGTCCCCACACTTTTTGATCTGGGGACCAGTTCGCTGGCCCCCAGATCTTCAGGGGGCTGGAGGCGCACACGCGTGCGCACTACTCCGGCGTCATTTTGTCTTCCAAAATGGCGCCTGGAGCCATGCCTATGTGCCCGGCATCACGTGCTGCTGGGCGCCATTTTGTCTTCCAAAATGGTGCCCAGAGTCAGGCGCAAGCGCGCGCAACGCTAGGCGCATGAGCACGACTCCGGATGCCATTTTGGAAGACAAAGTGGTGTTTGGTGGCACGCGCGCGCGGCGGCAACACCGGCCATAGGCTGGTAAGAACGCCTCGACGGGCCAGGTCTGGCCTGCGGGCCGTAGTTTGGGGACCCTGGTGTAGACAGACAAATTATAAAGGTACCGAGAATTAAAAGGCCAAAACAACTTTGAAAACCTTATAGTCTGGTACACTCCTGGCTGCTTTTCATCCTTCTGTCTGATTGCTTCATGAGAAGTACATGGTTCGTAAAGCTTTCCCCTGTTTTACAAATTGACTAGACTAGCTGCCTGGTTATAGCTGTCCCTTCCCAAAGGCAGAAGATACTCTACTGTAGAAATCAGGAGTCCTGTTTTAGGTCAATGCAATCCTGACAGCTCTCTGGCAAACACTTTCAGAAGACCATGCTCTAGCTTATGTTCTTGTTTTGTTTGTTTGTTTAAAAGCACACTGGTTAAAAAAAACACCTCTCTCACAACTTCTGCCACATTGCCACAAGCCCACTCTTTCCCAACCCATCCCCCAGCCACCGGCTTTCATCTCCTTGAATTCTTACATTCTACTTCTTTCCTTACATATACCTCACATCTTTTATTCTATTTTGTATTATTTATCTTAGGCATGCTAGTGTGATAGACATAGACGCAGGGGTAGACAAACTGTCCCCTTTAAGGGCCGAGGGACTTCAGCTCCCAGAAGCCTCAGCCATGTTGGCCAACAGTCTGGGATGTTGGCCAATAGTCTGGGATTCTGGGAGCTGAAGTCCCTTGGCCCTTAAAGGGGAAAGGTTGCCTACCCCTGACATAGAGGGACATTCATGAATTACATTTTTATCCTGCCTTTCTTTAAAAAAGGTCAGAGTGATGTAAATGGTACTTCCAACATCACCTTGTTTACACTCAGAAGAAGCCAGGCAGGCTGTGACCATGACTGGGCCAAGCTCACCAAGACAGCTTTGAGACTTAGGGCCTTTGCAGACTGCCAGAAATAGTGCAAATTGAGTCCACTTTAACTGCCCTGACTCAGTGCTAGGGAATCATGGGAACTGTAGTTTATTGTGGCACCAGAGCTCTCTGACAGAGAAGGCTCAATGTCTCAGAAAACAATACAATTCCCATGATTCCCTAGCAGTGAGCCAGGACAGTTAAAGTGGACTCAATTTGCACTATTTCTGGCAGTCTGCAACCCATATAGGAAGAAATATAAATCTTGATCTTTAACCATTCTACCATATTGCTAGAACAGCAATGATACACTAGCCCCCAACCATTTGAACACTAAAAGATATAGCAGCAGTTATATATTTTTCTCTCCTTGAATAAAAATTTAAACCAGGATCCCAGTTCTTTCCATTTATATAACTGAATAAATATCCGTCTAAATGAAGCAGCTGCATCCCCCACATGCCATTTCTGAGACTGGTAGCCAGGGTGAAATCACTTATTACATCCTTCCCATGAACTGGAGACGTCTACACCATTCAGGGGCACAGCAGACAAAGGTGCAGATGTGTGGAAAGCAAAAGCAACTATCCCTTGGCTCTGCCCCATGGCTATTGCTTTACTAACAGAACCTGGCCCAAACAGTCATTTCAGTTTGCTTAGCATTTTAATCACTGTTGAAAAAGGACTTTTCTCCAAACTTTCAACTGTCCCCTTGAATTTTTCTCTCTTCTCCACCTCTGCACTGAAGTTCTGGACTAAGCAAGAAATTGGAGAAAGCTTTGTTAAGCTGAGCTAGCCCACACATAGCAATCTATATACAGTTTTCATTCCCTTCTCCGCATAAAGCAGATTCTTTGTATGACTGAGAACCCGCAGAGACCCTCACTGCTGCCAAGTCTTTCTCTTGGGCTGATCAGAACATTGTAACCCTGGCACCAACTACTGGGTGCAGATTTAATCTTGCCTGTTGATTCAGCACTGCTTCCATGAATGAAAAAACCAACTAACAAACAAACAGTATAACCAAGAGCCTGTGCTTCTAACCTGTCCTAGAAGATCTGAATTAGGCAAAATAATCCAGGGTAGAAGAATGCAGGGTACAGTTGTAAATCTCAAACAGTCCCAAGGCTGTTTTCCTCATGGCAAAGGAGCCAGCAGTTCCAATCATCTCTTGGGGTCACTTTGGCCGCACAGTGAGTATTGCATTCCAACAGCCATGTAAAAGTATTTACTCAGAAGAATATCTTATAAAAGGAAAGGGAGGGCTGGCTTTGTGCCCAACCCATTGTTCCCAGAGCTCTTGGCTGCTGAGTGAAGAGCAACCTTTCCCTGCTCAAGGAGCCATTTTTCCTGTCCACCTGCACAACAAGTAGAAGGTGGATAGATCAAAGGCTGTCCCTGTTTTGCCTTTAGCTAGTTTATTAATGGAATATCAGTCAATAAAGCATTCTTAGTCTATGTACCCATATAAGTGTGGCTGGGTGCATTAGTCTTATGTCTCTAAAAAAACATTCCCACAGTGAAACAAGATAGAAAGAATTAAACTTACAGATGTGGATTCTGGTGAGTCATCCTCTTCAGTTTCCTCTCTATTGTCTTCAATTTCCTCCATCACTTCAGCCTTTGCCTCTGCCACAAGCTCACGCAGGGCTCTGTTAGAAGTGACCTTGCTCACAAAGGGATGCTAAAAAGAAACGAGGATCTGCCATATTAAAACAAGCAAGCTTAGAAAGCAAAAAAGCATGATGGCTTAAAGTGGACTTGGGGATTGTTCAGAAATCACTTTCACAGCTACTGCACCCTTCATACAGCTCATGAAAGCAGATGCATGAACAATGTGCAACATGTCAGCAAGGAGCTATGTGTAAGCCCTCAGCCATCATTACAATGTTTCCAAAGGACGCTATTCCCAATGAGCAAGTCAAACAACTGAAAGCAATGTATGAAATAGCTCTTAGGAGTCTCGCCTGTTATCTTTGAAGGAAACAGAAGTAAGTGCTGTCCGTGTTCAAAACTAAATACAAGGGAAGTAGTATACTACCTGGAGTCCTGTTCCCATATCTACCTGACCAGGGTGTCCATCTTCCCATTACAGATGAATGGGCACATGGATGCTTCTGATCACAGACCTAGCCAAGGCTGCAATCCTACAGACACCTACTTGGGAGAAAATCCAGCCAAATCCAAGAGGATGTGACAGCGTAGACATCTAAAACATTGTGGTCCTAATGCTCAATCCAGGTACTCCACATGCCAGCCCAATTTCCATTTGTGATTCCTTTCCTTTTGGGAGGGACACAATATGCAAAGTGGATCTGTGTGTAAAGTGGAGTCTCATGCTACGTTAATTACATACATCATTCTGATTCAGGCACTACAGGAAGAACATCCCACTAAGTGAGCATGTAAATTTGCCCTCAATTTTACTCAGAGAACACAGGTCTTCTCAGGACTGACAACACCAATCACCTCCTCTCTGTTAATAACATCAATGCACTTTGGTTCTCTGGACTTTTCTGCCAAGCCACACTACAGAGATAATTCTTTTCCTTTCCACTAACTAAATTACTTTCATTTATGATAAGCTTATCCAAGGCCAAAGACTCACAGCTGAATAACAACTAAGGCAACAGCTGGAACGAACAAGTGAATGGCATGCAAAGTTTAAAGAAGTTATGAGGCCACTAAGAGAAGTTGGTTATCATCTTTGTATTGCTAAGATACTGTATCTATCTTTTTCCCACTGTAGCCAAGGTGGAAAGGTAGGAGGGTAGGACAGCATATGGGGAGCAGGAAAAGCGAAACTTACAGTGAGTCTTGCCTAGAGGTTAAAGGCTGTCTGCACAGGCACAGCTTTGCCTCCAGCAAGCCCAGCCAGTCAAATCAGTAGGTTCGTATCTCCTGCTGAGAACAGAGGGAGCACCTCTCCAAGTGGGAACTATATCTATAGCAGTGAGTCCCACCTTTCTCTCTACTAATCCACAAAAGGAAATTAGCACAATATTAGAATTTTACAACTGCCTGTAGACTACAGTCCTACAAGCAATTGCCTGTATGCATCTTTATGTCCCCAGAGAGCATTAGGTACTTAATTAACTGGGAGTCATTCTTGAGGTGGTGCACTTACCTCCAGTAATTGTGCTGCACTTGGCCTTGTTTCAGGATTTTTGTCAAGGGCAATCTTCAGGAAGTCTTTGAAACCTGGAGACCTTTATAAATAATTGTAATAATGTTTTATTTATTTTTTAAAAGCACTACAAAGGCCATTAGCAAAAACTGCAGGGAGAAGGAAAACTTTTATATCCATTCTGCAGCCTGCATCACTTGTATCTCCAATATTATAAGAAATGACAATCAATGGCTATGAAAAAAGCATGTAGAGACCAAACAGTACAGACAGGATAAAATAAAAATAAAACTTCTGAGTAGATAGAAAATACTGCCTAGTTAGTTACAGGTTTCACACTTCCTTTTCAACCCAGAATCAACAGCTGGTCAAAAATGTGTTACCTGCTGTCACTATACTCTCAATTCAGGCTAAAACCCAAAAGTTTCCAAGCTCACATGAGGACAACTATAAGCTTGAGCTCATGTTAATACAAAGCCTTCTGTCAGGCAAGTGATAATGCCACCTTTCCACTCCCACCACACCTCTGCCTGCATGTAATGGAAGGCTAAAGCACTTACTAGCAGTTTCTACAGACAATCACAGAAAATGCTATTATAAGCACATTTACCCATCAATGCCTGTGATCTTTTTTTTTTTTCAATCAACAAATAGAATTCTACCTTGTTTGCCTGATACAGATTTGGGGAAGGGAAAACAGAGGAAATAGCCACTTTGCTGTTTGCTGCTTTCTTAACAAAAAGAAGTCTGATTAACACAGGATTGATATGCTCTGAGGGAATGCAGAAAAGATGAAAAGAAGCTATATAGGCTGGATGTTTGTAAGATAGATGAGCAGGATTTGTGTCACTCATCATTAACATCACAAATGGACAAAATTCAGGTGTCTGTAGGATCATGATGAACTGCCTTATAACACTTAGAATGGGGTGGGCAACAGTGGCTGCCAAAATGTTTTTCAGCATAGCCAATGATAAGGAGGAATGGGAGCTGTAGTCCAAAAATCTCTCTAGGGCTTCAGGTGTTCACCCATGCACTAGAATATTAGTTCATTTTAGCCTAGCAATTCCACTATAATTAGCAGTTGTTTTCCAGGGTCTTGGGAGACAGTGTCTTTTCTATGACCTTTACCCAGATTTGTTTTAACTGGTAATGCCAGGGAAAGAACCTGGGACCTTCTCATCGCAAAGCATATTCTTTGCCAGTTGTCAGCCCTCCCATGTGATATTCAGACAACCACATCTCACATAGATAGTGCATGAATAATGAATGCACAGAACATACTCTTATGAATGCAGGAGGATGAAATAAACCTGAGTAAGAAATTGTTTTTTGTTTTTTTTAATTTACTGTCCTGGAACTTGATTGTGGTGTAAAAAAAAGAGGGGTTCTAGAAAGATGGCCATATATGCTTCGGTGAAACCATTTGCACTAAACAAGGAGCCCACATGGGTTTCCCCTCCTTTTCTTTGATCTCACCTGAAAGAAAGAGTAGATTGAAGAGCTGTAACAAGGTAAAGTACAGTGGGAAACATATGGATCAACCATTGCTAGCCTGTTGAGTCCCAAACTAAAAGGAGACACTCTTGTCATCTTGCTGCCACCAAAGCAGAAAAGTGTGTAGCTGTGAGCAGTCTGGACAGTAGCTATATTGCGTGTTTGTTTGAAAAAAATAGAGGGATGTGGTGGCTTAATGGTTAAGACAGTGATTCTGATGATTGTAAGGTCAGAAGTTGGCAGTTCAAGATCCAAATGCCGCATGATGGAGTGAACTCCTGTTACTCGTTCCAGCTTCTGCAAACCTAGCAGTTCAAAAGCTTGCAAATGCAAGTAGATAAATAGGTATTACTTAGGCAGGAAAGTAACAGCATTCCAGGTAGTTGTGCTGGCCTTGAGACACTTGCTCTCTCAGCTTGGTAATGGAGATGAACACCATCCCCTGCAGTTGGTTGCAACTAGACATTCATGTCAAAGGGAAACCTTTACTTTTTGAAAAAAATGCCTGGCCTATCTTTGGGCCTTTGCAGACTGCCAGAAATAGTGCACATTAAATTGAGGCACTGCCCTGGCCCAGTGCTAGGGAGTCATGGGAATTGTATTTTTTTCTGGGACATTGAGCCTTCTCTGTCAGAGAGCTCTGATGCCACAATAAATTACAGTTCCCATGATTCCCTAGCACTGAGCCAGGGCAGTGCCTCAATTTAATGTGCACTATTTCTGGCAGTCTGCAAAGGCCCTTTGTTGGTTTTAAGTGGTACGAGGCACATTGGATTACCTCCTTGCATCTTCCTACAAGCTTCAAGGACAAATGGGACTTTGTATATGTACCATATCAGCATTTATGCAAAGGTATTCATTGCATCTGACGAGGCAGACTACCTGTCTATACAGACCGTCACTTTCAGCCAGCATCAGGGCAGAGTGGGGGGCGTGGTAACCACATGCTGCACACCCAAATGTTGCCCCGATGCCAGCGTCACACCACTCGCCCAACCAGATGGAGGGCAGCATCATGCTGTGTCTTTGGTACAGCGTTTAGATGCACTGCACCAAAGAATCAGCGAAAAGCTGATGTGGTGGTGGCAAAGGCACCCTTTTGCTACTCTAAAAAGGAGCAGCATTTTGCTGGTTCTTTTTAGAGTATCAAACTGCCAGATTGGGGCTGCAGTGTGCAGTTGCTGTGGGCCCAATCCAGTGTTGAAAGGGGCACCGATACACTATTCTTCTCAGGCAGTCTGTTCAGCCCCTTAGTCTACAAAAGGTTAATGCTACATCTTTCACTCAGTTAGTATCCAAGGTGTTGCATAATCTCTTTGCATACTGATATTCCAGACTAGCATGGCTATGTCTCTAATATCAGCATTTAGTAAGGGCAACTAATGTTATGCTCTTGAACTAGAGCAGGCCTCCTCAATGTGGCACTCCCTAGATGCTGCTGGATTTGCAACTCCCACTAGTCCTGGCCTACATGTCTAATTACCCTTTCTCCCCAACTTTCTTAATAGATAGGTCTCATATTCTATTGGCAAAATTTTACAACAAAAGTGAGGCATCCATAGTTCACCACATGTTGTAGGTTCCAACTCCTTATCATGCCAACTGTGGGCCATACTGGCTGAGGTTGATGGGAGATGGAATCTAACAACGCCTAGAGGGTCACAAGTTCTCCACTCCTGTCTTCTAACTTTTAATGTCTTCTCTGTGGCTTTAACTCAAATTTATTGTGGAATGCATCATTGAATCATTTAGTATAAATCTAACGGGTCACTGCCCACTTTGAGCAATCTAAAAGAGAAGGAGAGACACTAACACACTTCCTGTACTCTCACATAAGCACATATAGGACATCAACATATTATCTCACCACTTTGAGGGATAACTAAGTGTGGGAGGGTCAGATTTGGCTATTTTCAGCAGGACCCTCATAGGATTGAGCTCATGATGAGGTGGCTCTATTTGAGCCATTTCTATAAGTGTTATGCCCAAGGACCAGATGTCTGCCTTGTAGTCATAAGGGGTGTCTTTCATGGTTTCACACATCACCACCTCAGGAGCCATCCTTTAAAGCAGAAGAAGAAGAAAATAAAGATGAGTGAGTCATGCTACAAATACATTCTTGTTGGCCTCCCACCCCCCACCCCAACATTTAACTCAATTGGTCATTCGCCTAGAGCTGATCATACACCTTGAAGAATAAAAATTTGCATCTAGTTGTTCAATGAAGCAATGTCTGTTCTTCTGCCATGTCTGTTCTTCTATGATCCAGCCAAAGTCAAGCATTTCTAGAATCAGCATGGTGCAAATCCAGCAACTGTTGGACTAGGACTGGGGAAGGGGCACAGTGTCCCACGAGACACTTGACACCACTGTTGTCCTGTCTGTAAAGGCAGAGTCTGGGGTGAAGCAAGTGGCATCAGGATAACCCAGCCAATGCCCCTGATAGTTCAGTGGTACCTATGACCCTGATCTGGGGAGATCTGGGCAATAATCCTCACTTGGCCACAAATCTCACCAACTGACATTGGGTTCATCCTAAACTAATCTCATAGAGTTGTTGTGAGGATAAAAAGGGAGGGGGGGCATGCATCCCTTTGAGTTCCTTGGAGGAAATGTAAAAACAAATCATCACCAAATTAAATGAATGAGTGCTTCTTTTTCTTTTAAGTCTCCCATTGACTTTTCTTCAAATGTAATTAATGGGAGGTGAAAATGTTTCAGTTTTTGGTTATAGGCAATTCCCAACTCACTGCCCTCCATCCATTCATTCTTCCATTCTCAGTTGGCCATGGCAACAGAAAACCAGCAGGCCAGTGACATCTGGCTTGGATGCTGCTTTAGACAGCAAATTAATGCTCACTGATCGCCATAGAGAAGTGGCTGATTTGGAGATTAAATTCCTGGAGTGAATTGTTATTTTCATACACTTGGAGTTGCTTCAAATGGACATTCTACCCAGGAGTAGGGGGTGGGAGAGAGTAAGAGGAGAATGGCCCAGATTTCATCAACATCTCATTCCAGTTATGTGACTTGTAGTTGTTTCATTGCCCCTTCCCCCCACCCTCAGCAAGGTGGTGGATGAATAGGACCAAGAGAACAATGCTACAACAAAGCCTTTTACTCCATCCACACTTTCCCCTCAACATCTTTTTCTAACAAAATTATGTTCTCCAAAAACTTTTCAGATTTAAAAACAATAATCAAAAGCAACACTGTTTTCTTGGATTGTGACTCCCATATATACTTTATTCCTTAAACTACTGAAATAACATGGAAACAGACCACTGCATAACATGGATATTAGAGGAAAACAACCAGCATGTGCCAAATTCATATGGAAACAACTTATGCCCATTTATTTAAGTGGATAGTTTAAAATTCAGTCAAGTAGCAGGCCAGGAGTGAGGAATGTGTAGCCTCTTGGTGTTGGTGGACTTCTGCTCCCATCAGCCCTAGCCAATTTGGCCAATGCTGAAGCACAAAAGGAGCAGTAGTTCATACTGCATGTTGGACAATATTTCTACAATGGAGCTAGGAGAAATAAACGGGTATCTTGGGTGGCTCTTGTAATTGTGAATTCATTTACTTACCAATATGGTGTGCCAATGAAGGAATCCCGTTTTTGAAAAGTCTTCATGTTTTTGGCAGATACTCCAAAATCAGCTGAAAAGAGTATTTGAAATAAGAAGTTAAAAGATAAAGACTGTCCCTTTCCCCCAGCCTAACAACATTTAAAGACACTCCCTCAAAATAAGCAGAAAGATCCAAATGTATAATGTGTGTCCCCCTCCCCTGATATTGTTGGATCATGACCTACTGCCTATCCTGCCTGGGGCTGATGGGGAGTCCAGCAACACATGGAAGGTCACAGTATCTCTATCCTTGGTCTAGATGAATGTTGTCAAACATGATGATGTGTAACCTACCCATTGAGCATCAAAATGCAAATCAATATATGATATTGAGAAACTGCCCCCCCTTAGGAGTTGACAACAAGAGTCATAATTATTGGAAGTGAAATCCATGCCAACCATTAAATCAGGGATGGGTAAAGTGTGACCTGTGTGCTGTGTGTGCCTCTTGCGGCCCCAAAGTATGGATACTGAAGCCCTCAAAAGCCCCAAACTATTTAATGATTAAATAATGCAAGA
Organism: Phrynosoma blainvillii; assembly: GCA_026167975.1. NCBI lineage: Eukaryota > Metazoa > Chordata > Lepidosauria > Squamata > Phrynosomatidae > Phrynosoma > Phrynosoma blainvillii. Next base: position 267,083,398 of record JANUYF010000002.1, on the reverse strand, counting down.
TCTCTGTCCTTCTTTGTCCAACCACAATTGTCCTTCTGTTTTCTATTCTCCCACAGCAACAAGGGACTCTGATTACAGCTTTTCCATCTCCATTCAGTGCAGCCATGAGCACTTGACCCTCAGCAAAATCTTACTACACCAGCAATTGTTTTATTGTTTCTCTGCTTCCTGCCTTCCATTTCATGTAAAGGATTCCTCCCCACTTTTCAGAAAGTCTAACTGAAAATGTGACGTAAAGCAGAAAATGTCAGCTCCCCCCACTCCATTGATCAAACAAACTATACTCTTTCCACCTCACACAGAAAATATGTCAGCTCCTGCCAGGGTTCCAAAAGAATGGTATGCATTCATTTATACAATCCCATGCAACAGAACAATGAAAATTCCAGCTTTCCTTCTAGAACACCCTTACATTTCTGTACCTAACATCTATGTTTCTGAAGATCTCCTTCATGGATGCTAATTTAATTAATTTTGGTAAAGACTGTGGAGACAGCCACAGTATGCACCTGCCCTTCAAAATGTACCACTACATCACTGGGTGGGGCAGGCATAATTTCATGTCAGCTACAATGTGCTGAAGCAAGATAGAAAGCAGAAATTAAAAGAATTGTGACACTAGGAAGATAGTTCAAGAAGGAACATCAGAACTATGATCAACAAATGCCACATAAAAAGGCTGTGCAGGGCAATGAATCTAAACACTCTTTTCACTTCTAAAAGTCACTTCTGGTTTCCTAGAGAATATAGCAGCCTCTTTTAGAGACCAATCACATTAAACTTGTTACATGTCCTGCACAAAACCATCCAAATCCCAAAGTATACTTTTTAGAAGCTCATAAGTTGTGGTGGAGTAAAAATGTAATAATGTGACTAAGGAGAGTGTAACAACATCCATTCTTGTGGTTTATGTGGGAAAATGAAATAAGTATGGCCTTCGGACAAGAGTATACTGTAAAGTGATGGAAGCATTTAGGCATCAAGATGTGAGAGCAAAAACATGAGTTGGTGGTTGCTCTTTTATCATAGCTGCCTTTGCTACATTCTGCAAAGTTCATAAATTGACAGAACCAAGGTGATCCCTAGAGTACACATGCACACAATCTCTTAGACTAGTCTTGGGAGTGGGGCTAAAGCAGTACGCTCTGAAGATAAGCAAACTGAGAGAAGCTGTGCAAATACCTCCTCATAAGAGGCAGGAGATCTCTTTCTAATTTTCCCTTTTTTGAAAAAGCCTAATTGAAGTCATCATCAAAAATATGCGCTCCAATGACACAAAAGCCTAAACAGTTCCTTTCCCCAACTAGGCAACTAGCCTTATTTACAGCTGCCACACACTGGTTTGTTATTTTCATTGGGATTATCTACCACTGTCCCAAGATCATTTTTCCTGCTCAGTCATCCCCACCAGCTCAGACAGTTAAAACAGCCTATATGTGAATGTAGGATTCCCTAATTCACGTAAATTACTTTATGCTAGCTTTCACTGAATTACTATTTTAATGCCCACACATCCAATTGTGGGTGGAATTTTTGAGTTCTTCACTGTTCCTCCTTGTTTTAATCATCCTAAATAATTTGCTCACTGGCAAACCCAGTGTCCCACTTCCTATTACTAACTCCAGCTAATTTACAAACTATGTATTAGACATTACACCCAGTAGAGATCCATGAGGAACCCAATGTTTACACTGTCTCATGTGACAACAGGTATTCATTCTGACTATCTGCTTTGTATTTTTTAACCAGTTACTGATCTATAACATGATTTGTACACTTACACAGCAGTCTCTGTTGAGAGACTTTGTCAAAAGTAGGCAAATAGTCTTTAAAGATGGCACTGTTTTCTCCACAGTAAGAAGGAAAAAAATGATAAAATTATTCCTTCTTGCCTGTGAGAACAAAATCTACAAAGATTTACATCCCACATCTAAAAGCTTTCTGAAAATTCCAAGTAAACAACATCTGCCAGATCACCCCTGTCTGCACACTTTTTTGCCCTCAGGAACGTCAGTGAGATGGAATTACCTAAGGAGAGGCCATGTTGAATCAACTTTTGCAAGACTGGTCTTTCCATATACTTGATAATTTTATCTTTAAAAAATTCCACAAATTTACCCAGAATAGATGGCCTATCATTTCTGAAATTCCCTCTGGACCACTTTTTTATAAAGTGATGTTACATCAGTTGCTTTCCAGTCATCATGGTACAGAGACTAGAAATGTTACATATTTTACATATTTTAAATGTTACATTTGAATTCTTTAAACATGCTCAGATGGATACCATCTGGACCAGATGATCTGTTTGTTTTCAATTTGTCAATATGGTCTAGAGCAGGGGTAGGCAACCTTTTTGAGCCGGGGACTGGGTTGCTGTCCCTCAGACAATTGGGGGGCCGAAACACCAAAAATAAATAAATAAATAAATAAATTTTAAAAAAAGGCATGCACACTCTCTCAGCCCCAGAAAAACCATGGAAAAACCTCTGTGGAGATTTTGCCAAGAAAACCCCAAGAACAAGTAATAACAACAATAATCAATATCATCATGGCGGGCGGGCGGGCGTGGGTGGGGGCGGCAGGACCGGCTTGGGGCCGCTCCAAAGGCCTCGGGGGCCACATTTGGCCCCCGAGGCCTTAGGTTGCCTACCCCTGCTCTAGAGTGTCATCTTTTTTCACCACTGTATGGCATGGATTAAGAGCAGATTGTTAAAGTCAAACTATTTTTTTAAACACCTAATCTACATCCTTGCCAAGCCAACAGAGGAAGGGAGAATTCTGTCACCATTATCAACTTTCTCCTTACTAGCAGCTGACCAAACCCAGTCAGCTTTACATGACCTGTTTCAAGATATTCACAATTAATGTTATTTCAGTAATTTGTCATGATCAATAAGATAGAAAAACTAAAACAAGATTACATTCCTATTCATAATTGCCTGGGTAGGTTTCACTGAACACACTGAGACATACTTCTCAGTAAATATTTTTAGGATTGTACTATTAAAATCTTCCTGAAACGTAGTTCTTACTCCTCTTCAACTGTGATACCTCCTGAATAGCATTTATAAAATCCTTCAGCTCATCTGATTCTGCAGAAATGTTGTAAAAGAACAATGTGGCTTCAAGCATCTCAAAGGAAAAGGGTGGAGGGATATTGAAGTATTAGTATAACTAAACATGCATAATTGTGTCATGAACTAAAAAGAAAAAAGGCATCTATGTAGATACAGAATAACCCTAGCCATTTTTAAAAAAATATGCTGCACCTATTATTTTCATTCATCATGCCTGCTGTGCTAAGAAAGCAAGTATCCCACGCATCTGCTGTTTCTTAAGCCAGAGTGAACTACTCACCAAGCTTGATGTCTCCATCAAGGGTCAGCAATACATTGCCTGCCTTGAGGTCCCGATGGATAATCTTCTTGCTGTGGAGATAGTTCAGGGCCTCTAACATCTGGCGGCAGACCACTTGGATCTGGGGTTCAGTCAAGCCTCGATCTAACTCTGCAAAAACAGAGCACATGGTAGAGGCTCCTAAACTGAGCTTCACTTTGCCTTGAGTTTATCTAACAACTAATGAAAGATTGTTTAGCTGATGAATCAAAAATATACTTGAAGAAGACCAAAATCTCATTAGCTTCCTCTAAAATCTGACATAATTTTTACATTAATAGACAAAGAATACCATACACTGCTTTGAAAAGAAATACCATCTTTAGTATCTGCTTGTTCAGTATTTTCAGAAGCTGGGTTTTTGAATATCCTCTATTGCAATATCCAAAATGACTTTGAAATGTGCAAGTTTAAATCCTAGTATTGTGAAAAATGCAGATTTACAGACTCAGTGCAGAAAGATTCTGCAATGCCAGTTTCAGTTCCTAGCAAATAAATGAATGAATGAATAAAACATGCAATCCAGAGTGAATTACCCTCAAATGTAAACTACTTGTTGGTTTGGCTTCATAAACCCACAGTTAAATTTAATCTGCAATATGGAGCCCTGGTGGCACAGTGGTTAAATGCCAGTATTGCAGCCACAACATTGTGAGTTCAGTCCCAGGGCTCCAAAATTAACTCAGTCTTCCATCTTTTCGTAGGTCGGTAAAATGAATACCCAGCTTGTTGGGGGCAATTGGTTTACAGATTGTAAACCGCTTAGAGAGTGCTGAGTTCACTATTAAGTGATACAGAAATGTAAATCCTATTGCTAAATGCTAATTTAAAATATCATTGGGTAGGATGCAAAATTTGCCTCCTGTAAAGGAAAACACTTCTTCCATCCTGGTGTAGCTTCTGATTCAGTGGAAGAATCGCACTGGCAGAATAGAGGAACAGATAATCTTTGCAGAAAGCCACTCTGAGCCTTTAGAAGAGGGGGACATACACCAGGGTTTGCAAGAAAAAAAGATCACTTCCCTTCTCTTACTAGCAGCAGGAGTTCATCTGCCAGCACAAAATATGTGGGGTCTACATGATTAAACTCTCATACATTGACAGGGGCATCACCGGGGGGGGGGGGGGGGAGGGGGAGGAAGTATGGGCTCCAAACATCTGCCTTTTGGCAGAAATGGGCTGATGTTCACCTGTGCCACTTTAAAACACTGAAGAAATGGTGTAAGTGGGGCAAGGCTAAGTGGAAGAAGAAAGAAAAAGGGTCCAGTTTTTTTTTTTTAATAAAAAATTAATTTAATTTTTTAATAATTTAAAAACATCACCTCTTACAAAATTTTCACTTTAACTACATGAAACTTTGTGCATGTAATATGTTTAGACTGTGCATATCATACTGCCATTTAAGGTATAATTTTAATTTTACTAGTTGTTTTATGTCACAACTATTACCATTACATTCAGTGATATACGGGAATTATGATTTATGAATAACATTAGTATTAAAAACATTTCTAAGAATTCTGTATAGTGTGGAGGTCAATGGGTGTGTGTGTGTCATGCCACAAGACCTCCACACCCAAGTGATGCCATCGTGCATTGATTAACCTATGAATATCACAGATTAAAGTACATACACCTCATATATAACCATGAAGCAGTAAGTAAAGTGGGACACACACGAGTTTGATTCCCTCATTACAATGGAACAAGTGACTCTGGAAAAGTAGGAGATTCAACGAACTACTGGTAGTTCTGATTGTGGCAAATTTACTATACAACAAACATTTTCTGTGGAAACTGAGAAAGCCTTATTTGTTTGTCCAAGGTGTAATCTCACAAAAAATAGACTACAGGTATGCCTCAGTTTATGAAGCCCATGTGTTCCTGATCATTACATCTAACAGAAACTTTAGTATCAGCAGCAGAAATAACATGGAAAGAATAGGGATAGCTTCCTACGTCAGAAAGCAGAAGAGCAGTTGAAGAAGTTTCAGCAAAGATTTTATTCGAAACTAACAATATGCACATGTGAAATGGAACAACCAGGTCAATTAAGCCCTACGTAAGAAAAATATTCTGAAATAGGGATCATTTGAAATCGTCTTCTAAAATGTATCCAGGGATAATATTTTTCTTTCACCAGCCCCCATTTTTCTTATCCACTTTTGTGGCCAAATTTTTGTATGTATGTTCCATTAACATGTTAAGGAGAGCTGGTCAGGCAGGCTTATTTCCTTTCTATCTTTCATTCTGTTTTTCGCAGGCTTATTTCCTTTCTATCTTTCATTCTGTTTTTCTTTTCATACATGCTTAGGGCCTGTACAGACTGGCCATAAGGGCCAGCCTGAGGGTGGAATTGGGGCGGGGTGACCGCACGCCGGCCACTCTGTCGCCACTGTCATGTCGCGTGCCCCACCACCGCATGCAGTGTGGTATATGGATGTTCCATTGGCGCAGTGTGTAGACACACTGCACCAAAGGGGTGAAGAAGAACCGTGGTGGTGGCAGTAAGGGTGGCTTTTTGCCACTACAAAAAGGAGTGGCATTTGCCAGCTCTTTTTGGAGCAGCAAAATGCCTGATCGGGGCTGCAGCATGTGGTTGCCACGGCCCCGATCCAGCACTCCCAGGGCCAGCATGGAGATGCCGCTTAGGAGCTGTCTATATGGCCCCTTAGTAAGGGATTCTAGAGGCAGCTCCTGTTTACCTTGCCTGTTGTAGGCAGGCACACAAATACAGTAGGATCAATTACATTAGAATCCCGTTCTTTCCAAGCTAAGTGTTATTGCAGTATTTACTGCAGACATCTGCTGTAACCCAACACCAAAAAAATGTGTTCCTCCTGCCCTCCTTCATAATCCTCTCAGTGCCCATGCTGCCAACAACAGAAACAAAACTTTCAGCTAGATAGGGACCAGGTGATGAAGCAGAAGCTGGGCAGGAGTGAAAATACTTTGTAAAAAGGAGCTTCTTTTGACAAAAGCCATGTGTATGGATAAAGGCTTTGTCAATTTTGAGATATACCAGTACAGAATAAGAGATGAAGGCCTTCTTCGCTCATACTTTCATCTATCAAACATTTCTGCAAGGTTCTCAAAGAAAACACATCTAAGAACAGATCATGCATTTTGGCATGAACAAGCCAAACTACTGTGAGAGACACAAAGGGGCAATCCAAGAACAAGCTGTTAGGTAGGATAATCATTCACTCCTAAGTGAAATATATCAACCAAGGAGTCAGTGAAAAGCTTTCTTTTCAGCATGTGTTTTTTCGCTTTCTCACCTACTACCTTTAAGGTAGTTTGATTTATTTTATTTTAAATTATTCTAAGCACAGCTAGGGTGACGGGGGGCTGTTTGCCATTCCTTCTACTCTATATGCTTCCCAATGAGAACAAAACTTGATAAAAGAGAATTTTCACTTTCCTAATTCCCCTGTGTGCAAGACTAGCCAGTGACCAAGGAATAAATTAAACAGGAATACAAAGTGCACAGTTGGAATTCACTCACCAATAGGAGAAATCAGGTTTTTTGAATAATTACTTCATCTACTTTCTATGTCCCTCTTTCTTTTCTTGGAAACCACAGGCTGGGAATTTAGATCTAACAGGGTGCAGCTCTTGCCACCTGCTGCCTTGCATTGAGCAAAGGAGCCAAACAGCTGGGATTCAAAAAAAGATAGCAAGGTTCTTCCTCTAGCCCAGGGGTAGGCAACCTTTCCCCTTTAAGGGCCGAGGGACTTCAGCTCCCAGAATCCCAGGAGCTATTGGCCAACATGGGACTATTGGCCAACATGGCTGAGGCTTCTGGGAGCTGAAGTCCCTCGGCCCTTAAAGGGGAAAGGTTGCCTACCCCTGCTCCTTCCCCTTTCCTCTAAAAGCAAGTCCTTAGTGCTAGAGAGTATCTCTGAAACAGGAGATGCTGTGCCTGATCAGAAACAAAAAAACTGAGTAGCATGAAAGCTTCCTTTCTGTAGTACCAGGAAGGAAAGGCCAAGACCCAGATGCTGTTCACCTCAAAATCTCAACTGTAGCAAATTCAGGCAAAATTCCATCACTACAAAACAGTCTTTGTCTGTGCTTGCCCTTCAAAAGTAGTAGCCGCTATAAATCTCTACCAGCAAACATGGAGCCACCATCATTACCAACCCGGCCTTGGAGATAAAGCACAACATCCCTCTATCTATCAGCTATCTTGTGTTTCAAGTAAACCTGTAAAAAAAAAATCCCTTCCCTAGTGCTAGGTGTCTTCCACTTCCTTAATCCTCTCTGCATACACATGGTTACCTTTAGGCTGTTATAGGCCACTTTTGACACATATCTGTGCTCTGGTTTCCTGCAGAGGTGGAAGGTGCAATGGAGACAGAAGTCAGTAGCTTATTTATCTGTCAGCAGACCACAAAAGGATTTATTTGTTTATTTATTTATTTATTTGTTTATTTATTAAGAGTCATCAGGGCACTTACCTAGCATAGTAGCATCCACTGCTCCACCAGGACAAAACTCAATCATGATCTACCAAAAAAAGAAAGAAAGAAACAACAAAAAGATAAGATTTTAACCTGGGTGAACAGAAGTTATATTTCAAAGTACAGCTCAGATACTATGAGAAAGAGGAATCACCAAATTACAAACCTTGGATTAAAATGGTTTGAATGAAGCCACATTCTTTAACTAGCTTTTTGTCCTATTGAGCAGTTGTACTCACTGAAACATTAGAAAGTGTTTGTTCATTAGGTGCTGTTCTTAAAAACAAGCAGATTAAATTCCTCTCTTTCTTTAGATATAGAGAGATATACACAATATTGTCACAACACACAGAGGGAACTGTGCACACACATGCAATATCAATACATTTCAACCAACACCTCTTTCCAACAGAAACAATATTACTACTTCTTCATTAATATAAAGGTCTTTTGAGTATTCAAGGCACTTTAATCTCAGAATTGTTACAAATATCTTGTAAGGTAGGCCACCATCAACCACCACCATCATTATTATTATTCCCATACTGCAGACGCAAGGGGCAGGGTTATCAGAGGACAGTTTGCCTACAGCTACCTCATGAATCCATGGCAGAAGTAGAATCTGAACCAGGAACTTCCCTGTTTGCCACTGATCCTTTTAGCTATTATCTTTCTCTCTGGTATTTGTATATCTTGAAGAACTGCCATCTGAACATGTCCCTCAAGACCTCCCACAAAGAAAAGGCAAGAAACCAGTATGCAGGAAAACATCCTGATAGTTCAGTACAGGCACAAAAACAAATACAAAATCAAAACAAGCCCACCCTCCACATACCTGGAGGCCCATCCAAAGTGGCCTAAAGGCTCCCACTCCATTTATATGTTTGTTTACAAGTTTTAATTGCAGCTGGAAGAGAGGGCTGTTCCAGATACTTCCACTTGCCAACAGTATGACATAGCTGTCATACTTGAGGGCTGACGTGGAAAGAGCTTCTCAGAAGCATCATAAAACCCATGACATCCCCAGGTTCTATTTTGCTAGTGAATTGGCTAACTGGCTATTTGCCCCAGACTTTGTCCTTCAAATAGGAAACAGCAACCAACATAAGATAAAGGAGAACTTACAATTTAAGGAACAAATAAAATGTTTCCACTATAGTTTTCATATTTATATTACACACAGAAACATACCTGTATTTTGAAAGTAGAAATCTACACTTCTGACTGCAGTTGGGATGTGCATTTGGGAGACTAATGAACTTCTAAAACTCACCTTTTTGTTCTACATTCAGTCAGTCTTTATTTTTTAAATTGTATTTTATTCTTTTAATGAGAGATGCATTTTAATATTGTACTAGTTTAATTCTATTTTAATGCTCACTTTTATCTATTTTTAATTCTATTGTTCTTTTAATTTGTAAGCCACTTTGTGTCTCAATCTTGCAGGGAAAGCAGGATATAAATATAATAAATAAATGTCTTGTTCTGCGTTAAAATGCAATGCTTTATTATAAGAAAAAGCCCAAGTGTTGATTATCAGGTGCACCACCCTTCTTGGAGACTGTTTTCAACACTCTGGAAACCTAAATCACAAAAATAAAAATGTTATCATTTACACAATGGAAGGCGACACAATATGGTTACTTAAATGAGGCAAGTACTCGAACCATAATACGATTTTTAATATGGCTACTTAGTTCACACTTTTCACTGAGCTGACATCAGTATAGGAATATCACACCCTGTTTTTTGAAATGTTAAATATGCAAGAATTTATGTGGCTTACAATTAGCCCTATGCCCCTCCAATAATAGATTTATTATAGCATAAGCTTTCAAAGATCAGAGTCCACTTCATCAAATAAAAATAGAGAAATGCCCATGGGTGGTGAAAGGTTATTTGTGGGACTAGTGCAACTTTCACAGAACAAGGGATAAATCAGTGCCTAAGCTCTTAAAACATGACCTAAAACAGAGACAGAAGACCGTATTTAGAGGTTTCTAGAGGCAAAGCAAGACAAAGGTCAACAACACATTGCTTGTGCATCCCTTTGTTTGCTTGAAAAACCAACAATGTTACCTGCCATTTCTCTGCCTACTTTACTTCAACATCCTGAATGTTTTCCCTTCAAGTTTTATTTTATGTAATTTTTGCCCAGAGCTTAACCTGACTAACTAATTCCCTGGATTTCAAAATTTCTTGAATCCATTTGGACAATTTTGCCTGCAAAATTTGTGTGTAAAATATTTCCTCCAGTCATCTTGGTTTTGCTGCCTTTCTCTCATGTTGCTCCAAATATCAGAGATACAGACACAAATACACTAGCACTCAAATGTTTGCCAACTAGGTGTGCCACTTCCTTTGCAGACAGAGGCCCCTGCCTTTAACAACCACATGGCAGAAATTCAACATTCCTTCTTGACAGCATGCTGGGGAGGCGACTAGGGAACTGTAGAACTACCAACCCCCATCAGTAGGACCTCCATAAGAAACCTAGAGGGGCTCACTTTGGACCTCTACAAATTTTAATTGCTAGGAACCAGAACAGAAGTAAGGAAGTCGTGAGAAGCATCTTCTCATTCCCTCATTGCCACAAAGCTTTTCAGGGACTACTATAAAGAATAGCACTACCTGACCAGTGAGAAGATGCAGGTGTTAAAATTGTAATTTTTTACATCTTTCTTATGTTGCAAATTGCCTAACTAGCAAAAGGGCAGTATATCCTGAAAGGCAGGTTGGATACTTTTTAAGTATCATAACAGCAGCAGCACTTACAGACACAATTTTGACTGAATTTTGAGAATAAATACCAGCACTTCAAAAAGTTATGTTTAGAACAATAATTCCCAAAATCTCCTAGCATGGCCAGGGCCAAGATGGCTACAATATTCTGGAATCTCTAGGCCAAAAAATGATCTTTTTCCAAACTCTCATAGATACAAAGACATAGCTGAGTTAGGGGCTATACAGACCGGCCAAAAGGGCCGGCCTGGGGTGGAGTCAGGGCATGGCGACTGCACATCAGCTGCCCTGACTCCACCCTGATGCCGCTGTCATGCTGTGTGTCCCATCACACAGCGGGCAGCGTCAGGGCGCCAATGGAGCATGGAAAAGTCGCCACCGTGGTGGCAAGAGCGGCTTTTTGCCACTCCAAAAAGGAGCAGCATTTGCCAGCTCTTTTTGGAGCAGCAAAGTGCCAGATCGGGGCCGCAGCACCGATCTGGAAAGGAAAGGGGCTGTCTGTATAGACCCTTAGTCTGGATTATCAGTGTGCAATGGGATCTTGTAGCACCTTTGAGACTAAATGAAAGAAAGATGTTGTAGCATAAGCTTGTGTAGACTTAGCGTACTCCCTCAGACTCATGGCACACAGTTACAGTGCAATCTCTCACGATTACTCTGAAGTAAGTTCCTGTTATACTGAATGGCGCTTACTCTGAAGCTGTATTCCGTACGCAAACACAGGTAGAGGATACAGTATGCAAGCGGAAATCAGCGTCCTGAGGATTACAAGTTTTAGTCCCTGTGACTGTGAAGGAGGGTTTGAAGCAACTGCAGTGCTTTGTGATAGGCATAGCTGCCATATGTAATCTGCAGACTTTTCAGCAAGTGGCAATACAGTTCTTATCAATTGGCCAAATATTTTTTTCCTGATGCAAAAGCATGAAGACTTCTTGACAAATATTTTCACATATTTCAGGCCTTCCACCAGTTACTGCCATTGCCACCCAATATTCACCACCACCATGGTCAACATCATCCAAATCCAGCTTATTTTGCACAAATGAGCTCAAACACATTTCAGGTAGGCTCATTTATTTGACAAATCAGACTGATGCATTTTAGTTGGCCCAATAAAGATAACTCTGTTTGGTGGGGTTGTGTGTGTGTGTGTTATTGGATTTTCTATATGACCAACAAGGTTATACCTGGGTGCTTTCTGGATTTCAAGATACAGCATTATAGCCGCAACAGGGGAATTCTAAAGAGACAGCCAGTGGACCGGGACCAATAAAGGTAAAACGTTTCCCCCCCCCCCCCTAAAATTGGTACTGCATTGGCATGGTTTACCTCAACACCATCTAAAGTTTTCCTGATGCAAAAGCATGAGGGCTTCTTGAGAAATTCAGTGTCTTCTGCCTAACAAAGGGCCCTGTGGCCTCACAAAGGATGGAGACATAGGAGTTTATCACATGGGGGAAATTGGGAGTTTAAACAATGATTAACCCATGAAAATTGCACAACTGACATTGAAACATGCTTAAAATGACATTAATGCAAGTGCCATTATCCCGTGAAGAACCAGGGAATAACCAGGCAAGAAACAGCAAATTAATCCATGGGAAAATTCCATGAATGAGCTACTGTTGTTCCTTGCCTGGTAATGACACTTTAATCATGTTTTGTCTCAATGTCGTGTGAAAACCATTTGCAAAATTGTACGTAAGTGCGGGTTAATCATGGATTCTTCATGGGATAATAGCACTTTGCACACAACATCGTGTCAAAACCATTCACGTAATTGCGGGTAATCATTGTTTATACTTCCAATTTTCCCCATGTTATAAACTCCATACTGGATTGCTAAGGAAATATATTTTTGTTTTGCAAATGGATGTTAAATTTCCTGGACTCTGAGAATCTCCTAGTAATCACATGGCCAGAAGGAGGAGATGCCAGCCTGCAAGTAATACCCCTTCATACCATCTGAGAACAGAAACAGCAAAATGCAGGCCTATGATTAACACCTTCAATTTTTTTCTCCTGTATGGTTTTTAACACTTTGCCTGATGAAAAAGCCAGTGGGGCTTCAAAAGGATGCAACACATATATTGTGCATTCTGGTTGGTCTCATAAAGGTATCATTGTTTAGTGGTGGTTGTTTTGTTGTCATTGATGTTACTGGATTTGCTATATGGCCAATATGGCTACCCCTGGATGTTTTCTAGACTGATTGCAGTTATCAAGCCCTATTTAATGCAGGGTACAACAATTCCTATGTGCCATGTTTAATCCATCACTTCTAGATAATGTCTCTTACCACATTTAAAATGAATGTATATTGCAAATCATATCCCCAAACATAGAACAGCATATTCAACATATATAACAGTAGTTATCATCCCACCCTCACACCAGTTTAACTTACTATATCTTCTTTCTGGTTTCCAGCCTGCATATACCACATTTGAAAACTCCCTCTACCATTCATCCACCCACCATGACATTAGGCAGCATCTTTCCTTATGCCTTTGTCCCTCAATGAATAGCGTTAAAACTGAACTTGCCACCTCATCACCATACCCACAAGTTTTGCATTTCTAAGGCCAATGGCGTACTTACAGTTAGTGTCACCCGGTGTGGGGAGGGGGGCAAAAGCAGAAGGGACGGGGCTTCTGAAATGAGGGGCAGCCTAGCTTTCCTCAGGGGAAAGCCAGGCCGAAGCAAGGAGCCAGCTGGAAGTGGCCGCCTGGGCCAGAGGCCCCTCCCCAGAATCCCAAAATGCCACACAGCTGAGGAAATAGCCACCTGCCCTGGCTGGAGACCCCTGCGGAGGGCCGACTGGGTGACAACCCCTTCTGGGGTGTCATCCAGTGTGGTCCACACACCCCACACCCTGTTAGCAAATATGAAATTAATAAAATTTTGGGACACATGTGGAGTCCCCTCTATGACCCCGAACTGACCTCTGTGGGATGTCAGCCATAATCCTCTAGATGGCAAGTCAGGTAGGCATCAGGAGAGCCTGCCCAAACAACTGGAAAATTCCCTACCAGACAGGTTTGAGAGTTGCTAAAAGGGAAAGACCATTACCCCAAAAGTGAGCATAATAGGACTTGTTTGACCTGAGTCTCGCTCTTGATGAGGCAGTGATCAGATTTTACTACACTCTCTTTCTTGAGCCTTCCTTCTTTGATTGAATCGAAACCAAATACATTATTTAGACTGGTCTCATACCTAGGTTTAACAAAGCTAAGGAAATCAACGCCTTTGTCCAGGCTTCAGCCAAGGCATTAAGTCTATAGCTAGGAGCAAGATATTTCCTATATAAACCTCCAGATTTTTAGACTCCACGTGCTATCTTTGGAGTGCAGCTTGGCTCCACGTCAGTCTGTGCTCTGATCATAGCTCCCTCAGCCATCCCTCCCCCCCCCATTTCGGCAGCCATGCTTCTTATCATCAGCCACATCCACAGTGGATCCCGGAGAAGCCTTCGGAAGTGAGTACCTCCCGTAGTCTTGCTCATTTGAAGCTATTCCCGCTTCCATTCCTTTATTTTTAAGTGTGCAGTGTGTGTGTGTGTGTGTGTGTGTGTGCCCTATTTGTGTGTGTGCAGTTTTTCCTCTTTTAATAAATATTTAGACCTTAAGTGAAGAAGCCTGTCTCAGTGTTATCCATTGTGGGATCTCTTAGTCCTCTGGTATACATATCGGTATTCTGGTCTCGTAGGGTGTTGTTAGGGCCCCACTCCTGCATATTTGAGCTAATTGTAAATTCCCCTAATTCGATCCTTCCTAACAGCCCCCTAGTGATGCTACTGTCTAAGGCTATTCCTACAGTCCAGATTATAAAGGTCCTCCATTCCTCTGAGTAAGTAGACCAAGGGGCTGTACAGACTGCCCAAAAGGGGTGGTGGCAAGCCACCCCTTTGCTTGCTGGATCAGGGCCACAGCAACCACACACCGTGGCCCTGATCCTGTGCTTTGCTGATCTATAAAGAGTTAGCAAAATGCCGCTCTTTTTTAGAGCGGCAAAGTGTGTGTGGATGTTGTGCCAAGGGAGCGGCCTGACACCTCCCACTGTGTGGTGGGGCACGCAGTGTGAAGACGACATGGGACCAGAGTTGGGCCAGTTCGTGTGTGGTCATCACACTCCCATTCTGGCTATTTATGCCGGTCTGTTCAGCCCCCACGTCTATGAAAGCTTATGTTACAACTTCTTTCACACGGTTGGTCTCAAAAGTTCCCTTTGCATTATGATACTCCAGACCAGGGGTAGGCAACCTTTCCCCTTTAAGGGCCGAGGGACTTCAGCTCCCAGAATCCCAGGAGCTATTGGCCAACATGGGAATATTGGCCAACATGGCTGAGGCTTCTGGGAGCTGAAGTCCCTCGGCCCTTAAAGGGGAAAGGTTGCCTACCCCTGCTCTAGCCCTTCCCCTTTTCTCTAAAAGCAAGTCCTTAGTGCTAGAGAGTATCTTTGAGATGCTGTGCCTGATCAGAAACAAAAAAACTGAGTAGCATGAAAGCTTCCTTTCTGTAGTTCCAGACTAACACAGCTATGTCTCTAAATTCATATCCTCAAACATGGGACACATTTATGCCAAATAAAAGATTTCAAGCAAGCCAATGGCCATATTGGATCAGAACTGATGAACTGTTTTCCTTTGCAGTAACTGCCTACTACATCTTCAGTTTCTTTCCTGAAATACTTGGTTTCCTTTAGATCTCTCTCCACCCTTATCACTCTTGACACTTATGTTGCATATGTGTGTATATCTGCATCCTCATGTTGAAGTTGGTATTTAATTAATTGTTTCTACTTTCAAATAATTTGCCAGAGTTCAGTTCAGTCACCTCCTTTTCCAATTAATTTCTATTGTCTTCACTTCGTGCTGAGAGCTAGAGGTCTGTCCTAGAAACAATCTGAGACAAACTTATATAGGATCTGACAAGACTAACCTCCATTTATCCCAGATCAATATTAGTTATCTGCACTGCCTTGCTCTAGTTTAAAAGAGGAAAGCTTAAGGAAAGAATGGGTTGAAAGAAGAGAACCAATGGCTTTAGTAAAAAGAAAGAAGACAGAAAGGTTAGAAAGTGAAGGGAGTCCCAGCTGTCATGCAAAAAGAACCTGGGAGATTACAAAATGATGCATTTGTAATTAAAACCAGAAAAGTAAAGGAGTAAGGGTGGAGACTGGTTTTTTAAACTGCTAATATGTACAGCGCCTCCTTGGAGCTCAGAAATCCAGTTCAAATTGCAGTACAAATTCAAATACTCTCAGCTGTGTAAACCCTAATTATAACATATGTCTTCTAGCACCAAACATAATGATCTATTTGTCCCACCCTGTAGAACACAGTATTAAGCAGTGTTTTGTGTTATTTGTTAAGGTTTTGCCCACTGAACAGTGAAAGAAACAAAGCCTGGCCAATCTGTTGAAAACAGAGCAACTCCAAACTTAAAAGTGGACTCAAGAACAAGCAAACTTTTTGATGGTCTTGTTTCAGCAGACTATACACACTTACTATTCTTGCTGCTCATCAAACCTTTGGAAAACATTAATCCCTTGACTTTCCTTTTTGAGCTCAATTTACTTTTCAGTTCTGATATCTCAGAGTACTCTCAAATACCTTACTGTTTTGGACAGCAACTGTATAAAACTGCAAAAGCTATAATAGCATTCCCAGGCTCTGATCCCAATTCCTATTCATCAAATCAATCCCTCTATATAGTTTTCTAAAAAGGAAATCTACCAGATAGGAAGATTTAGAACTTTTTTGGCAAAGAACTTTTTTGTTGTTAACTGCCCTTGAGTCGATCTCGACTCATGGCGACCCTATGGATGAGACATCTCCAAGACCCTCTGTCCTCCCTCCACTCCTCTGCTTAATTCCTGTAATCCCTTAATACCCGTGACCTCCTGAATAGAGTCCATCCATCTGGCATGTGGCTTTCCTCTCTTCCTCCCCCCCTCTCCCTTTCCCAGCATTATTGTCTTTTCCAATGAGTCTTCCCTTCTCATGATGTGTCCGAAGTACAACAGCCTCAGTTTGGTCATCTTGGCTCCCAGGGGGGTTTCTGGCTTGATCTGCTCTAGGGCTCATTTGTTTGTCCTTTTGGCTGTCCATGGATCCTCAGCACTCTTCTCCAGCACCTCATCTCAAATGCACTGATTTTCTTCCTATCATCTTTCTTAACTGTCCAGCTCTCACATCCATACATGGTAATAGGGAATACATGGCTTGTATGATTCTAACTTTTGCACTAAGTTGTATATCTTTGCATTTTAGAATCTTTTCTAGTTCTTTCATGGCTGCCCTCCCCATTCTTAATCTTCTGATTTTCTGACTGCAGTCCCCATTTCTATCTGTTTGATCCCAGGTATGGGAATTCTTTTACTACCTTATTTCTATTTATTCAATTTCTAGGTTGAATTTGTGAATGTCCTCGGTGGTCATTATTTTTGTTTTCTTTATGTTCAACATTAAGCCTGCCTTAGCACTTTCTTCTTTGAAAGTTCTTTAAGCAAAAAACTTAAGAAAAAAGCAAAGAACTTAACAAACACATTTTTGGATCTTACCCACACCCAGCATCCTGTTTTTAATAGTGAGCAAATAATGTCTTTTGTTTTCACAAAGTATACTACTGTATACTAAAGTTTAATACTATATACTAAAGGAAGCTGAATGAAGAGGATGAGCATCAACAATTTATTCTGGCCTTCACCTCTGAGTAAACATAGGCATACTGCTGAAATCTAAACCTTTGTGGGTTTCAAAATGACCAGTGAAGACATTTTTTGTACTTCTTGCATGATTCTATAGAGTCCATCCACTCACATTCTCATCACCAGTTCCTCCTTGGGAAAAAGATAATTCAGAACATGCTCTTCATACACCCTGCTGCTTTTGCACAGCAAAGCATTAAAACAATCCACCCATCACCACCAGTTGTACTGTAGCAATGATGCCAAGACATGTGGTAATGTCAGTCATAAGAGCAGTGTTCCATGCATAAAGTGTACCCAGCTTCTAGAAACACAAATAGCTGTGCTGCTGCAACAAATCCATATTTATATGATAAACCACTAAATATGCCTTCTTATCTGTCACCTATCCTGTTCTGTCCCAAAGGATGTCTAAAATTAAGTTTTAGGGATATGAAAGAATAGACAAATAACTACACATACGCTCATCTAGCCTTTCTGAAGCAGAAGAGGACGTTTTCTTTAGGCTGTGAAGCTGACTAGGTTAGAAGGAGCTCTGTGAGTTCTGGTCTAGCCATTTTCACAACCCTCCTGGTCTGTATGAGAGTTGGGGAAATGGAATTAGGGGAAATGAACTGACAGGCTCTGCCCAAACCCATCATGTTTGGAACAGCTCTCAGGACACGCTGGCTCATGGTTAGAATCAGAAGTTACTCCCAACTCTAGGAGAAAAATGAACATCTATATAATCAAAAACTCAAGGAATTCTGAAGATCAAATTTCATTTAAAAAAAGAAATATTTGAAGAAGAAAAAATCCCTCTCATTATTCTGTAATGAAGGGCAAACACAGGACCTGAGAAAAAAACTCTTACACCTCAGCAGTCAGCAGAATACCTTTTAATTGATGTTTGAATTAGCATCTTTTTGTAACACCTAAGAAGAGAGATAAAAATCCACCCTTTCAAGCCTTTTAACACAAGCTCCACTCCTTTTACCAAAGGGGATTTAAACTCTATGGCATAGCAATTTAATTGCTGAGAAAGCAAAGATTAGTGTTGCAAACTTGGCACCACCCTTCCTATGTGAAGAATTCATGACCTTTGGTCGCTCCCTTTCACAAACTGGCAATTCACTCAACAATTAATCCAGAAGAAAAAAACCTAAATAACTCTGTGTTTCTGTGTGTGTGTGTGTGTGTGTGTGTGTGTGTGAGAGAGAGAGAGAGAGAGAGAGAGAGAGAGAGAGAGAGATGCATATTGCTGAGTGTGTACGCTTTTCTGAAACTGTCCCAAAATGTATTACTACATCATCTATGTAAACTAGTTTGACCTTCTGAAAACTCTATCCCACAGACTAGTGATCTCTGTTTAAGAAAACAGATCAAATTAGTGGCCTAGTTTTTGTGGGTTTTTTGGGCTGTGTGGCCATGTTCTAGAAGAGTTTCTTTCTGACGTTTCGCCAGCATCTGTGGCTGGCATCTTGTGGGTTTTCGGCCACACAGCCCGAAAACCCACAAAAACCTATGGATGCTGGCCATGAAAGCCTACGACTTCATAGTGGCCTAGTGCTCAAATCGTCTACAAAACTGACATATTGTGGCCAAACTGCTACAGAACAGGGGATGTGAATCACTGATATCCTATCTCTTTCTTTGAAAAAAAAAATGTAAACAAACAAAAAACACTGTACAGAATAGACATATCAGCCCTGAGGACAGCCCTTGGGAGAGCCTTACTAAACCTGCAATAGAGAAGAGATTGACTTGCTTTTTTGCCCTCTGTATATGATTCACATGGCACAAAAAACAAAACAAACAAAACAAAACAAACAAACAAAAAACGAACCATCAGTACTGACTGCCAGGAATGTTAATACCTATACTGAATCTAGACTTTCCCTTTCAGAAGTGTATGGACAGCTGATTTCTGGTATGTCACAAAAATATGACACTTGGAATCATATTTTGTTTATTTGTTTGTTATGCTGCCTTTCTCCCAGAAAGGGACTCAAGGCGGCTCACAAGATGAAAATATTTTTAAAAACTTAAAGTTGAATTTACAGTACAGTACAGTAGGAAGAGACCACTGAGTCCAACCCCTTGCCATGCAGGAATGCACAAGCAAAGCACCCCTGACAGATGGCCATCCAGCCTCTGTTTTAAAAACATTCAATGAAGGAGATTCCACCACATGGAGGCAACGTATTCCACTGTCGAATAGTTCTGTCAGTAAGTTCTTCCTAATGTTGAGGTAAAATCTCTCTTCCTGTAGCTTGAATCCATTGCTACATGTCCTAGTCTCTGGAGCAGCAAAAACAAGCTTGCTCCATCCACAATATCACATCCCTTCACAACTTAAAACCTGGCTATCATTTAACCCTTTAACTGTCTCTTCTCCAGACTCCCTAAGCCACTTTTCATAGGATATAGTTTCCAGAGCTTTCACCATTTTTCTTGCTCTTCTTTGGACATGCTCTAGCTTAGTGATGCGCTAACATTTTAGAGACCGAGTGCCCAAACTCAGTGGCATTCCCACACCAGGTGTCACTGGGTGCTGGGGAGTGGGACTTTAGGGGGGGCGGGGCTACTGGAGGAAAAACCAAAGCACACTCTCTCAATCTCAGGCTAGCAATAGCAAACCCCCCCTCTGACGAAGTTTGCCCCATGATAGTTTCTCCTTAGGGCTGCCAGGAAATGGTGCTCGGAAGGGAGGAAGGGTGCTCTGGATCCATAAGTTGGAAAAGACTTGGAGGCACACAGCAAACAAGAAGAAGAAGAAGCATAATAAAGCACAGAAGGCACAGCACAATAACAAGAACAAAGGGAGCCAGCGGTTTGAGAATGTGACTTTGGAGACCAGGGCTCGAATCCCAACTTGGCCATGAAACTCACTGGGAGATCTTGGGCAAGTCACACTTTCTCACCCTCAGGGGAAGGCAATGGCAAACCTCCTCTGAAGAAACTACTTTGGGCATGAAACCCACTGGGAGACCTTGGGCAAGTCACATTCTCTCAGCCTCAAAGGACTGCAATGGCAACCCCCCCCCCATGAAATTGCCAAGAAAACCCCGTGATAGGGTCACCAGAAATGACCTGAAGGCACACAACACACATACTCACCCAAGTCTGGGGGGAGGAGGTGTTAGGATACGGATGGGCTATACAGGAAAAGATGAAATGTAGAGATGTGTGTGTGTAAGTTTTCTTCATGAGAACAACATCTAGAGAAACAAAGTGAATCTAACACCAGATGGCTACACAGACATAAACATGTACTTTCCCAAAGGTACAACTCATGGACACAGACTTTGCAATGGGTAGCAAGTGATATCAAAAGGTAAACATCGTTAGGCTTCAGAAAGATAGTCACGTGGTAGATGATGGACAGCAAGAGGCTGGGTTAATATACATCATACAGGCATTATCCAATTCACATAAGGTTAACACCTAGAAGGTGGAGTATGGGAAGGGCCTAGAGAATCCTTTGTCTAGAATGTTATTGTTCAAGATGTGAGTGAGTGTGTGTGGCTGGAAGCAGTGGTTTTAACTGCAACAAGTTAGAGATCCTAAGCTTTTGGGATTGTTAAAGATGTAATCTTACATGGCTGAACTGGATTAATTCATCACAATGGATTTTACTTAGTTATCTTATTTTATTTTTATATGCATTAATAAAACTATGCTTTTGGACTTTACAGTGTGTCTTCTTGACTGAGGAAGACAGGATCCTGAAGAAGGGAAGCTGAGCCAGTTGATGGTAAGAGATACAAAGTAGCTGTGGATCACAGCAGCCAGCTTTTCCTACAGATTCTGCTGGGTGCCAAAGAACATCACAACAACACTCATCATCCACACACTGACAGGAGGAGGAGGAGCCTGGGGGGAGCGGGACATCCTGCTGGAAGGAGTGGGAAAACTGGGCCGTGGCAAGGAGCCGGACCAGATGTGCGTGCCTCCCCACCCCTCCTGTGGCTGCCGCATGCCCTCAATGACAGCTTCACATGCCAGAGAGGGCATGCGTGCCACAGATTCGCCAACATGGCTCTAGATCAGGGGTAGGCAACCTAAGGCCTCAGGGGGCCGGATGCGGCCCCCCGAGGCTATGGATCGGCCCCAGGCCAGTCCTGCTACCCCTGCCGCCCCCCCCGCCCCACGCCATGACGACATTGATTATTGTTATTACTTGTTCTTGGGGTTTTCTTGGCAAAATCTTCACAGGGGGTTTGCCATGGCTTTTCTGGGGCTGAGAGAGTGTGCATGCATATTTTTAAAAAATTTTTATTTTTTATTTTAATTTTTATTTATGTATTTTTGGTGCTTCGCCCCCCCCCCCCCGCCAATTATCTGAGGGACAGCAACCCGGCCCCCAGCTCAAAAAGGTTGCCTACCCCTGCTCTAGATGGTCAACATCCTTCTTGAATTAAGATCTTCTTTCATGCATCTGTAAAATCCCCTTAGAGTTTGAACTAGCAGGGGATGATGGTTTGTATTATATTTTAAATTCATATAATAGTTGTGTTAATTTTAATTCTAACTGTTTTAAACTGAACATGATTTAATAATTTTTTAAGGGGGGGGGGATGAGGGAATTATCTTGTTTTTATGTTGTATTTTTTATTCTTGTTCACTGCCCGGATTGGCTTGCCACAGGGCGGTATATAAATAAAAATTATTATTATTATTATTATTATTATTATTATTATTATTATGAATTGTGGTACCCAAAACTGGACACAATATTCTAGGTGAAGTCTGATCAAAGCAGAATAGAGTGGTACAATTACTTCCTTGATCTAGATATCATAATTCTATAGATGCAGCCCAGACTTGAACTGGCTTCTTAGCTGCAGCATCACATTGCTGAGATCCACTAAGACTCTTATATCCTTTTTGCAAGTACTCCCATCATGCCAGGTGTCACCTATCCTATATTTCTGCATTTCATTTTTACTGCTCAAGTGTAGTGTCCTATATTGTGCTTGTTTTTTTTATCTGCCTCAAAGATTCACAAGCTACAGAGATAATTCAGGGTGTTAAGTTTATAGCATGCCCATGATTCTAGGGCAGGATCCCCAAACTACAGCCCGCGGGCCGAACCCGGCCCATCGAGGCCTTTCAACCGGCCCGCGGCCAGTCCTGTTGCCGCTGCGTGCGCACACAAAGTGCCATTTTGTGTTCCAAAATGGCACCTGGAGTCGTGCGCATGCACCTCCAGCTGGCCCTCCGAAGATCTGGGGGACAGCAAACCGGCCCCTGGATAAAAAAGTGATGGGACAATCAAGAAGAAGCTAGGCCAGACTCCGGAATGTGGGTCTATCGACTTTTGATAATTTGTGCACTACTGAGCTACTACCACCCTTGTAAAGTACATAGAGATGAGAGAGGAAGTGAAGAAAGTGTCATTCTTTCTCACTTTCTCAACTCTATGCATCTTTCCAGACTGAAATGTCCTCTTTTGGTATGTATTTGTATGTACGCACATATGAATGCATGTATGGAAGGTCCACCTCCACAACACTCAGGATATATATGTGATATCTGCACTTAACTTAGTGTTGTTTTCCATCTTTCTGTGGTTCTGTGTGTGGTGTAGCAGCCATTTTGCCAATGGCAACCAGAATGGGATAATATTCAAAACACCCTTGAAATTCCAGATGTACACATTAACATCCAAAATAGCAATGTCTTAGCTGTGTGAACACGCTAGGAAGGATAAAGTGGATCTAAGAGGGAGGAAACTGGAATAAAATTCCATTAATTTGAAGAGAGTTCATTTTTGGGAGTTGTCCAGCGGACCTTTACACTGAATCTTTTTAGCAGCATCTTGGCTTTCTTGCCTTGACTGCTTTTGTACAAGGAGTAAAGAAACCTAACTGCTCTGGTGAACTACAAATTATCTCAAAGCCACCCTGTCTTCCATAAACAGGAATCAAGTTTGACAGGAAAATATACAAACCAAAGCAGAAATATCAAAACTAAAAGCTTCATCCATACTTCCTAGGCATGCATACATATGAACTCACAAAAGTGATAGCAGATTTCTGGTGTCTTCACAGAACACAAAACAATCCTCATTGTGGGGAAAAAACCAAATGTCAACAGCTTGTCTGGCATGCAAGTATTCAGTAGGTGGAATTTCAATGACTAACACTCTGTAAAACAGATTGTATTCATTTTACCATTATTCCCTTACAGCACAACAGCACTATTCATGAGGGGGCTCAGGAATAATGCCTTATTTTTCTTGAACAAAATAGCCCAGTGGGAATATATTTGGGGAAGTCACCCATCACCCACAATTGCACATCAAGAGGCAAAACAGGAGAACAGATGCACCAGGCAAAGAAAATAATACATTTCAGTGTATACATATGAACCTTTTGTTATTGAAAGAAGCTATCAATAATTTTTATTTTTTTTAATTATACACCTATGTCCTTCTCTTATATGCTCTTTCTATTAGTCTTTCATACAACACATTAATGATCAAACTTCATATCCATCTAGTCCACCCAGCAAACAGGTATTCCAAGATGATTTACCATGTTCATGTCGTGAACAGTGCCCATTTTAATACAGGAAAACAGAAGATCAGATATTAGTTAACTTAAGTGATGATAATGACAGAAGGAAAATTCTAATCCATCCCTCTTAGGTACCATGACTATCCAATTGATCACTTCACCTCTTGCTTTAAGTGAAGCCAAAGATACAGAGATGCAGAAGTCCAGCATAGAAATGGATATTGAAAGGACTGCATAAAATGCAAGGTCATGTTAGCAAAGGTTAATTTTGTGGGTGTTTCAGTGGCCTTAAGAATTATTTAAGAATTAGCAGCTATTGGAACTATGTATTGAAGGGAGGGAACCAGCAAGAGTTCCTGGTGTCAGGATGTCAGCAAAGCACTAAGTGCTTTTTCCTTTTCTGTATGTTTCACAATTTGTACAAATGTTTCTGCAGAATTAATATTTCCCTTCTTGTAGCTAAGCACACATGTACATATGTATGCATGCATGCACATGCACACACTTGACTGACATCTCTTCAAAATGGGTACCTTATTAAACCCAGATACTTAGTATTATTTTCATATGGATGTCAAGCCTTTTCTAGAAGCTGACTTACTAATCAGCTTCCTTTAGAGCACTATTCCATGTTAATAAAACAATTCATAGGGGCTTTGTCTTCATGAGGATCTACATGCTTGTGCTTGTACAGCAGGCCTCACTGATGTTCCATTTTAGCCTTAAAAATATTTTTGAGAGGACTGACAAGTTCCAAAGGACTTTCTTCCTTCAGGCATGCCTGCACTGGAGTTTCCATATTGACAATCTCCAGGCCAAAATCTAATGTAGGGGAAGTAGTAAAGGAAGTATCACTGTGGGTAAATACACATGCAAACATACACTGGATAATGTATATAGATACATATCCAAAAAACAATTTTAAAGAATCTGGGGTTCCCCCCGCCCTGAGCACAATGGTTCTGAGATAAATAAGAAAGATCATCTCACTTGCTAAATGCACATTCTACTTCCACTGATAGTGTGAACACTTTAAAAAAGGTAAGAGCTGGCAATTCACACCCCTTTAACTGACAATACTAAAAGGTTAATACTGCATGCAGAGGGAGGCAATGGTGAACCACCCTGTGGGAACCTCTCATTGAGAAAACTCTAGGTTGAGATAATCCAAAATGAAATAAGAGGTAGCAATAGGACATAAACAGAATGCTAAAAGGGCAGAGGAAAGGGCAATGCAAACAGGGATAAGGACAAAGGCATAACTAAATTCAATAGAACTCAAAGAAGAAATTGAGAAATTCTATGATGAAGAAATTGACACACCAAAACAGGTTTTCTTGTTAATCATAGGTGACTGGAACGCAAAGATAGGAAGCAAAGTAGAATCAAGAACTGTAGAAAAAAATTGGACTAGAAACAAAAAATGAAACTGGAGAATGACTGATAAGACTTTTGCAAGGCCAACAATTAATTGCAGATATGTACATTTTCATCCAACCAGACAGAAGATTGTATACATGGACATCATCAGCTAGACAATACAAAAAACCCAATAAACTACATAATTGGAAAGAGAAGATTGAGAAGCTCTATATTTGCAGCAAAAATGAGACCAGGCGCAGACTGTGGCACAGGCCATGAACTACTAATATAAAAAATTAGAACAATGCTGAAGAACACAAAATCAATTATTGTGTTGAAAGCTAAAGAATACCCCTGCATAATGTAAAGATAAAGTGAAAAATAGATTTGTACTATTAAGCTTAATTGACTGGGAACCAGAAGAACTATGGCCAGAAGCTAGATATCTAATCAAGGAGGAATGCAGAAAGACATTATCTGTGGCCAAAACAAAAGAGAAGGAACAATGGATGACAGACAAAATGCTTCAAGCAGTAAGGGAAAGATGGGAAGCAAAACAAAAGAGAAAGAGGAACAGAACCCGAACTATCAATACAACTGTTCAACCATTATTGCACAAGGATAAAGAGAATTACTATAATAATCCATGCAGAGAAAGAGAAACTGGGAACAACAACAACAAAAAGAACAATGGACATCTTCCCCAAGATCCATGAAATCAAAGGGATATTTAAACCAAGGGTGGGGATATTCTACAATCAGAAGAGGAACATAATACACAATCAAGATGAAATATAAAAACAATAGAAGCAATACACAGAAGAGCTATATAACAGAGATGAAATAATAAATAATACATGGAAAGAAGAATCATATGAAGATGAACCCCAGCTTTTGGAAAGTAAAGTTAAAGCTGCACCCATCTTTCCATTACTGCTTATTCTTGAGAAGAATACATTACCAAGAACAGAAGACATACCAACAGGACTGCTACAAACCAGAGAGTCAGACAGAATCAATTTTAGTTCTAACTAAAATCTGCCAACAAACATGGAAAACAAAACCATAGTCCACAGGTTGGGATCCATTGATATACATTCCCATACACCAAAAAAGAGACACAAATGACTGCAGTAACTACAGGACCATTGCATTAATTTCCCATGCAAACAAAGTCATTCTCAAAATACTGCAGCAAAGACTCCTGTCATAAATGAAGCAAGAAATTCTAGAGGTGCAAGTTGGGTCTAGGAAAGGAAGAGGCACTAGGAATAACATTATAACCATGTGCTGGATAATTAAGCACACCAGTGAACTCCAGAAGGGGGAAAAAAAATCACCATGTGCTTCATAGACAACACCAAAGCCTTTGCCTGTACAGACAACAAAAAGTTATGACTGGCTCTTAAAGTAATGGGTGTACCATTACATTTGATTGTCCTAAAGGGAAACAGGGTAAGAGGCTACTATTAGAACAGAATTTAGATAAACAGAATGGTTCCCAATCAGAAAAGATGTCAGACAAGGTTGCATCATATTATCCTATTTTTTTCAGCTTGCATGCAGAAAATATTGTACACAGAGCAGGCCTAGACTGAGAGGAAGGATGAATGAAGATTGGAGGACACAATACCACTAACAGAAAACAAAGACTTGGAACAATGACTAAAGAAAGGCAAAGAAGAATGTGTGAAAGCAGGTTAATGTTGAACAACTAAATAAAAATACCATATTTTCCGGCATATAAGACAACTTTTTAACCCTGGAAAAGTGTCTCAAAAGTTGGGGTAGAGGAGGAGGAGGATGAGGATGAGGGGAGAAAGAGAAGGAAGCCAGGAGAGAGAAGGATGAGGAGGAGGACGAGGGGAGAAAGAGAAGGGAGCCAGGAGAGAGAATGAGGAGAATGAGGACGAAGGGAGAAGGAAGCCAGGGGAGATAAGGAGGATGATGAGGATGAGGGGAGAAAGAGAAAGGAGCCAGGAGAGAGGAGGAGGAGGAGGAGAACGAGGGGGAAAAGAGAAGGAAGCCAGGAGAGAAAAGGAGGACGATGAGGACAAGGGGAGAAGGAGAAGAGAGCCAGGAGAGAGGAGGAGGAGCATGAGAAAGAGGGGAGAAAGAGAAGAGAGCCAGGAGAGAGGAGGAGGATGAGAACTGAGCAGAACAGCTGATGACAGAGGGTCTTGGAGGTGTCTCCTTCACTGGGGTTCTCATAAATCGAAGTCGATTCGAAGACAGTTAACAACAACAAACTATTTTTTTTTTACTTCTGCTGGACTTACATTGCCAATGGAAGATGTGAGTAGGTTACAGTGCATGTTGAATTTAAAAATATATCTTTATAGTTTTCTAAGCTCTTATTAAAACAACATTCAGAAGTGCAGCAAAAGAGAAGCTAAAAAGCATTTTAGGGTTGTGTGTGAAAAATCTGTTATGCAAAGAGGATGAAAGGCTTGAAGAAGTGAAGACTGCAACAGCTTGTGAGTAGGTGTCCGAGACACAGGCTGTCTCCATTTCAGAAATGAAGCAAAGCCGTTCAGCTGCCAGTATTTTACTTAAAACATGGAAGCCATTATATGTAACTTCCCATGTCAAGACTAAGATAACACCATAATGAATGAAAAGGGACCAGGCAAGATGCTACCTATCCCCCCCCCCCCATCATCTTCTGAATCCTTTTTTTGGGGGGGGGGGTTAGCTCTTAAGCATCTATGAGCTCAGAATGTTAGTCAATTCAAATAGCCTTTTAAAAAAAAAAAAGAAATATTCAACAATGGAAACACATATTTAAACAAATGGGTCTTCTTTCCAGGAAAATGTGTTCAGAACCTTAAGTAGTGGCTAGCTTATGAATCATCTCAATTTCCCAGTATTCCACTTTAATTCTACTGTCACAATAGGTTCTTCCCCAAAGCCCTAAATGACTACCTTTTGCTCAAAGACTCCAACTTTTTAAATCATATTACATAAAAGAAGAATAGTTTCTTCTGTATCTTTCATCTTTCTCTTACTTAAAGGAGAAAAGCAGGATAATATATCATTTAAAATGAACAAATAAATGTTCTGATTGGACAAAGTCAATTTTCCCCTTTATATTCTTTGGTTTCATACTCTCTCATGTGTATTCTGATTCCACTCTCACTTCTGGTACAAGAAATGCTTTTTAAAAAAATTCTTTCACAACTCATTGTCAAAAGAGATACAGTGGTCCCTCGGTATCCACAGGAGTTTGTTCCAGGACTTCCGTGGATACCAAAATCCGTGGATGCTCAAGTCTTATTAAATACAATGACATAGAGTAAAATGGTGCTCCTTGTATAAAATGGTAAAATGCAAGTTTGCTATTTGGAATCCATACTTTTTTTTTTTAATATCTGCAAGCTGTGGAAGATTGAATCCATGGATAAAGAGGTCCGACTGTAGTTACAAAGAGACAACTGGTTACAGAATGAGAAGAGCACTAAAAATGTCATCGGAAACACTAACATCTTCTTGAAAGTTTGCACTGGATCCCAGGCAGATTGAAAGTTGGTCAAGCAAAATCAAGACTTTCATTTAACTAACTGCAATGGCATTACATTTTTTATTTGCAATATGAGAATTGTACAAGGAGATATTGGAGTTAAATTTGCTACACATCTTGGGATACAATCCTCAGGACCAGAACAAAAAGGAGCTGGGATAGTCTAGCTCCTGGTGGTGCTGGTTGGCCGCTGCATCCGTGGCCCGCATTGGGAGCAGGCTATGCGAACAGAGGGGCTCCGACCTGTTTCTGGCTGGAGCAGGCTTGGGCCACTCTTTCATGACTGTCCGTTCCACCCCTAATATAAACCTTCATTTTACTATGAAAACATGGCAGGTGGTGCAGAATAGAGAATACACTGAGATACGTAAATAATAATAATAATAATAATAATAATAATAATAATAATAATAATAATAATAATAATTTATTTATAACCCGCCCCTCTGCAAAGCAATCGGGGCAGCTTACAGCAGATTAAAAATACAATAATTAAAACATTCCCAGTTCCTACAGCCCCCCACCCACAACCCACACCCTTAAAATAGAATTAAACTGATTGGATTTAAAATCACACATGTATCTAATAAAAATAACAACCAACAACAATAACAACTAAATATAACAAATGGCCACTCAGAGGGGGGATAAGGGGCGAGTAATCCCTATATATTATCCCTGCAATGGGTTATTCTGGGAAGGCCTGCCGGAAAAGGTCCGTCTTGACTGCTTTCTTGAAAGCAGTCAAGGATGTACTAAGACGGATCTGCTCCGGCAGGCCATTCCACAGTTTAGGGGCATTAACAGAAAATGCCCTCTGGGAAGTCTGCCTAAGATTTACTTTAGGCTGCTGTAACAAATTCTTCTCTGCCGAACGGAGGGCACGGGGGGGATCATACGGGAAGAGGCGGTCCCTAAGATAGGATGGACCCAAGCCATGTAGGGCTTTATAGGTCAAAACCAACACCTCGTACTGTGCCCGGAAACTAATTGGCAGCCAGTGGAGGGATTTAAGCACTGGTGTAATGTGCTCCCTCCTAGATGTTCCGGTGACTAATCTGGCTGCCATATTTTGTACCAACTGAAGTTTCCGGGTTAGGCACAGGGGTAGCCCCATGTAGAGTGCATTGCAGTAATCTAGGTGTGAGGTTACCAGCGCGTACACCACAGTTTCCAGGTCTTTCCTATCCAGGTATGGGCGCAGCTGGCGTATCAGCCGAAGCTGATAACAGGCACTCCTGACTGTCGCACTCACCTGGTTAGCCATGTGAAGCGACGAGTCAAGGAGTACCCCCAAACTGCGCACATAGTCCTTGAAGGAGAGCGTGACTATATAGAGATAGAAATAGATAGCTATAGATGTGAGCCAGTGTGGTGTAGTGGCTTGAACGCTGGACTATGATTCTGGAGACCAGGATTCAAATCCCAGCTCAGCCATGTAAACCCACTGGGTGAATTTGGGCAAGTCACATTCTCCCAGCCTCAAAGGATGGCAATGTCAAACCCCCTCTGAAGAAACTTGACAAGTAAACCCCATGACAGGATCACCTTAGAGTCTCCTTAAGTTGGAAATTACCTGAAGGCACACAACAACAACATATAGATATTGATTATAGTAAGAAGATAAACATGTTTTTCCATCCAGACAAGTGAGAGGTCTTTGGAACAGAAAAAGGGGAAACTGTGTTGTTGTTTCTTAAAATCCCAAGTTTTTCATAAATTAAATTTAGTAGTCATCAAAGAGATCACAAGCCAACAAGAACTCCGCACACCATTATTACTGTAATGCTGAAGAAAATCTTATAAGCTATAAGCAGCTCTGAGATATCAGGTAAGTGGTATAAAAAAGACTTGTAGGCAAAACTACTTTAATCCAACATGGGCCTATTCAAAGTAATGTCTTATTCTCATGCTCTTTACCTCTTTGAGGGATTATTTTGACCTAAAAGAGAAGAGTGTGGCTGTAGAATCTTCTTACCCATAGTTTGCCATCATGATAAAAAGCTCCTAGCAGCTTCACAATGTAAGGGTGGTCACAAGTTGCAAGGATCTCAATCTCCACCATGTAGTCCTCCAGCTCATCTTCACTCTTGGTCTCAATGACTTTGGCGGCAGCTAATGCACCTGTTGCTTTATTTTTGGCCTACAACATAAAAGCAAAGAGATCACCAATGACAAATAGCATATTAGGCATGGTAGTTGCAAAGTTGTGTATTTCTGCACACTTATCAGAACAATGAAGGTTTTAAGGGGTAGTGGTTATGCACCAAATAAGCAACCTTAATAGGAATCAGCCAAACGCACATGTCAAAATGAAATTGTGAATGCCCCAAGAGTCTTCCCCAATCTCACACATTCTTATTTTTTGTGGGTTTTTTGGGCTGTGTGGCCATGTTCTAGAAGAGTTTCTTTCTGATGTTTTGACAGCATCTGTGGCTGGCATCTTCAGAGAATACTGGAATGGAAGAGAGTGGAGATATTGGGAGACCCTGGGTAGGGAGGAGTGGTGAAGATGCCAGCCACAGATGCTGGCGAAACGTCAGAAAGAAACGCTTCTAGAACATGGCCATACAGCACGAAAACCCCACAAAAAACTATGGATGTCGGTCATGAAAGCCTTCGACTTCACACATTCCTTTTTGTTTGAATTTGCTAAATGGCTAACACAGCTACCCCTGCACATTCCACATGTGTTCTTTTACAACTCTCACCAACCATAGGTGGCATTTTTCCTTGGCCACGCTGGGTGGGGATGAAGGAAGTTGTAGTCGAACACATCCAGAAAGCACCAATTTGAGAATGGACAGATAAATTATTTCTAAACTATCACCAACTCAGACAGAGAAGATAGCAGACACACTTCTCTGTTTCCCATACTACATTCCCAAACCCATTCATATGGTTATCCTTGGCTGTAAATAACAGCTTTTTTACCTGCCTTTGTTCCCCAATGACCATCATTAAAACTGTACTTGCTACCTCATCTCCATACATGCAAGGTTTTGAATCTGAATTGACATTCTCACTGTCACACACAAATGGGTTATATAGGTCTGTCTATGAATTCTCCACCCCAAACATGCATCTGAGGAAGTAGGCTGAAGTCTCTGAAAGCTCATACTACCAATTTCTTTCTTTCAGTCTCAAAGGTGCTACAACAGGGGTCGGCAACCTACGGCCCGCGGCCTGCATCTGGCCCATGGGCCCCCACTTACCGCCCCCCCACCGTTGTGCGTTTGGGCCGCCGCGTGGCTGTGCATGTCGTGGCCGCCATTTTGTTTGCCAAAATGGCAGCTGTGACTCGTTTGCACATGCGTAGTACTCCTGCGCATGAGCAAACGAGCCGCGGCTGCCATTTTTACAAACAAAATGGCGGCTGCGACGTGCGCAGAGGCGGCGGCAGGGGACGTGTGTGCGCATGAGCGCATGCACCGCCACCCCCCCCCCAGCCCGCCGGAAGGGACTGCCAGAAGGGACCGGCCCCAGGTAAGAGAAGGTTGCCGACCCCTGTGCTACAAGATCCCTTTGCATACTAAGATAGCAGACCGGATGCTTAAGAAAAAGGAGGAGGCTCAAACTAAGGCTTCCAATTGAAGCATCCATCCAGGTGTCTCCTTGATGCCTTATGTCCCTGCACCAGGGACATCTTGATTCTGCAACGAATTAGGCAAATTAAACTGCATAGATTAAATATGTAAAGAGATCTTGTAGCACCTTCGAGACTAAATGAAAGAAAGAAATTGGCAGCATGAGCTTTTGTAGACTTCAGTCTACTTCCTCAGATGCATATAGATTAAAGAAGCCCTCTAGGCTTTAATACTGATCTGACCAGAATCAGCTCAAACAATAAGTTAATCAAGAACCACTACTCCCTACATAGCCTTAACCACAGAGTCAATTAACTTTTCAGCTGAGGATCTTGTCACTGGAAACAGGTGCCAAAGAGCATGACCAAAATGGGCACCAAAATGGGCTCTTTTTCAAGAAACAGTCTATTTTGGGTCATAACATCTGCTTTTAGCTTTTTTTCCCCCCACCTTGGTCTGCCTGAGACAGAATGAGTCCCTCTGCATCAATGCACCTTTCATATGTTGAATTCAACAGGATGGCAATGCACAAGCCACAACCACACACCAGAACCTTTTAGAATTCTGTTTGTGGCAATACTGATCCCTGAACTTCCAGCACATGGGATGTTGGATCAGTTCACAGGCTAGCACTTTGTACATGATGCGGAGACAGTCATCACTGATAAGAGCATGGCCTTAAACAGGGGTCTCAAAATGCATCAATTAATCCAACTGCAAAAAAAAGAACAACTGCAAAAACAATGCTAACCTAGAACAAGATTTCACAAGATGAACAAAAGCATGCTCACATGTAAATACACAGATCAACAACTAAGAACTTTGAAGGCCTTATTAGGTAACCTTTATCAGTCCGCATAAATACAATGCAATCCTTCTGATCATTATCTGGTACTCTGTGCACAGTAAATTCTCTGGATGTACCATATACTTTTGTTTCTTCACTGTGGTATGCTGTTTTATTTTTCAAGCAAATTATCAGATAATACATACATTTGAAGAATCAGAAAAATTTTGAGGGCCTCTTTTCATCTACACTGCAGCTTTCTCTTTTTAGGGTACTGTTTAGAATATCTATGTAGAGAGTTTATAAAGAGATCCATTCCCAGCATAAACACTCAGGATGCATTCAAATCAAACACAATTTATTAATGCATACGCACGCGTGCGCATGTGTGTGTATGTGTGTCTCAGAGAGAGAGAGAGAGCATAAGATGCTAAAACCAGTATAGCTGTGATGCATCACATTTTAGAGACTAATGATGAGTATCTTTGTGCCTCAACCAACCTCTTCTCTTTCAGGAGAAAGAGAAAGGCAGCCTATTCTCTAGTCCTTCTTCTTCCTGCTATAGTTTTCTTGGGGTGCTTTGCAAGAATGAACTAACAAAACTGCAGGTTAAGAAGTAATCTAAAGTACTCCAATCTGCAGTGTGGAACTAGAAACAAGAGACTCCTGATCTTTCCTCAGGAAGAACTGTGGGCTTTGTTGGATTTTTTGCCCAGGGTCTCTACACTTCAGTTCCAAGTGACAGATTGATGGCCTCCCAACTAATTTACCACTAGCAGATACATTCCTCATTTTGCACCCCAAGTTTAAATGATACACCCTCCTTGGCCAGTTGTCAACTTCGGAGGATGTAGGTGAAGCAGGTTTTCTTGTGTGTGTTATGTGGCAGGATAACACCTCTCTAATAGTGAGAATTGCACATTCCATCTGCAATATGTGTCCCAACTTCTGCTTCTACTGCAAAGTACAGTACCATAAAGAATACAGCTGGGAAAAAGTTACTTTTTAAAGAATTAAGCTTCACCCCATCTGATGTGATTGTCCTGACACTCCGTTATGCTGGTCTGCTCTTCCTACAGACTCATCCAAAGTTCATTTTGCAACAGATTTTGGATTAAAATGTTAGCAACTGTATTTTTTTAAAAAAATCTTTATGAGAAAGTCAATATAAATGAATGAAATAAGGAGAGCTTTTATACTACTTTTTAATCATCAAATGTACAACATGCTAAACCATGAAAGTCAATAGGTGACCTGAAGGCACATATGCAAATTACTGAAGAATGGAGTGGCTATTCTAGAATGGCTGCTCAATCAGAAAAGAAAAAATAGAGAAAGAAAGTGTGAATGTAAGTTTATAGTGGCTAATGGTTGCTGCCTCAGGAAGAGATTTCAGTCATTTTCCATTTAAGAAGGATTATGTGTTTCCATCACAATTAAGTTATATTTTCTTTCTTTTTTTAAATAATATTTTTATTCATTTTACACCCACACAAAAATATAAAACATTTAAAACATACACAATTGACAACATATACTTATAATATTATTTCACACTATCATCACATTACACATACATTATACCTACATTAATATCATCATATCCT
Source organism: Phrynosoma blainvillii (assembly GCA_026167975.1). Taxonomy (NCBI): domain Eukaryota; kingdom Metazoa; phylum Chordata; class Lepidosauria; order Squamata; family Phrynosomatidae; genus Phrynosoma; species Phrynosoma blainvillii. The sequence continues at coordinate 267,048,714 of JANUYF010000002.1, read as the reverse complement.
AATTCTTTCAGTCATCAGTTTTTCTTCCAAAACTAATCATTTCCCCACTCCCTACTCCTACTCTTGCTTCTTTTAATCCTCTCCTCCTTTTTCTCTTCTTTCCATCCCTCTTCCTTTTTCTTCCCTCTTCATTCCTCTTCATCCATCTTCTTCATTCTCCTACCTCTTTCCTCATCTTTCCATCCCCTCTCCTTACTCCCTTCCTCTCTACCTATTCCTCCTCTTATTCCTCCCATTCACACTTTTACACACATACTCAACCATCTTCTACTTACTCATATCCTCAACTTGCTTCCACTTTACCTTTATCTTCTCTTCTTCCCCTTCTTTTCTACCTAGTTGAGTACAATGACTTATATTTTCTAAAACAAAGAGTGACAAATGGAATGCAAACCACAGAAAAATTAGAAAAGTCAGAAAATAGTGAAATTCTTCCATAGGATTACACCCAAGACAAAAGCTTATTGCTCTTACATCCCCATTATGCGTGCTAGGGCCTTGCCAGGGCCCAAGGAAGGCCCCAGCGCACCTCGCAGGGTGAATTCGCCCAGTGCACGTGCACTGGCACACTGGGGCCTTCCCAAGGCCCAGGGAAGGCCATGGGGCCTTCCAAAATGGCACCCGCGCTCATTCGCATGCGTGCGCAAGCGCAGGCGCCATTTTGGATGCCAAAATGGCACCCACGCTCGTGTACAGGGCGGCAGCCGGGCTGGCCACAGGCCAGTCCTGAGGCCTCCGTGGGCCGCAGGTTGCCGACCCCTGCTTTAGATCCTTTGTTACATGTCCTTAACTATGACTCATCCATGGGTCATATCAAAATCCATAACTATGGCCCCCAAACCTACCCTCAACTTAAATATGAGGTTGCCTTATAGTCAAATAGATACAATATTTTAAACAACGACTTCCAGAATGTCTACAGCCTGCATAGCCTCTAGCCTTGTTGGTTGGGCAGTTCTATATGAACTACAGCCCCCACCCCCAAATAACTTGCTGTGTGCCTTCAAATCATTTCCAATTTATGGAGACCCTAACGTGAACCTTTCATGGGGTTTTCTGGGAGTGAATGTGTGTGATTTGTCCAGGATCACCTAGTGGGTTTCCATGGCTGAGCAGGGATTTGAACCCTGATCCCCAGAGTCATAGTCCAATACTCAAACCACTATATAACACTGGTTCTAACTCATCACCACCACCACCACCCAAAAAAGTAATAATTCCAATTCTGCTTCATGCCCTCCTTTCATATGCCTTTTGTGTGCATGAGGATCTACACTTGAAGAATACTATTCATATATAAGGTAAAAATAATGACCAGAGTAGGCATGATCAGTCAGTGAATGGGGGTGTGGAATTTTACCACAAAATTGCTTAAGGGAAATTCCACTGCTATGAACCAGGTGTCCCTCCCAATGTATGTCTGCTGATACTCTGCAGTTGACAGCTATTGACAAAGTTTCACTTGTGAAGATCTGTGCAAGAGCGGTGCCTTTCCTTCTGTGGTTTGCACAGTTTGTTTTCAAAAGCCACTAAAAAAGGTTTCTTCTTTGATTAAGCATGAGTTATCCACAGCACAGCAATACACAGGCTGCATCTGCACTACAGATATAACGCAGTTTGATACCACTTTAACTGCCATGGCTCAATGCTATGGAATCCTGGAATTTGTAATTTGTTGTGGCACCAGAGCTCTTCGACAGAGACTAAATATCTCACAAAATTACAACACCCAGAATTCCATAATGTTGAGCCATGGCAGTTAAAATGGTGTCAAACTGCATTATTTCTACAGCGCAGATGCAGCCACAGTCATACTTCAGAGGTAACAGTTCTGTGTGTTTATGTGTATGTGTGAAGCTCAAGTTCCTTTCATGTAGAGGCCTTTAATATAGCATGTGGACCACCATCCAAATTTGAAATAATCTCCAAAACAGCAATTACTAGGTCAAGGAGACACACAGGAGCTAACAATAGTGGATCCCTTCTCCTCTATCACTTTAACTTTTGTGTCTTGTTTATTGCTAGAGATGTGTTTTCTCAGAGGTGTGTTGATTCTACATATGTGAATTAGCAATCACAAATGAGAGACAGTATTTTTTAGTGGTTAGAGTGAATTGGCCTAAATATCATAAAGGCACCCAATCCTGTATGATCTTCGAAGCTAAGTAGGATCAGCTTTGGTTAGTATTGAATAGGAGACCACCAAGGAATGCCAGGTGTTGTGGTGCTATATTTCAGGGGAAGGAACTGGCAAAACCACCTCTGAATATTCCTTGCCTAAGAAAACCCTGTGAAATCCATTGGGTCATCATAAACTGAGAGGCAATCTGAAGGCACAGAGTGTTGGACTAAGATTTGGGAGGTCCAGATTCATGTTCCCATTCAGCTATGACACTCATGGGATAACCCTGGGTCCCCAGAATTTGACACACTACATATTGGCAGAGGAGACAAGACAGAAACATGTTGTTTTGTTGTGTGTCTTCAAGTTGTTTCCAACTTATGGCGACCCTATCATAAGGTTTTCTTGGCAAGTTTCTTCAGAGAGGGTTTGCCATTGCCATCCTCTTAAGCTGAGAAAGTGTGACTTGCCCAACGTTGCCCAGTGGGTTTCCATGGCTGAACCAGGATTCAAACCCTGGTCTCCCAGAGTCCTAGACCAAGACTTAAACCATTACACCACACTGGCATAGTGAAGCTATACTGCATCACACATAGGTCTTGCTGCAAACACAGTAATGTTCTTTTATCAGTGACTTTCCTTCACAATTAAAAAAAAAAAAACTAAGATGACAGAAAGCCAGCATAGCTTATGACAGAGGTTCCCAACCTTTGCTCTGAGGAGCCCTTAGGGTTTTGTATGCACTTCCCAGGTGTTCCACGGCTGCTCCAGGAAAATTAAAGAAATGAAAATTGAATGAAATTAAAGAACAATAATATATTCTTATAGATACTCATAAACACCATTAACTTGTAAGACATAGGATAGGCTTCTTAGGGGCTCCGCCATAGAAATAAGGGCTCTGCAAGTCAAAACAGTTGTGAACCCCTGGCTTAGAAAACTGAGCACTGCTCAGAGATCAACACTGCCATCCAGAATTGAGCTTAAATGCAAAGCGTTTAATTGGATGTGTTAAAAGGCCAGTTGAACACAAGAACTGCCCACACAGACACACACTCTAGCAAGCTCAAACAAAAATCCATCAGTGATACCTTTATTGGCCAACCAAAATGATCAATATACTTGTTGCAAGCTTTCAAAGCTCCATGGGCTTCTTCATCAGGCAAGATGTTACAAACCAAACAGGAGACAAACAATTGGAGATGTTAGTCAGATGCCTACATGTTGTTTCAGTCTTTAGTTAAGATGGTATATGGTGGGGAGGATATCTTTTGCAGGCAGGCTCCTCCTCCTTCTGGCCCTGTAGCTATAGGGAGATTTCCAAAGTCCAAGAAATTTAAAATCCATTTGCATCTCAACAGGGACCCCTCTTTTGCAATCCAATATGTCTCCATTCCAGTGAAGCCAGAGGCTCTTTGTGGCAAAGAACAATGGATTCCTCAAGATGTCTCCATGCTTTTGCATCAGGAATATTTTGGTGGATGTGGAGGTAAAACATGTGAATTCAGTCCAAATTTAAGAAGAAGAAAAATATTTTACCTGACTAACATCTCCAATCGTTTTTCTTCTGTTTGGTTTGTAACATCTTGCCTGATGAAGAAGCCCATGGAACATTTTGGTTGGCCAATAAAGGTATCACTGATGGATTTTTGTTTAAATTTGCTAAATGGCCAACACAGCTACCCCTGAATGTTTACTCTAGCAAGCTGTGTGTAATAGCAAGAGCAACAATCCACAGCATGCATGTTGGACATGTCTGTGTTCAGCCCTTAACCAAGTCAGCACTACTTCCTTCCTATGGTTCTTAAGTCACACATTTGACAGTAATCTAAGTATTGTATACACTCATGTATAAGTCTAGAAATTTTAGTCAAAAAATAACCCAAAAAAACTGAGTCAACTTATCCACAGGTCATTGTAAGTACTGTACTTATCTCTTATATAAAAAATGAACCATCCCCAGAAGAAAGGCACGAATATAATCTCTTTTGGAAGCACTGACATGCCCTCAGCTCTCTCATCCATCCAGCTTTAAGCATGAGCAAAATTAGTTACGTCTGCTGGAATTTTGTAAATATTTTGTAAATAATCTTTGGCATTATTTTCCTTTCCTTCATCATTTAGATCTCTTGTTACATGCCCCTAACTTTTACCTTCAATTTATCCACGGGTCATATCAAAATCCATAATTTTGGCCCCTAAACCTGCCCTTGACATATACATGAGGTTGACCTATAGTCAAGTATATACAGTACTAGATTCAACTCAAGAAACTTATCCCAGGTCTAATCTTCCCAGGGCATTTATACTGGTTCTCTTGGGAAGGAGCAATTATCTTCTCCACCTAACCATCTCCAATAAACATGCATATGCTCTCCTTTTCTTCAAGAACTGGTCACAAAATTTGAAGCATTTTCCTATATAGAGATCTAGAGTGGGCAACTATGGCAAGTCCAATGTCTAGTTTTCTGCTCATGGGGACCAGGACTGGATGAGGACATATAGGCTGCAAAAAATGCAAAGCAACAATAACTAACAAACAAGCCCCAAACATTAAATGACTGGGAGTCCAGTTCTGTTATTCTAACTTTTGATATTAAACAATGCAGGGGATGGATTTGGAGGACATGCAAGCCACCTTTTTAATGGGTACAGCCAGTGTCATTTGAGTACTGGAGTAGAACTCTGGGAGACCAGGATTTGAATCCCTGGACAGCCATGGAAAACCTTGGTCACGTTACATTCTCTCAGCCTAAGAGGACAGAAATGATAAACCTCCTTTGAATGAATCTTGCTATGAAAAGTCTAGGATAGACTTACCATAAATTGGATTTGACTAAAAGACACATAACAACAACATTGAGCATAAAAGGGATAATCCAAGGCATCTGGAGAGCTCAAAGGAAGCAAAAACAGTGTGTTTGGGGTGGTGGTGTAGACCCAGGGTTACCCTTTGGTCAAAGATGTAGATATACATATCAGATCTCAAACTCTTGGTTTGTCAACTTCATGGGTGCTATCAGTGTTGCCTTCTTGAAGCTCTAGGGCAGGGGTCGGCAACCTACAGCCTGCGGGCCGGGCCACCCCGCTTATTGGCCCCCGCCGCCGCCTGCCGCTGCCGCGAGTTTCGGCCATGACGTGTTTGCGCATGCGCAGGAGTACTGCGCATGCGCAAACGCGTCATGCCATCATTTTGGAAAACAAAATGGCGGGCGCGACATGTGTGGTGGCGGTGGCGGCGCACGCGGCGGGGGTCGCGTGTGGTGGTGGGGTTACGCGCGCGTGCATAACACGCGCGCCGGCATACCCCCCCCCGGCCTGCCAGAAGGGAGGACTTCAGCAGACTGACCCCTGGCTGAAAAAGGTTGCCTACCCCTGCTCTAGGGCAAGAAAATCTCTGAAACTGCAGGCACACATCTGACATTAGTCAACAGCACTCAACAATTGCATTTTGGGCTGCTTTTCTTTTTCCACACTATAATAACAGCTCTTGGCATGTGTTCAGAGAGCACAGCAATCCAAATTCCAAAAGAACTGGGGGGAGGGGACGGGGGGAACAAGGGGAAAGAAGCCCAGACCCTGCCCAAATTGTTTCTTCCTGTTTCACCCTACAAAAAATGCTACAACAGAGATTATAATGCACTGCACACTACTGGAGGGGGTTACAAAATCACATTTCCACCAGAAACTGCTATGGAACCAACCAGCATTTTGAGCCTATAGCCAGAACAGGCTTGCTGTTCTCATTTCAGAGGAAGTGAAACAATGACTCGGGAAAACAACCCTTTATTTAGAACACTTTGCTGACTTGCGGGATGACAGAAATGCTTCTTTCATGACTTCCTACTATCTAACACAAGGCTTCTGGAGCAGAAAAAAATATACATCCCTAAAAAAGGTCAATAGTCTAACAGGGAGAAAAAGGTAAATGAATAATTAGAGATCATTTGACTTATATGAGAATAGTATTGAACTCTTGGATGCGCCACATATGTGACCATTGCATTAATCACTTCAGTTATCTCTAGAACACATTATCTCATACAAGAAGGCTGGGATCTCCATAACTTTCTAATACTCCTATTATAAATAAAGTATCTGAGCCACTTTGATACTACGTTAGTAGTAGTCATACAACTGACCATATGCACATATGCCAAGCAGCAGTGATAATCTTAGGGAAGCTAGAAGTGACTAGTGGTCTTCACTGCAACACAGTGCTGGACTGATGCTAAATTCATAACACACATGTCCTACTGAAATCACCAACTCCTAACTCATTCTAGATCAAGCCAAGAGTCTTTTACACTGGTTCCACAAATGCATTCCCTCAGTTAAATTAACAACACTTTTTGTTTGAGAGGCTCTCACTGGAACCTCTTGGAATTTTAAACCAGAGAGAATGGCAGAAGAGGGGGGGGGGGAACCCCTCACTATCTGTGGTGGGGGGGAAGTATTTATTGTCTTTATACCTTGCCCAACATCCCAGTGACAAACTACGCAACTGACAGTTGGGCCTTTGAGTAGCTCATTTCCAGTCAACCTCATCTCTTGTAGGGTGATAAATTACCTCTGCCAGCATAACCACCAAACAAAAACCAGAAGGGCACTATCCAAAATGGGAGTAGATTTGATGCTGAATTGCTGAGGTCATCAGAGCCACAGGACAGGTTTCATGTGTACTCAAATGCAGCCACATGCAACGGTAGTTTCACAGGGTCTGAAATTTGCTTCAAATTCATACCGGAATGCATAGTGCACTTTGATGTCCACAACAAAGGGAGCAAGGTGGTACCATAACAAGATTCTGAACCTGTCTTGGAAGAATTCAGAGACACAACCATATTGGTCTAGAATATCAGTATGCAAAAGGATCCTGTAGGACCTTGGAGACTAACTGAGCAAAAGACATTATAGCATAGATTTTCATATACTTGGTTGTTTCTTGAAAGAGAAAGCCTTACTGCCTGTCACAAAAGCTGCCCTTTAGTTAGAGCAATTTAATGGCATATGAAACTTCTCTTGTTTCATTGGAACCTTGCCCTGTCATTATGATAAGCAACTTGTGCATTTGTCCAGAGAGCATGTGTATTGGAAAGATCTGAGTGGAGAGTTTTTATGATATCTCTGCATTTGTTCACATGCACCCCATGATGGATCCCCTCCTTCAAGTTCATGTCACCTAGTGCTGGGGCAGACAACATGTTTTACCTTCATCACAACGGTTTTGCAAATATAGTGGCATGCAGTTTCTCAATAGGAAGAAATGACTGCAACTCATTCTTTACATGCCCCAAGCCTACCTGGAGAACAGCACATAATGGAAAATTATGAAATGAATCAGATCTATTGTGGGTCTTTCTTCTTTAAGAGTTTTTAAGTAGACATGACTTGAAAGTGGTACCTTATCAGCTTCGAAGAAACTAGGCAGAGGGGCAGCCCTGAAGTTTTTTGTTGGTCCTGTGCTGGCAACCTAAGACACTAAGGCAGATACAAGCACCATGTTAAGGAAGAAATCAGTTACTATCTGTTTCAGGTATGAATATGACAAGTTCCAGAACAAGTTCCAGAACAGCAGAAATTCTTTTTAATTGATTCTCTCCAACTTGTGGCGGTTTCAAATAGAATTTACCTATCTATTCCTTGTAAATGTTTTGCAATCTAAAAGCTTTCTAGAATGTTTTGGTATGAAATGGGGACAATATCTGCCTGAAGGGTTTTAAACAGACATGGAATGAAAAGGGTAGCCAATATGATTAAATTGCTTCCAGTACCATTTGGAGTAACTTAAACATCCTCTTACTATTTTTTTTCAAAGGACACTTTTGTCTGATAGCAGCATTCCCCCACTGTTAAAAATAAAAGAGTGCTTTATTCAGAAACTCATTCTTCACTTCATGTCTATTGTGAACAGCCAGCCAGGAAAAATGCTGACATTCAGACTGCAAGATTAAGTCTTTCCTTTTCTCAATCCTCCTCTCCCCTCTAGACAGCAAAAGTACCTTTAATGGTTCAGCACCAGTTTTGGAGAAGAACATCTCTCCCCCCACCCCAGTTCAAAGACCTAAAATCATACTGAGAACTCAGCAGGTGAATGACCATATGCCAGAAATATAAGATGCCCAAGGCTGGCTGGATTATGAATCACAGCTGTTCCTTTTTGAGAAAACACTGGAAAGTCTAACATATGTTTAGCCTTCACGTCAGGCAATATTTAAATCTGAAATACTCCTTTAAAAACAGAAAGGAGGCAACACTACAGGATGGTAATGGTATGCACTTTATCACCACTATAGGCTAAGCAGCATCTAACTCCTGAAACCACACTTATCTAGATGAGAGCTTGGAAGTGTTATCTTTTTGGACTGCAGCTCCCAAAATCCCCCAGGCAGCAGAGCCAGAATCCTCCTCCTCCTCCTCACCACCACCACCACCACCACCACCACCATAACAACACTACTTTCAAGCTCTGGTGGAGACAATGCTTGTCTCCATAGCATCATACTACAAGGGAATACTGATAGATATATAGCAGCGCCTCAGAAGAAACAAGCCAGAATGTACTTTTTCACTACTAGAGAAGGAAAGCACATAAATCTCAAGGAAACAAAGTAAAACAATGAAACAAAGTAAGAGCAACATGTTCAGAAAAGTCAATTGCTGCCAGTGCAAGGTGTACACACTAGTAAACTTTTAAGAATTCAAAAATCTCACCCTGGTAAACACCAAGAACTTTCATATCTAGACATGAAGCCACAGAATGATTCACACTTGTGGAGGTACAACACGTACCAAAAATCATGTTGTGGTCAATATATAGTTGTGGATGAACCACCCTCAATTTGACTGGAGTTTGGTTAGCAGTGCCTCAGAGATTTGGGAGTGGGGGAGAGGGGAATCTATGTTCTATTTTCAAAGCACTTTACTAGTTCATAACTCTTTGCATTCATAATTTTTTCTGTCCAGGGATGCAGGAACAGCACTGGCAAAGAACAGGGTCATTATATTCTAAACATTTTTCTTTCTGTATACATGACAATGACACCTTGGCCCATTGCAGGATACAGCTCCATAGGCCTGAAACAGATGGCCAAAAGTGCCGCCTTTGGGCTGATCTGGGGCTGTGGCATACAGATGATGCCTGCCCCCAGATTGGACCAAATTTTCACTGCAGCTGTCTAAGGCAGCCCAAATTCTGCCACAAAAGGAGTGCAAAAAAGGGCTCCTTGCTGGCGGTCCATTGCGGATTGTGGTGGCAGCCAGTCTCAGGACCATGGCATTTGGTTACCATGTTCCCACACCAAATGGGGAGCAATGGCCGCTGGAGTGGTCAGAGGCTGCCGGTCTGCTTGACACCATAGTAAACATAAGAGTAGAAGCTGTAGTTTCAGTACTGATAGCCAGTAAAAACAGGTGAATCCACAAAACAAGTTGCTGATGTGGCTTTCAAATCACCATTCATTTAAGAGGACTCAGATTCCTGCTATTTTATGGGACTGGTTCTTATTTAAATCACTTGTATGACATGCCTTGATTGGGGCACTGTTGCAAGTGTAACTTGTTTTTAACTTTATGGTTCATAAGCTAAAAAGGTATGAGGCTGTCCTCTCGTTCTATTCACCCATGATCAGAAGTGACCCAATAAATTCCAGATAGTATACTGAACTCTAATAAACAAGAGAAAACCATTTAGGGCAGGGGACCTATGGCCATGTAGAGCCATGTTGGCAAACCTATGGCATGCATGCCATTTCGAGTATGTGAAGCCATTTTGGAGGGCATGCGAAGAGATGAGAGGGTGAGGGAAGAGAAGGAACAGGCGTGTGCCTACTGCTCCTCTTCCTCCACCCTCCCGTCGCTTCAGCTGTTTCTCCAGAGACAGTTAAAGGCACAGGAGGGTGGGGAAGAGGAGGAACAGGTACATGCCTGTTCCTTCTCTTCCCTCACCCTCTCATCTCTTCGCATGCCCTCCAAAATGGCTTCACATACTCGAAATGGCATGCATGCCTGTGCCTTCAACTGCCTCTCTTCCGGGTCTTCAGCTGCCTCTCCGGAGGCAGCTGAAGAGCCAGGACAGCAGAGAAGAGGAACAGGCACACACCTGTTCCTCCCCCCACCCCACTCTTCTGGGCCTTCAGCTGTCTCTGGAGAGGCAGCTAAAGGCCTGGGAGGGTGTAGGAGGAAGATGAGGAGGATCAGGCACACACCTGTTCCTCCTCCTTTCTGGCCATCGTGGGCCTTCAGCTGTCTCCAGAGAGGCTGTGGAGGGAGGAGGAGGATCAGGCACGTGCCTGTTCCTCCTACTTCTTGGCCATCCCAGGCCTTCAGCTGCCTCTGGAGGCAGCTGAAGGCCCAGGAGGGTGGGTGGAAGAAGCCCGCCCTGGAGGTCCTGCCCCCAAAAGGCAGAAGTCCTGCCCCTGGCACCAGGTAACATCCAGTGCCGGAAGACCTTTTAGTTTGGGCACTCGTCCCCTAAAAGGTTTGTCATCACTGATCTAGAGGTTTTGAACTACAATTCCATACCCTGAAACATTTCACAGATCAAAACAGGGACATATGTGGCTGAGCAGTACAAGAGTGTGCTGAAAAAGGTGTGGCCAGGCAACAAGAAAGCAGAGGTTCTTAATGAGGAACAACACTAAACTACAGTACAATTTTAAGCAGAGAAACTCTGGAATGTATATACTGAATTTAGGAAAGCCTGAAAAAAGTTTAGAAAAAAAACAAGTGTGCCTACTGTGGAGGACAAGACTTCACCTTCTCCTCTCTTCTTTCCTGCTGAGTTAACTGAGTGAAAACTACCTTTGTGACCTGAACTCAGTCTGCAGCAAATGAAGTAAACGGAGGCAAGGAGGGGGGGACTGGCACATTTTAAAAGCAGCTGAGAAAGTGGGACAGCAGAGGATTAACTGGGGCTGTCCCAGCCAGATTGGATCAGTTGGAGGGTATGGAATTCCCACCAGAATGACGTATTACAGTTTGAGGAGTTGAAGCTTCCCCATCTGTGATCTAGTTTTTATGCCCAAATGAAATGACAGCAAAAAAAATGCTGCAATTCAATGTACCAACAGAACACCCAGGGCACCAGAATGTGCTCCTGAAATGACAACTGTGGTGATCATAGCTCAGCATACAGATAAGGAATAAAAACTGTCCATAAAGAGTATAAGGGAAAAATTGCAAAACACCACTAAACCACCACCTCCAAGTTGCCCAAGGTTAAGGTCGTGTCTGGATTCCAGTAAAACAAGAAAAAGTTTTGAAGAATGAAGAAGTACCAATGCTAGATTGCACAAGGCTCCAGGGGCAAAGTCAACAGATTTCTTCCCACCCCTCTCTAGTTCTGAATCACCACATGATCTACCACAATCCGGCGGGACACAGGTCCATGTAAAAGGATTGTTTCTCAGGTGCAGAAAAATTCCCTCCCACCCTAACAAACAATGCATCAATTTAAAAAGACTGAGAAGGGAGGAGGCATTATTGATTTATATATCTGTTATATTTCTATCCTACAGTTAATGAAAGTCAGTGCACATGGCTCTCCCCTCCTATTTACAGCGCACACTGGGTTATTCTGTACCAGTTCCCTCACAATTATGTTTAAATTATTTAATAAATATCTGTGGCAAATGGACAAGGGAAGAAAAGGAAATTCTGCTTTGCTCTCTCGCTCTCCTCTATAGGTTGTTTTCTACAATGGAGGCAAGTAAGAAAAGAACATTACTGTTTCTCTTCTTTATCAACTATCCAAATGTCTTTGCACTTATTTGCTTATTATCCCCCATAATGTTTTCATACAAGTATGAATATTCTGAAAAAGCCACAACTCCACTGATGTGTGCATTCATTCTGAATTAGAATTAAAAATCAAACATACACCAAGAGGCACTGTTCACTATAACAATACACTAATTCAAACTATCTCAAAAGGATGATAGGATGGTTAATTGCTTTGTAATTAATTCAGTACTTGACCTGTCAAGATCAATAATATTCAACACAGAAGTGAGGGCTGATGCTGACATATTACAGCCAGATCACAAAGAGCTTAAATTTAGTTCCATACATAGCCAATCTGGAAACTTTTAAAATCATACTACACAGAGCAACCGGAGTCTCAACATTTATGATCACTTACAACAGGAAACTCTTTCGTTAAAAGAGGAAGGAAAGGCTACTTCATACATTATGGATTACAAGCAACACATCTTCATGTCATGTCTGTACTTATTAAATGCCATCACGTGTGAATAAAGCAAGAACACATTAATGGCCACCATTCTCCATGACAGAGCTTGGAGAAGTTCCTAATTTAGACTTACAACTCTCAAAGTCTAGTCAGCATGACGAGTGGCTATTCTTGCTGGGGGACTCTGGGAGTTGTAGTCCAAATAACGAACTTCAAACTCTGTTCTCCCAAAATAGTAATAAACACACACACACACACACACATATATACACATACACATAGTAAACATCTCTAAATCATAATATGTGAAGCAGACATTAGAGAAATGTTATGGAAATTGGATCATAGAACTTTCATTTTATGTCAAAAGTCTGGCCTCCATTTCACAGTGAGAGCAGGGAGTGGCATCTCTCCTAACTATTCAAGGAAGAGAAGAGCTGCAATCAGAATGAAAAACAAAAGCGAAAATGTTCTTGAATCATGAGAATTTTTCTCCACAAGGAGAAAAATTGAATCATCACCCCTCAGACATTTACTTCTGTTTCACATTGCTAAATTCATTAATTTTTCTTTTTAAAAAACTCAATTAAAAATCAGTTTTCTTACAATTTTTTTTACATAGTTACCGTATTTTCTGGTGTATAAGACGACTGGGCGTATAAGACAACCCCCAACTTTCCCAGTTAAAATATAGTTTGGGATATACTCACCATGTCTTCCAACGGACACCAAATAATTTTTTTTAAAAAAAAATCAGATTTGATTTCAATATGGTAATTTTAATTCAAATGCTTATGACATGCAGGTACTTAGCAGGAAAACTGTCACTTATAAACACAACAAACTACAGCTCCCATGTTCCCTAACATTTATTTCTGCAGTGTGTTTTGGACCTTATTATTTCTGCAGTGTGTTTTGGACCTTACTTTTAAAAAAATAGTCCAGATTTAAATGCTGCTTTAAAAATTATTTCCATCTCCCAGCTATGAGATGGTTGGGGGGAAATGAGAAAGTGTTGGGGGGGAAGGACAGCCAATATACTAGGTGATGCATTCTAGGGTATCTACAGTTTGTGGCCAAGTAAGTGACCCTGGGCATGTCACACACTCTCAGCCTCAGAGGATGGTAACGGCAACCCCCATTGAAAGAAACATGCCAAGAAAACCCCATGATAAGGTTGCTTTAGGGTCGCCATATGTCGGAAAGGACTTGAAGACACACAGTTACAACATAAAAGTCTGCAATTGTTTCATAGGTAGTACATGGGAATAGGAGCCAGCATGGTGTAGTAGTTTGATTGTTGGACTACCACTCTGGAGACCTGGGTTGATTCCCCACTCTGCCATGAAACCCACTGGGTGAACTTGGACAAGTCACACAGTCTCAGCCTCAGGGGAAGGCAATGGCAAACCTCCTCTGAGCAAATCTTGCCAAGAAAACCCTATGATCACCATAAGTCAGGAACAATTTGAAGGCACACAACATGCACATATAACCTCCAAGTTAAGGAACTTGGTTCTTCTTTAGATAAATCTTCAAAGGTACAGTCTCTCTCTCTCTCTCTCTCTCTCTCTCTCTCTCTCTCTCTCATTGTGCAGAATTATTTGTTAAAGAAGCCATGCCCAAGCAACACATTAACTTTGGCTGTGTCTGCACTGCAGAAATTTATTAAAGCAGTTTGACACCGCTTTAACTGCCCTGGCTCAAGGCTATTGAATTTTGGGATTTGCAGTTTTGTGCGATATTTAGCCTTTTCTGTCAGAGAGCTCTGGTACCACAAAGCAAACTGCAGATCCTATGAGTCCATAGGATGGAGCCATGGCAATTAAAACGGTGTTAAACTGCATTATTTCTGCAGTGCAAATTCAAGCTCCATCCATACTGTAGAACTGGCTTCCTTCTCCTTCTCCGTTCATCCTCCTCTCCCCTTCCTCTCTCCTGGTTCCCTTCTCTTTCTCCCTTCGTTCTCATCCTCCTCATCCTCTCTCCTGGCTCCCTTCTCTTTCTCCCTTCGTTCTCATACTCCTCCTCCTCTGTCCTGGCTTCCTCCTCTTTCTCCCTTCGTTCTCATCCTCCTCCTTCTCTTTCCTGGCTCCCTTCTCCTTCTCCCTTCGTCCTCATCTTCCTCCTTCTCTACCCAGCATATAAGACAACCCCCGACTCTTGGGACCCTTTTTCTAGGGTTAAAAAGTAATCTTATACACCAGAAAATACGGTAATACTATGTTATAACAACATTCAGTGTGGTAATAACTACACTACCCATATACACAGGTCTTATAGGAGACATTTACTCCAGTCAACCAGGACTAGGTTGGCAACTGTCACCCAGAGGACTTTTCCTTCAGTCACTGGTAGACTGTGGAACCACCATGCTAGAAGAGATTCAACAGCTGAATACGTTGTCAGAATTTAAACCTGCATTCAAGACCACCCTCTTCCAGCAGGTCTATCCAGATGATTTTTAAAATGTGAATGTTAAATCATGAATTTTAAATGTGGATTGATTGTTTTAATATGTATTTGTCTTATTTGTTATTTTAAATTGATGTTGTGTGTTTCAACTGGTGTTGGGTGTTTTTAATTGTTGTCCTATGTTGTATATAAATGTGTTGCTGTTTCCCATGTCAATCTATGGAGAGAGGTGGGTGAGGAATGAGGAGGAGGATACAGTCACCCCTCCATTTTTGTGGGGGATCCATTCTGGACCCACCCATGAAAACGGAAAATTGCAGATATTCAAGCCCCATTTTAACCAATGAGGCTTGCTGATCCGCGAAGGACCAAGACCACGGACTCAAAGCCCGTAAAAACAGAGGGGAAACTGTGTAAGATTGTTGAACCCTAATTAGTTTTGTTGACATACATATATGTTTACTCTGTGTATCACAAATTTTAAAAATATATAGATAGACAAAACAAGGATGGGGATAGGATTAACAGAGACAGTAAATACATACATGGTAAAAACCCCAAAAAGTGAAAAATATGTCACTTCAGAATAAGAGACCAAGGATTAGAAATATTTAGGTATATATATTGGCAGCATGGATATTGGTAAGTATTCAAGATGGTAGCAGGACATGCTTCCACAAATATAAAAAGTAGTAAAACCCAGGGTCCACTGGACGATAGATTTTTACTTTCCCAAACTTGGTGTCTGGTCTTTCTAACCATGAGGACTTATCTCAATTTTCACACCACTGAGATTGTAAAAGTGTGCAAACGTCCACAAATTTCCATCACTTTTCTAAATCAAGAGTAATATGTGAGGCTGCTATCACACTGCAGAATTAACACAGTTTGACACCGCTTTAACTGCCATGGCTCCATCCTATGGAATCTTGGGATTTGGAGTTTCTTGTGGCACCAGAGCTCTCTGACAGAGGCTAAATATCTCACAAAACTACAGCTCCCAGAATTCCCTAGTATTAAACCAAGGCAATTTAAGCAGTGCCAAACTACATTAATTCTGCAGTGTAGATGCAGCCTAAGTTAACTTCCAACAAGTAAGGAACACTAAAGAGGGCTCCCCCTTTATATGAGCCAGTGAACCATTTGGAGATAAACTCTAAAAATAACCCATGTCTCTGTCAAATACACTGTTGAACACCAGCATTCATGGAGTGCAGTGAGTCCTCCATATCAATCAGTGATGTGGGAGAGGTAGTAAACCTGCCACCACTACAGAGGACCACCTGTTGCCACTCCATGGGAGCAAATCACAAGTTCTCTGGGCAGCCCCTCTGGCCTTGCTCTCCCATGTACTCATTTTGTAAAGGGCCCCAAGATAATCTTCTTCCTGTTTCCCTCTGCCTTCACCCAGCTTCAGTCATACAAAAAGAACACCCTTGACTAACAAAAACAAGATCTGATCATTACTGGGCAGAGGAACTTGAAGAAATTACCTTTCGGACCACAGCTCCAAGAATGGGACTGTGAGTTATGTTACAAAAAAGCGATTTTTCCAAACTCTGCCAGGTAAACTAAAGCACTTTATTTTCAGCATGTAAGTCTCTGTGTGTGTACATTTGAAACAGAGAGAGAGAGAGAGAGAACTGTACATATTTAAATGATCAAACTGATTATTCGATAATAATAGACATGTCCCTTGATGTTGTGTGCATTCAAGTTATTTTTGACTTATGGTGCCCCTTGTTGTCCATGGCCTCCCTGATTCAGTCCACCTATCTGAAATATGGTCTTTCCCTCTTTCTCCGGCCCTCTACCTTTCCTAGCATCATTGCCTTTTCTAATGATTCATGCCTTCTCATGATGTGACCAAAGTACAACAGGCTCAGTTTGGTCATTCTGGCTTCCAGGTGGAGTTTGGGAGTTATCTGTTCTACAACCCATTTATTTGTCTTTTTGGTTGTCCATGGTATCCACAGTACTTTTCTCCAGCACCACGTCTCAAATGAGTTGATTTCCTTTCTATTCACTTTCTTCTTTGTCCAGCTCTCGCACCAGTACATGATGATTGGGAATACAATGGCCTTGAATCCCATTTTGGGGGGAAAGTGGGATTTAAATCCCATCAATAAATACATTCAGAGTTACATCTTTGCACTCTAGGATCTCGTCCAATTCTTTCATAGGGGCAAATAATTCTTTCATAGTAAGCTTGGAGCAGCCTCTGGTCTACTCCAGCCCCAGTCGGTCCCTGATTGGCATGGGACTACGGTGATCCAATGCCATAACTTTGGAGCTGGCCGCTACCACAGCCCTAGATGGGCTGCCGGCAAGGACTGCTTTTTTGGGTGCTCCTTTTTTGGCTGGCTTCAGACCACCTTAGGCCACCACTGAGGGGCTTCCATCTGCTTCAGGGGTGGGGCATGCAGATGATGCACACTCCTGGAGCAGCTGGAAGCCCCTCTTCCCTGCCTGTCTGTTTCGGGCCACAGCTGCTCTTCCCAATCCTAGCCTTCTAATTTCTTGACTGCAGTGTCCTTTCCGATCAATATTTGAACCAAGATATGGGAACTCGGATTATTTCAGTTTTCTCACTATCTAGGATGAATTCTTGTAGAGATCTTCCTAAGGTGGACCTATCACTGGGTTTTCTTGGCAAGATTTGTGCAAAGGGGTTGCGTTTGCCTTCCCCTGAGTCTGAGAGTGTGAATTGTCCAAGATCACCCAGTGAGGTTTCCATGGCTGAGCAGGAATTCAAACCCTGATTTCTAGAGTCATAATCCAACACTCAAACCATTACACTATGCTGGCTCTTATACCCACATACTTTACCTTACAAACTACTATAAGAGCTTGTCAAAAGAAAGATCCCATATGAAACTATTTTAAGGATATTCCTTCCACATGTTAAGAGAGAGAAGGGGGGAGAGAAAAATGAGAAATGTGATAATGAGATACAGTGTGATAATGACATTCAAGGCCTATTTATAAGAAAGGAACAGTGAACATAAACTCTAGCTGTAAACCAGCATGATTGAGTGGTTAGATTCACACCATAACACAGGAAATTGTGTGTGTGTGTAAAACAAAGAGAGAGAGAGAGCATCACAGTGAGAAACATTATTTAAATAAATTGGAAAACCTATTATCACTGATTTATCACTGCTCTACACCCTGATTAGAAGTTATGAACTCTGATTCATCACATATGATTTGTATAATCTGGATCACGGTGCCATAATTTTTAAAAAGAGGAATGGTAAGAACAGGTACTTATAATAAAAATCTACTGTTGACAGATCAGAACTGAGTCATAGTTTCACCTGAACCAAGGAATACAAAGAATGTTCAGAGCCTGGGAGGGAGTTCAATCTATGGATACTAATTTATTTGGGGCCTGTGAAGAATGATCAGTCCCTACCTTTGTGGAGGTGGGAGACACAGGAAATCACACAGTACATCCTTTCTGTAGCTTCCACCTTATAATGTACCGGTAATAGTGTCATGGTTGGTAGCTGGAGACTTGAAGAACCAGGACAGCATTTTAGTGAAAATTAACTATTGCTTTATTCTGGATTCTAGGACACACAAAGCTACTTCACAACGGTTAGAATCGACTATCAGTTTTCTCAAGTTAAACAATACTTTAAAAGTCCTTTCTCCAGCCCCTCCCCACACGTGTAGCCAGCACCATCTCTCAGGAAAGGAAGGCTTTGTCATAAACAGTCATAAACAGCCCTAGTCTTTTCCCTGCTGCAGCCATCTGCTTCAAGCTACAATCCCCCTTGATTTCCCCCACTTCATACACAATACTTTGATATCAGATTTCTATGAATTCATAGGAATATGATAGTCCATCACCTCTGAAGCCTACTTTAATCCCCTTCCAGTTTATCAGAATAGTGTTATAGCAATAGCAATCAAAGCAATCAACCCCCTTTTTAGCATCTCTTCATAACCCCACACCACAGGACTCTATATCTTTAACCAACTAACTCTTTAATTGTCAAAACAGTCTAACTCTATATCAACCAGCGAAATATACTATGTATAGCAGGGGTAGGCAACCTTTCCCCTTTAAGGGCCGAGGGACTTCAGCTCCCAGAATCCCAGGAGCTATTGGCCAACATGGGACTATTGGCCAACATGGCTGAGGCTTCTGGGAGCTGAAGTCCCTCGGCCCTTAAAGGGGAAAGGTTGCCTACCCCTGATGTATAGCTATAACACCACTTAAGTCCCCCCCCCCCTTTCAGCCTAGTTAACTCATTTTAGCACAGCTTAAGCCATCTGGTCTAGCGTCCCTGTCCTGACTGTCTGGGTCATACAGTTCAGGCATAAAGTCTCATAAATTCTGTCTCAGCATGGGCAGAATTTTTCCCTTCTTGCAAAGTCTGGATAGTCCCCACAGTTTGTCCTCCGACCTCAGTCTTATAGGGCCCATTTCGATTGGATGGGGTTCTTGGTTAACTTGTGAACAATGGAAACCATTCAATGAACGCCCCCCCCCCCGAGTGACTTTTAAAAGCCTCCAACTGGAGCAAAGGGCTATTAGGGGGCCTGTGCAGCTACGGGCCCCAGCCTCTCGTTTGTCTGGGTGTTCCTTTGAGAAAGGGCATCATCACTCCGTTCTCTGATGGCTGCGGCTGGATTGTTTTCTGTTAGATGGAGGGGTTTTGTTGAAAGTTTTGTGGCACTGTGTTCTTCCAACTGGGATCTGGGGTTTTATTGGGATCTCTGTTTCCAAGAGGTCAAGCATCGCTGCACAGCACTTATCCCATCAGGGAACTGGTGCGCCTGGACCTCTCAAGTTTTGATCTGACTCTGGCACCCGCAACTTATCTTGTTTGTCCTCCTAACCTTTGAGAGCACTGGCTCTGCATCCCTCTTTGCTGTTATCCAGTGGAAGCAGGGCTTTTAAACTAGC
This sequence comes from Phrynosoma blainvillii, assembly GCA_026167975.1. Lineage (NCBI taxonomy): Eukaryota > Metazoa > Chordata > Lepidosauria > Squamata > Phrynosomatidae > Phrynosoma > Phrynosoma blainvillii. The sequence goes on along the minus strand of JANUYF010000002.1, from coordinate 267,029,064 downwards.
CATCAGGTTATCTCTATCTGGATGTATCCCCTCTCTCAGGCTTGGCTCTGGTTTGGCTCTCTGGGCTAAATGGTTTGTTGGACCTCTGAGGGCCACCACCTCTTGGAGCTCTATGGGAAAATATTTGCATCTCAAATCTCGAGCACTGGGTATCAGGCTCTTTTGAGGGGAGCTCATTGGACCCCAGTTTGTCTGAGCGGGTCAGAGGGTCTCACCAACATCCAAGTTTTGATTTCCTGCCTTTAGGATCCCTCTGCTGTCAGAGGTTGTCTCCAAAGTCTTTTAGGCTCTTAAAGCCTGTGGGTAAGGCTCAACCCTGCCTGCCCCCCCTGGGTTTTTTCTCCTGGGCTTGTGGGTGGCAGTAAGGCTCCAGCCACCTCTACCCAGACCTCAGACTGTCCTACTCCTTAGAAATTTTCACCTGTCTCAGGAAACTGCAGGGTCTATCATTTGGACACTAACGCATAGGGGTTTAGGTCTCACCATGGCTGTGGCAGCAGTCTGCAACGGGGTGTCTTTCCCCCTCCAAGGCTCTCTCTCATCGAGATCCGGCCCTCACTGGGTTTGTTGACCTGTTGGTGCAGCTCTCGGTTTCATAGAATCATAGAGTTGGAAAAGACCACAAGGGCCATCCAGTCCAACCCCCTGCCATGCAAGAACTCAAAATCAAACCATCCATGACAGATGGCCATTCAGCCTCTGTTTAAAGACCTCAAAAGAAGAAGACTCCACCACACTCCGAGGGAGTGTGTTCCACTGTCGAACAGCCCTAACTGTCAGGAAGTTCCTCCTAATGTTGAGGTGAAATCTCTTTTCCTGCAGCTTGCATCCATTGCTTTGGGTCCTAGTCTCTGAAGTAGCAGAAAACAAGCTAGTGCCCTCCTCAATATGACATCCCTTCAAATATTTAAAGAGGGCTATCATATCCCCTCTTAACCATCTCTCTTCCAAGCTAAACATACCCAGTTCCCTAAGTCGTTCCTCATAGGCCATGGTTTCCAGACCCTTCACCATTTTAGTCGCCCTCCTCTGGACACGCTCCAGTTTTTCAACATCCTTTTTGAATTGTGGTGCCCAGAACTGGACACAGTATTCCAGGTGGGGCCTGACCAAAGCAGAATACAGTGGCGCTATTACTTCCCTTGATCTAGATAATATACTTCTATTAATGCAGCCTAAAATTGCATTGGCCTTTTTAGCTGCCGCATCACACTGTTGACTCATGTTCAAGTTTTGGTCTACTAGGACTCCTAGATCCCTTTCACACGTAGTCTTGTTAAGCCAGGTGTCCCCCATCTTATAGCTATGCATTTCATTATTTTTTATTTTTTTTTTGCCCTAAGTGCAGTACCTTACATTTCTTTATGTTGAAATTCATTTTGTTAGCTTTGGCCTAGCTTTCAAATCTATTAAGGTCATTTTGAATTTTCATCCTGACTTCTGGGGTATTAGCTATTCCTCCTAATTTGGTGTCATCTGCAAATTTGAGAAGCATGCCCCCTATTCCTTCATCCAAATCATTGATAAAGATGTTGAATAGCACTGGGCCCAGGACAGAACCCTGTGGCACCCCACTGGTCACTTCTCTCCAGGTCCTCTGAAGCCTCATGAGTGGTGAAGCCTGTTCTTTTCCTCCCGTGTTGGTTGTTTTAGGCCGGTTTGTCCCCACTCCTCTTGTTTGTTCACTCTGTTGAGTGGGTTGGGCACCCTGGCTTTCCATGCCTCCATTTGGGTTTTCTCCTGTTGACAGCCCCCTGGTGTTCTCATTTGGAGTTCCCTTCTCTCCGGCGACTGCAATGCTAGGTTTTGGGGTAGCAAGGCCAGGGTTGTGAGGGTGTCTGCTGTTGGGGGAGCCGCCACTCCCACTTGGGGCCAGGCTGGTTGCAACAGCTGCAGGGGTGCCATTGGTGCTTGGGGTATTTTAGTATCTCCTCCCCCACTGTGGACCAACTGCTTACCTGAACTCTCCATTGTCTGGTGGGTTGACCACTTCTTCGCTAGTCTTCTCAACCCTCCCAACATTTTCCTCAGGTGGTCACGTGCCGTGTGCTCTATAAGCCATGTTTGGCACCGCTGTGTTCTCTTTCCCAACCTGGGCAGTAGGATCAAGAGCTCAGTCCTCGCCCTCAGGCCACGTAATCTCTCTGGGCCCCTTTTCCAGAGTATTTGGACTCTCCGCTGCTGTGCTGCCTGTCTCCCTTTTGTCCTATTTGCCCACGTTCACCCTTTGTCTTCCATTGTCTCTGGGGGTGTTGTGAAGTCTCTCTTTGTAGATCATCTGGGCACCACATCACTTCTAAGCACCCGTTTACTGGCATCTTCCAGTTTGTCATCCCACTCCTCATGCGGGTCTTCTCTCCACAGCCTGTTTCTGTTCCCCATGCCTGCATTGGCATCTCAGGGATTCTTGGGGCACTGCTGGCTTTTACATCAGGCTCTGGAAACACGCGTCCTCCTCCCCGGCACTCCCCGGCTTTGACTGGGCCTCCTTCCTCAGCCAGTCCTCCATCCCCATGTCGTGCTCGTCGGAGGAGGACCAGTCTTCTCTATCGTCCTCCAAGGACTCCATGGCTCCATGCTTCTGTGCCTTTGGGGGTTTCTGTTTGGCATTGGGACCCTGTGCCACTCATAGATCTCCATGTCAATCAGAGGGTATTTCTGGATTTCTTCCCTAAATCAAGCCTCCGTTGCCGCGTTGTCCTCATCCTCCAAGGACCCGTTCATCGTGTCCTCATTTCCAACAGGCCATTCCCATGTGTGCCTCCACAGTCAAACCTTTCCCCAAAGCTGCTCTATGTCTTCTTTCCATAGCCAACCCTCCATCTTTGCGTCGTCTTCCTCATTCAAAGATCAGTGTACTGTGCCCTTGTCCCTGGAGGACCACTCCTCCACATGACTCCAGGCTATCTGCGGGTCTCTTACCTGAATCCTATTTCCCCTGCTTCTCTCAGCATCCTGGGGTCCTGTGGGGGTTGGTGGTCTCAACGTGGGTCCCACGAGCTGGACAGGCAGGGCTTCCTCCTGCCTGCTGGCTGTTGCCCCCCAAGGCTCCCGAGGGGCTGTCTTGCTCCAGCTTCCCATCCTTAACTCCCTACCATTGGTCTGAATTTGAACCATTCTGGGATGTTTGTATCAAAGTTCCTTGGAACCATATATAAAGAATGTCCATGTAGGGCTGCCCTTTGCCTAACATATATAATCCAATATAATGCAAGTCCTGCGTTCTCTAAAGCCATATCTGTGGTCCCAGCCAAACAGCTACTGCAAAATTACCAAGTTTTCTACTGAAGTCAGAGAAAAACCCAGGTCAGACCTTCCCAACTAGGTGTCCTCCAAATGATTTAGACTACTACCTCCATCAGCCCCAGCCAGAATGGCAAATAGTCAGGAACTGTGGGAGTTGTGGTTTCAAACATCTAAAAGGACCCACATGGAGGAAAGCTGATCTAGGCAGACAATTCTGGAGAAAAGGTTTCTGTTATCACAGGATCTTTTATAAAGCAGATCACTGCCATATGCTTACAAGGAGACAAACAAATACTATCTACAGCCAGTGACTGGAAGTTAAGAACAAAGCAATTCTGTGTCATATTTATGTGCTACAGAATGCACACAAATGTACACACTCATTAAAGAAGTATAAGATTTTATAGTGACTACTATATCAAGTATGTTTATTTTGGCTTTAAAACAACCTCATGCCAGGATGGGACAGGCAGAACAGAACATAAAAGAGCGAGCTACTAGGTGTATCTCAACTTGTTCCACTGGTTGTTTCAGCTGACATTGACTGAAAGGCTGTAAGTCAGGAAACCTCCTAAAAGAGGGGTGGCAGCAGTGTGGTATAGTGTTTCAGTGTTGGACTGTGACTCTGGAGACCAGGGTTCGATTCCCTGCTCAGCCATGAGACCCACTAAGTGACCTTGGGCAAATCACATGCTCTCAGCCTCAGGGGAAGGCAGTGACAAACCTCCTCTGAACAAAATCTTGCCAAGATAACCCCATGATAGATTCACGTTAGGGTCACCGTAAGTCAGAAACGACTTGGAATCTCACAACAACAACAACAACAACTATATGGCTCATGGGCCATAAATGGACCAAAGCCATTTTGTGACATCTCTCAAGCAAATACATACACACACAAACAGATAAGCTATCTTTTAAAAAAGAAAGAGGAAGAATTGCAATTCTAAGGGCATGATAGTCCTCCACACAAATCTTTTAAAACACAAACTTTTAAAAACCGCAAGTGACTAGATAATTTCCGACTTCAAAATTTTGAGGTGTGGCCCTCTGAAGAACCAAGGGCCAGAAAAATACCCCCTTCATCCTGCCCAGCCTAGTCCCAGAGGGTACAGGCAATAGTATTTATTAATAACCTCACACTTGTTGGCATATGAAGCTGCATTATCATCAGTCAAACTCTTAAGACTGTACAGCCCATCATTCTCCACTTCGACTGGCAGTGGCACTCCATGTTCTCAGGTGACCTGATCTTTCAATAGGACACAACAGAGACCGAACCGGGGGCTAGGACCAACATATGCAATTGATACATTCTACTGCCAAGTGATGGTCCTTCCTCTATGGCAGGGACAGGCAACCTTTTTGAGACCTGGGCCGGTCTCAAAAAGGTTGCCGCTCGGCTGGGCCAGGGGGGGGGGAATGGCGGAGCGTGCGCGCACATGCGCGCGCACACCCTCCTCCTGTGCGTGCGACCCCCCGCGCACGCTGCCGGCGCAGCCACTACCGCGGCCGCCGGCGTAGCACACACCGCCGCAGCTGCCATGGCGCATGCACGGCTGCCATTTTGGAAGCCAAAATGGCGGCCGCGACACGTTTGCGCATGCGCAAACGTGCCACGGCCGCCATTTTGGCTTCCGAAATGGCAGCTGCGACAAGCGCACCCGAAAACGCTCCCCGGCAGCGGCGCGCGGCGGAGGGGGTGGCGCGCGGCGGCAGCGACGGCGGCAGCCTTCGGACGGGGCCGGTAAGTCCGAGGCCTATGGCCTCTATAGCTATGAGTAGGGGAAGATAGGGAAAAGGTTTCATGCTGAAGAGGGAGACATATGTATTTGCCAGATATTTCCTAGCAACTTATCAGAGTGGATTTCTTAGAAAATGCAATGCTCAAGACCAGGCTGAAAAACCAGAATGTCAGATCAAGGGAACAGAGTTTAGACAGCCAACACTTGCACTGTGCTACATATGTGTGTGTGTATTTGGTTAGGCTTACTTTTTGTATAACAGGCCAGAAATGTGATAGATTAAGTAGGTCCTTGTAGTTAGATTAGCTTTTCTACTTCTCCTTATAATTATTAGTCATCACCACACCAGTGGCTTTCAGTTGAAATGGGAAGCACTCCATGAAAACTGCTGGTGCAGCTGGGATTATCTCTAGATGAAGACCCTGGGCTTCATGGCATTATAACCACCCTCTCTTCTTTAGATGGGAATGTGTAAGTTACTTCACAAATCATATAAAGCCAGCCCAGCTGCAGGATGGGCTCATCCCGGTCATCCTCCAGATTGGCACCCTGGACTTCTGCCCTAAAATCCTGCCTAATGGGATCACTGCAAAATTCAGCCTTTCTTCAATGGAACCTATGCAGGGAAGTGTGGCAGTGGGCAGAGTATTGGTCAGACAGATCTCTGATTAAAAGGTGATTGACAATGCAGAATTTCAGAGATCCTATAATTGGGACACTTTCAACCAATAACTAAGCCCTGTTCACTCTTATCCCCTTAATCACCAACTACTAGTTTAGGAGTTATCTGTGACCATGGAAGAATATTTGGTATTTTGAGTTTAAGCTATGTACCAAAATTGGGATAGGGAGATACGTTTGCTGGCATCAGTAGTCCGTTAGGTTAAGTGATGGGTAGTTGTTACTGCTGGAAGTAAATTTCAACAAATGTTTGAAAAGTCAAATGGATATGAGAGAGAATGACGTAATGAACAATCAAAGTTCTATTATCTAAAAGACTATTATCTAGTCATTACTCTGGGATCATATAGTTTATAAAAAGAGCTTTTATTTTACTTATTTTTTGAGTTATTTCATTGATTTACAAGTGGAGTTGTGTCAGGTGAAGATGTTAGAATGAACAGTAGGATGCAAGTGGAGTGGAGATATGAATTATCTCTATGAAAGTGAAACTGGCACATAAAGAACAGATGAGACATCCCTAGATGAAGAGTGAGCCCAAGGCAAAGAGGACTCAGTGGAAAATGCTGGGGAACCTAATGAATGATGGAAGGAAGAAATGAGCAAGTGACAGAAATAAAAAGAAATCATTGGAAAAACTAAAGCACTCTCCAGAATCAAAACCAGTATCAAGGAGAGAACTTAAAAAGTTCAATTCAAAATACTGAAAGCTGCAGATAACATGAGGACCTTAGATTCTAGGTACAGCATTAAGAACAGTTTTGGCAAAATAAAAGAGGGGAAAGTCAGATGGATGGGGGTCAAAAGGGAGATTTCATTTTTGTGGCAAATACAGAAAGACTCCCTTATTTGCAAGGGATACATTCCAAGACCTCCCCACATGGATGCCTGAAACTGCTGAGAGTACCAAACCCTGTATTTTTGGACTGTGGTTGAAAATAATGCTTCCTGTGACCAGGAGAATCCCACATACACACACATACAACTAATTACCTGCTGCCCTGTGGAGGGCAACAAAACAAACTGAAGGTAGGAAGTCAATTTCTGGCCTAAGCATACTATAGAATCACACTGGAGGACTGAGAGATGTCCACAAACTCTTCTATCTTTTTGCCAGCAAACCTCAAATTTTGACTATATTTTGGAACTTTCCTCTTTTCGCTTCCTCACAACAAACTGAAGGCAGGAGGTCAACTTCTGGCCCAAACATACCATAGAATCGCACTGGAGGACTGAGAGATGTCCACAAACTCTTCTATCTTCTTGCCAGCAAACCTCAAATTTTGACTATATTTTGGAACTTTCCTCTTTTCGCTTCCTCACAACAAACTGAAGGCAGGAGGTCAACTTCTGGCCCAAACATACCATAGAATCGCACTGGAGGACTGAGAGATGTCCAGAAACACTTCTATCTTCTTGCCAGCAAGCCTCATATTTTGACTATATTTTTGGACCACAGGTAAGTAAAACCACATAAAGTGAACCCACAGATAAGAGGGTCTTACTGAATACATGTGTGTGCGTGTGTGTGTGCATGTGTGTGTTCATTCTCCCAGAAAAGTTGCAGTGATTTTTGTGGAATATTACAATGGTTTATGCAACATGAAGTTCCAAACAAGAAGCATTCTCAAAAAGTTTCAAGTAATCTAGATGCCCAGTAGGGGTAATGTAGTAGTGGCAGGCCCACATTAGGCATAATGATTTAATGGGGGATTTTGAGTGTTATAATTACCCTAAAACATTTTTTCTAGACTCTGGGACTTCCATTCTTAGCTTTCCAGAGCCCCTGTATGGACCCATTCAAACCACAGCTATCCATTCTACATAGCCACTGAAGCCACAGGAATTCCTACAGGGCTGTTTTCTTCACTTCATACTTCCTTGTTCAGGTCCAATTGCCAGCAAGCTTCTCTCAATATACTATGAAATTCTACAGTGCAGGTGCATAAAGCCAGTGCCTCTTGCCTTTTCTTTGCTGTCCAATATTGTTAAGGAATGCACTACTTAGAAAAACTGTTTTCTTTCCCCAATATTTCAAAAACATGTTGTTTGGGTCTAGCCCATCTTAATGGGATGTGGAATAACACTGGATCATTCAGAACTAATTAAAATATTTACTACTGTGGCTAGTTCCATCCGCTGATGTTTCTGAGGTATCAAGACAGGCTTTTCACCACTCCTTTTTCTGGGGGCTTCAGGCCACATTAGTCAACCTCAGAGTGACTTCTGGCTGCTTCAGGGGTGTGTGTCCTATAAACTCCCAAAGCGACTGGAAGCCAATTTATTGGGCCTGTCTGCTTTGGACCAAAGTTAGCTAAATTTTCATCCTTGTAATTTTGCACAATTCCACCCATGAGCTCCTTACATGTAGTGCATTCATCCCCATGCAATTTCCATGCTTCTGGTGGTTCTGCCCCTGCAGCTGACATATTCGCTAGTTCATTCACCTCATCTGGCAGAAGGCATTTTTTCTTTCACAACATCACATTTGATCCATTGATTAAAAATAACGCTGAACTCAAGAAGCCAAAGATGAATTTCTGCATTGTTAATTCAAGAAACACAGTTCCTCATTCCTCCCTCCACAATTTGTGGGAGGGGGAAACCCCGTATCTCACAAGATTTCAGAGGGCAAGGGGGGAGGCACGTTGCTTGGTTTCCAGACAATTCAGGAGCTGGATAGTCCCCTGAATATTTTTGTTTCAACATAGACAAACTGCTATCTGAAATTGGACGAGCACTGTTTTAGAAAACTGCAATATTAATAAAACATTTTAGAGGGGAAACGCAGCAGGAAGTTACTTCAGCACCTTGTTTGCTAGAGAAACTGGCAGTCACAGATCACACTAACAGAAGCACATCCTGTCCCCATCCTGCCACAGTCAACTTATCAAGGGCGTAGGTGTCTTCCTGGTAGCCTCTGCAGCATATGATAACATTGCACTAGAGGCCCAGAGGCAACTCATTCAGCTCTGCACTCTCCCCTTTGCAAGGGATCCAGGCAATATTTTCATGGGTCAAAAATTAAAATTCATGGGCCAAAAATTAAAATTCATGATAGGGCTGTTTTGGAGGGGGAAGATGGTTTAACCAGATCCTTGAAGCAAAGCCTAATGGCTTGCAAATCCAGTTAACACAACTCCTGTACATAAACCTTTCTGCTCCATTGTTTCAAAATACATGACGTTAGTGGGTTATCAGCACTGTGCACAAACATAAGCTCCTCCAAACAGATTTCTTTGCCTTGAGCCTCTATGCCTGCAGAAGAGTTTTGTGAATTATTCAAGCTGACTAAGCTTTCTGAACAGTATAAGCTGGTCCAATAAAACTATCCATAGCACTATTGTGCAGTTCACCTCCACAGGAGACCTTTCTCTTGCCAGATTTACTGCCCATAAAACCACACCCATACAATACTGTAGGAACTGCTTTCATCTTTCTCAATGCTTCAGAACATTTATTCATTGCTGGAGGAAGGAACAAATAAAATTTTGGCATCAGCAGTCAACCTCTGTGTAGCAGACTATGGCTGCCACTGAAGGTGACAAAGAGTGTAGGGTTACTGTCTCCAAAACTGGTATCCCTGTATCAAAGCTATCCTTCCCTTTCAATGGCTAGTTCAACTTACCTTTAATTCTTGGTGGACATTTCTCTACCCTGACCAGAAGCAGTTACTGAAGTGAAATGAGGACAGGGAAAATTGGACCACAAGGCCATCATGAGATATGGGAAGAGGGAACAACCTTTCAACCATGGCCTTCATTCCTTCCCAGAGTTTGGATTTTTTTTTTAATCTCTCCCCCCCCCCCCCCCCCCGCAACTGTCAGAAAACTATAATCTTTCTGGGTGATTCTGGGAGCTGTAGTCCAAAATGTAGCAAGCACTTCTAAACTCTGTTCCCTCAGGAAGAATCTGCCAGGAGCCAGGTCAGCAGTGGATGGAGCTGAAGCCAGTGTGGTATGGGGTGACAGGGAGGAAGGTGACACAGCTAGCAGGCTGCTGGAGAAAGGAATAGATGGCTTCTGTAGAGACCTGGTTCCTTTTCACACTATACAATTATAGCATACCCATTATTTGCATAGCCTTTAAACTGCCACAGTTCCACCTTCCAGAATCATTGGATTTTTAATTTAGCAAAGGGAACCTAGGATTCTCAGCCAGAGAGCTCCTCTAGTGTCTCTAAGGAAAGTAAAAAGACCAGATTTCCATAGGATGCAGCTATAGCAGTTAAACTGGAACCATAATGCTATACCTGTGAAAGGATTCATGAACTGACCATATGCAGGCAGGGTGACCAGATGTCCTCCCTTTCCCTGACATGCCCTACATTTCAACCTTCTGTCCAGGGATCTGGGAGGAATTCCAAAATGTCCTCCATTTTGAGCATGACTAAGAAGCCCATTTAGTAACATCAACTTTGCTGTTCCCTTTCAAGAAATGTGTCTACAGATGGCCCTCCACTTTCGCCTCTATCTCTCAACCACCTAGCTAGCACCACTTCCCTCTGCTTCCCTCCATTCTGAATCCAATGTTAAAATCTTCCTCCCTCACACTAGGCAAGAGGTGTTAGGGACTGGGAGAGAATTGGAGAGAGAGAAGAAGGGTGTGGGGAGAGGATTTTAACATCTGATTCAGAATGGAGGGAAGTGGTGCTAGGTGGCTGAGTTCTGGAAAGGGAGAAGGATGATGGGGAAAGGTTTTAACATCGAATAATGCCAACAACACATTTTAATAAAAGATACGTTCACCAGAAAAAGACAGTTGATAATAAAATACGGTATATGTAATATAGCTGTAAATAAAGCATATGAAATGAATTTATATTTATCTTAGTGTTCTTAACATTTATTTTTGAATGTCCTGCATTTTTCTTGAATGTCCTACATTTTGCAGTGCCTTGACCTCCTTTGCAATTATAACATCTGGTCACCATGTATGTAAGGGGATTCTGAAATTAGGTTAAGGTCCACAAGAGATTAGACTACTCTTTCTAACAGAAAGTCTTCAATATGATATTATGTTGGAATTTGACTCTAGGTTGCTAATGTGTTCAGTAATTTTAAGGTGGAAGAAAGAAATCAGCAGATTAATGCAAGTCAACAGGCCAAGGGTTGACAACTGTTGCTCTAACTAGGTTATCCTGTTTGATGGGAGGTTTATTTATTTTTTATTCATTTATATCCCACCCTAGTAGGCAACCAAGCTGCAGCATTTTAGACCTCATGTAGTTTCCAAACAGTTTCCAAAGGCAAACTCACATAGTGTGTGTTACAGTAGTCCAAATCGAATGTAATCTAGGCCTGTGTCACTGTATTCAGATCTAATGTCTCAATGAATGGGCTCAGCTGGTGCACCATTTTTAGCTGTGCAAAGACACTCCTGGCTACTGCTGTAACCTGGGCATCCAGGTTCAGATCTGAGTCTGGGAGCAACCCCAAGTTGCAAACCTGAGATTTATGGGGGAGTGTAACCCCATTCAACAGATTGAATCATTATTCTCTGATCTGCCTTTCAAATGAGCAGGAGCACCTATGATTTGTCTAGATTAAGTTTCAATTTGTTTGCCCTCATCTAGTCCATTACTGACATCAGACACCAGTTTAATACTGAAACAGCTTCCTTGGGGACAGATGGAGAGAAGAATTGGGCATCATCAGCATACTGGTGACACTGTACCCCCAATCTTGAGACAATATCTCCCAACACTTTCATGTAGATGTTAAGCAGTGCAGGGGACAGAACAGAACCCCAAGGGACACCACAGGCGAATGGCCAGGGCATTGAACTGGAGTCCCCGAGCAGCCCTTTCTGAGTGTGCCCCTCCAAAAAGGACTGAAGCCACTATAAAACAGTGCCTCCTATTCCCATCCCAGAAAAGCAGCCCAGAAGGATATCATGGTAAATGATATTGAAATCCACTGAGATGATGAGGAAGAAGGAGGGGGGGCCCCACTCCCTCTGTCCAGTTCCCAGCATAAATCATCCACCAAGGCAACCAAAAATGTCTCTGTCCCATAACCAGGCCTGAAGCCAGATTGAAATGGATCTAGATAATCCAGGAATCCCTGGAGCTAGGAAACCACAACATGTTCCAGAACCCTGCCTAAAAATGGAATATTGGAGACTAGTCGATAATTGTCTAACAAGGTGATGAATTTCTGAATTTCCCTTTGGTCATTTTAATGAGACAAGTAGGGCAAGGAGCTAATACAAATGTAGTGGCTCTTACCTTCCCAAGGATCCTGTCCACATCCTCAGGCTGCACAAGTAGAAAGGTATCAGATATTTATTGCATTGTTTACTGCACATTTCCTGCTGCAGCTTGGAAACAAATGTGTCTGTTCCTCCACAAATTGCCAAGAAAACCCCATTATAGCTTCACCTTAGGGTCATCACAAGTCAGAAATGACTTGAAGGCATACAACAACAACTCCAAGTGTTTCTGCTATCCCAGGATAAATCACCCTTCTGTAAAATTCTTTCAGTTGACTGCCAAGGTTCATAGAATGTATTTTGTGTTGATTATATTGATTGTTTGCAAAGCTATTCATAAAATCTGTTAAAAACTAAAAAAAACAACCAAAAAAACCCAAACAACAACAACAACAATTCATGTCTTATTAATTGCTGTTGCACTGTTGTTTTCCTTATTTGCTTCTGATTTAAATTTTAAAAATCTTGGAGTTATTTTTAAAAATTGCATTATATTTTTATATTAAAAAATTAGAAAGCATAGGTGATGGGATGGTGACTCTTATTTGTTCCAGGATTTGATCACTATCAATTTGGAAGAGACATCTCCACAGTAAGTGCCAGATTTTGCCACACACTGTAGGTATCCTTGAGTGTCATAAAGAGGCAACACTTCAACTTTCCTGCGACAGTATTCCTCACAGCCCAATTCCATGCATATTTATTTAGAAGCATGTCCTTCTGTGTTCAGTGGAGTTTACCTCCAAGGAAGCAGGCACAGGGCTACAGCCATCCCACTTTTATAAATTTATTTTAAAATTATTACCCCAATGTCTTAACATGAAAAGCTTGTTTACCTTTCCAATTCCACATGTCACACAAAGTAAGGGGATTCAAGGCTGCTAAAGAGACCATGTGAAAGAGACCATGAAGGTGTGATAATAAGGATAAGATATTTATGCTGGAAATGAAAACAACAGTGAAGAAAATAATAAGGGGAAGAGATTAGAGACCAATATTACTGGAAAATTCCAGGAGCAGGTACGTCTTCTGGTTTTGCCTATAACAGGCTGCAACCCTGTACGCACTGAGCTGGGAGCAAACTTCACTGAACTGATATTTATCTCTAAGTACATATACACAGGATAGAGTTTTGAAAATTCTGTGGTATCTTGAAAACTGACCAATATTTTGTCATAAACTTTTAGTGAGCAGAGCTCACCATGTCAGATGAAAAAAAGCAGGGGAAATAATGGGCAGCACTGACAACAAGAGATATAACTAAAATAGGAACAAAGAAGGGCAGACAATGATCATCCAGATGGGAAATAAAATCCCAACATAGCTTTGGGCACATATGAATATCAATACTATTTAAATTGGCATACCTTTCTAAAGATGTCTGTTTAAGACCAAGCTATAGTCAGAGCTTGGAAGTTATTGTTTTTGGACTAAAATTCCCAGTATGGCCACTGGGAATTGTAGCAAAAGATTAATACAGTCAGACGTTCTTATCCATGGATTTTTTATCCACAGATTCAAGCATCCATGGCTTCAAAATATTCCAAAAAAAAAAGTATAAATTTCTGAAAGCAAACCTTGATTTTCCATTTTATATAAGGGAAACCATTTTGCTATGCCACTGTATTTAATGGGACTTGAACATCCATAGATTTTGGTATCCACGGGGGAGAGGGTCCTGGGACCAAATCCCAGTGGATACCAAGAGCCCACTGTAACTTCTAGCAGAGTACTCTCAAATTGACATATTGTTCCAGCTAGTTTCAAAGCTACCTCTACACATGCTCAGCTACCTCTACACATGCATTGTTTCATTGTTTTATTGTTTGTTGCTGTTTTAAGTTTTGTTGTTTAATATTATTTTAAGGGGTGGGTGGGTTTTGAGATTGTATATTTTGGTGTTTTATTGATGTAAGCCGCCCCGATTGCATTTGCAGAGGGGCGGGATATAAATAAATATTATTATCATCATCATCATCATCATCATCATCATCATCATCATGCTCTTTCCATTATTTCATTTCTTTTATTGCTTGGGACTTTTCAGGGAACACGGGTAACTGCTTATACCAAAACATACAAAGAATCAAAGGTCCTAGTCCAACAAAGGTACTGCACTTAGGGCAAAAAACAAAAACAAAACAACAACAACAACAAACACCCTGAAAAAAATGAAATGCATAGATATAAGATGGGAGACATTTGGCTGAAAGAGACTACATGTGAAAGGAATCTAGAAGTCCTAGTACACCACAAGTTGAACACGAGTCAACAGTGTGATGTGGCAGCTAAAAAGACCAATGCAATTTTAGGCTGTATTAATAGAAGTATATTATCTAGATCAAGGGAAGTAATAGTGCCACTGTATTCTGCTTTGGTCAGGCCCCACCTGAAATACTGTGTTCAGTTCTGGGCACCACAATTCAAAAACGATGTTGAAAAACTGGAGCATGTCCAGAGGAGGGTAACTAAAATGGTGAAGGGTCTGGAAACCATGGCCTATGAGGAACGACTTAGGGAATTGGGTATGTTTAGCCTGGAGAAGAGGTGGCTAAGAGGGGATATGATAGCCCTCTTTAAATATTTGAAGGGATGTCATATTGAGGAGGGTTCTGGCTTGTTTTCTGCTGCTCCAGAGAACAGGACCTGGAACATTGGATACAAGCTACAGGAAAAGAGATTTCACCTCAATATTAGGAGGAACTTCCTATAGTGAGAGCTGTTCAAAAGTGGAATGCACTCCCTCAGAGTGTAGTGGAGTTTCCTTCTTTTGAGGTCTTTAAACAAAGGCTGGATGGCCATCTATCAAATATGCTTTGATTTTGGGTTCCTGCATAGCAGGGGTTTGGACTGGATGGCCCTTGTGGTCTCTTCCAACTCTATGATTCTATGAAGTCAAACACTATACAAAGAACTCACAAATCTTGAACAAAGGCATTTTGATAGCATGGGAAAACTTCTAGATACAGCTTTTCCTAAGCAGCTGCAACTCCTAACATTCCCTGCTAGTATGTCCTTTGCTGGCTGGAGCATAGGGGTGATTGAAGCACATCCAAAGTGCCAGGCTAGAAAGTCTGCTTATAGAAAGATCTTACTTTGCTCAATATGCACTTCTGTCCATAACTGCAACCTTTTACAAACAACAGACCTTATGTGACTTAATGCTAAAAATGAAGTTTTCACTTATGTTATCAACTAAGTTTTCATTAAGCTGCAACAGGACCTGGGTCCCACAATGGTATCTTGTGTAACCTCCTCAAAAATATGCAAATTCATTGTTGTCATTTGCAGCAGCTGTCTATTTATCAAACACTTCATCTGCAGTAATGGAAAATGCTGCTTATTACAGCAGATAATGCAACTCCTCAACACATCCTTTTGGTAGCTCAAGCAGCCATACAAATTCTTTCTTCAAAAGCAGCTGGAACATGCATTAATCATATGGCTCCAGATAGCATGCACGTATTTCTAGGATCCATCTGTGTTTAGCCAAGATAATTATGGATGAACAAAGAGTAAACTGCACTGACAAAATTACCACTAACAGTCCCCAGCAAGATTACCCCCCCCACACACACACACATACATTAAACCAGCTGTCTCCAACTTAGTACCTTCTGGCTGTGTTAGATTACATCTCCCATCATCCTCAGCCAGCTTGGCCACTCAAAACTCTACTCTGACATACCAGTTGAGGAAGACTTAGGTCCAATCCACACTGCCAAAACAATCCACTTTGAGACCGCTTTAACTGCTCTGGCTCAATGCTAGGGAATTCTGGGAACTGTACTTTTGTGAGACATTTAGACTTCTGTGTCAGAAAGAGCTCTGATGCCTCAATAAACTACAATTCCCAGGATTCCCTAGCACTGAGCCAGAGCAGTTACAGCGGTCTCACAGAGGATTACGGTATTTCTGCAATGTGTTTTGAACCTTACTTAACATTTTGGCAAACTGCATCCAAAGTTATATCTATCCATTACAGGGGTAGGCAACCTAAGGCCTCGGGGGCCGGATGCGGCCCCCCGAGGCCTTTGGACTGGCCCCAGGTCGGTCCTGCCGCCGCCACCGCCGCCCGCCATGATGATATTGATTATTGTTGTTATTACTTGTTCTTGGGGTTTTCTTGGCAAAATCTCCACAGGGGTTTTGCCATGGCTTTTCTGTGGCTGAGAGAGTGTGCATGCATATATTTTAATTTTTTTAAAATATTTATTTATTTATTTATTTTTGGTGCTTCGGCCCCCCAATTGTAGGAGGGACAACAACCCGGTCCCCGGCTCAAAAAGGTTGCCTACCCCTGATCCATTACCACCACATCTTCTTGCCTGTGACTAAAGGCCTAAGCAGACTGCCAGAAATAGTGCACATTAAATTGAGGCACTGCCCTGGCTCAGTGCTAGGGAGTCATGGAAATTGTATTTTTTTCTGGGACATTGAGCCTTCTCCATCAGAGAGCTCTGGTGCCACAATAAATTACAGTTCCCATGATTCCCTAGCACTGAGCCAGGGCAGTGCCTCAATTTAATGTGCACTATTTCTGGCAGTCTGCTTAGGCCCTAAATTGAACTGAATTGTGTTCCCAGCCTAACAGGATCCTTCCCCATGCATTGAGCATAGTCACCCTCTCCTTAGATGCCAGTCACAATTATTAATAAAATCAACACAGCTGAAACAGGTTCCCTCGTGAAGGAAAGGTTTTGCCTGGCAAAAGCTGAAGATAGCACAGGTTTAACAAATGCTGCTTTATTGTTGTAACCCTTTTAATTATGCTGGAAGCTACTTTACATCCCAATGCTGGGAGAAAGGCGGGATAGTAATCAAAGTGGCTACGTTTTTCAATGTGGCTATTCTCACTAGGTCATGAAAGCTCATGTAAAAATAAAAACCAGTCAGTCTTAAAGGTACATTCCTGGGATTTATAGTTTGTTGTGGCACCAGAGCTCTCCAACAGAGGTTAAATATCTCACAGAACTACTAAGCCCAAAATTCTACAGCATTGAGCCATGGCAGTTAAAGAGGTGTCAAATTACATTATTTTCTGTAGTGCAGATTAGACCAAAGTGCAATCTTCCAGACATGGTTGGACTTCAACTCCCATCCACCCTAACCAGCATAGCAAACAGTGATGAATGCTGGGGAGCTGTAGTCCAGCTGAAGGCCACAATTTGCCCAACCCTGGTCTGTATGAAGACTGCTGACAAAATCTGTATCTAGAAAATATTTAATAAAAGTAAGCAAGCTTTGCTGCAGTTTAATAAAATATGCTCTTTTGTGGGTCCCTGTCATGAGTTTACAGTGCAAAAGGGTATTGACTGATACCTGGATGGGGAACTGAAAAATTGCTTTCCCCTAAATCTGCACTGTTATTTAAGAGAAAATAATTGCACACCTGCTTTGAAGGAACATACAATATGTATGAGGAGCAGAATACAAGTAGCATGCCCAGTATTGGGAGAAATAAACTCCACAACCATCCAGAGAGAGAAGATAGTTGACACCCAGGCCTGCATCCTTCCCAGGTCGCTAAAATCCTTCCGAGGTCGCTAAAATAAGTACCCAACTTTGGGGGGGGGGGCAATGAGCTTACAGTTGTAAACCACTTAGACATCCCATAGTGTGAAATGAAGCGGTATATAAATGAAGCTGCTTTTCATAGTAAATGCCATGCTTGTTAGAAACAAGGGGGGAATTAAAATCCATCAATACATAGTATAGGGTTTGTCTCATACACACACCTCCACCACTCCTACACAGTACAAAGGCCAAAAGGTGCTTGTAAGTAACCCAAGGGAAGCAGGATGTAATTCTGCCCCCTTCCATCATCATCCCCCCAGACTTTCCAGGTCAGATAAATTCAAATGCCAGTATTTGAATTTAATAGTAGCCATCAATGCTTATTAGTTGTGGTGGCTATGTGTTTCCTCCAGTGTCAGAGACAGTGTGCCTCTTAACATCAGTTGCTGGGGGAATATAAAGAAGAGGACACCCACTGCCTTCCCCTCTTGCCTCCAGGCATCTGGGTTATTATCACTGTGGGAAACAGGATGCTGCATTAGATAAGTGATCTGAGAAGAGCCCTGCTGGACCAGAGCAATGCTCCCTTTCAGTCTTTTGGTAATGTTCAGCTGCTACACTGTACACATTTGCAAATCCTGTAACCTGCAAATTCCCTGTGCACAGGCTGCAAAGTTTGACTCCAGTACATATATATCCCTATGTGTGTGTGCACTGGGATGAGTGTTGGACTAGGACTCTGAGAGACCAGGGTTTGAATCCCTGCTTGGCCATGGAAATCAGCTGCCTGACCCTGTCTGTACAAGCCACACTCTCTCAGCTTCTCAAAGGAAGGCAATGGCTAAACTCCTCTGAACAAATCTTGCCAAGAAAACCCTGCAATACAGTCAGGGTAAGTCAGAATCAACTTGAAGGCACATGACAAAAACAGTGCATTGGCTTGCAGGATCCATCCCTTCGTTATTTTAAAGCCAACAGGGCAGTATTTAATATCAGGCCATACTGCATGTGCAGATCTCTCCCTCCTTTCACTTCAAAAGTTACCCACATCGTGTTGGAGTTTCACGCGTGTGAATCGGTAAACAAATAAATCCTCAAGGGAGGTTGGAAGGAAGAGAAAAGGGGGTTTTCCTTTACTGAGGAGGGCTGTTATCAACTACTATCCACACCGATATGCAAAGGGACCTTGCAGCACTGAGAAAGTTGATAGCATGAGCTTTCCTAGATTTGCACCTCCTTCCAGAGGATCTTGCAGCACCTTTGAGACTAAAAAGAAAGAAGTTGGTGGCATGAGCTTTCCTAGACTTGAGGCTGCTTCCTCAGATGAATTATCCACCTCCTTCATTGCAACGCCTCACTTCCTCGTAAGCCCCCCCCCCAAAAAAAGTTCCACTTTCTTCTTCTTCTTCTCAAGGGAGCGAGCGGACGACGGAAGGCGCGCCGCTGTTTAGACCCCCAGCAGGGCTAGATTCCCATGAAGCCCACTGGGTAATCTTGGGCAGGTCACACTCTCTCAGCCTCAGGGGAAGGCGGCAAAGGCAAACCCCCTCTGAACAAATCTCGACAAGAAAAACCCATGATAGGGTCGCCCTAAATAAGTCGGAAACAACTTAAGAGGCACACACCCAACAACAAACCAACAACAACAACAAAAAAGGCCCCAGGTGTGATGGGCTTCTCTTCTTCCCCCGTGAACCCAGGGTGATAACCTCCTTTCCCAGGACGTGTCCTACATCGTTTCAACCTTCTGTCCGGGAGGAATTCCGAAATGCTCTCCATATGTCGCAGAGCCAGGAAGCATGCATGTACATTGTTTCTAGGGGTCTTTCCCGCTTTTCTTCAGCCATGTGCGGTGGTCGCCCTCTCTGAAGCACACCCACACCCACAATGCCCGGGTTGTGTGTGTGTGTGTGTGTGTGTGTGTGTGTCTCCCTCCCTCCTTCCTCACCTTGTAGACCTTGCCGAAGGCCCCGTCGCCCAGCTCCCCGAGGATCTCCCAGACTTCGTTGGGGTCCAGGTCCCGGCGCACGTGCTCATAGTCCCTGGAGCGCCGCTTGTCCAAGTGGGAGAGGCGCAGGATGCGGCGGAAATTGGCCAAGGCCATGCCCTCTCCCCACCAGAAAAGCCCCCAGGAGGGAGAGAGAGAGAGAGGGAGGGAGGGAGAGAGAGAGGGAGTGAGGAGCCAAGGGGGAGCTCCTCCTCGGCTCTTCTGCCACAAAACCTGCCTGGGACTGGGGAGAGGAAGGGGGACCTCCTCAGCTCTTCTACTACAAAACCCTCAGGAGAGAAAGGGGGGGGGGGGGGAAGGAGAGGAAAAAATGGGACCCCCCTCAGCACTCCCACCATAAACCCCTCAGGAGAGGAGAGAGGGAAACGTGGGAGCTCCTGGGCTTTTCTACTACAAAACCTGCCTGGGACTGGGGAGAGGAAGTGGGGGAAAGCGGGACCTCCTCAGCTCTTCTACTACAAAACCTTAAGGACAGAAAGTAGGGAAAAGAGAGGGAAAAGTGGGGTCTCAGAAAAGAAAGGGTGGGGGAAAAGAGAGGAAAAAGTGGGACCTCCTCAGCACTCTCACTACAAACCCCTCAGGAGAGAAAGGAAGGGGGGAAAAAAGGGGGGGCCTCCTCAGCTGTCCTCTCACAAAACTCTCGGGAGAAAAAGGAAGGGGGGGGGGAAGAAATAAAAAAGTGGGACCTCCTCAGCTGTCCTACCATAAAACTCTTAGGAGAGAGAGAGGGAGGGGGGGGGAAGAGGGAAAAGTGGGGCCTCCCCAGGTCTCCTCCCAAAAAACCCTCAGGAGAGAAAGTGGGGAAGAGAATGGGAGGAGAAGGTGGGGGACCCCCCACCGCAAAGCCCTCAGGGGGCAGAGACGGGGGGGGGGAGAAGAGGCAGTGCCTGGGGGACCAGGGAGCCCCCCCCCCGCCCTTGCAAGGAAAGGGAGCCTCGGAGCCAAAGTCCGGGGGCTCCCTGGCTTCTCGGTCCGCTCCGCAGGAAGGGAGGGAGGGAGGGAGGCAGGGAAGGCGGGGTCCTGGTCTCCCGGGCGGCAGCTGGAGCCGGTGGCCTGGCAAGAGCCGCTCCAGCCGGAGGACCCAGAGAGGGAAGGAGGCGCAGGGACAGCCAGCCTCCGCCTCACCTGCCCACGGGCTCCGGCGCTCTCGGACCTCAGACCCCAGTCCCAGGCAGGGAAGCAGGCAGGAAGGCAAGAGCCGCCCCGACGGACCCCTCCGCCCTCCGCCCTCCGCCCTCCTGCTGGCTCCGCCTCGCCTCAGACGGCACGGTCCTCCTTTTCCAGGACCCGTCCTCCCTTTCAGCCCTCTCTCTGTGTTCAGGAGGAATCCCCAAGTGTCCTCCGTTTGGAGCAAGACTAAGCACAGGGCAGGCACGTCCTCCATTTATTTCAGCCTTCTGTCCCCAAAGGTCCTTCCTCATTTGGAGCATCACTAAGAAGCACGAATTTAATTATCTATATAGGACTGATTTATTTATTTATTAGTTTTTGTTTGGTAGCGTCCTCCGTTGTTCTTTGGTTGTTGTTTTTGTTTGTTTGTTTTGTTTGTTTTGCGTCGTCCTCCATTTGAGCGGGGCTAAGAAGAATGGATCTACATTTCCATGAGAGTTTGGAGCTTTTTGTTTTGTCATGTCCTGCGTTTTTGTTTGTTTTTTGTTTTTTCCCTTGCGCGTCCTCCATTTTGAGCATGGCTAAGAGGAGATTCATATGTGGATGTTTTTAGCTTTTGTTTGGTCACCTCCTCCCCTTTTTCTTGCATGTCCTTCATTTTGAGCAGGGCTAAGAAGCAGCAATTTACATTTATAGTACTGTTTGTAACTTTTGGGCCTGTACAGACTGCCAGAAATAATGCAGCTTGCATCCTCTTTAACTGCCCTGGCTCAGGGCTAGGGAATCATGGGAACTGTAGTTTATTGTGGCACCAGAGCGCTCTGACAGAGAAGGCTCAATGTCTCAGTAAAAAAAAACACCTACAATTCCCATGATCCCCTAGCCTTGAGCCAAGGCAGTTAAAGTGGTCTCGAGCTGCATTATTTCTGGCAGTCTGTAAAGGCCCTTTTGTTTTGTCATGTTCTACATTTGTCTTGACTGTCCTACATTTTTCGGTGCCTTCTCCTACTTTGTGGCGAGGACAGCTGATCACCGGGTTTGTTCAGAGGCAGGGTGATCAGCTGTCTTAACCGCAAAGTAGGGGAAAGCATCACAAAATGGAGGACATTACAAAATAAAAGCTAAAAACACTGTCATAAAAGTAAGTTCATGCTTCTTAGTGATGCTCAATAATATGGAGGACATTTTGGAATTCCTCCTGGACAGAAGGTTGAAATGTAAGACATGTCCTGGAAAAGGAGGGCGTCTGGTCATCTTGTTCAGAGAAGGTTTGCCATTGCCTTCTCCTGAAGCTGAGAGAGTGTGACTCACGCAAGGTCACCCAGTGACTGAGCTGGGACTCAAACTCTGATCTCCAGAGTCATACTCCAACACTCAAACCAGTATGTCACACTGGCTTTTATAGTTCAGTACAATCACATCTAAAATCCACAAAATTGGGATGCCTTCATTGGATCAACCAAAATACATAAACTATGCATTGTAAACTTTCAAAGCTCCACTGGCTTCTTCCATCAAGCAAAGGCGTTAAAAATAATACAGGAGGGGGGAAAAGGTTTTACAATGTTAGCCTGCATTTTATTAAGATGTCCGTGATGTTGTTCTGAGTATGAAGGGATATCTATACTGGCAGGCACACACCCACTGGCCTTGTGGTACTGGGAGACAAAGCATTTTAAAGTCCAGGAAATTTAAATTCTATTAGCAAAACAAAAAGGTACTTCCTATACAATCCAGGATGCCTCAGTCCTTTGTGAGGCCACAAATCTCTTTATTAGGCAGAGAACATCTCTCAAAAAGTCTCCATGCTTTTGGATTAGGAAAATTGTAGGAATTTAAATTCTAATGGAATTTAAATTTCCTGGGCTTTAAAATGCTTTGTCTCCCGGTACCACCTGAATAGGAGGAGGAGTGGTCGGCCTTCATAGATATTCCTCCATACTCAACCACCACCATCTTGACAAAATGCAGGGCTGTGACTAACATCTTCAGTTTTATCCCCCCTGTATGATTTTTAGCACACCTTTACCTGATGAAGAAACCAGTGGAGCTTCACAAACCTGCAACATATACTTTATGTATTTTGGTTGGCCCAATAAAGGTATGGCTATTTTGTGAATTTTGAATGTTATTGCACTTCTCTTTATCCCTGGCATTGTCTCAGATGAGAAGATGAAGAGGAGCCGAGTCAAGGAAAGGTGTGTGTTCTACATGCATTTGGGCTTCAAGTTCGTTCCCAAAGGGGCTTTGAAGAGTCTGCTCTTGAATTTCACGCATTCTTTCCAATGACTGTTATTTATTACTCAGGGGTCCTTTTGGGCAGGAAGGTAAAAGTTAAATCTTTACTTTGGAAGTTTATTGTTAAAACGCAAGAGGAGAGACTGTCTCTCACCAAGTGGCAAGGATGTGGCCAGTCAGCAGAATTACTAGGTGAAGAGACTCCAATGTGTGTAACAATCTGTGAATTGTTATGCACATTGATCTATACCAAGAAAGCAAGTTCTGGGATCATGTAAGAGCAATTAAATGGCAAAGTACCCCTGAAGCACTGGATTTTGCTTTGTGTGGTAAGAGCTGCGGTTTCACACTTTCAGTGGCTTGGCAGTAGCAATTCATACTTAACAGGCTCCAGATAATTTAAAATATGGATAGAAGAGCCCCTTTTTACCTACTCCCAAGTATGGCAAAGTGTACAGTTGACCTTTGGTATCTGCTCAAGTTTAATTCCAGGACCCCTGTGGATACTAAAATCCATGGATGTTCATGTTATATAAAATGGCAAAATCACGGTTTGTTTTTTGGAATTTATATATTTAAACACATATTTTTAAACTGTAGATGCTTGCATCTGTGGATTAAAAGCCTGTGGATATGGAGGGCTAACTGTACTCCATCTTAGCACACTGAAGCTTACCTGAAAAAAGTACTGAAGAGGAAGCATGGGGTAAGGATGTGTATCTATCAGCAGAGTCCCCCTAGTGCCCCGAAAGAGTTCACCAAGGATTCAGCCAAGAAGGTATGTCATAACTATACTCAATAGTGACTTGTTAAATCTCTTTCTCCTGGGGCCTTGTGTTGCCCCTTGTCTTTCCATCTTCCTCTTACTGTTTTCTGAGGCTCTCTGTCTTCCTCTTTTGACACAAATGCCTCCATAGGCAGCACCATGCGTCTCTCTTACCTGACACATTGGTTCACAAAAGTCATTGTGACATGAGGGACCAGCTCTTGACCTGAATTCTTACAGGGCCCCCATCCGCTGCCTCCACTGTTAACGCCATTAGCTGAGCGGTCCTGATGTCACAATGGGATTTGTAGCCTTGTGGCTTCTCGTGTGGTTGAGATGTTGCAGTGTGTGTTGGGTTAACTGCCTTCAAGTCAGTCTCGACTTATGGCTAACCTTATAAAGGCAACAGCTTCAAGACACCCTGTACTCCATAGCTCTGTTAATGTCTTGCAGACGCAGTACCATGACATTTGATTGAATTTATCCATATGTAGTGCAGTCTTCCCCTTTTCCTACTGCTTTTTGACTTCCTAAGCATTATTTTTCTAGTGAGTCATGTCTTTTCATGATATGGCCAAAATACAACAACCTCAGTTTAGTCATTGTGGTTTACAGGCTTGATTTGTTTTAGGATCTATTTGTCTGTATAGAACTCCATGGTATCTGTGGTATGCTTCTCCAACACCACATCTCAAATTAGTTGATTTTCTTCCTATCAGCTTCTTATCAGATGAGGTAGAGAAATCTGATTTTGCCACGTGAATGATATTGCATATAGACTATAGGGTGGACAACCTCTGGTGCCCTCTGGATATTTTGGATGACAGCTACAGTAGTGTAAGCCCCAGCCACCATGGTCACTGAATGGGAGTTGTAGCCCAAAATATTTGGAGGACACCAGTTTACTTCCTTTCTAACAATACTGTGAGTCCAGATGTGTACAGTGGAGCATTTTTGTTACTTATACATGTGGTGGACAAATGCAAGATACTAGGGACATCTAGAGGAATGAGATTGGAAGTGCATAATTTGGTGTTACATGTCTTTTGTAGCAAATTGTTTTGAGCTTTACTAATTGAACTTTTGGGAGTGGGTTATTTTCTGTGTTGGAACTAGGTGTAATTCTAGGCCTCCCAAATAGTTGTTTCAGTGCCAAACTCTGACACACATTACAGCTTTAGCATAAGCTTTATTGGTGGTAAATGATGCAACAGATGACCTACAGCAAAGAAGCATTCCAGCCCTTTTGCAGATAAAGTCTTCAAAGCCAATGGTAGAATTGGGCACCAAACTAATTCTACCCAGAAAATGTCCAGCAATAATCATATTCTCCATCACTGTCAATAAGGGGCATCTGGGTTGAAGTGCGCACCCCTGAGGCTAATGGAAGATAGGCTCCCAAGGATTATAGAGTGCAGAAGCAGAGAAAATCAAAGTGTGCAAGCATGATCCATTTCTCTGCTAATAGCAATGAAAACTGCACATGCAGGTTAGCAACAGAGGAAAATTTACTCCCCAACTCCATTCCTACTTCATATCTTTCCCCAGCTTCAAACCACCAAGCTAATCCAAAAAGTATAAACAAGGTCACCAATACTAATGAACTTTCTACCTGCACTGGACAGATGTAAACTTTTGGCCATGATGCCAGCAGATTTCAAAACCACTCTCCCTGACAGCAAAGGTTCAACTCACTGACATCCCTGCTTGTAATTTGGGAGTGGAGCGATGCAGAGCCAAAGCAAGTAAATTTGCCCCTTTTTTCTTGTTTCTGCCCTATCCTCCTTTCCATTCGCTTCCTAACTTGCAGGTTGATGATGAAGGGACATATTACTCTTGCACAGACCTTGGGCCAAAACAGACTGCAGGAATAATCCAGTTTGAGACCACTTTAACTGCCCTGGCTCAATGCTACGGAATGCTGGGAACTGGGGTTTTGTGAGACATTTAGCCTTTGTCAGAGAGCTCTGGTGCCACAACAAACTACAGTTCCCAAAATTCCCTAGTACTGAGCCAGGGCAGTTAAAAGTGTTTCAAGCTGGATTATTTCGGCAGTCTGTTGCAGTCCCTTGTTTGCTCAGCTCTGTGTGTGTGTGTGTTTTGGGGGGGGGGGGGGCTTTTGAAATTAGCTGAGGCCCAAAAGGCAGCCCTGAAGGTAACAGCATTTGGTGCAGTCATGCTGGCCACATGATCACTGGAGTAGTCCTTGGACAATGCTGGCTCTTCAGCTTAGTAATGAAGATGAGCACTACCCCCTATAGCCAGTCGCGACTGAACATTCATGTCAAGGGACTGACTACTTTTACCTTTAAGACCTAAGGGCCCCCAGTCACACATGCACACCCATTTAAGAGATCAAACATGCATCCAGAAGATTCACAGTAGAATTCGGGGGGGGGGGGGGAATCCTTTTAAAAATTAAGTTTGATACTTAATGTAGGGATCAGGAAACCCTGTAAATTGGACTAAATATTTGAATAATGGAAGGAAAAATTAAAGAATTAAAACCAAGTCACTCCCTCCAAGAGATGTAGAATGCACAGGTCAGTATTTATTCCCAGAGACTGATTTCTAGGTGATATTACGTCACAAATATCTTGAGATGGATCTCACTAATATTATACATAGTAAGAATACTGATAAATTACCCATTTATTTTGTGTATTATCCCACCCCATTGTTGTTGTTGTTGTTGTTGTTGTGTGCTTTCAAGGTGTTTCAAACTTACGGTGACCTAAGGGGACCCTATTATGGGGTTTTTGTTGGCAAGTTTCTTAGAGGGGGTTTGCTATTGCCATCCTCTTAGGCTGAGAGAGTGTGACTTGCCCAAGGTCACCCAGTGAGTTTGCATGGCTAAGCCGGTATTCGAACCCTAGTCTCCAGAGTCACAGTCCAATGCGCACACTATTACACCACACTGGTTCCCACCCCTGTCTCATACCAAATCTTCCATGGCAGAAAGATCATGGTAGTCCCATTTTGAACACCAGAGACCTCCTGCATTCCCTCCCTGTTATCATACTGTTCCAGTTCCAAGATGGAACTCCATGACTGTGACACAGGCATCGCCTGGAGTAACAGCAGAGTTCCACTGGTGAACAGAATTCATTGGTGGCAAGATGAAACTGAAACCAAGATGTTTCCTGCACTTCTTATGCTTAGATAGAATGTATTGTTTATTATCTGTTAGAAATGCTAGAGCCCTGACAACCTACTTTTCTCTCCTTGATGTTCATAATAGGAATGCTTTGAATAGTAAGTACAATAGAGCAGTTAATTTAAGGCTGCAAAGGTGCAAACTACAATTCCAACATACCGTAATCCAGGGACTGGCAACCTACGGCCCCCGGGCCGGTTAAGGCCCAGGTTGCCGGACTTACCAGCCCAGGCTGATCCCTGCCATCGCTGCCGCCCGCCACCGCCGCGGTGCATTTTCTCTTCCGTGAGGCCGTGTGCGCCACGGCTGCCATTTTGAAAATCAAAATGGTGGCCGCGGCGCGTTTGCGCATGCGCAGGAGTACTGCACATGTGCAAACGAGTCGCGATTGCCGTTTTGGAAAACAAAATGGCGGCCGCGACTCGTTTGCACATGCGCAGTACTCCTGCGCATGCGCAAACGCGTTGTGGCCGCCATTTTGATTTTCAAAATGGCGGCCACGGCATGCGCCGTGGCGGTGGTGGCGTGCGCGGGGGGGTCGCACATGGTGGCAGAGGGTGCGCACCGCCATTCCCCCCCCCCTCGGCCCAGCAGAGACCTGGGCTTCGGGGAACCGGCCCAGGTTGCAAAAAGGTTGCCTACCCCTGCCGTAATCTCTCTGTTGCTATTGGTCAGATCCATAATGAATGTGTCTTGTTTTTCACTCTTAAGTGTGAGAAAGCAGCAGGATGGGATAAGGAAGCTGAGAATGCTGGAGGATACTTTGGGTAGCCATAGCATTATTGAAGAGTTTAATATCTAAAGACAGCCCTACTGGACTGATTCCTATTGTTGTTAACTGCTCCCAAGTTGATCTCAACCCATGGTAACCCTGTGGATGAGACATCTCCAAGACTCCCTGTCCTCCACTGCTCTGCTAAGTTCCTGTAAATTCATACTCGTGGCCTCTTTAATAGAGTCCATCCTGCTAGCATGTATCTTTCCTCTCATTCTGCTTCTCTCCACCTTTCCTAGCATTCTTGTTTTTTTTCCCCCCCCAGTGAGTCATGTCTTCTCATGATGTGTCTGAAGTACGACAGCTTCAGTTTTGTCATCCTGGCTGCCATGGAGATTTTTGGCTTGATCTGCTCTAGAACCCATTTGTTTGTCTTTTTGACTGTCCGTGGAATCCTTAGCACTCTTTACCAGCATCACATCTCGAATGAATTGATTTCCCCCTGTTTTCTTTCTTAACTGTCTTAACTTTCTTTCTTAACTTTATTCCTATATCGATCATCCAATCTAGCATGACTGTTTCCAGTGGTGGGCAGCCAGGTTTATCTAGGAAGTTTATAAGCAAAGCATGAGGCAACACACACTTCTTTGTTTATCCCACACATCTGTTATTCGGGGCCTCAAATAGGTGTCAAAGCACACTCATATGCACAACAAAGTCTAATGCTAAATCCATCTAAAGCAGTAGAATGGGATTGAGTAATTAAAGTACAGTATAGGCAGGAGATCCAAAGAGCTGAAACCTTCCCCTGCTTGTGCTTCCATCCCCTGAAAATATTTTAAAAAAACCAGGTGTTCTCACTTTCCAAAAAGCAGTTTTGGAGAAGAATGCACTGATGAATACAAAGTTCAACTCTCTGCTCCCATCTTGCAATTTAAACCATCTCTCTTTCACCTTATGTGACCCAATAAGGACTCTTCACTGTCAATACTACGGTAGTTGCAGTCTTTATCTCCTTGAATTCTTGCATATTCTGGACCAAAAGTAGAGGGGTGAGAAAGTCTGTTCTATATTCCCAAAGCTTTCATATGTGTCTCCTTTTTGTATATCTAGTATTTGAGTACTGCTGGTCTTCCTGCAAATTCATTAGTGCTACATCAAGCAAAGTCAAGTCCCAGTCTCCTTCATAAGTACTATAGCAGGGGTAGGCAACCTTTTTGAGCCAGGGGCTGGGTTGCTATCCCTCAGACAATTGGGGGCCCCGAAGCACCAAAAATAAATAAATAAATAAATATAAATAAAAATATATATTTTTTAAAAATTTAAAAAATTTAAAAAATATATGCATGCACACTCTCTCAGCCCCAGAAAAGCCATGGCAAAACCCCTGTGGAGATTTTGCCAAGAAAACCCCAAGAACAAGTAATTACAACAATAATCAATATCATCATGGCAGGCGGCAGTGGCAGCAGGACCAGCCTAGGGCCGGTCCAAAGGAGGCCTTAGGTTGCCTACCCCTGTACTATAGTATAGCCGAATCCAGTCTGGATCAGAATTTTATGCTATATACTCTTTAAAAACAACAACAATAGATGAGACAGGGTAAAGAAGGCACTTTGAGCAACATTTTGGCTCTTCTGCTTCATCATAACTATTTTTGATAGAGAACATATTATCACTGTGACAACCATTGTGTTATTCAACAATATGAGTTGAACAAAAATAATAATAGAGGAGGTCCTTTCCGAAAAATAATTGGAAGATATCTGTTTCAATATATTATCTTGTGTCTCTTGCCTCTGTTAATAATCATTCAGCCTGCCTGTTAATCAGTGTTCCTCTCTGTACTATGAATTAGAACATATTTCATATACCGGTATACATGAATAGTGAATTATATTAATTAGATATTTTGAATGCACTAGGCCTAATCCAACATTGTTTTCCAGATCTGCAGTTTTACAATTTTCTTCATTATATAACTAACCTGACCAAAGCTCAGATCATGCTGGTGTTTGACTTGCTGGATTGGAATGGAAATGGAGAGGTCAGCTTTGATGAATTCTACATGTTGGTGTGCATCATAATGTCTCATGAGGCAAGTTAACATAGTTTCTGTAGGTGTGTACGTATATAGAAAAAGTCTGTTTTGTAGTGGGTTGTACTGAACATCCTATGAGCAAACTTCCAGGGAATGCAACAAGGCTTACTCCCTTTCTTATGCTCTATGCACACACTACAGTTGCTAAACTGAAAACTGGAGAGGCCTTCTGTATCTTTAATAGTTATATAGAACATCAACAATTTAAGACAGGGGTAGGCAACCTTTCCCCTTTAAGGGGCCGAGGGACTTCAGCTCCCAGAAGCCTCAGCCATGTTGGCCAATAGTCCCATGTTGGCCAATAGCTCCTGGGATTCTGGGAGCTGAAGTCCCTCGGCCCTTAAAGGGGAAAGGTTGCCTACCCCTGATTTAAGATATGCGGATGACACCATATTACTAGCAGAAAACTTTGTCTTGGTACAATTACTCAGGAAGGTCAAGAAAGAAAGTGCAAAGGCAGGCTTGCTGCTGCACATAAAGAAAACAAAATAATGTCCACAGAGGACCTGCCTAATTTCACCTAGACAATGAGGAAATAGTTAAAGAATTTTCATACCTTGGATCAAACATTGAACAGAATGGAGACTGTAGTGAAGAGATAAGAAGAAGATTAGGAACGGGAAGGGCAGCAATGAAAGAACTAGGCAAGATTTACAACTACAAAGATGTACAATTGAGCACTAAAGTTAGATTCATCCAAGCCATGATATTCCCATCACCATGTACGGATGCAAAAGCTGGATAGTAAAGGAAACTGATAAAAAAAGAAAGAAACTAATTTGAGATGCGATGCTGGAGAAAAGTGCAAAGAATACTGTGGACAGCCAAGAAGACAAATAAATGGGTCCTTGATCAGATCAAGCCTGAAATATCCCTAGGAGTCAAGAGTACAAATTGAGGCCACTGTATTTTGGCCACATCAGGGGAAGACATGACTCATTGGAAAAGACAGTAAGGAAGAAGGTAGTAGAAAGGGAGGAAGACCACATGCCAGATGGATAGACTAAATTAGGGGAGGCCACAAGCATGTATCTGCAAGATTTAAGCAGAGCAGTGTCTTGGAGAAGTCTCATCCACAAGGTCACTATGTGTAGAGATCAACTCAAGAGCAGTTAATAACAACAAGAAACTTTAGCAGGCATTGCTTGTGAGACAGCCAGGCAGCATCTGCTGAAATTCCTTCTGCACAAAAATTAAAGATACAATGGCTGTCACCAGTTTTCGATCTGGTAACCTATCAGACCTGCTTCAGAGGTTATCTTCCTAACTTTCAAAAGCAGATTTAGGGAGTGCACAAGAGAAGGAAGAATCCATTCCATCAGTTATTTTCATTCCACTGGCAGACAGCCAACATTGGCTACAACCCTATATTCTAAGCTATATTTAACTTAATGTTTGTCCAGTTTGATTTGAGATATTAAATGAAATATGGAGGGACTTACCTGTAGGTAGAGAGAATACAAATGCCCACCAAGAAAATAAATCTGGTTCTTCATAATGGAAAGGTTCTGATGTATATTCGGATCTTTGTAAACCATGATCTATGAAACCAGTAACAAATGTCAGGCTTGCATATTTATCCCTCCTTCTACTTACCTAGTACACACCTCATGCTCCAGCACAGAGATCCTGTTTTGTTTAAACCAGAGAGTTCTTCTGGGATCTGTAATAGATATCTTTGGTTTAATATCGGCTCCCTCAGCAGGACCAGATTCTGGCTTAAGATCTTACTTAGCAAACCAACTGACACTATACTAGAAATTCTTCATTGCAATCAGGATGGGACCTTGATTTTCACACTTGTTTCAAACTATGATTGGTAAAGTCAGGAATATGATGTCTAAACTTGCCCATTAACTTTAGGCAAAGGATTGTGAAAGAAAAACCAGAAAGTGTTCTGTCACATTGACATTTCTGCATCTGATTTCATGTAATAGTGTCAGGTACAATTGCTTTTATTGAAATCTCTAATTTGCAAACTTGTCAATAGCAACAGAACCAGTCTACTTCAAACTAAAAACAAAAACAAATACTTGGAATGAAAGTGAAAGCATATAAAATGATACATGTTACTTTGAGCAAGTTTCACTATCAGGAACCTACTGGTCTGGAGGAAGTCAAACAGTGGTGTCACTATGGTTGGCATCTCCTGGTGTGGTAACTCATGATGTGACCCACATGCCCCATTGATCTACCCCCTTACAACACTATACAGAATCCTTAGTAAGGTTTCTGTACTAATGTTACTCATAAATCATTATTCCCATATATCACTGAATGTAATGGTAACTGTTGTGACATCAGACATCTAGCAAAATTAAAATTATACCTTTAAATTACAATATCATTTGCAAAGCCTAAATGTATTTATATGTACATCGTTTCATGTGGACATTTGGTAAGATTTGATGTTTTTAAATAAAATTTTAAAGAATGTTTTTTTTAAATTTTAATTTAACATTTTTTAAAACAAATTTATTTTTAAAAAATACTTAAAAAAACACCTGGGGACTCTCCTTTCTCCTCCCACTGAGCCTCACCTCACTCACACCATCTCTTCAGCATTTTGAAGGAATGCAAGCAAACGCCACAGCCTGTTTCTTCCAAAAGGAGATGTTTGGGAAGCAATGGTATCACCCTCCTTTAGGGTGTCATCTGGTGTGGCCTGCACTCCTCCTCACACACCCCTGAATTCAACTACTCTTTTTAAAAGATAATATTGGTAGTCTGAAGTAGACATGCCTTGTCTGGTGTGAGTCTTAAGTTCTTTCATTGTCTCCAGGCCTTGGGCAGCAGCTCAACCCCCAACCTTTTGCTCTCCAGATGTGTTGAGTTAGAACATCAATCATCCTCTGCTAGCACAGCCAGTGTTATGCTGTATGGGGATGATGAAAGCTGTAATCTTACACATGCAGTGGGTACCAGGTTGGACAAGCCTGCTGAATAGGATTTCAGCACAAAGGCAGGACGAGATTTGAAAAGGCTGGTTATGGGGATGTCCTTTGAATGCAAAATCCCTGCCTTCCCATACCTGCCACTCCTTTTGTGGTGTATGGTCTTTCCCAGCCTCTCTAACTGTTCTGGAAGCCTGCAGTGTTGTAGACTATTCAGGCACATGTATGTGTCCTTGAGCTTACAGAAGCAATAACATGCATTTACAAATGGCTTACAATACTGAAGGTGTCAATGGTAAACAGAGAGGGAAAGTTCTAAAGTGCATGCAAGCTATTTATAAAAACAAAACAAAACAGAATACCACGCAACGCTACTAACCTCTTATCTACTTTGGCTTTGCATTGCTGGAAGTTTGCCAATCCAGTATTTTGTGTTGGGAAATTACTAGACCAGCACATTAATGTCCCCATACGACTGATAAAACTAAAGAAAGCAGAGGAGCTCAAGTGGTCAGTGTGGGGAAGAGGGATTTCAATTTCAAGGTAGGGTTTGACTAAGGAACATGTCCTGACCCCACTGTAATTATTTCCAGATTCTCTAAAAGTCATAACAATTTACCAATTCCCTTTTCTGAGTAAGGAGACTAAGGGGCAATACAGTCCGGGCAAAAGGGCCGTCCTGGGGGTGGAGTTGGGGCGTGGTGACCACATGCCAGCTGCCCCAACTCCGCCCTGATGCCGTTGTCATGCCGTGCGCCTCACCTCATGGCAGGCGGCATCAGGGCGCTCCCATGGTGCAGCGTTCAGACACCAGTGCTCGTTGGTGAAGTTTCCTATGCTACAGCATTTTGATAAAATGTTTCCACTGCTGTGGTGTAGTGGTCTGAGTGCTAGAGAGTATGACTCTGGAGGCTACAGCTCAAATCCCCTCAACCATGAAAAACCACTAGGTGACTGGAATGTGCATATACGGGACACTGAAAGCATCTATTCTACATCCTCACCACCACCGCTACCAGTTAAAATAAAATTAAATCAGAGGAACATCTTTTGTCAGTGCTTATTTTCTTTTTCCTGGAAAACCAGGAATTGAGTTCAGCAGAAAAAGCTAATTTCTTTCTTCTTTTAACTTCATTTCTTGGACCAGAATCACCTTGAAAAGCAGTTCATGTATCGTCATTCTCACGCTGTTTTTGAATTGCTGGACATTGATGGAGGTCACACAGTGGGCCCTGCAGAGTTCCAAGCCACTCGTTTCCTCTTCAATATTAAGAAAGGCGAACTAAGCCAGATATTCAAGGATTTTGACATCTCTGGTGACGAGGTAACCAAAGATGGTGGGAGGAGGCCCTGGGTCCACTCTACCTTACTGAATAATGTGTTTGGCTTTCATCAGCCTGAAAAAGGCCCATCTGAGAATGGGGTTGTGTTTCCTATAGAGAAAAGTGTGTTATGCATTCCTATTCTTGTTTATGTATGGCTCATCTACATCCTAAGAAGTCACACCATCCTTTCTAACGGGCTGAAGATGGGGAGGTACCTTGAAAGCAGTTTGAAGATCAGTGATCAGAAAGGCTGTTAAAGCCCTTGGCAGTTCTTTGCATGGAAGTGAGCTCTGGCTTGCATACTAGGATACTACTGTAACACTTGGATTTATTTCTGAGTAAGCATTAACAGAATTAAGCTGTGCAAATACACAGTGAGAAAATATCCACATTTACTTTTTTAGTTAATAATAATAATAATAATAATAATAATTTGTATCCTGCCTCACTGTAAAATACAACCGGGGCAGCTTACACAATAAAACAAACAATCCTGTCCCCCAATAGCCCCCCTAAAATACAATTAAACAATCAAAATTTAAAACATACTTAAAAATAACAAGCTACAATAACCAGCTACAATAAATGACAAGTAAATTAAAATAATAGCAGAAAACAAGGTCAGGCATAGTTATGAGATAGCCCACTCACTTCAGTTTTAGCTCTACTCTGTGCAACCCCTGAGACCCTTCCCAAATTGGAATTTAGCCATTTAACCAAATATAAAATCCCCACACCTGTTTTATAACCACATTTGGAAACTACAGCATGTGATGGCAGGGAGCTGGACCAGATGAACTTTGGTCTCTAACTCTATGATTCTGTCTTTCTGGCATGGTTTAATGTTGATGTGAACACTGTGCAACATCTTGAGATTCCTGGTTCCTACTCTATCTTTTAACAAATGGTGTTAGTGTCCCATGGAAGTGGAGGCTCTTCTCCCCAGACAGCAAGCCAGCTACCATATACATGCAAGGCAAGCAACCTTGAACACGTTTATTCAAAATTCAGTATTAAGTTTAGTAGGTGATGAAGGAATATACAAATGAAATCCAACTGGTTCATTTGATACAGTTGGTCATATTATCTATGAACATTCAAACTAGAATGCATTTGTTTCACTACCTTTCATTTTTTTTGTCACAGGACTCTATGGCTATCCATGCACACAATCTGCAAATGTAGTAAAATTGTGAAGTTGTAGGCTTTCATGGCCAGCATCCATAGTTTTTGTGAGTTTTTCGGGCTGTGTGGCCATGTTCTAGAAGAGTTTCTTTCCGATGCTAGCCACAGATGCTGGCGAAACTTCAGAAAGAAACTCTTCTAGAACATGGCCACACAGCCCGAAAAACCCACAAAAACTATGTAGTAAAATTGTTCCACCCTTGGGACTTGGATCAGATTGCTTCTGAGGCTTGAGGATAAGAGCCAGCTGTTCTGCCCATACATTCAACTGAGGGATGGAGTTGGTCAGCAGAATGTGGAAGAAATTCACTGTCCTTCTAAGATCTGCCAATGTGTAGTGATGAATATAGGAAATGTAAAATGCTAATTCAACTCCCTGATCTCACCCACTCAAAATTGTTTCTGGGTGGAAAGGATACATTTCCCTTCTGGAAGAAATCTGATGGTTACCACTGCAGATGATGGATGATTCACGAGTACTGATGCATCCCCAACTACAACTGCATATGGCTAACTTATCCTACATATAGACAACTGGCTTCTTTAGTAACATATGTATATCATTTATATTTTAGTGACTATGACCTTGGTTGGAGTTTCATGAGCACTGGCACCAAGGAGGGTGGAAGGAAGGGTGATGGAAAGAGTGATGATGTTTGAAGGGTGGAAGCTAAGCTCTGACAGATCATTTCATAACCCAACTATCCATATTTCACTAAATTGCTATTCTATTTCTCTCCCCTCTTTTTAGCAACTGAACTACAAGGAGTTCAGGATGTTTACAATCTTCTGCATTGACAGACAACAGAGAAAGGCAAAAGAGAAGTTGAAGAGGCAGATAGCTAAGGCTGAAGCTGAGGATGAAGCTGAAGATGAACCTGGAGAGGAAGAGGATGAGGTTGATTTTACTGAAGATTAATTATATGTGGAAGAAAACAGCAGCATCCCTCTCATAGCCAGAAAGTTAAAACACAAAAGGAAAAAAATAAATAAAGAGGATTTTGATTTTTTAAAAAACCTAGCCACTGAAACTATTCAAAGATATCCCAAGAGACCAGTGACTGGGCTGGGTTACATAACTATTAACATTTTCTTTTAACATTATAGGTTGTTTGTTTTTTCAGAAAGTAACAGAAGATCTAGCTGAGCTTTCTGTCTTTGTCTATTTGGTAAACAATACAAAGAACAGATCAGACATTTAATGATACATTTTACTTCTATATACAAATAACTAATGCACAAGTTACTAATGCATCAAAGTATTATTGAACTTGTTCTGTGTTCTTGGAATGCTACCTCTCACATCTCCTTGTTACACATATTTAAACAAAGACATGACTACCCAAGTGAAACACATCAGAGTTTAACCAAATGCCATGTTACACCATAGGGTTTCAGGGAACACCACAGATACAGTCATCCAAAGTCTGAGACACTTGAACATGCAGTTCATTAAAAAGCAGGTGGAATTATTTGGAATCATATTCAGATGAAACAAACATACAGAGATTGTGAAATGCACAGTGGAAATTGGTGGCAGGAAGAGACCTGGGTGGTATGCAAAAGGCACAGAGAAGTGGGAATGTCAATTGATGGAAGAAATGACATTAAAGTGCCAATATTAGTTAACCCATAATATGTGTATGTATATGTAGAAGAGAGCTCTTCCTCAGTGGTCCACTGTGATCAGAAAGTTCATATTTTGAATAGAAGCATCAGGATCACATGGGTTGTTGTTAGCTGTCCTCGAGTCAGTTCCGACTCATGGTGACCCTGTGGATGAGACATCTCCAAGAATCCCTATCTTCCACTGACTTGCACTGATCCTGCAAGCCCTTGTCCATAACCTCCGATTGAATCTATCCATCTGGTTTGTGGTCTCTCTTTCTTCTACCCTCTACCTTTCCTACCATTATTGTTTTTTCTAGTGATCTATGCCTTCTCATGATGTGGCCAAAGTACAATAGTCTCAGCTTGATCATCTTTGCTTCCAAGGAGAGCCCTGGTCTGCTCTGTTCAAGAACCCATTTGTTTGTCCTTTTGGCTGTCCATGGAATCCTCAGCACTCTTCTCCAGCACCACATTTCAAATGAGTTGATTTTCCTCCTATCTTCTTTCTTGACTGTCCAGCTCTCACATCCATCCATACATGGTAATTGGGAATACAGTGGCCTGGATGATTCTGACTTTAGTGCTCAGTTGTGTGTCTTTGCTCTTCAGTATCTTTTCCAGTTCTTTCATAGCTGCCCTTCCCATTCCTAGTCTTCTTATTTCTTGACTGCAGTCTCCATTCTGGTCAATGTTTGATCCTAGATATGGGAATTCTTTATTTCAATTTTCTCATTGTCTAGATTGAATTTGTGTGTTTCTTGTGTGGTCATTATTTTTGTTTTCTTTA
This sequence comes from Phrynosoma blainvillii, assembly GCA_026167975.1. Classification (NCBI taxonomy): domain Eukaryota; kingdom Metazoa; phylum Chordata; class Lepidosauria; order Squamata; family Phrynosomatidae; genus Phrynosoma; species Phrynosoma blainvillii. The sequence continues at coordinate 266,991,765 of JANUYF010000002.1, read as the reverse complement.
TTTTCAGCATCAGACCTGTCTTTGCACTTTCATCTTTGACCTTCCTTAACTGTTTCAATTCCTGATTGTCTTTTGCTAATAATATGGTGTCATCTGCATATCTTAGGTTGCTAATGTTTCCTCCTATCTTAACTCCTCCTTTTTCTGATTCTAATTCTCCTTTTCTTATGATGTTTTCAGCATATAAGTTAAACAAGTGGGTGACAGGATGTGGTCTTGCCTGACCCCTTTGCCTATTGGGAACTACTCTGTTTCCCCAAATTCTATTCTGAGGGTGGCCTCTTGTCCTTGGTACAGATTCCTCATTAGGACTATCAGATGTAGTGGCACCCCCATGTCTTGGAGTGCATTCCATAGCTTTTTGTGATCTATACAATCACATGCTTTGCTGTAGTCTACAAAACACATATTGATTCTTTTTTGGAATTCTTTGGTGTGCCCTATTAGCCATCGTATGTTTGTAATGTGGTCCCTAGTGCCCCTTCCTTTTCTGAAGCCTGCTTGCACCTCTGGAATTTCTCTCTCCATGTATGGTTGGAATCTATACTGCAGAATTTTGAGCATTATTTTGCTTGCATATGAGATTAGTGCTATTGTCCTATGGTTGCTGGTCTTTTGTATCTCATTTCTTGTGAATTGGTATGTATATTGAGCATTTCCAGTCTGTTGGCTGCCACTTTGTTTTCCTTTTTTTTTTTTTTTTTTTTTTTACATGTCAGTTAGCACTGAAGTTGCATCTACCTGTAGGCACTGTAGCAGTTCCATTGGGATATCATCTGTTCCCAGTGATTTATTTTTTTTCCCATTTCCTTTATTGCAGATTCCACTTCACTTCTTAGAATTTGGGGTTTGTTTTCATATGGCTCCTCATTCCAAATATCATTCATTCCCTCATCTCTTTTGTATTCTTCTGTGTATTGCCTTGTGTCTTTACTTCCTGATAAGTTATTGACGGCCTACAGAGAAGAAAGTGCAGCTTGCTGTCTGGATGCATGCAATTAAAAGGCTGTGGTGGGAGACCATGACCAGGCAAAGCCTTAATGGGTTCCTGTGGCCTCTCTGCCTCCCGTGATCCTGGGGTAGGGTGGGGGTGGGCTCTCTGCATCAGCCTTCCTGGAGGCAAAAAAAGCAGAGTGCCATGGTAGAAGAGCTGACACTCTCTTACTAAGCAAGATACACACTATTTTAGAAGCAGGTGTTAAAGCAAATGCTGTGGGGCAGAGATTCTGCTGAGTGTACAAAATTCATTGTTCACACCTCAGTTTGGGGGGGAGCTTTTTTTTTACCTGACACAAAAGAAGAGGTAGTCAACACAGCTATGGTTGCATATTTTCTCACTGATATTTACTGCAAAAAGATGCAGTGTGTGTGTGTGTGAGAGAGAGAGAGAGAGAGCACAGACAAAGAGAAGTGCATTTTTGGAATGTGAGTTCCTACACTTAATGGATACTAATGGAAAGCTAAGTGTTCTTGGTATGATTTTCTAGTGCTTTCTCATTTTTAATTTTTTTTAACTTGGATTTTTTAAATATGATTTATAAAAATAAAAAGTAAAGTATAAAAAAAGGTGGAAAAGGAGAATTTATCCATTAAGTGTAGGAACTAACATTTCAAAAATGCACTTCTCTTTGTCTGTGCTCTCTCTCATTCTTGATGTTTTCTGCTAGTAGTATGGAGTCATCTACATATCTTACTTCGTTGAACTTTCTTCCTCCTATACCGTATTTTTCGCCATATAAGGCGCTCCGGCATATAAGACGCACCCAATTTTAAAGGAAGAAAATCCAGGAAAAAAGGATTCCTCCCTTTAGCCGGAGGCCGGTTGTTCAATGAGCTGGCGCTGGGATCGCTTCGATCCCAGCGCCAGCCGATTCAAAGACTGAGGCCGCGGGGGGAAGGAGCCCTCCTTCTCCCCGCGGCCTCAGTCTTTCAATGGGCTGGTGCTGGGATCGCTTCGATCCCAGCGCCAGCCGATTCAAAGACTGAGGCCGCGGGGGGAAGGAGCCCTCCTCCCCGCGGCCTCAGCCGATTCAAAGACTGAGGCCGCGGGGGGAAGGAGCCCTCCTTCTCCCCGCGGCCTCAGTCTTTCAATGGGCTGGCGCTGGGATCGCTTCGATCCCAGCACCAGCCCATTCAAAGACTGAGGTCGCGGGGGGAAGGAGCCCTCCTTCTCCCCGCGGCCTCGGCCCTTCGCCCTATAAGGCGCACTGACTTCCCCACGCACATTTTGGGGAAGAAAAAGTGCGTGTTATAGGGCGAAAAATACGGTATATCATAGGTTGTTGAACTTTCTTCCTCCTATCTTCACTCCTTGTGTGTCCTAGCCTGCTCTTTGTATGATATTTTCTGCATACAAGTTGAACAGATAGGGTGAAAAGAAGCAGCCTTGTCTGACACCTTTCCAATTGGGAACCATTCTGTTTCTGCGTGTTCTGTTCTGACAGTAGCCTCTTGTCCTAAGTAAAGACTTCTCATCAGGACTATCATATGGCCCTCCAATTTCTTTAGGAGCATTCCCTAGCTTTTTGTGATCTATGCAATCAAAGGTCTTGCTATAGTCTATACAGCACATGTTAATTTTCTTTTGGAACAATCATGTTAATTTCTTTGTATTGCATCTACAATCAACTAAATAATATGTAGCCTGGGGGGAAAAAGAAACCATATGAGATGAAACGGATGAAGCAAATACAAAGCATCAAACTATGAGTATTTGCTAAGTTTCTTGCAAATGTTATATCCTGACCAAGTAGCTGCAGGTTCTTTCACTCCAGTCTTCCTGGCTCACATACTTAATGTTCCTTAGCATGGCTAGCCATTTTGAAGGTTAAAAACCACAATGGTAGAAGGGGTGAATGATTTTAATATGATTTGATGCTAAATGACTACCAGTACTAAGGATTCTTTAGAAAGCCTTGAAAGGGTGCACCAAAGCATTCCTATAATAATACATTCAAGAACATTAACTGTTCTGTGGGCTTCAGTTTAGCTCCAGGTTAAGAGAAAAATGACACAGAGTTTGTATTTTAAGGCAAGGCATTTCCAGAACCAATTTTATTTTTAAAAGCAGAAAAGTAACCAGAAGTTTGTTCTTGTTCTTGTTTTTGTTGTGTGTGTGTGTGTTTAGTACAAAGAGTTCTATACAACACATTTATGACTTTCAGGAAAGCATGATGCTTTGATTATAAAACCCTTATTTAACTGTTCAAAAAGAACCTGGTTGTGCTTTGCTATAGATTTTAAAATGTGTATATACACTACTGCAATGTCAGCATTAATAAAGGTACAGTATAAATATGCAGTGCACCTTGAGAAGGTTAACTCTAACATTCACTGTGTTTCCAGACAGGGTAAAGATTTATCCCTGCACTGAAGGAGTAAAAAAAGTTTCACACACCCTGTGTGTACAGCTAGAAGATTCTTTAATTTTATAAAAGTTACAGAAAAGAAAGTGTCACATCACTGTAATTCCCCTAATCTGACTTCACTCTATAGTCATTGAATCTGTGTTTCCCTGCATCAGTACCAAATTGCCAATCCATCATGTAACAAGGTTGCTTCTTTGATACATGGCACACAACAAACACTGTACGAAAGATTTACCAGAAAACAGAAGATATTTTATTCAAGAATACAAATTGATGGTACCAGCCATCTTTGGAAGCCACTACCATGAGGCAAATAGGACATCAAGCCTTTGCTCATCACATTAGAGAAGAATGTCATTACACACTTCCAGCTGCCCAGTGTGCAACTGCAGAAATTGCTCGGAAGGCGTTCTCCAGTTTCTAGAGGTTCCCAGGACATGGAGAAGAGAGGCACCAGTAAGGCCCTTGAAAGAAGACAATTTCTTTATTTCAGCAAACTCAGTGTGTGTGTGTGTGTGTTAAACCCTTTGAGCTATTTCCTATTTTGGGCTAAATTCAATTGCCAAGGAAAAGGGAATGTAATAGTCACATGCAGTCTTAATATTTCCAGTGAAAATGGCCATGTTCAAGCTTTCTATTTGACAACACAGTTCTGATCCATACATCATTTGTGCAATGTCCAGAAATAACATGCCTTCACCCATGGATTAGGTCAGTCAGGTTCAAACCATAGTGGAGTTAAACTGTGTGTAAACAGAAATCAAAATACTACTCATCCTTATACTGTTAATACTTTTAAAGATTGTTGACATGTATCACAGTACACTCCTCTTTCAAAATATATGTTGTACCCTGGAGTTGGATATTCTGGGATTCCTAGAATAAGGACTCAAGTTCACACCGCAAGTAAAGTGAGATGGGTTGAAAAAAATCAGCTAAATGAAATTATGAATAAATCTTGGACACAAACCTTTTTTTTAAAGAGCTGGATTAGTCTAGGATATATGTCTACTAGCCAAAAGAATAAATGAGGTTGCAAATGTTGTAGTTTCAGATTTCCAAGCTTTGGAATAATAAAAAATGTTGAAAAGGCAGTCTGTTTACGTTTCAGTTCCTGTCAATATATCCCACTGAGAGTATTTCTTTAAACCATTTACACCCTGCTAGTGCAATCTGAATTTTTATAAACACACTTAGTAAAAAGGTTGCAATCAAAGTATACCAAAGGGGGAATATACTTTCCAGATAGCCAAGGAAACTGTATACCCTCCTGCTTTATAAAGGTTTAAGCAATGCTGCCTATGTAATAGGTAGTAGGCAGAATCATATCAAGAAAGCCAACAAAGAGGTCTGTTTGTATTAACCAGAGTTTTTTAGATATTTGATATGCATAACCATAACAGACATATTTAAAACAGAATAGGGACAAATTAAGAGATAATATGCCAATGCTTTCAATGCTAAAATGATTTTGTAAAACAGCCTAATTTGCATTAACCTAGCAGATACGTTTCTATTATCCTATTTTCTCCCTAAGGAGTAATGCACTTAATATGCCGGACCATTTTCTTATCTTGCTAGTGACATTTATCATCTTGTTTCATCAAACACTGTGCCATAGCTGAATATATTAATCAAATCAGTATGAATCCTGATGTGCTTTGAAAAAACGAATCATGAAGCTACAGTGTTAAGAAAAACAAGGGATGTTATCTTTGCCCATCAAGATGGTCTTAAAATCCTGTCTTTAAATAGTAATTTTACATCACCTTGTTTCTCCAAAATGTTTTCTTACGGATCAAAGAAATTATAACATGAATTTAAATAAATAACATTTTCTTAATCTCATTAACCATTTGGGTATCAAAAAGGCAACACTATGTGATATTTATGCTGCCAATGCAGTGAACTAAACCTCCAATGACATTTCTTTTTTCTTCTTCCTTTTTTTGGGGGGGCACCCTTGTCTCCATTCATTCACTCCTCCTCCTCCTTTTTCTAAACATTATGAACAGTGTGACTGTCCTTTTGCCTTTCAAGCTATTCCAGGACAAGGAGATTATAGAACAGTCCATTACTTCTGGGTCATGTAGTAGTGACACTTTTGCAATAACAAGCTTGCAGATAAAAGCTCTTTGCGAAACAGACCTGCCACTGCCATATGTTTGTAGATATAATTCACTAGCAAAAGAGAGAATGTTAATCAGAAGTGACACACAAATTCACTGTAGCTATAATGAAAATTGCCCTGTTACTGTTTACTTGTTTGTTCTTGATAGCTCAAAGTCAAGTGTTCTGTCATTATAATACATTGCTCCTTACGGAAACTTTAACTGAGGGAGAGGGAAGAAGAAAGAGGAGGTCCAGCTTCTAGACCAGGACATGGGTGAACTGCCAGTGGATCAGAAACTGGTCTACATAGTGATGAACTGCAAGGTGAAGGTAATGATGAATACACATGGTAAGTGATGAGGCATATACAGAATTAGCAATCATATTCTTCCTTAAAATAAGTTCTTTCTAGAGCAGGGAGGAAGAAGAAAGAATCTAACAGATTTCCACTTTGCTCTCAGATTTAGGCAGTTAGCACTCCACATAAAAACTATTCATGATACCTGAGGAGATTTATTTGAAGAGCCAGAGCTCCGGAGATGACAAAATGGTCACCTTGCTTATGAAGGAAAAGCCATCCTCGATTGCCTACCATCAGTGTAAGGAGGAGGTATTAAATTTATTATGCATATACATTTATGCATATGCTCAAAAATGGTCCTTAATTACTGGCAACTGAATCTTTACCACCATTCTAACTGTAAGGGTAATTAACGTTTCCTTCCAAGCTATTCTATTTTAATTGCAAGAGTAGGAGTAGGGCTCCCCCCCCCCCCCCCGGCAGCAATATCTGGCAATTTTGCTAACACACACGTTAGCAAAATTGCCAGATATTGCTGCCCTGGAAAAAGGAGCCCCACTCCTACATTTCAAAGGGGGAGAGAGAGAAGAGAGGGAGAAAGAGAAAGAGAAAGAGAAAGAGAAAGAGAGATTTGTAAATATTTGTCAAAAGGACAGTAGTTTTAAAATGAGACCAATTCTCTCATACAGTTTTTTTTCAACTGAACATTTGGGAAAGCAAATCTGGAGCAGGGAGAAGGGCTAGAAGAGGAGAACTATTCAAGTATCTTTTGTAATGATTCTCTAAGAACAGCCAGATCACTGCACAGTACCTTACAGTTGGCAAGTCCTTTGCAAAATCATTAAAACACATGTTGGGAATCGTAAGTCTACATCTTTGGACAACAACTGAGGAGCTACTCTACACACAGCAGCAACTGCTGCTGCCGTCACCATCGCCATCGCCACCAGTCAGTTTTCTGGGCTTGGGCAAAATGGGGGGGGGGGGGGGAAGAGATCTCAATCTTTCACAGTAAAAAGACAGCAGGAGTAGTTTTTCCTGTTTACTTGCCCCCTGCACGGATGAGTGAATGATAACTGCAGCAAGGAGTAGCCACTGCCACTCACTTGCCAATCCTGTTCATTGACAGCAAGAAGCAGCCAATGCCTGTTCTATTGCTCCAGAACCCAGAGCTATGAGGAGAGCTCCCCCACAGATCTGCTCCTGCCACAAAAATAACAGCTGAAAACATTCTACATAATCTTTGGGAACACATTCTTTACAAAAGGGCAGCAGTAGCTACTAAAGTCACCAGCCTACTTATACCTTAATTCTTAACAATTGTAATTAATTTTTTACCCTTTCCCTAAAGATCTTGGTGGGGGGGGGGGGGGAAGGACCAGATGCACAGTTTTATTTAGCAAGACATGCCTCCTTGGATAGCTTGCACAAAATAAATTTTATGTTCCTACCTGAAAAGACAAGGTTAGGTGCCAAATGAATGAATACAAACTAAGATTCTTTCCAAGTAAGGCAGCTTTCCAAACTTTGTGTGGCAAGTCAATATTCCTTTCCTTTTCAATGTGTGAGGAATGGTTTTGTGAAAATTAAAAACACTGAGCTTTCCTTAAATGTTCTAGTTTTATAGCCAATATTTTAATATGCGCCATTAGTGCCAAATGCAGGTTCTGCATCTTTCTCAACAGCTTTGATGAAGAACATGCTGCCATTAGTGTAAATGAACATGGTTAGCAGGCAAAGTGGGGAACTTAAGTAAATACCTACAGAGCAGGTGTTCTTTTTCTGAATGTTGCTGCCAAGGCATTTAAATTACTATCTGGGTCCAAACTACTCAGAAAGATCAGACAGTAATAAGTGCCCAAAGGAGCACTATGATTGTGATGGACAATACATTCATTTTCATATGACAGGTGATTCTAATTTGGTTTCCAAAAATAAAAACTAAAGTGTAAAGCAGGGGTAGGCAACCTTTCCCCTTTAAGGGCCGAAGGACTTCAGCTCCCAGAAGCCTCAGCCATGTTGGCCAATAGTCCCATGTTGGCCAATAGCTCCTAGGAGTCCCTCAGCCCTTAAAGGGGAAAGGTTGCCTACCCCTGTTGTAAAGCCTACCCTTTTTACAATCTTTTAAATCTATACTATACTGATAATCCTACAGATATAAACTTTAAGGGCTAAATCTAATATTCTGCCTGCAAAACATGGATGAATTTTCTTCCCCTTACCCAGCTGCAACCTTCCACACTGGCTGAAAGCCAGCTCTGGAGGGTTTCCCCAGTCCTCTAGAACTTTATTTTGGTGACAAGTTGCATAGGGGAGAGGAAGGCATTCCCTTGGTTCTGCTACAATCCACTGTCCCACCAGTAGAAGTCCACCATTTGATCCTGCACAAGCTTTCTAGTTCTAGTTCCTACTTGACACAGCAAGATAATCAATCCAAGACAAAACGGTAAGCTATAGGACATCTAATTACTGTGGCTCTGCAGAGAGAACATGTCCATCATGAACTTGCATTCTCAGTGGACTAGAACCCATGGTTTATCACAGAGGAGGATAAATTTGAAAAGGGCCTCACTCAAACAGAACAGCAGACCTGGTGCCTAACCAGAAGAATGCTAGTAAGAGCTACCTGAAAAATAAGAACAGTGCTACAAAATGGAATATGCCCCCTCAAAAGCCCGGGGGGTGGGGGAGAGGAAGGACGCAGAATCAGTGACAACAAATTTAGAGACTCCAAATAAGAGACAGACACATTTCTTTTTAGAAAATCAGATGTACATAACTTTGACAGATCTGATCAGTCTGTCATCCAAATTTAAATTATTGTTCCATACAAGACTATCAATTTGCCCAAAGCCTTCTTAAAAGGATATACCTACCTATATCAGCAAAAGAACAGCTTATTTTCATATTTTGAAGGAGAAATCCTGCATGATATTGCTATAGTAATTCTGAGGCTCCAGGCAAATAGAAAGGGCATTGTTTTAAAATGTAATAACAGGTGACTCATCAGTCTGATACAGATGTGCTGTTTATACACAGTAGGATACATGGATATAAACAGGCAATTGAACAAAGGAGAAGTAAAGAGGGCTTGGAAGATGATCTACAAAAAGTAAAGTTCCTGGAATGTTGCTTTTTTTTACAAACTTGTTAATTCTACATATTTAGGTAACTCTGACTTCTCTATCAAAATATCTAGGGATCTGGGAAAGAGCAACACATGTATAAGTGTCATGCAGAGTGTACCCTAATGTAGTGAAAAATCTAATGGTGTAATGGAAAGATCACCTGGTTAGACAGTCTGTCTTCAACTGATAATTAATTTTTTTCTTTCCTCCTTTCTCTACACTGGCAGAGGGCATGTGTGCATACATGTGAATGCACATGCACATGTGTGCTCATACACACCACTTAAATTTATTGAGTAAGATCACATTTTTCACTTCTAGTTATTGTGGAAAGAAATACCAAAACATTGCTAATTGCACACCCTCAATGTAAGTGTATGATAACTGAGAGTTTCCTGTGCTTTTCTCTTATAATTTGTTCATAGCTACTGCTATAGAAAACAGGGATTTAAAACTACCATTTGGGCTAAAGCATGCAATGCTAACAAACAAATTGAAAGTAATCCTGTGTTCTCAGGCTAGGGTTCCTTCAATTATTTGCTTTTCAGCTAGACACAATGGTGTACAATAATTTAGTATGCCCATTTGCTGGTGCCAGTAGGTATTAGTACAAGTTCTTTGTAGCTCATAGCTTTACAGTACACAGGCTATTTTGTAAATATGCTATTTATTAAATTATTGCCTATTTTTTCACAGAAGGCATTATCTGCCACATGCTGAAGACAGCAATGGCAAATCACTATTTGGTGCGAACATGGAATGTATCAAAACCTGTTTTAAAAAACCCCGAATTTGGGATTAATCATACTCTTCTTAAGAAGAGTGCATCAAAGTCTGTCCCATTTGTGTCAGGCTCCTTTGTCACTCTCTACAGGTAGTGGCCTTGTTCAGCCAGTAAGAGAAGCTGTTATAGGGACAATCTTTACAAATGTCTTAGATACTAACTAGGTATTTGATTGGCTGAACTGTAAGTGATGCTGATTTCATGAAATACTTCAAGCTGGTTCAGTCCTTTAAAAAGTGTTTCCCCCTTTATGGTTCAATGCTTCACACTCAGGGTCCAAAGCACTACTTTAACTTCAGTCTCCTTTGAATGACAGACTTATTTTATGATACCCCTTTTCCTGTGTACTTTGTTAGGATTCTTATTGTGGTGCTAACAAATACTAAATTGGGCAAATTTTCCCGAGACAGTTTAAGAACATGTGCTGTTCGTGTGTGTGTTTCCCTAAAGCTCCATCACAGATGGAATTTTTTGCTGGTCATTGCATGGAACCAATCCTTTAGCAGAGGAGAAAGAAAATAGTGAAAAAGTCCCCACATGATAGAAAGAGCAGAAAAAGAAAAGGAGAGGCATATAGACCGAGTCAGTTCTCCACTGGGATGGGGTCTGTTAATGGCTGGCTCACAATGACTTGCACCACGTAGTCCCTTGGTATTTTTAGTTCCTCCAGTTTCATTTTGTCTGCCAGTGGCCTGCCTGAAAAAAACCACCGCTGACTGCTGGGCTCTACACCCTCTACTGTGTGCAGTCTTCTCTTCATGTGATACACAGTGTCCATACTGCGGACCACAAGTTTGAGGTCTTTGCCTGTTGAGAGGCGTAAACGAAGCTGGCATTCATGACCAGAGTTTGGTGGTGGATCTGGAATATCCAGAGTCTCTAGGTCACCCTTCTCTTCTATCATGTTGATGGGTGGAGCAAGGCAGTAGACGGGAAGCTGGTATCTGTTTCCCAGTTCATCATAGCACTCTGTAAGAGAACCTTCAGAATAGAAGGAAAAGAAACTCAGGTAAGTGACACAGTTCTTCTGATTTATAGCAACACTGCACTCCTTGAAATGGCTTACCTTTGATTCAGGCACAGCTTACCTTCAGACTCCAAAACAGTTTGTAACAGTTATTTGCTACTACCCAGCTCCAGGTAAGGTATTAATGTGCCTCTAAATCACACCTGATGCCTTCCTCTGACTGCATATAAAGTGACTCCTTGTAAATACAGTGGGCTCTTGGTATCTTCTTGGATTTGGTTCTAGAATGCCCCATGGATACTAAAATGTGTGGGTGTCTCAAGTCTCATTGGGTACAATTGCATAGGAAAATCATGTCTCTTATATAAAATGGCAAAATCAAGGTTTACTTTTTGGATGATTTTTTTGGGGGGAGGGGGGACGACTATTTTTAAGCCATGGAAGGTGGAATCTGTGGATGCCGAGTCTGTGGATACAGAGGGCTGATTGTACTAAGTAGTTTTTTGTATAAAAGGGATGAAAATTAAAAATAAAATAGATCAACAATGACAAGTTATAAGAGAAATATAAAGTTAGTGGAACAAATTTCCCCTTCCTATCTGTACTCTCCATGTAAAGGGGGTTATCACATTTTGGGTTAACACCATGGCCTTTTGTTAGATTCTGCTTATATAAAATGCTATTACCATGGTATTTATGTTTTGCTTCTAACAAAATATTATACAGAGCAGAACTGAAGAGGTGTAGAAACTACCTATAATACTGTAAGCATGTAAACAGTTTAGCTGAAATTAAACAAGATTAATTCTGAAATGGCTTAACATATGCCTTCATTCATCACAATGTTCATATTATGTTTGCCACTATGTCAAAACCTGGGTGAGTTTGGGCAAGTCACCTGCTCTCAGCCTCAGGGCAAGGCAATGGCAAACCTCCTCTGAAATCTTGCCAGGAAAAACTCCATGATAGGTTCACCTTAGGGAAGGCACACAACAACATCAAAAGGGCAATGGGATGGCTTGCCAGGCATCACTAAAATAAAAGAACTGTATAACATATATGAAGGAGGAAGAGGATCCTGGAAATGCTCCATATTATTTTCATGTAAAGCGATACAACAAAAGAAATTGTGAACCTCCAAGTGGTAGAGATAAAATTCTCTTTGGTTTCACCACTTAAATTCCAAGGAGTTTAAACAGCAGTTTAAAATGGAAAGGCAGCTGAGGAACAATATATCAGAAAAACTGGTTTGCACGTGTAGCAATATAAACTCTGCATGTATATCTATAGATCATGGCTGTGGTTTTTTTGTTGTTGTTGTTGTTGTTGGGCAAATACTTTTATTGCCTGAAAAGTGCTGATTGCAGATTCCATCATGTAATGAGTAGTCCTGCTTTAAACTTTCAGTAAAAAAGACAGATATAGGACAGACCCAATATGATCACCTCTTGAGAATACCATCAGATATGGAGGCCTGCTCAATGGGCATTTGGGAGGAGGCTTTTCCTATATTATTTCCAGACTGGAATGCATTTCATTCAACAGTTGCAATTAGCTTTCACTGCTTTTAGAAAGGGCAAATGATTCCTACTTCTTCTACCTGGCCTTTTGAATGGTTTTTCCATTTTATTGTCAATATTTTAATGGCTTTATTGCTTGTTTTCAGTTATGTTTGTGCCTTTTAGTGGAAGTGGTGGATAAAAAAAATGTAATTATAAAAAAAACAGTAAATATGCATTAAGCACTTTCAAAATCCCTACAAAACACAAGTTTAGAGATGATCAAGTTGTCTGCACTATGCTACTAGATTTGTAAACTTCCAGACTATGAGAGGAAGGAGCACTGTACTTTAAAAGTACTCTCTTCCGGCAGGCCTTTCCAGAATAGACTTCCCAGCATGTGGAGATATTTGCACCATCACTACACAACTCCCATGCAGAATGTGTATTGGGAAAGAAAGGGCATACAGCCATGGCTTCATAAAATATAGTTTATAAAGCTTGGCACTATCACCTGATTGCAACTCTGTGTTATGCAGGAAAAAGGAATATTGCATCTTGCTAGTATACCTTTTAAAATATGGTTTATAACAGACCTCCTTCCTTTTAAAACTAGATATTAGTGATAAAGTGGTAGACTATTTGTGGACTTTATGCACAATAAACCATGTTTGCATTCATTTGTATTAGCATAATTTCTGGTATTGGCATTTGGAGGAAGCATGACTGGAAAGCAACAAAAGAGGCCATCTTTAGCTTAACTGGCCAAGATCTTTTTGTAACAGCCTGGTTTATACTGAGTAAGCAAGGTGGAGTGGTAGTCTGTTACAGTAGAGAAAGATGAAAGACAACCACCCTCTCTCCAAAGCAAGCAAACAAACAAACAGGTGGAGAAATCCAATTACGGTACTTTGTTTTATATTACATGTAAGTCAATATGGGTCTGGATAGACTTGGGTCCCTATTCCAAATAACTCCATTTTCTTCTATGGAAAACTGATTCCTTTATTAAATAATGCTGTGGTTGCATGACACAATAAGTCAGGGATCTACACGAATATTTTCTGCTTGCAAGAGAAGCTAAACCAGCCAGAACTTTGCTCCATGATCTGTTCATTATGTTGTCTAAATGAGAGCAGCTGTCCCTCGGTTTTCCCCCTTCTCCCAAAAAACTAGACACAGAATGACAAACAGACTCCAGTCTCCTTCTTTGGTTTGTTGGAAAGAAACAAATCAGAGTGACAGCTGCACCTGCTTCCAGCTGACATGATATACAAGCCACAGACTCAAGCTCCATGTGCTGGCCCCCTGGAAGTGAGAATGACTGTAACTGATAATCCAGATTGTTCACATTTCCTTGATTTATTGAATCAACAAGGCCACTAACTAAAAGAAAAGTTTATGTTGATAATAAAAATGTATGTACATGAGAGAAAACAAAACTTTTCTTCACAATACACACAGAGATCTGTTAGGTCTTACAAAGTGTAAAGGCCTAAGCAGACTGCCAGAAATAGTGCACATTAAATTGAGGCACTGCCCTGGCTCAGTGCTAGGGAATCATGGGAACTGTATTTTTTTCTGGGACATTGAGCCTTCTCTGTCAGAGAGCTCTGGTGCCACAATAAATTACAGTTCCCATGATTCCCTAGCACTGAGCCAGGGCAGTGCCTCAATTTAATGTGCACTATTTCTGGCAGTCTGCTTAGGCCCTACGTTTCTTGTGTCTTCTGTGAGACAGTGATCTAAACCTCATTTGGCAAGACTGTTTTTGTTTTGTTTTGGTATTTGTAAATGTCTGCCTCACTAGAGGCAGGTTTCTTCAACCAAATGATGAAGCTGCCCAGAAAGCAGCTTCAAACCATCGATCTGTCATGTGGCATTTTAAATGGCTATCAGTCACAGCATACTTGTGTTCATTAGGCTCTGCTTCATTTATACAGAAAAGTGAATAACCTGCCACACACCCCATACCAAAGGGAAACTCTCATAATGGAATATATGGGAAATCTTGCATACAAAAAGCTCTATGGATTGGAGCCAGTGTCCTATCTGTGGACAGAAATTATTCTTAGAATACACTAAAAAATGGATGTTTGGTCTCTGGAACACCTGTTCGCTTTAGATGAAATGTACTGGACTTTTTATATTCAACTATGTTTTAAACACAATTTCAGGACTCTACTGAGGCTACATCTTTTTCTGATCACTTCTTTTATTCATGTCCACCAATTAAAATAAAATCAAGCTTACTTAAAGCATATTTGTATTATTTATTTATTTACTGTGTATTTATTAAAATATGTTTGTCCTGATTTATATCTGAATATCTCAGAGCAGCTTACAATAAGATAAATGTAAAACCATAAACGATAATTTTAAAATATTAAAATATATTAAATAGTTTTTATATTTTTATTTATTAAAATACCAAATTATAAATCTTTAAGCAGAGATGGAAGCTTTGTTCTTACCTGTTTCTGCATGAGGAAATGGTAAACAGTATTCAAGTCAAAACGTTATCATCCAAAGGGGAAAAATATTTATTGATTAGTTATTTAAAATATTTATGTATTTTTTTTTTAGGTATGGCCTCCCCAAGGCGGTTCACCATGTAAAAATAGAAAATAGCAATATATAGATTATCAACATCTTTACAGAAAGGACTAAATTTCCTTTTACAAGTGCTTAGTTCACCAAAGTGCCATGACACCTAAACTAGTTAGGGAGTTTTCAAGCGGCTACATGACACATAGGGCCTCCCCTTGATATGTGTGTGCATGTGTGTGTGCCTTCAAGTCGCATGTCAATTTATGGCAGCCTCATGAATTTCATGGGGTTTTCTTAGGCAAGGAATCATTAGAGGTGGCTTTGCCAGTTCCTTCCTCTGAAATATATAGCCTATAGCACCTGGTGCTACAACATACAGTGAAGTGTTAAACCAAGGGTGGGCAATTGCCAGCGTTTAGGGGCTGCACTGTCTCCATGTGAACTTAGAGAGCCACAGCTGCACCATCTTCACCATCCTCTAAAGGGGGTGTCACTGTGTCCCCTCTCTCACTGCTTAAGGCTCAGGAGAGACTGTTTCTCAACCAAGAAGTAAACTGAAGTTGACTTCTGTTTTACATCCTGGTGGAAAAAAAGCTCTCTCCTTGGTCTAAAAGAGTGAGAGAGGCATGGCATAATTGTCCCCAGATCCTTTGGAAAAAGAACACTAAAAATATTTTCCCAAACTGGGAGGCTGAAGGGCTGCACTTTGCCCTCCCTTGATTTAACCCTGATCACTGACTTTCACCCCATCATTAAGGTTGCATGTTCAGTGTTAAGAACACTGAAGAGTTGCTTTTTGCCTCAGCAATTTGATACATGGAGACAGCCAAAATTTCTGAAGTATAGTATGTGAAAGATGCTAAATATAATGGGTTACAAAGAAAGCAAATCTAAATTTTAAGGCTCATCTGGAGGCCTTTATTTTCTCTTTTTTTTACGCAACAAAATTTCTCAGGAAAAAAAGCTCAGTGGTCTGGAGCAAGAGGAATGGAAAGAGCTGGGCCTTCTCAAAAACACACATTACTGCACAGCAGTCAGAAAAGCATATAGCTCTAGAGCTGCAATTCTTGGCTATAGCCAAGAATTCTTAACTCTCACATTGGACTTAAGGTAAAAATGAATGCTACAAAGGGGGATAAATACAGGGCAGAACTAAATTCATATCATCAGCCCACAAGACTCTGACATGTAAGATGGTCAATTTGGTTGCAAGCTAAATTATCAATATAAAGCAATCATCAATAGACGGATGTGGAGATCTCCTTCATTTCATATCTTACTGTGACCTTACATAATTTATACTTTCTAAGCAAATACACAAGCTGAAACTGCTGCATTCTGATATTCATTTTTCCATTTTCTCTAATTCCATCGCTTAACTAAATATGAATGTATGTTTGGGGAAAGTGTGTTCATGTTACAAAATTTGCTGCAAATTTATACAGCTTAGACCTGATCAAAATATGTAACAAATTCCCACCTGAGATTGCAAAATAATGTGTGCAAGTGGAAATCCTCTCATTCCCCCCAGTCTTGAAGTGTTATGAACAAGTGGAGCAGCATACAAGAAACCAAAACTGGGAGTTTGGTTTGTTTTGCTTTTTGTGGCAAACAAAGCTGCATTTTATGTCCTTTACACTTTGACACTTAAACTAGTAATCCACACATGAAGTCAACTAATAGCCAATTCTGTTAGCAAAAGAGAGGGCAAACTTAGCCCATTACATATAAGCTGCTACATGTTCTAGCAGTGGAAAGCCCATCACCATACTGTTCATCACCTGTTGGACAGCACTTTGCAGGTATGATGGCAGCAGGGAATAAACACTTTTTCATATAATGAAACCAGAGTCATTATATAGAGAATTTTAATTTAAATCCAGTATATGGCAACCACTCTGTCATACTTGTTTTCTGTTGTGCTTGAAAGCTAAGCGTTCCTAGATTAGCTAGAATGCATGACTTACATGCATATAGGTGAGGTTACTTGTGTGAGTCAGAGACCACAAGGAAGAAATATAAATAATAATAATAGTAACAGAGAGCCATCATGGTGTAGTGCCATACTAGGGCTCCGCAAGGGTTTGAATTCCCAATCACTCATGGAAACCGACTAGGTGACCCCAGGGTAAGTCATAGTCTCTCAGAGAAAGCCAGTGACAAGCCCCCTCTGATTAAATTTTGCCAAGAAAGCCCATGACAGTCTCCTTAGGTCTGCGGAAATGGCCTGAAGGCACAAAACAACAAATGCACACATAATAATAGCAAGACCTAACTATGATTTACTAAAAGGAGAAGAAAATGTAAAGACTATTAAAAAAAAAAGCATTGAAATAATATTTCAAGGAAAATAAGACGGAAGGTGTACAGAACAAAATTTTATGGGATGCAAGCAAGGTGGTAATTAGGGATATATTTATTAAATTGCAATATAAAAAAAGAAGAGAAAATGAGAAAGAAAATAAACCGAGGAAAGAATTAAAAAGTAGGGAAGAAGAATGGAAAAGGAAAGGAGACAAAAGATTGAAATGTATGATTGAAAATCTGCAACAACAATTAAGAATACTGGCAATCAGGAAAACAGAAAAGAAATTTAAAATATCAAGCAAAAACATTTCGAATCAGGTAATAAAGCTGGGAGAATATTGGCAAATAAATTGAGAAAACAAAGAGGAAAAAGAATAATTACTGAAATACAACATAATGGAGAATCTTTCATAGATCAAATAGAGATTAAACTATTGTTTAAGGAATATTATGAAAATATGTACGTACATTAAATTCAGAGAAGGATAAAGAAAAAGTAACAAAATATATGATGGAACAAAAAGTTACTATATTAAATGAGGAACAAAAGAATAGTCTAAATCAACCCATTACGGATAAAGAGATCTTAGATGTGATAGAAAAAATGAAGGTCCGGATAGGTTACCAGCAATTTATTATTAAAAAATGACAGAGGTAATAGCTGAGCCATTGAAAGATGTAATGAATGATATACATATACATGGAATACCAGAGTCCTGGAAAGAAGCTTTCATTTCACTAATCCTGAAAGGAATTAAGGACAATTATGAATTAAGAAATTATAGACCAATATCTCTGACGAACATGGACTAGAAGATCTTTACTACAATCATAGCAACTAGAATGAAAAAAATTCTCAAATTAGTAATACGTGAAGATCAAAATGAGTTTATACCAAATAAGCAAATTAAAAATAATGTAAGAACAGTGTTAAATATGATTGAACATTTTGAACACCATAAAGAGAAAAAGTTGGCTATGATTTTATTAGATGCAGAGAAGGCCTTTGACAGAGTTAACTGGCATTTCATGCTGGAATTGATCAAACAGATGAAAATGGGGGCGGCATTTATAGAATGGATAATAGCTCAGAGAGCACAAATAATAATAAATGAGCAAATATAACAGAAAGTATTAAAATGGAGAGGGGCACTAGACAAGGATGTCCTCTCTTACCGTTACTATTCATAATTGTCTTAGAGCAGGGGTAGGCAACCTTTCCCCTTTAAGGGCCGAGGGACTTCAGCTCCCGGAATCCCAGGAGCTATTGGCCAACATGGGACTATTGGCCAACATGGCTGAGGCTTCTGGGAGCTGAAGTCCCTCGGCCCTTAAAGGGGAAAGGTTGCCTACCCCTGTCTTAGAGGTTTTAAATAATAAGATCAGAGAAGATAGGGAAATAAAAGGGGTCAAAGTAAAGTGTCATGTCTTTAAGATCCAAATCTTTGCAGATGACATTATTATTATTATTTTGGGAAGATCCAAGAAAAAGTATAAAAAGATTAATAAGTGTCATATAAGAATGAAAAATATAGATCTGATAGAAGAAGAGGAATTAACAGAGATAATGGGATTCAGAGTTGAGGAGAAAGTAAAATACTTGGGATTATACTTAACTAAAAGGAATACAGATCTGTTCAAAAATAATTATCAAAAAACGTGGGAAGAAATTTAAAAAGATTTGGAAAGATGGACTAAACAACAATTTTCATTTTTAGGGAGAATAGTGATAATTAAAATAAATGTCTTACCAAAGTCAATATATCTATTTCAAAACTTACCAATAGTCAATGAAGAAAAACATTTTGATAAGTGGCAAAAAGAGCTGTCAAGATTTATATGGGAAGGCAAGAGAGCAAGAATTAGTTGGAAGATACTAACTGATGATAAGCTAAAAGGTAGTTGTGGAATGCTTAATATCAAGCTTTATTATTATGTATCATGCCTAAATTGGATTGAAGATTGGGTTAAGCTAAGTAATGAGAGATTATTAGCGCTGGGAAGTACTAAAATGAGATTTGGGTTTCATGCTTTCCTTTGGTATGATAAAACTCAAAGATAATAAAGATTTGGCTCATCATTTTATAAAAAATGCTCTCCTTAAGATATGGATAAAAATCAGGAAATTGTTCTATAGAAGTTTACCAGATTAGGTGTCAACACAAGAGGCCTTTTTCTTAGAAGAACTAAGAATGAAGATATGTTGTGGATAACATATAAAGATTTATTAAGTTGCAAAGGAAAGAATGAAGAGTCCATTAAATCTATGGAACAACTAGAGAAGAAAGTAAAGAAAAACTGGTTTTAATATAATCAATTAAAAGAAAGATATAAAATAGATAAGAGAAATCTAGGATTTGTGAATGAAAAAACAAAATTGGATATAATTTTGTTGGACAAGGAGAAAGGACATATTACTAAGTATTATAAAATTTTGAAAGAAAGAGATCTTTAGAATGAGAAAATAAAACACTCTATGATTAGATGGGCACAAGACATTGAGAAATCTATTGAACTGGAAAGATGGGAAAAGGCATGGCGCGATACTAATCATTTTACATTATGCTAAGATTACAAAGAAAATTATATTAATATGATGTATCGTTGAGATCTTTCACCCATAAAAATTAATAAAATTTATAAAACAGGGAAAAACGGATGCTGGAAATGCCATAATCCAGAAGGATCATTTTACCATATGTGATGGGAAATGTAGAGAAGGAGGAAAATATTGGAGGGAAATACAACAATCAATGTTGGAAATATTACAAATAGAAATCCCTTTTGATCCAACACTTTTCTTATTAAATATGACCAGTAAAATAGATAAAGAGTATGAAAGAAAATACAGATGTACAATACTGTATATCAGGGGCTGGCAACCTACGCCCCCCGGGCCGGTTCCGGCCCAGGTCGCCGCACTTACCGGCCCAGGCGGACCCCTGCCGCCGCGCGTTTTGGCTGCTGTGCGGCCGCGCATGTCGTGCCCGCCATTTTGATTTCCAAAATGGCGGCCGTGACGCATTTGTGCATGCGCAGTACTCCTGCGCATGCGCAAACGTGTCACGGCCGCGATTTGGGAGAACAAAATGGTGGCTGTGACATGCGCGGAGGCGGTTGCGGCCGCGTGCACAGTGGCGGCAGTGCATGCGGGGGTGAGCTTGCGTGCCGCCATTCCCCCCCTCGGCCCAGCGGAGGGGAGGACTTCGGGGGACTGGCCCAGGGCTCAAAAAGGTTGCCTACCCCTGCTGTATATGGTTACAGCTGCAAGAATCTTGTATGCTAAGTTTTGGAAGCAAGCTAAAATAACATTAAAAGAAGAATGGATCAGCAAGCTATAAGAAGCAATGGAGCTAGACATATTAACAGCTTTGATGAATGAGAAAGCAGAAGATATAGAGGAGGAATGGAGATGTTTAAAAAGATACTGGAAGAAGGAGGAGGAACAACACTGATAGCAGTACTTATCCAACTCTTTTATTTCAGTTAAAATTAAAATAGAATTGTTTTGAAAAAAATATAGAAATAATTGTGAAAAGATGACTGGAAAATATTTTAAAAATTTTAAATATTTCATAATAGTATATTATTAAGGGAAGAAAGAATATAAGATAGTGTAATATAAGTAGAGGGTTCAAAATGTTACTTCAATAAGGCAAATATATACTAGGAAGTTAATTTATTATTCTTTTGAGAGAGATAATGTTAAAGATGTTTAATTTAGGTTGGTCTGGGTCTGCAAATGTTTATGTATATATGTTTGTTTGTTTGTGTATATTTTGTTAAATGTATATGTTATTTTATAAATAATAATAATAATTAATAATAGCAAGACCTAGTGATGACATCAGGGCATGGGCAGGATCATATATTACGGCAGTCATTGAGATAAAGTGGTTGGTTTTCAAGGTGGAACAAGACTTTTGCTAATAACTTACTTAATTCACAAACTGCACAAGCATGAAAATGTAGAAACACAGTTAAGTATAAAACACTAATGAAGTACTGTACTTTAAAACTGGAAAATAACATCAAGGGGCTTTCCTCAGTTTATAGGTTAAGCAAGGAACAAAGGAGGAAATTCCCTAAGGAAAGGGTAAACACTAATTCATGGAAATAACAAGTTAGTCAAAGGGATGAAATTTAACACCCATTCTTAGTTGTACATTTGTGAACTAATAGGATAAAACTGTACTAGAAGCTGTCACGATTTAATCAGTAGTAACTGAAGCTATTAAGACTAGAGGGACAGAGGCTGATGGGGAGAGGTTTGCATTATGCTAAACATCCCTGGACTGTATATCCATTCTACTAATAACATGATGCAATGTGGAATTCTAGCTACCGCATTCACCCACTGATGTTTATTTGTGCAACTGAAGCACTGAACATGAATATCCCCATGGCACTTGTTTTTAAAAATAAGAAAGCCAAGTAGTAAAATAGGAATAAACAGAAATTCAAAGCAGCAAGAGCAACATCCTTTGTTAATCTCGTTTCATGGGCATTCTTACCATTGGTCTGCTTCTTTTAGTGACTTTCTTTAGAAGTATGATAAAGGAAAGAGCAAAGTGATGAATCCTGGAGTTTCAATCACAACTTCATATGAATGAATATTCAGACAAGTCTCCATATAAACAAAGAGAGTCATTTGCTGGAAACCACATAATAGTTTTTCAAAAACTGGCTAATGGGCTCCCAACTACAGACACTTGCTCATGAAAACTCAAAACTCTCACACAAATAGGTCCTTCACAGAACTACCTCTTCCAAACACCTTTACTTCTCTTATCAGCTGGATCACAAATTTCTTCCCCTTAAATATCAACCTAGCTTCTGTTTCTGTCTAGATCCAGCACTAACACTGTTCTTACTTTCAAAGCCTTTCATGGCTTTGACACCCACCTTCCAGATCCCAACAAATCTTTGCTCATGATCCTTGCTCTTTCAGCTCTACCACCTGCAGCTCTCTGCAAAACTCCTGCTCCTTTTAATGATTGCAACCTGTCTCTAATGCTTGCATCAAAGCATCCCCTCACAGATCCAGCTCTTAATTTAGTGGACCACTACAAGCATTTTTCTAAAACATTTTCAGTAGCAAAATAAATCTGTATTTAAGCTCAGACTAGCCACTTTACCACACGGCATAATGAAATCTCTACTTGCAAGAAGGCAACTCAGTATAAATTCACCAGTTACACTTCACTGTTTAAAACATTAACTGGCTATACATGTTGCATAATAGTAACCAATCAAGTCATACCTCCCTTCCTTACTACTCCAATGACAAATTTTGAAGGTGTCTAGTCTATCCAACTCCATTAATACGAACACAACAACAAAATCTGTAAATATGCTAAACTATATGGAAATCCTAAATCAACAAAAATGAATACATGACCTAGCTAGTGCTTTGAATATTATTCAATAAGCCTATATAGCTTAGGTCCAGATTATTTGAAGAACCATTCTCTCCCCATATGAACCTGCCAGAATACTAAGATCTTCGGGGGAAGGCTTTCTCTCAGTCCCCCCACCATTGTAGGCTTGTTTCAAGAGGACAAGAGAGAGTCTTTTTGATGGCTGTCCTACCCACTGGAATGCTTTTCCACAAGAGGCTAGGCTGGCTCTCTCCATGATTGCCTTTCGTCAGCAAGCTATGACATTTTTATTTAAGCAAGGGTTTAATATATAATCATGCCAGGGTAGCTTTTGTATGTGTGTGTGTGTGTGTGGGGGGGGGTTGTACCCTTTAGCTTTTGTATGTTTATATGTGGTTTTATACTGTTTTTAGATTATTTTAACTGTTTTGAACTTTTAGTATAATGTTTTTATCTGCGAGCCACCTTGAGTCCCTTCTGGGAGAAAGGTGGCATACAAATGAAATAATTAAATAAATATTGTCTGCTATTTAAATGTATTGCCTTCTAGTTTTAATTTCAGCCTTAGTCTCTATATGATGGAAGGTGCATATGTATTTCTGTGTTAATTTAAAAGGGAAGGCTAAGTATAATGCAACAGTTACATTTTTGGACTTTGGAAAGGGAAATTCCAAGTATAAATCCCACAGTAACTACAAATACTACTTTCTCTCAGCGTAATATTCCCCAGAGGCTTACAAGGTTATTGTAAAATTTAAAAGGATAAGCCAAAGTCTCTGAAAAAACAAAATCTAAATCAGAACACATAAAAATATCTGCTTATCAGTGGAAAATATGAAATCAGTGATAAATCCTAAAGTCTACAATCAAATTTACAACATGAAAATTCAATTTGTATTCTGATATGATCATTTCATTATCACTATCATATTCAGGTTTATTAACATGCATCTGTCAGAATGAAGCCCAAATTTGTCACAGTTTCTAGGCTATTTTCCACACATTCTGTTTCTGGTACACATACTGAAATAAAGATTATAGTAAAATCAGAATTCTACCGCACATAACAATGGCAATAGCAGCTTCATTTATATACCGCTTCATACCGCACTTTCCATTACTACAAATTTTGATGCACTTTAAAGATTAACCAGTTTTATTTAGCACAAGCTTTCAGAAAGTCCAGCCAACTTTACCGCATTGATCAGAACATGAAGTTTATGCACTTCATCAGTTGTATCAGACACAGAAAGTGGGCCAGATAAATTAAGTCCATCAAAACTTATGCCAAACAAAAGTTGTTAGATTTTAAGATGCCAAAAGACTCTTGTTGTTTTACAAGCCTATCTTGCTCTCTCTTTTTTATTTACCTGTACTACCTAGGTATCTATACATATGCAAACATGTACACATATACATCGGAACAGAAGGCATTGCCCTTTTGCTTTGAAAAAATAATTGCACTGAAACTGACAATTAGCAAAATCATAAATAACTAAGTCAAGGCTGTAATCTTAGTGGAATATTGAACCAAGACACAATTCCTCAGAATTTCTTTTCCAACCTAGAAGACCATCTGAAGATTCAAAGTTGGCTGCAAGCAGACTTTGTTGTTAACCCTACACTCTTGAATAAACCCTTGTTTAATCCTGTGAATTTAGTCACCAGATCTTTTGGAAAAGCAGCCTCTTGGTTTGAGAGTATCATCACTATTTGGGGCAATTCTAAATTATTTCTTTCAGGAATTTTATATGGCTGCTTTATCCCTCATGCAAATCTAACACTCTTGGTGCTTGCTGTTTGACTCGGAAGGAGAAGCTGAATTTCAAAGCAACTCTCTGTGGTCACTGAAGGTATGCTGTGGTTGAGAGCAGATGAAATCAAGCAACACTCCCCCAAAAGCAATGAAGTAGGGATGTATGTAACACTGTTAGTGCACACGCTCCAACATTACAGGTAGGTTCTTGTAAACAAACTAGTATTATTAGAATATTTATCAAGAAGGCTTATTAGCATCAAACTGATTCTAAATTGACTTATACTATTAGTAAGATTACCACACCTAAAGTCTGTGAGAAATTGTTGGCATTACTCAAGAGTTGATACGATTAATGTAATATCATAAGTTTCAAAATTAACTTTAAACTGTTAAAATGATACTAAATAAAGCAGCATAGTTAAGGATCACAACTTCTTGCTGCCTATGCAAAGGAGAGTTGATCTAAAAGTCCCAGCATTATCCTTTTCAGAAGATTAATGCACTTGAAATTAAGTTTCCCAATGTTCAGGTAAACTGGCAGAATAAACTTTAATGATCTTGAAGATGTAAAAAACACTGTTACCTCTGGCTTTCTTGTAAATTTGCATCCACAGAGTTCACTGAGATAAAGACACTGGTATCTGAGACATTTAAAATATTTATGAACCACCCCCTCCCAAGCTTTCAGAAGTGTGCTAATGCCTACTGTATATATTTGTGTATATGTTGAAAGATTTTTTTACAAAAAATTGACCCAAAAAACCTAGGTTGATTTATACATGGGTCAATCAGGTAACTTCCCCAGCCCAGCTGTTCTCCCAAAGAGACAGCCAGGCTGGGGAGGAAGATGGAGGGCACGTGCTCACCCTCCAAGCCTTTTCCCCAGCCTGGCTGCCCCTTGGGAGACAGCTGGATTGTGGAGGAGGAGAAGTAAGGGTGCTGAGACCCCATGTTTTACTCTCGACTTATCCATGGGTCATATCAAAATCCCTAATTTTAGCTCCAAAACCTGCCCTCAACTTATACATGAGGTCAACTTATAGTTGAGTATATGCGGTAATATTAAATATCAAAGCAGATGAAGACTATGCAATATCATTTTGAAGAGAAACACTGTAGACTATTTCACTGACCATCAACCAATATTCATTGTGCTTTATTTTGTATTGTAAAACAGGCAACATAGGACTAAGCAAATTTATCTTCCAAACAAAATACAAAGAAAGAGGAATCCTATAAAATAGACAAATAACCCCTCAGTTCTTGTGTCCAGAGTTCTGA
This sequence comes from Phrynosoma blainvillii, assembly GCA_026167975.1. Lineage (NCBI taxonomy): Eukaryota > Metazoa > Chordata > Lepidosauria > Squamata > Phrynosomatidae > Phrynosoma > Phrynosoma blainvillii. The sequence continues at coordinate 266,966,328 of JANUYF010000002.1, read as the reverse complement.
GAATTCCTGAAGTGCTATTTGGGCTCTGGGGGTGGGATAGGGGGCTTATCAGGAATGAGGACATATTTTCTCCATTCTTCCAAAACTTTTCTCCACTATACTACATGGACTGAGGAGATCAGATATAAGGCTGGCTTGCAGTCCCAAACCTGAACATTTCCTGAAGCAGGGCATGGAAAGGCTTCTGAACACCTTTTCCTTTCTTTCGCTCCTGAAACATACCAAAAGGTGAAGATATGGGAGCTTTAATCTCATGGGCCAGTATTTTGAAATGGTTATAATTTTTGCAGAAATACTTCAGTGGGTACAAGGTAGAGGGGGAGCCCTCGTTTACACCTACAACTCCTGATATATTCTAGACACACACACATTGTTTTAAGGATTTTTTTTTTAAAAAAACACACCCAACTCTCTGGAGTAAGTTTCCAGCACGAGAGAGGGTGGGAGGAGCAGGAGATAAAAATACCAGTGCTTCTGTTAACACTGAATTTCAATATATTGGATTCAGGCCAGTAGATAAGAGCTACTGTCACTGATACAGTGTGTAAGCAAGGAGCAAAGCATGACTTGTCTTTTTTTTTTTTAAATAATATGGGCCTAAATGCTCTAAAGGCACCAGTTCCTGTCTGATCATGGAAACTAAGCAGGGTCAGCTCTGGTTAATACTTGGATGGGAGAATTATAATAATCAGTGCAAAAAAATAGTGCAAAAAATAGATGAAGTCAACAACAATCACAAAAGGTAGAAGAGACCTATTCCACAAGAGCCAAAAACCAAAGAAAATGTAAACTCTTGTGTGTGTCTGTCTGTGTGTTTGCACACATACATGCGCATACACACAGAGCTTCAAGTCACCTGTTGACTTATGGCAACCCCATTGATTTCATAAGGTTTTCTTAGGCAAAGAATGCTCAGAAAGGGCTTTGCCAATTCCTTCCTCTGAAATATAAATCACACACACAAGAGTTTACATTTTCTTTGGTTTTTGGCTCTTGTGGAATCTCTACTACCTTTTGTGATTGTTGTTGACTTCATCTATTTTTTGCACTGATTATTATAATACACCCAGGAGTTCCGGTAAACATTTTGATCCTATTTTGGCCACTTTCCAGTTTTGCTCCTTCTCTATCCTTAACAGTTTGAAAAGTTTCATCAGCCATCCAAGTCAGGCTCTTCATTCTTTGTGGTTACAAGTACAATGCTGTTGTGAGGTCTCTCAGCCAAATAAAGCATTTAAAATAAAGACAATGGTTTGGTTTTTCTTCCTTGTTTCAGCATTTTCCTCTGGGAGCATTTTCCTCTTCCTCTAGGGAAACAGTGGTGTGCCACACAAACTGATATGCATCACAATAGATCCTTAAAAGGGAGGGCAAGAAAACTGAAGTGGAAAAATTAGTGCTATGCCATATGTAAGAAAAAAAACCTGAAATATTTTCTAAAGAAGTATAGTTTCCCCACAGCCTTTATTCTGAGGTAGTGGTTTATCAAAACAGCAATTAAACTATATTATTACATATACATTAGATGCAGTATTTTTAATGGAAGAAAATCAGAGAAAATTTTGAATATGATATTATTGAGAAAACAATGACAGTTGTGCAGGATCACATCAAATTGGGTCCTGAGCAGATGGGCCCTAGTTCCTGCCCCTAGGTCCAATCCAGGTCAGTCCTTGGGCCAGTGCAGCAATTCATGAGTGTCAACATGCTTGCCCACTGCCACCACATGCCCCATACCTGCCACTGCTGTCACTTCCATTCCAAAGGCTCCTGCTATAGCCCATAAGGGTAGAAACACGGTGCCTGGCTACACCCACGTGGCCAAGTACCCCCTTCCAACATCAGAGGCTATGGTGAGGATTTTCAGGATGGACATGGCAGAGGCAGCAGGTAGCAGGGGCAGCACTGGAATCAGGGGCAGTGTTCAACCATCTGGTTTGCTGGCTGTCACCATGGAGTTTTCTAGATACTCTGCAGCAAACAGCTGCCTTTAGACTGGATTAAGGCCCCTTTGGGTTGGGAACAATCCAGAACTGCCAGAATGGCATCTGAACGGGCCGATCCCAACCCGGAGGTAATGGTCTGCACCATCTGGACAGGACAATGCAAAGCTAGGGGGAACATGGGCCTTTGGGCTGTTTCCACACCAGCTGACCAGCTGTCTCTCTGGGAAGCTCACAATGAAAACTTGAGTGTAACAGCACCCTTTGTGTTTTCCAGTTACTCTACAGGCATACCACCCCTGAAACTGGAAGCTACCACTGATAGCCTTACCTTCCTGGCATTTGTTTAATTTGCTTTTAAGGTCATCCAGACTGATTGCCACCATTATATTGTGAAATGACAAATATCACTGTTTAGAAATATGCTGTGGGAAGAGATGCTTACCCTTTTCTCTCCTGAATCTTCTACTATTCAATTTAACTGCATGACCCCATGTTCTCGTAGTACAAGGGGGAGAAAACATGCCCTATGAGGAATGACTTAGGGAACTGGGTATGTTTAGCCTGGAAAGGAGAGAGTTAAGAGGTGATATGATAGCCCTTTTTAAGTATTTGAAGGGGTGTCATATTGAGGAGGGAGCAGGCTTGTTTTCTCCTTCTCCGGAGAACAGGATCCGGAGCAATGGATGCAAGCTACAGGAAAAGAGATTCCACCTCAACATTAGGAGGCACTACCTGACAGTAAAGGCTGTTCAACAGCGGAACACTCTTTAAACAGGCCTTTAAATAGAGGCTGGATGGCCATCTGTCGGGTATGCTTTGCTTGAGAGTTCCTGCATGGCAGGGGGTTGGACTGGATGGCCCTTGTGGTCTCTTCCAACTCTATGATTCTATGATTCTACATAATTCTATGTACCTCTGTCATGTCTCCCTTTATTTGCCTTTCTTGTGTGTGGTAATTTTAAAAAGCCCCAACTACCTCTTTTGGATAGGGGAGGAGTGGCAATATTGATCATCTTCATTCTCATTTAGTCCACTTTCTCCAGCTTGAAAGTATACCTTTTGACATGCAATGAGAAGAACCATACCCAATATTGACAGTATGATTTGTATTAAGGCATTATGATATTCATAGGCACCTCTGGACAAACTTACCATGGGGTAATGTTATGTTTGCACCATCAATGATTGCTTGTGCTAGTTCATGGTCATTGTTCTCAAATGCATGTGCTGCAGCCTTCAGGGCATCCCAGATTTCTTTGCGGCCTTCAAAAGCAGGTGCTGTGTCCCAAAATTCATCTCTTTTGCTACGCAGCTGTCCATCTGTCATTGGATAATCACTTTTCCATTTCGGTTTGTCCTTTTTCAGGGGCTGATTACGACCTAGTGCAACTGTGGAAAAAGAAATGAGATATTGTAGTGAAGAAAATTTTCTCATTTCCTGGGCATACCTATTCAGGTCTGAGTAAAAACTTTTGATAACATGCCTGTTCTATACCCTACATTTCATTCATTCCACTTCCTTCAACAATACTGGATAATTCCAGATGACTCCATAAATAGTTTTGCAAATTATTTCATAAAAATTACCTGTGTATAAATATCAGACAACCTGCCTTCATTTAGTTGTATTAGTAATTTATGGCCTCAGAGGAGAAAAAAAACACACACACTTTTATAAAGCTTCTTTAATGCACCTGGTCATTTGGAAGTGGTTGTTTTTTTGCACCTGCCCATAATATTTCTCTGAAAGTTAGTTTTCTTCATTTTTGTGCCATCTGTTATAGTCTGATTCATTATTCATAGCAGAAATGGTTTTGGCTTCCCATCGGCCCAGCAACAGAGTTAAGAGGGATATATTAAATTAGCATCTCTATTATTACAAAGGGTAAAATTGCATTTCAGTTTTCTATTTCTTTCATTGCTAGGAATGACTATGACAATAAACTGAACAGTTCATCATGAAAAACAGGAGGAAAGACATAAGGAAAAATATTTCCACTTATCTTTTTCTCTTCTACTTTTGGCCATTTAAATATTTAAAACTAGTATTTTAAAACAGAAATGGAAGTCTTGAAAGAACAGATTTTGAAAATGATTACAGTACATTATAGCACATATATTTTATGTATGTGAGATATTTAAACACGACTTCATTTGAATTAGATCCAAAAAAGATATCACAGAATGAAACAGCCTGTAGCTACACTATCGTTAAAGACTGACATTCTGAGATTGTGGGATGAATCAGGCCCCCTCTAATATTTCAGGCACCATGTGACTCCTCAAAAGCCCTGCACTAATTTCATTCCACCCTGATCTCTGTGGGCCTGGTGAGATTTCTAAGGGAAACTAGCTGTGCCTGCCTCAAGGGAGTTTATGGGAGGAGATTAAAGCAACATGAGAAACAAAGAGAAGCTATTCTCCCTCTTTCATTTCTATCAACAGATTCCATTTAGCCATGGAAGTTAAGCACTGTGAAAGTCCATTTTTTTTCTAATGCACTGTGTACATTTGAAACGAGTTGATATTAAAGGAAAGAAGAAAAATGTGCATGCTACTATATGCACACACTACAATTTGCATGCCTTACTTACGGGGCGGGGGGGGCATATGCCCTAGTGACATGTGCATACCTAAGAATATAAGGAAGCATATTTATATGTGTGTTTGAATATACACATACATTTTTTAATTCAATACATGGTCAATTTAAAATTGGAAGGTAGCCAAAAGGCAAAAGGGCCTCCTCTTTGCATCAGACATACTAGATTTTTATTTGTCTGTTTAATCTCTATAACAGAAATGGGGAAACTATAGCTCTTCAGATGTTGTTGAATTCCAGGTCCCATTGGGTACAGCCACCCTGCAGTGATGAAGGATTATGACAGTAGTATTTTATCACTACCTGAATGTTCACAGGTTCCCCACCTCTGCTCTACAACAAACTTTGCTCTATAGTAACCACTGTATACCAGCCCTCCATTTTCAAAACTAGAAAACAAACATAAAAAAAGAGAGAGAACAAGTACAGGACTGTCTTGTAAAACAGAATTAGAGACGGAGGAAAAGCAACACACAGGAAATTTGGGACTTTGTCAGGCCATTTTGATCTGTCTTTTTAAAAATAAGTTTATTTTATTTTTAATTTAACCTATGGTGCCTAGTGAATATTTAAAAGTGCATTCAGATTGTATCAAGTCAATGGAGCAAGAACCATCTACATGTAAATAGTGCTTGATTTGATCTGGGGAGAGCTGAGGGAGTAGATAAAGTAGACTAAAATTGCTATAAGCTAAGAAGTAAGGAGAATTATTCACTAGAAATCTAAACCAACCTCAGCCTTACCTCTGAACTGTAATGTTAATGATGGCCTACACTACCAGGCCACTGTACTGTACTCTTTCTCAGCACAGTCCTCCCAAGTGCAATGAGGGTATAACAGTGAACAACTGCATGGTGACTGTACAGACTCTCAGCCTAAATGATAACGTGAGGATAAAAGCAACAGAAAAATACTGCATGACTATTATACCCTCTCACCGTCTGATTATCCTTCAACCTGCATTAGGAGTCCGAAGCTACTGGACAACACTGCCAAAGATCCCTAAGAGGCTGATCTTTAGGATCCTGTGTGAGCTACAGTGCAGAACTATTTCAAGCCATTTTCTCCCAATGTACGTCAGAGTGGTGTAGTAGTTTCGGGACTGGATTATGACTCTGGAGAGCAGGGTTTGAATCCTGGCTCAGCCATGAAAACCCACTGAGTGAGCTTGGGCAAGCCACAGTTCTTCAGTCTCAGAGGATGGCAATGGCAAATCTCCTCTGAAGAAACTTGCCATTAAAACTTTGTGATAGGTTTCTTCCTACTAGCAATATGGACAATGATACGGGTTTGTTTTGGAATTTGCATTGCTATCTTTAAGAATTTTACCCCAAATAAGAACAAAGTAAGAAAAGCTAGAAAAGGTTGTCTTGGGGTGGTGCATGAAGCCACTGGCCCTCAATTCTCCAGCTATATGCATATTATAAAGTTCTCCTGTGGGCAATTAGTAGTTTTGTCTTTAGAGACATTTACCTTCTCATAGTGAAGACAAGTAACAAAAAGCTTCTTCCTTCCCCTATATATCTGTCTCTCCCTCCTCACTTTCCAGACACTCCACTGGAATCCTCTTCCAACCTCTTTCAGATTTTTCCTCTGTTTTACAGTAGTCTGTAAATTCTACTGTAACAAATGAATCCTTATGGGGGTTTTATGTAGCCCAAACAGCTGCATGCACAATGAATAGGAAGTTATCAGTGAACATGGAGAAGACTCTTAAAACAACCAATAAGGATTTATTGACACAGACTGTTATGAAAGAGATAATGTCTCTCCGTTGAAATCTGGTAAAGAGAAATTATGATTTAATCAAAGCTACAAATAATAAATAAAAACTGATGATTCTGTGAAATAAGGTTTTGCTTAGAGGGTTTTCTTTAGCCATTAACTGCAGCAAGAAAAAATAGATCCTGGTGATGAGGATTCATTGCTCAAAGGTATAGAGGGAACTGTGTACCAGCTGGACAAGATGAATCAGGACAGGTACTGTCTTCCTGACACATGTATCCAAGATGTCAGTGACATGTTGCCGAAGCTTATCAAGAACACAGAGCAAGTACCTCTTTCTTCTGATTAATATGAGCATCAATGATACTCAAAATGACACCTCTGAGCAGATCATTTTCAATTATGAAGCCCTGGGCAGGAAAGTAAAAAGCTTAGAGCAGTGTTGGCAAATGCATGGCACGTGTGCCAGATCGGGCTCGCGACGGCATCTCTGAGGGCACACAAGGGCACCTTGTGCCATTTTAGAGGGCATCTGGGTGGTCCTTTTTGGGCCCCACACGTGCAACAGGGCCAGTGGCGGGCCTGTCCGCCTGGCTCACGAGGCCCATTCTAGCCACTGGGAGTTCCCTGCACAGAGATGCTGCAAGTGCTGGAGGAGGTTTTATAGTGCAGCGACCAGTTTGCCTTGGCACTGGAGATCTGCCTCCACCAAGGGGATGTGCTGGCCCGGACCGGGAGGATGGCTGAGGCGCTGGAGGCCTACAGCGCCAGTGGAAGCCTGGCCTGGTTCCAGCCCAAGGACGCGCCCTCAAAGGAGGATGAAAGGAAGATGAGAGGATGAAAGGAAGAATGGCCGCCCCAGGCCCTCTCTCCTTTCCCTGCCTGGTTGCCTAAGGGAACTGTCTCTCCTTCAAGGTATGTGTGCCTTCAAGTTGTTTCTGACTTATGACGACCCAAAAGAGAACTTATCACAGGGTTATCTTGGCGGCAAATTTTGTCAGGAGGGGTTGCCATTGCCTTCCTCTGAGGCTGAGAGAGTGTGACTTGGGTGCGTGGGGGTGTGTGTCTTCAAGTCATTTCCGACTTATGGTGACCCAGTCAGCAAGGGAGAGCCAGAAAGCCTACGCTGGCCAGGCCCAGCCACCGATCCTTCCCCATCCCGTGCCCACCATGGCCTTGGGAGCCGAGTGAGTCTCTTCTGGGGCTGCGGGCAGGAACTGCCAAGGTAGAGAGAGCTCCCTGCCACAGGCCCCTCTGTTGTGGATGGGACTGAGGGAAAAGGAAGGCACTCCCTCGGTTGCCACAATGGCTCTCCGACGATAGGGTAGGGGCGCTTTATACCCCCTCAAATGGCGCTTCTTGGGGGCAATCATGGTGTTTAATATTTGAAGGGCAGAATTTGAATACAGATCCCCTTTACTTGGGGGGAGGGGTTGCTCCAGCCCCAGTCACTCCCCATTCAGCACGGGACTGTGGTGACCAGACACCATGATCCCAAGGCTGGCCGCTGCTGCAGTCCGCAATGGACTGCTGGCAAGGAGAGCTTTTTTGCGGTCCTTTTGAGGCTGGGTTTGGCCAAGGCGCAACTTTGCCCCAATCTAGGGACATGCGTCATCTGTATGCCACGTCCGTGGATCGGCACAAAGGCAGCACTTTTGACTTGTCTGTTCCAGGCCATACAGACAAAAGTATCTAAATTTTCAGTGGCACTTCACTGTTGAATAGGTTGCCTGGTTTCAATTTCTCAGTTAATTATTCAAGTTAGGAAAATATGTCAACAGTAGTCCAAATCTTTGCACGATGAATTTCAAATTATATGAATGATGCATGATGAATTTCAAAAATAAAAATAAAAAAATAAAAAATAGGGGGGGGGGGGAATCACAAGATGCAGTAGCAGCAGCAAGTAGCAGCAAGAAACCTGCACTCCAGAGAGCTGAAAGTTTTTGAACTATGCCATTTTCTTTCTCACATGTCTCACTATAAAAATTCTGTTTCTGGATATCAAGAGCCAGGAACAACTACCCCCCCCAAAAAAAAGAAAAGAAAAGAAAAGGGGTAGGGTGGGGAAGAAAAAACATCCATGAAAGTGGAAAGCCTCCCAACACAGGTACAAGGAAGTGTCACTAACATGCATTTTCTGTTTCTTAATGGCTGTTATTTCAGTGGTTGCCAAATATCTGATATATTTCAATAGATCAATACACTTAGTTGACTCCGTAAGTGCCATACAAATAGTTTTTAAGTAAATACTTTTTAAAATTACAGCCAGCAGTTACATATTTTAACTTCATTCAGCCTACAAAAAGTATTCCAGGATAATCTGTTCAAAACAGCACTCAGCATCTTACAAGGATCAAGCTGTGAACTCATTAAAATGAATTTCAGACAGGAAGGTGACAGGATTAAATACAAATAATAAAGGATAAAGAAAGTGGGGCAAAATGGGCATCTATGTTGACCTCATCTACTTGAAGAAGGGGTAAGTTTATACATTTCCCTTTAGAAATGTAACCATGTACTCCTGCTTTATTTCTGATACCAAACGAGAAGCATTCACTTCTTAAAAGTGCTGACTGTCTATAAAATCCAGAATAGAAAATCCAACTGTTTATAAACACCCAGTTCATTGGCAACGCACAGAGATTCAAGTTCCAAGTTCTGCTGAACACAAAAGAACTGAAAGCTAACTGTTCTCTGGTGAAATGCTGAATTCAGGCAAAATTAATTGGTTTAATGCAGGTCTGGCAGAATCTAAAGTATTACAGACAAGCATACTAAAGCTATTCCTGTCATCAATTTTTTAAAAACAAATCTTTCTTTCTCACTATGATAAACTGATTGTTTTGAAGCCAACTAGAATCAGATAATGAAATGCACATTATGCCTACTTTTACAGTACCACCCCTAACTTTTTTTTTAAATATGGTTCAATGAGCATTGCTTCTGTAATTAGCTATCCTCATCTTTGTTTGAACATAAACTCAATGAATGCCAATGCACACCACAGGATCCTTTCCTTCCTCTAACTAAACATTAATTATAGAAATGATTAAGAGGAAATTCCAACCTCGCCACTGTTCTTCAACACTTGCTTTTCCCCTTCTTTCTCTCCAGGCATCTACCCTGATGAGAAGCTTACTCTGCACGCTGTCAGGATTCTGAATTTTATATCCATAGGCCATCTTCTGTTTAACACCATTTTTATGTTACTTTCTTTCAGTCAAAATATATCTATCTATATACTTGATGGTCCAGTCTTGGGATACACTAACAGCACAGCTGAAGTACTTCAGAAATAAAGGGACTCACACTGATTTACTATAAGCTATGACAGATCTCCAATTTCTTTCAGTTTTAAGTTTAAAAACTTAATGCATTTCAAAAGGTCACCTCTGAGACTTTTCAAGATGAAAGACGATGGAGATGAAGAAGCCAATGTGATTTTGAAAGTTTGCAACATGTAGTTGTGCATTTTGGTTGGCCCAATAAAGGTATCATTGTTTGGATGTTTTTGGATTTGCTGTATGGCCAACACGACTACCCCTAGATGTTTTTTGGATTTCAAGATACTGCATTTTAGCCATCACTGGGGAATTCTAAAGAGAGAGCCAGCACACTAGATCTTTGCTATCAGAGGCTTCTGCCTCCAACAAAGGTAAAGCATTTCCCCCCCCCCCCCCCCCCAATATTGGAACTGATTGGCATGCTTTACCCCTGCATCACCTAAAGTTTTCCTGATGCAAAACATGAAGACTTCTTGGGAAATTCAGCGTTCTCTACCTGCATAGGAGCCTAAGGCTTTGCAAAGGAAAGAGACATGCTGGATTCCAAGGAAAAATCTACTTTGGATTTCCTTGGCTTGCAAAATTTTCCAGCGACCGCATGGCCAAAGGGGGAGGAGCCAGCCTGCAGACAGTCATCCCCTAACATCTGAACTGAGATCAGACACAGAAAATGCAGGCCCAAGACTAACATCTTTAATTTTTTTCTCCTGTTTGCCTGATGAAGAAGCCAGTGTGACTTTGAAAGCTTGCAACATGTAGTTGTGCATTTTGGTTGGCCCTGTAAAGAGTATCATTGTTTGGATGTTTTTGACTTTTCAAGATGGTTAGCCTGACTTGTACAATAATAAAATGTTAAATCTTATTATTAATTGTAAGCAAAGCATGCATAGTCCTGCATAGTTTTAGAAAGGTCCCACAGTGGCTTGGAGAAAGTGTTAACTCTTTCTTGGCCCATGGAAATAATTTCATCCCATCCATATCACTGCCATTCATTTGTCAAAGACACTCACTTTCTCATTTCTTCCTTGTCTATTCATTCTGAGTCAGGAGGGGGCAAAACAGACAGGCAGGAAAAAGTGAAGCTGTCTTTTCTGAAGCCACATTGAAACCCCACCAACTGCACCGCCAGCTCCCAAGGCAGCTGGAGTGTGCATGTCATGACCACACGGCACGGCTTTAAGCCATGTTGCTGGGTACTTTTTTCTTTACTGTCCCCACCACCATCCCCTGCCAGCGACTGCAATCCCATTGCATGACCATCCCTGTGAACCTGCATACATTCGCATGTGCAGCGCTTCACTGAGACAGGGCATCAGAGCAGAACTGTGCCCATGCAGATGCCAGCAAGGTAAAATCATGCCTCCCTTCACTCCCCCTTCACCCTGTGTCCCCTCTTTGACTGTTTTGTGCATGCTGTACTCATTTCCATGACAGGTTCCATGGTTTCTCTTTTAGGCATTGCTACCCCCACCACTTGTGTACGGCAGCTCTGTTCCTTTTAAATGTGTTCCTGAGATGGGGTGTTTACATGCACAATTAGGATTAGGGTTTGGAAAGAGCGCCCCTTTAGAGCCACACTGGTGTTGGTGCATTTATATGTACATGCGAAGGTGCGCATTTTCCGGGAAGAAGCAGAAAAAAACCAGCTTCTTTTTGAAGCGGCTTTTCTCTCCATAAGACAGCTAGAGGGTGCTTTGCGGCCAGCTTCAAAGCGTGCGCCATCTAAACACCCCATCTTGAAGCCGGCCTGAAACCTGCTTATTTTCCCTGTCTGTTTCGCCCCTAGGTCTTGTGGGAAGAAACTGGTTGCGTCTGTGGGAAGAAACTGGTTGCATCTATCCAGCATCTACAAGACTAATTCCACAAGAACATACTTTATAAATTGACTCTAGCTATCTGTCTGTCTGTCTGTCTATCTACATACATACATGTTGAGTATCTGAAATGCTCACAAGTATTTTGGGATTTGTGAAGTCGTAGGCTTTCATGGCTGGCATCCATTGTTTTTTGTGGGTTTTTCGCACTGTTTGGGGATTTATTTTTTTTAATATTTGCATATACATAATGCGCTATCTTGGAGATGGGACCCAAGTCTAAACATGAAATTTATTTATATTCCGTATACACCATATACATATACCCTGAAGGTAATTTTATACACAGTATCTTAAAAATAATTTTGTGCATGAAACAAAGTTTTTGTACACTGACCAATCAGAAAGCAAAGGTGTCACTATCTCAGTCACCCATGTGGACAATTTTCAAATTCTGGATAAGGGATACCCAACCTCTGTGCGTGTGTATTACATTACATATGATTTGAGCATGGTAAGGTTTACACAAATAGCTTTCCCCATGATTAGTCACTAATGTGAACAAATGAACTCACCGTAGGATAATTACTAGTCAAACAATTAGAAAGCTTTAAACTACATTTTCTAATCTAATCTAAAATAGAATGTACAAAACACAAAACAAACATATTCTAGCACAATTATACCATAAATATTAGTTATCCCACAAATTTATAGTTATATCATAAATGCTAAGACTAATATTATGGAATTCCTTTATTTTATTATTTAGATGCAGCTTTGAAAAAGGGGTTTGCAGGAATATGAATTTCATAAATGCTACCAATATAATATGGATTTTTAAATATATATATTTACATTTTCAGTTTGACATCACAAACACATCCAATTAATCCAATTCTCATTTGCAGCAAGAGATCCTGGTTGCTAAAGGAAGATAAAATTATTTCAGTGACTTAAGGCTATCATAATTAAAAAGGTGCCTCATAAATTATATAGCAGATTTTTAGAAAGACAAGGTTTAAAGGTACAATGCTGAAAGGCTAATTTACTAAAAACAGGTCATCGTGTTTCAGCACCAAGGCACTGCATTTCTGCTTGGATTGCCTCTCTTAAAATGGTTCCTGTTCTTGCTTCATGTTATGGTTTATGACAATTTTGCAGAAACCTTTTAAAGGTGTCCTTTCCTCCTGAAAGTTCAGCATGTCTAGAAATCTGGAGGATTTCTCATTTGGAGGATTTATGGCCTCTGGCCAGCTCCAGTCCCAGCTGATATCCAAGGAAGAAAGGAATAAGTACCGGTATTTAGTTAACTAAGGTTGGTGGTGGTAGTATAAGAAAGACTAATGAGGGTAGGTACTCGGGACTCAGTCATGTAAATGTTTAATGAAATTTAGATTTAAAAAACTGAGCCTCTGAGATAGGGCTGTGTGTGTGTGTGTGGAGTTATACGAACATTTATGGTATAGATGCAGCTAAGGCACCCAAGCTGGAGGTGGATTCTCCCTTGAAATCTTCCTAGCTCTTTTTCTTTCTCCAAATCTTCTGTTAAGAACTGTAGTTTAGAACACATATTCATCAAAATGTATAAGGAATGAGAGCAGGAAAATAAACAACAAACAGATAACTGATGCCAACAGCCTACTTGGATGGAAGTTATAAAGGGATTCCTCTCACACAGTGGCTTTGCATTTGTAGTTTGGGGGAGGTGGAAGATCAGCCATTATCTTTTATATTGCCCTCTATATGAGGATCCTAGGGGATGTTTCCTGGGTGAGCTTTTGAAAGCAAGGGCAGGCTCGCTGCAGCATGACATTATTTGTGATCTGCTGGCAGACAGCTCCAAATTCATCACTCTTTAGGTTACCACTTTCGCTGCGGCTGCCCAAAAGGTCCATAGCAATTTTATAAAAACAATAATGGTGAATTGTAAAAGGGACAAGATGCTGTAGAGGGAATGGTACATCAGTTTGTTTTGCTGCTGCCTGCCTGCTGCCTGACCTACTAAGGTTTTTCCAATCCCTGTTTATAAGTTACTAAGTTGTTGTCCAGTGAAATGTATGGCTGTTGTTTGTAATATTTTGTAATGGTTGTTGTGCCTTATACAAATAATTTGTTGTTGGTGGTGTTTAAATAGATAACTGAAGAGGGAAAACTCAGAAGTGATGGAAGAAAGAAGAGGTGGAAGACTAACAGAGTGCTGGAATTTAAATGGGCTGTTCTGCATGACAGGGAGATGCTGCATATGCCAGTTCCAAATAATGCATAGAGTTCTCACAGGAGGAGGAAATAAAATCAATCATATTTCATCCGTAACCTGTCAGCCAGCCAGCCCTTCTCCCATAATGCAGTTGTCCTTCAATTCTGAGCAATGTGTACCTGTTTTCATAATAACTAACAGATATGTCTATGACACTACAAGTGCCTGATGAAGTACACTCCAGTCTAAGAATGCTTACACCACAACAAACTTGTCTGGCTTTAAGACGGGGCAGGGAACCTATAGAACTCCAGATCTCCTACACCCAACTCTCATTTTGGCTAAAGATGGTGGTAGTCTGAATGCAACAACACCTGGCAGGCCAAGGTTTCCCATTCTTGCTTTAAGGGGCCACTAACCATTGTTTTTGCTATAACATGAGTCTACCTCCTCCACTGCCAAGCCCTGTTCCATTCCTACACATATCTCAAGTCCTGATCAGCACAAAACATTAACAGTGTCAGTATTTTGCTTTAAGCAGGGGGTAACGTGTCAACTACTAATGAAGATCAAGGAAGAAAGTGCAAAGGTAGGCCTACTGTTGAACATAAAGAAAACAAAAATACTGTAATGACAACAGAGAATCTAGACAAATTCAACCTAGACAATGAAAAAAAAACAGAAGTAGTAGAAGAATTCTCATACCTTCAAATATTGGTAGAAACAGGGACTGCATTCAGGAAATTGGGAGAAGATTAAGAATGGGGAGAGTGCCTATGAATGAACTAGAAAAGATTCTAAAATGTGAAGATATACAACTGAACACAAAAGTTAGAATCATATATGCCATTTTTTCCCTATAACCATGTATAGATGTGAGACCTAGACAGTTAAGAGATAAGATAGGAAGAAAAATCAATTCATGTGAGATGTGGTGCTGGAGAAGTGTGCTGAGGATCCCACAGACAGCCAAAAAGACAAACAAATAGGTCCCAGAGCAGATCAAGGCAGAAATCTCCCTGGAAGCCAAGATGATAAAACTGAGACTGTCATACTTCGGACACATCATGAGAAGGCATGGATCACTGGAAAAAACAATAATGCTAGGAAAGATGGAGGGAAGCAGAAAGAAAGGAAGGCCACATGCTAGGTGGATGGACTCTATTAGGGAGGTCATGGGTATGAGTTTGCAGGAACAAAGCAAAGCAGTGAAAGATAGGGATTCTTGGAGATGGCTCATCTACAGGGTTGCCATGGGTTGAAATCGACTCGAGGGCAGTTAGCAACAACAACAAAAAACATGTATTTCTCCTCTGCAGATATTGTGTCTGCAGAATCCCGTCCGGCAAAGCTGTTTAGGGTGGTAAGGGAACTGACACAGGTTCCACCTGTGCAGAACTCATTACTTAACCCTACAACGGCCTGATGTGATGCGTTTAATAACTTCTTTGCAGATAAAATCTCTCAGATAAGAGCCGACTTAGACACCAGTGTTGTAACAGAATCAATTGATGAGGTGTTCAGCAACTCCATTGATGAAATTATACTGGTTCAGTTTCAATCCGTGAGTACTGATGACATGGACAAGCTTCTTGGCAGAGTGAGGAAAACAACCTGCCCTCTTGATCCTTGCCCTTTGTGGCTGGCCATTCAGAGGGGAGATGCCTTGAGGATGTTTCTTAAAGACATCATCAATGCATCCCTTAGGGAAGGCCATGTTCCATCATGTTTGAAGGAAGCGGCAGTTAGGCCACTCCTAAAAAGACCTTCCCTGGAACCTCTGGACATGAACTATAGGCCAGTCTCGCTACTACCTTTCCTGAGCAAAGTGATCGAGAGGCTGGTTGCTCTTCAACTCCAAGCTGTCTTGGAGGATTATCTAGATCCATTTCAAACTGGCTTTAGGACAGGATATGGAGTTGAGACTGCCATGGTCGCCTTAGCTGATGACCTTCGTCTGGGCATCGACAGGGGTAGTGTGACCCTGTTGGTGCTATTGGACCTCTCAGTGGCCTTTGATACAATAGATCACGACATCCTCTTGGATCACCTGAGAAGGTTAGGAATTGGAGGAATTGCACTGTAATGGTTCCGTTCCTTCCTCTCGGGCAGATTCCAGAGGGTGATGCTCGGGGACAGTCGCTCTGCAAGGAAAGAGCTTAACTGTGGCGTCCCACAAGGCGCCATCCTGTCCCCAATGCTATTTTAATATATATATGAAACCATTGGGAGAAATCATCCAAAGACATGGGGAGGGGTGTTATCAGTACGCTAATGACACCCAGATATATTTCTCCATGTCTTGGTCTTCAGCTTTGACTTCAGATGGCATCTCTCCTCTCAATGACTGTCTTAAGGCAGTAAGGGACTGGATGAGGAAAAACAGATTGAGACTGAATCCAGACAAAATGGAGGTACTTACAGTCGTGTCCCCAAACCCGAGTATTGGGTTGCAACCTCCAATCCTGGATGGGGTCACACTCTCCTCTAGGGACTGTGTTCACAGTCTGGAGGTGCTCCTGGACCCATCCTTTCAGATGATAAATCAGATAAATGCGACGGTCAGAAGTGCCTGTTATCAGCTTCGGCTGATACGCCAGCTGTGCCCTTTCGTGGAAGTTAGGGACCTTGAAAATGTGGTGCATTCTTTGGTAACCTCTCGTCTTGATTTCTGTAATATGCTCTACATGGGGCTACCCTCGTGCATGGTCCAGAAACTTCAACTAGTACAGAATATGGCAGCCAGGTTGGTCTCAGAAACAACAAGAAGAGATCATATAACACTTATCCTAAGATCACTTCACTGGTTGCTCATTAGTTTCTGGGCAAAGTACAAGGTGTTGGTTATCACCTTTAAAGCCCTAAATGGCTTGGGTCCAACCTATCTTTGGGACCGCCTCCTTCCATATAATCCACTCCGCGCACTTAGGTCCTCTGGGAGGAATTTGTTGCAGCCTATAAAAACTAGACCAGGTGTCGGCAACCTTTGTTGCTGGGGGGCCGGGGGGGGGAATGGTGCGGGGGCCGGTCATGCAGGAGCTGGGGTGCCCGTGCGTGCAAGCGCATGCGCGCACACCCGACAGCCTGCATGGGGCCTTTCTCAGGCCCCCCTGCCCCGATCCTTGGGCGAATTCGCTCCGGGATCGAGCGGGGAAGCCTTGGAAACGGTCCTCCAAGGCCCCCCCGCTTGATTCTGGGGCGGATTCACCCGAGAATCAAGTGGAGGCACCTTGGAGGGCCGTTTCCAAGGTGCCTCTGCTTGATCCTGGGGTGAATTCACCCCAGGATCAAGCGGAGGGACCTTGGAAAGGTCCCTCCAAGGCCCCCCTGCCCCGATCCTTGGGCGAATTCACCCCAGGATCGAGCAGGGAGGCCTTGGAAACGGTCCTCCAAGGCCCCCCCCATTTGATTCTAGGGCTGATTCACCCCAGAAACAAGCGGAGATACCTTGGAGGACCGTTTCCAAGGTGCCTCTGCTTGATCCTGGGGTGAATTCACCCCAGGATCAAGCGGAGGGACCTTGGAAAAGTCCCTCTAAGGTCCCACTGCTCGATTCTTGAGCGGTGCGGCCTTTCAAAATGGTGCCCGCGCCGTGTACACGTGCGCACGTGACACCATTTTTGAACACCCACGGCGCCGTGCGCAGCCGTGGGCGTTCCAAAATAGTGCCTTCCAGGAGCGGGAGCGTGCCCAGCGGCGGGCGGTGGCGTCGGGGGTCCCTGGGGGCCGGTCCAAAGGCCCCTGGGGGCCGGACTCGAACCCCTGAACTAGACTGTCTGCAACTGCCCAGAGAACCTTTTCGGCTACCACTCCCACTTATGGAATGGCCTGCCAGATGAGATCCACCTTAGACAGATTTAAAAAGGCCATTAAGACAGATCTCTTCCAGCAGGCCTTTCCCGAATAGATATCCCAGCCATCAAAAGACAGCCATCCTGCTCATCCCTGATTCAGCTGTAGTTATTGTTATTTGTTTATTTGTGTTATTATTTTAAATGTGTTTTAAACTGTCATTATTTAATTGTGTTTTAAGGGGGTGGGTGGGATTGTGGGATATGAATGTATATTTTAAAGTTGTAAGCCGCCCCAGTTGAGTTACGCAGAGGGGCGGGATGATGATGATGATGATAATAATAATAATAATAATAATAATATCAACATGTACTGGATCTGGTCACTCCTTTAGCCCTGTCTGCTTGAGCCCCATGGCACTTAAAAAAAAAAAGCTCTTCCACTATATACATCTGTCATTTGCTCTTATTTATATGCATCTTTTTGCATGGGAGTGAGTCACTGAAGTGCAAAGTGGGAGCAATAATATTGGAAAGGACTTCAATTCCAGTTCACATTGAAGGAGAAATGGTCTTTAAAAGCTGCAGTGCCAGGTCTGCTGCCCTTTGTTTGGACCCTCCAGGTAAGCTTGCTAAACACAGGCAGAAGCAGGGGCAAGTAGAGATGAGGAAAGGAAAAGTGCTGGGCCAGATGGCTACAGCACTGCCATTTTAATTCCCCTACAATGATGTTATGATGGGGATAGCACCCCAGAGGGATTGATAGAGAAAGGAAATGGGTGCTGTTATAGCTGCTCAGACCAGGGCTTCTCCTCTCAGTGTCAAGCCATTAATTAAGTAGTAGCAGCAGTAGTAATAACAACATTAGTGGTAGTAAACCCTTAGTCCTAGCATTTGTCCGAACATGTTGTATCAGGCTTTGGGACTGTTACTTTCGGTGCAGACCACAGGAAAACCCTCACATCTAATGAAGTTACATACAAAGAATGTAACATTTATGAGTGCTTTAACATATGTACAGATCTGATCAAATACAGCATCAGCCAACCTGATCAGGAAGGGAAGGTTTTAACCATTGCTTTCTTTATCAGGGCAGATAAAGATCTTTTTACCTGGGCCAAAGGAAATAGCTGGTGTGTATAATGGAGACAGTGACCATACTAAAGTGAGAGAATCAATCAGCAGCCTTTCTGACAGTCAAAACAAAAACCCTTAAACTCCTTGTTGTTTATTCCACATCTAAAGGAATACAATGGGCATGACCTCCAGAAGTCATGCATTCTCTTCCCATTTGATATTGGGTGTCAAAATAGATTTTAAATATGAAACATGGAATTTTCATGAACCTGTATATTTATTTTATTTTCAATATGACAGTATTCAGTAGTATGGTAATTTTTATACTACTCGTTTCCCTTCCTACTTTGACAAAAGGTGTGGGGGACCATATTTGAATTAAATTTAGAAAACTGAATTTTACCCTGAAGAAGTATACCAAAGTTGATTTCACTGCGTCTATGTTCAATGAAGTTATCATGTTTCAAACTGAATGCCAAAATGGGCGAGTTAAACCAAAGTCTGTACTTCACTTGGCCAATTAATTGTTAGAAGAGCCAGCTACTGTTGCTCTCTGTTAAACGAACAGCAAATTATGTGGTCACTAATTAGGAGGCAAGTATAAATTAAACTGATGAATAACCAACATATAAGAGGCAGTTGTGTTTGGACGGGTTTATTACACAGATTCCTTACTTTTCAGCCACAGAATTATTTCTATCAATGTGGGCAAGATCTCACATAGCCGTATAACAAATGGATACAGTCCTAATTCAGTTTCCATGATCACTGACATTTTTGGGAATTGTGGCAATATATTTTACATTCTGAAAATCTCTTTGAAACCTTTAGATCAGGGGTAGGCAACCTTTTTGAGCCAGGGGCCGGGTTGCTGTCCCTCTGACAATTAGGGGACCAAAGCACCAAAAATAAATAAATAAATAAATAAATAAAAATATAAATAACAATTTTATTTTTTAAAAAAATATTTTAAAAATATGCATGCACACTCTCTCAGCCAGAAAAGCCATGGCAAACCCCTGTGGAGATTTTGCCAAGAAAATCCCAAGAACAAGTAATAACAACAATAATCAATATCATCATGGCGGGCAGTGGCGGCGGCAGGACCAGCCTGGGGCCAGTCCAAAGGCCTCGGGGGGGCGCATCTGCCCCCCCCCCCCCGGGTCTTAGGTTGCCTACCCCTGCTTTAGACTAAACTGCATAATACAAAACACAACAAAATAAAATCAGCTGAGGACTTAATTATTGCCCAAAGGTTTATCCAGACTTGTAAATTAGCCAAGAATGGTCTTAAAATGAATGAAATTAATGGGAAAACATACTAAATGGTTAACATAAAGCACAATTTGATAATTTCATAAAATGCCCATCATGACTGGTTCAGAATGAATAGGCATACAGGAAACCTGTTGTCATTCAGCACGTATGGATCAGGAGAGGTCGTTTGCAGACGACATTGTAATATTTCTAAATGAACCCACCAAAGCATAAAACAACTAGAAGCAATATTAGAAGAGTTTAAGGAAATGACAGGATTAAAAGTTAACAAAACGAAAAGTGGAATCATTACAAAAAATCTCACAAAAAAGGAGGAAGTAACTCTTACAAGTCAATCGGGGTATCAAATATTTAACAAGGTAAGATATCTGGGAATAATAATCACAAAAAAGAATACAGATTTATATAAAAATAATTATAGACCAATATGGAAGAAAATCAAAAAAGACTTAGTAGACTGGGAAACAAAACAACTTTCTATATTAGGAAGAATAGCATCAATACAGATGAATGTACTACCTAAGATGTTATTTCTGTTCCAAACAATCCCTATTAGACTAACTAAACATAATTTTCATAAGTGGTACAGAGACATAAATAAATTTATATGGAAAGGAAGGAAACCCAGAATACAATCCAAAATATTAAAAGATATGAAAGAAAGAGGTGGACTGGGATTACCGGATTTTGTAGCAGGTTTGAGACTAATTGAGCAAAAGAAGTTGGCAGCATAAGCTTTTGTAGACTTACGTCTACTTCCTCAGATGTATGGAGTCAAGTGCCTCGGAACAGATCTTTATAACAACAATAACAACAATAGTAATAACAATAATACAGGTTGAGCCTCCCTTATCTGGAATTCCAAAATCCGAAATTTCCAAAAACCAAAACATTTTTTCATGGGTAGCTGGGATAGTCACACCTTTGCTTTCTGATAATTAATGTAAACAAACTTTGTTTTATGCACAAAATTATTTAAAAATATTGTATACAATTACCTTCAGGTTATGTGTATAAAGTGTGTATGAATTATGTATGAAACATAAATGAATTTCATGTTTAGACCTGGTTCTAAACCCCATCTCCAAGACATGTAATTATATATGCAAATACAGGTAATCCAAAATCCAAATTATGGAACACTTCTGGTCCCAAGCACTTTGGATAAGGGATACTGAACCTATAATTAATTATATAATTAATTATCATATTATAATTAATTAATAAACAAATAAATATTAATATTTCTTACTCATCTCTTCTCATGCATTAGGGCACGGAACAGCAACAAATTAAAACACAACACATAACAACAGGTGAAAACACTTAACATCAGTTAGAAGAAAAAGGAAACTCAGATCTTAAGCTTACCCTAACTGGGTAATGTTATTGTTCACAGAAATGGAAAGCACGCTATCCATACCATGAAAACTACAGGAATTTCACATCTGAATGCATAAAAATATAGAAACTTCAAAAGAGGTTATGTTTATTTATTTAGAATGTTTATACCCTGCTCTTCAAACCTAATGGTTTCTCAGAGCAGGTAACAGAAAAACAACAACAACAAAAGCAAACAAAACAATAAAAGAATAGAACAAGATTGACACTAATACACACACACACACACACACACTTCAGTCAAGCAGATTTTTTTTAAAAAAAACTATTAACACATCTTTGTATAGAGTGACCAAGACTTTAACAGGAACTCCAACTATACTAGCTGGAAACGCAATGGCTCGCTTCTATCTCTCTCCCAATTTTGCAGCCATGCACCTCCCTGATTGTTTTAATTTTTGTGAAGGCTCCAAAATACCCACTAGGAGGTGTGGGGTGAATTACCAGCACATTTTGCAGGCCCCTCGGCAATTTAAGCACACAAGAGGCTTCCTTCTGAATCCAAAACATGGTGAAAATGTCCCCATACCCCCAGAGGCATTTGGGGACTTTTTTGTGGGAGCAGGTATGGCCCTCCAAGGTCTCCCAGGAGGCTAATATGACTTATAACCTTTCACAGTTGCCCACCCCTAATCTAAATAAGTTAAAGCAGAATGGCTCTTTCAGTCACTTGCAGAGCTTGCAATCTGTACCTATGTCTGTAAAGAGTCCTAGATAAGGTCACTTCAAACCTTCACCATGTGAAAGCAAATTGTCTATTACAAGAGAAGCCATGAAAAACACCAAGTATCCTTTTCTTAGAAGGTTTGGGGTCTTTTGATTTGTAATTGGTTGACTGGCCGAACCTAAAGAGTGCTCAACAATGGCTCCTTTTCAACCTGGAAAGAAGTGACCAGTGGGGTGCCACAGGGCTCTGTCCTGGGCCCAGTGCTATTCAACATCTTTATCAATGACTTGGATGACGGTATTGGGGGTATAGTTATCAAATTTGCAGATGACACCAAATTAGGAGGAGTAGCTAATACCCCAGAAGACAGGATCAAAGTTCAAAATGACTTGAACAGACTAGAAAGCTGGGCCAAAGCTAACAAAATGAAATTCAACACGGAGAAATGTAAGGTACTGCACTTAGGGCGGAAAAACGAAAAGTACAGATATATGATGGGGGACACCTGGCTGAATGAGACTACGTGTGAAAGGGATCTAGGAATCCAGGTGGACCATAAGTTGAACATGAGTCAACAGTGCGATGCAGCAGCTAAAATGGCCAATGCAATTTTAGGCTGCATCAGTAGAAGTATAGTGTCTAGATCAAGAGAAGTAATAGTGCCACTCTATTCTAGGAGGGAACAAGCTTGTTTTCTGCTGCTCCAGAGACTAGGACCCGAAACAATGGATGCAAGCTGCAAGAAAAGAGATTCCACCTCAACATTAGGAGGAACTTCCTGACAGTAAGGGCGGTTCGACAGTGGAACACACTCCCTCCCTTCCAACTCTATGATTCTATGATTCTAACTGACCTAATGTGATTCCTAAAGGCAGTAGTACTCAAACCTTTAACTTTTGGGACCCCCCCCCCTTCTACATCTACATGCAGACTTGTGCTTCCCTATTCGACGTAGCATATGAATAAAACTATTTTGTTTATTTAGCGCGCATGTTTTTATTCATACATTCACATTTTATTCATCATTTAACATTTTATAAGGAAATAACATCATTCAAATTAGAACAGTTTTAAGTAAATTCAATATTTAACTCAACACGTGTGTAAATTTCACACATTAAAAAAATTAGGAAAAGGAGGCGAGATCAGGGCCTCAAAGTCTCAACTCCTCCACTTGAGCAACTCTTGCGTGCCCCCTGGGAGTCATGCTCCATCACTGTGAGAGCCACTGACTTAAGTTATAAAGGACAAAAACATCCCCTCTTGCCCATGTTCCTTGTTACATCATTTTGTTGCACTGTGACTGCAACTATGGGCCTGAACAGACTGCCAGAAATAATCCATATTGAGGCCACTTTAACTGCCCTGGCTCAGTGCTAGGGAATCATGGGAACTGTAGTTTATTCTGGCACCAGAGCTCTGACAGATGAATGTCTCAATGTCTCAGAAAAAACTACAATTCCCATGATTCCCTAGCATTGAGCCAGGGCAGTTAAAGTGGTCTCAAGCTGGATTATTTCTGGCAGTCTGTTCAGGCCCTATGTTAATTTCTCTCTACCAGTGTGAATGTATGTAAAATTGTGGACTCTGTATAAGATTATGTGTCGGTAGTCTGACAATTCTACCTGCAGTAGCAATGGTTAGTTATTTTCTTCCTTGTTGAGATGTATTTCTGAACAAAAGTCTTTATATATTGCTATGTAAACAGCTATCCTCCTTCCTCCACCATCTGTAAACAATCTTCCTCATTTTGGGCAGTCTATTACGATGGTGATCTCTTGACATCAAACTCAGATTTGGAAATTTGGGCACATGCAACCTTTTTCTTAGGGTGTCCTGGGGTCTAGACCAGTGGGTACTGTACACGTTTGATCCTTGGTTCTTAAATTCTTAAAAGTGTCTGGTGTAATACTGTGCTTCCTCTGACTTAAGCTGTTAATAGAGGTGGTAGCAATCTACCTCATTTGGGTCAGGATTGGTTATAGGAGCCAGTAAGTTCCCAGAAGACTCAAGTTGATGGGTGGAATCTGGGAAGATTAGCCTCAAACAGAGACTCCTTTCCACTGCTGAATCAGATATACTAGTTTCAGTTAACACCATATTCAGTTAGTCCCACTGTGACATTTATTAGTAGAGATCAGGTCTCAAATTAGCCATTTGACTAAAAGTCAATAATAGCTCTCTTCAGTTATTTGAGCTCATCTGTTAATTAGAAGACTGGCATAAGTTTGAAGAAGGCATATTAGCTGAAAAAGTCATTAGCAACGATGAAGTTTTATACATGCTGAGAACACAGACATGCCTATTTAACAAAACTGCCATGTGAAAATAAATCTCCATGCCTAGAAGTTTAACACAGTTGTAATCCACTGCAACTGTTCTGCCTTTTGTCAAGAGCCACTATTTCAGCATAGACACCATATTGAACTATCGTGCTACTATCAGAACACTGTGCCTTCTTTAAGCTTATTCAATTTTTTAAAAGTTCCAGTATCACACACTATCTACTATTCCAATTTTTGTGAGAATCATGCTTGTGTAGTTTCTTAAAACATCTCTGTCACTATGAGACCAGCACAGCAGCTCTGCAGACTTATAACTATGCTGACCATCTATCTGCAGCTGCATTTTGAATGTATAATGGCAGGATAACATATTGTATGCACTCCTCAAATATCACGTTGGTTTTAGTGAACTTCTCTCCCATGCATCTGCAAACAGTTGGACGTTCAGTTCTGTGGGGTGCAATTTTAGTTTCCCAGGGTGTTAACCCTTTAAAAGGGAAACAAAATATGCAGGGATGAAAGTAAAACTTGTTAGAGTTCAGCTTTCATCAGCAGAGCAGCAAAGAAAAGTGGGTCAGACTAAATCTTAATACACTTTCCTAAAGAATAAGGACTAACTCAAAAAATAACAAACATGTAGTTTGTGGTTTAAAAAAACAAATAGCTGTGTTAGTCATTTAGCAAATTCAAACAAAAAGGAATGTGTGAAGTCGAAGGTTTTCATGGCCGGCATCCATAGTTTTTTGTGGGTTTTTCAGGCTGTGTGGCCATGCTCTAGAAGAGTTTCTTTTTGACGTTTCACCAGCATCTGTGGCTGGCATCGAACTATAGTAATGACTTTAATAAATATTTACACAAAAACTAAATCCTATCCTAACTGGTGTTAATATACCAGGAAGAGACTGTTACTCTATCTTAGACTTAGAGGAGGCAGTTACTGTATCAGAGATTAAGGTCGAAAACACACTGCAGAAATAATCCAGTCTGAGACTGCTTCAACTGCCCTGGCTCAGTGCTAGGGAATCCTGAGAATTTTAGTTTATTGTGGCACCAGAGCTTTCTGACAGAGAATGCTAAATGTCTAACAAAACTACAGCTCCCAGGATTCCCTAGCACTGAGCTGGGGCAGTAAAAGCAGTCTCAAACTGGAATATTTCTGCAGTGTGTTTTGGGCCTGCGAGGAGACAGTTTAGAATGTTCAGAGAGTCTGTTAAACTGTCTCCAAAGAGATAGTTAGAATGGAGGGGGGGGGGGGGGAGGAAGGAAGCCTCTTTCTAACTAAAGAGGTAAAAGAGAATGCAATGTATAATTCTTCCAACAAGTTCTCACACTCCATCTACCTTGGCACAGTGATTAAAGGCAGAGACAAATCTATAGACACCATTTCTTAGGTCAATGGGCTACATTAGCATACTTGCTGCAGCTCTGAATTAATAGCAAAAGCCTCAAGGAGAACTGCCATCTTAGTATGAACTAGAGAGTAGCTGCTCCTTCAGGGCAAATCTTAATTAACCCCACAGGTTCAACTTTTGAACAAGAACTCAATGGGAAAGGGAAAGAGAATAAAATGTTCACATCACAAGAAGGATTTTATCTGTATGATTTCTTACTGTATCACTATGGTAATTAAAGTGACTTAAAAGATATTCTATGGATAACCATCAGGCTTATAACAGGGCTTCTATGTTTTCCTCCCATCTTCCCCATCCCCTCCACATACCCAGTTTTTTTCCAGCCCCTCATTGGTCAACAGAGGCACAATGCAGATGGCTCAAACAGTAAGGTGAAGATAAAGGTATTCCCCGTTGACAAGGTTGTCAAGTCGTGTCCAACCGTACGGGCGGTGCTCATCTCCATTATTAAGCCGAAGAGCCAGCATTGTCAGAGACTACTCTGTGATCATATGGCCAGCATGACTGCACAGAACACTGTTTACCTTCCCACCAAAGTGGTACCTATTTATCTACTTGCATTTGCATGCTTTCAAACTGCTAGGTTGGCAGAAGCTGGGACTAGTAACAGGAGCTTACCTCATCAAGCAGTTCAAACAGTACTACTACTACTACTACTACTACTACTACTATTTATTTGTTTCCCGCCTCTCCCTGTTGAGGATTGAGGTGGGTAACAGCAAAGATTAAAACAATTACAGAAATAATAATGAGAAAATAATCCCCGAACCCCACCCCCACCCCTTCAAAACACTCTCCCTTCAATAACAGTGGCAATGTCTAGGGGAGCTAGATCAAATGGGCAGTTAGTTCAGATCAGGACAGAGATCAGTTTGGGAAGGCCTGCCGGAAGAGAATCGTTTTTATCGCTTTTTAAAAAACGTCAAGGGATGTAATCTGGTGAGTCTCCTCCGGCAGGTCATTCCAAATTTTAAGAGTGGCAACTGAAAAGGTCCTTTGGGAAGTCACCGCCAGTCTAGTTTTCATTGACTGTAGTAAGTTTCCCAGAGGACCTGAGTGTGTGGGAAGGATTATATGGGAGGAGGTGTTCCTTCAAGTAAGCTGGACCCAAACCATGAAGGGCTTTATAGGTAATAACCAACACCTTGTACTGTGCCCGGAAGCTAACAGGTAGCCAGTGTAAGAATTTCAAAATAGGTGTTATCCGGACGAACCTAGATTTACCTGTGACCAGTCTGGCTGCGATGTTTTGTACCAGTTGAAGCTTCCGAACGTGGCACAAGGGTTGCCCCATGTAGAGCGCGTTACAGAAGTCGAGACAAGAGGTTACCAGCGTATGTACAACTGTTTCTAGGTCCTGTGGCTCCAGGTAGGGTCACAGCTGGCATATCAGCCGAAGCTGATAACAGGCACTCTTAGCCATCACTTCAATCTGAGGTGACAGCTGGAGCGATGAGTCCAAGAGCACCCCCAAACTGCAAACGCAGTGCTTTAAGGGAAGTGTGTCCCCATCCAGGACTGGTGAATTTATCTCCATACCCAGATTAGGGTTACCTATCACGAGTACCTCCATTTTGTTTGGATTCAGCTTAAGTCTATTTTCCTAATCCAATCCATTACTGACCTCAGGCAGTCATTCAGAGGAGAGATGCCCTCCTTGGTCACTGAAACAGTCCAAGGCACAGAGAAGTAAATTTGGGTGTCATCAATGTACTGATAACACCCTGCCCCATGTCTCCGGATGATCTCACCCAGTGGCTTCATGTAAATGTTAAACAGCATGGGGGACAGAATGGTGCCCTGAGGGATGCCAGATGTCAGCTCTTTTTTAGAAGAGCAGCCATCCCCCAGCATCACTATCTGGAATCTACCCAAGAGGTAGGAACAGAGCCACTGCAAAGCAGAGCCCCCAATTCCTGACTCTCTCAGGCGTTCCAGAAGGATATCATAGTCTATGGTATCAAAGGCTGCTGAGAGGTCCAAGAGCACCAATAGGGCCACACTTCTCCTGTCGATGCACAGCCAAAGATCATCGACCAAGGCAACCAGAGCAGTCTCCATTCCGTATCCTGACCTGAAGCCAGTTTGAAATGAATCAAGATAATCAGTTTCATCCAAGACTGCTTGGAGTTGGAGTTACATATAGCTAATATGAAAGCATTATGTAACAGAGTTGTGGATTGTCTGGGGGAAAAACAATAGGAAAGTATTATGATGTCTGTTAATTTTGTATGATGCATGAATCTCTCTGCCACAGTACTTCCAATTTCTGTGTATGAAACAGACAGTAAAGAAAGGTGACAGGAAGAAAATAATTTGAAATGTGGTGCTGGAGGAGAGTTCTCCAGATACTGTGGACTGTGAAAAAGACAAATGAATGGGACTGAAAGGAAATCAAACTGGAATTCTCCCTAGAAGCCAAAATGACTAAACTGAAGCTATCATACTTTGGACATTCCATGAGACAAGATGAGTAATTAGAAAAGATGAAAATAGTTTGTCTAGTAGTAGGCAGCAAGAAAAGAGGAAGACTACATTATGGATGGACAGACTCAATCCAGGAAGCCATGGTCCAGAGTTTGTAAGAACTTAACAGGCTGTTAATAAGAGAGTATTTTGGGGGTGTCTCAGTCAGAGTTGCCACAAGTCACAGTCAAATTGATAGCAATTAACAAAAACAACAACTTCTCAAATGTTTCTCCATAAGTGAGAAGTAACTGAACAGAACTATTTTATTGAGGGTGACTAAATTCATTAATATGTGTTAAATGTTTTATTCAACTGAATTCAGTTGAATAATCTGCTTGCTAGGTTTTTCCCCAAATACTTTTTCATACTTCCTATTCTCTTATAAAGTTCTTCTTCCCCTGCTCCCCACATGTGTAGAAGGATAGACATACTCTATACACTCATCCCTCCACATTCGCAGCTTTGATTTTTGTGGCTTTGATTATTAATGGATTTTGTTAATATGTTCTCTCTAGGAATATCTAGGTCCTTCAGCGCAACTCTATGGTCAACTTGAACCAAAATGCACACTGAAAGACCTAGAGATTTCTAGAGAGAATGCTCCACTAGGCATTTGTAGCTCCTCCAGAGCAATTCTATGGTCAATGTCTGGCAGATGTTGACCAGAGTTGACTGGAGGACCTGGAGATTCTTAGACAGATGTTCTCTCAGGAAAAACATAGTGTTTTTGTTATTTGAGGTTTTTCCACATTCATGGGGATCCTGTGCCCCAACCCCAGTGAGTGTGGAGAGACAAGTGTACATGTGTAGACATGAATGTGCTCTATCAATGGATAAGTGCAACTTTGGAATTATGGTGGTATTGTATCCATTAGCTGCAATACTTGCATGGAACCAGAATTTCAAAAGTCAGTGAATCCTAATCTGCCATATACAAACTGGATGCTCATGCACACAGTCACAGACTCACACAGAATCCTGGAGCTAGAAGGTGGTGCAAGGGCCAATTAATCCAATCCTCTGCTATTCACAAATACATAAGTACAGCACTCCTGAAAGATGCCCATCCAACATCTGCTTATAGACCTCCAAAGCAGGAGAGTCCACCACCCTCTGAGACAGTCTATTCCCGGGGTAGGCAACCTTTCCCCTTTAAGGGCCGAGGGACTTCAGCTCCCAGAAGCCTCAGCCATGTTGGCCAATAGTCCCATGTTGGCCAATAGCTCCTGGGATTCTGGGAGCTGAAGTCCCTTGGCCCTTAAAGGGGAAAGGTTGCCTACCCCTGGTATTCCATTGTTGATCAGTTCTTACAGTCAAGACATCCTTCCCAATGTGTAGGTACAATCTCTTTTCTTGTCATTTGAATCCATCAGTGTTCCTGGAGCAACAGTAAACCTTCTACATGACATCCCTTCAGATATTTAAAGATGGCTATCAGCTGTTAGTCTTCTCTACTCCAAACTAAAGATACCCAATTCCCTAAGCTATACTCAGATGTGGTGAGTATGTCATAAAGCTTGGTTTCTAGACCTTTCACCATTTTGATCACCCTTTTCTGGACATGTTCCAGCTTCTTAATATCCTTATTGAATTACAATACCAGACACAGCATGCCATGAGGTCTGACCAAAGCAGAATAGATTGGTGTCACTACTTGTTTCCCTTGATATGAGATTGCAGCTGCAAGTTACTTTAGTACTTTTGGATGCAGTTCACCTGGCCCTGGAGACCTGAATTTATTTAGATTAGCACCTGTTTACTTCTTCTGGATTCCAGTTCTCTTATGGCATCAATTATTTTCTTTTTATCAGTTAGAGCATTGTTTTCCTTTTTGGAGAAGACTGAGGCAAAGAAGGTATTGAACAGTTTGGTCTTCTCTCTGACTCATTAAAATTTCACCATCTTTCCAGTGGCCCTGCCATTTTCTTGTTCTTCCTCTTGCTCTGAATATAGCCAACCCACCACCTTTTATTATTTTGTACTACACTAGCAAGCCTGAGCTCATTCTGAGCTTTAGCCTTTCTGGCTTTCCTCCTCCTACTGCTGGCTAATAGTTTGCATTTCTCTTTGGTGATTCCCTCCCATTTCTTATACAAGTCTCTTTTCAATCTCAGCTCATCTGAAAATTCTTTGTACATCCACCCTGGTTTCTTTAGACACCTCCCACGTTTCCTTTCACTGGAATTGTTTGTAGCTGTTAATTCCTGCTAGCATAAGTGGCTGAACAAACTGGGAAAGGTTTGATTAGTATGACTTCAAAACTGAGGGTGCTGTTCGCTATACCCTTCATAAGCTAGGATCATAAACCTTGATTTGTTCATGACTTGCTAAGGTCTTCTGCCAGGCCACTGAGTGAAGGTCTTAGACAACACAGTTTAAAGCTCTTCAAATGCACTGTCCTGTCCCCCCTTCTACTTTCCCTCTGCCAGCCTCCTCTCATTCCCTCACCCACCCATGTCTTTTCCTGTCTTGCTCCCTCAATAGCACATCCACACACCAGTGGCACCCTTTCTATTAACTTTCTTTTAATTATTAGAGTAGTTCAGACACATTGCAGAAGAAGCTGCAGATGTGCTAAGTATGTCTGTATTGCCCACCGACCCACAGCCAGGCTGGAGAAAACATGGCAGTCATGACTGAAGCTTTGCTCTGCAGTGCACTCAAACTAAAGTTTAAAGAGAAAAAAGCTACATGCTGCTACCTGGAAAATGAGAGGGAGAGTAAACAAATGGGTAAGAAAAGAGAAGAAGCACCAAGGTGAGTGTTTGCAAGAGAAGGATGGGATTGAGACAGTCTGAGAACTGGAGAGAGGGGGGGCTACAAAGCCTGATCTGTAAAAAGCACAAGATGATGCTCAGTTTTAATGCATTAAACAAATCACTTCAGGTTTGTTTACCTATGCATGACAGAACAGACTGGGAAGCTGCAGTGGATGCAGAGGCCAATTTTTGCCCCCAAGGACTAGCCATGGGCAGCACTATCCTGGAACTGCAGAAAATAAGCCAACAATCCCAACTGGAAGTAATCAGAATTCTACTTCCAGTTATAATTTCAAGCATTTTCAGGGGTGCTGGGGGATGTTTTCTGCTAAGCCACTTCTCCTGGAATGCTTGGAAATGGAAGAGTTCTACAGAAAAAATAAATAATGGAAAATTTTGCATCTCCACATCACTGATCACCAAGAACACATAACATGCCTAGGAATAAAACACATTAATTGCCTTTCATAGGGCCTGTACAGACTGCCAGAAATAATCCAGCTCGAGACCACTTTAATTGCCTTGGCCCAGTGCTAGGGAATCATGGGAACTGTAGTTTATTGTGGTACCAGAGCTCTCTGACAGAGAAGGCTCAATGTCTCAGAAAAAAACTACAATTCCCATGATTCCCTAACATTGAGCCAGGACAGTTAAAGTGGTCTCAAGCTGGATTATTTCTGGCAGTCTGTACAGGCCCATACTTAGAAACTTGAGCAGAAGGAGGTTGTTGTATCCCCTCCTCCTACTGCAGCCCACCCCCCTTATATGTGTGGTCAAAAGAAAGATATTGGCCATTAAAACATTGAATAATTGTAAAAAAATGTTGGAAAATACTAAATTTGATGTTCAATAACTTAGGGCCTTTGCAGACTTCTAGAAATAGTGCAAATTCAGTCCACTTTAAGGGTTAGGGTTAGAGAATCATGGGAACTGTATTTTATTGTGGCACCAGAGCTGTCTGACAGAGAAGGCTCAATGTCTCAGAAAAAACAACAATTCCCATGATTCCCTAGCACTAACCCTAACCCTAAAAGTGGACTCAATTTGCACTATTTCTGGCAGTCTGCAAAGGCCCTTAGAAGAGAATAGAAAAGAGAGTTAGATTGCACTGTGCAAATCATCCAATGGAAAACTGCTCAAGGTTCAATATTTGAAATCTCCTTAGAACTTATAACTACTTCTGATCTTATTTTTGAACCAGAAAAAATGGGTGTTTTACATGTCTTAGACACAATTATGTCTTTTTAGGGATACCTTCTATTAAATATAGGCAGTATAATACAGATAATACTTCCTTGTGGGCATGTTACCCCTTCTTGGGTTGGATGTATTACAAATTAATTTTATACATAAAAAATCTCTGGCATTTGTACATGTACCGTATTTTTCGGCATATAAGACGCACTTTTTCTTCCCCAAAACGAGGGTGGGGAAGTTGCTGCGCCTAATGAACCGAATATAAAAGCTGAGGGCAAACTGCCGAGGCCTAGGCTAAAAGTAGGCCTCATTTCAGCCTGAGCCTTGGTGCTGCAGTGGGCTCCTCCCATCCCAGGAAGAGCCCATTGGAGCAGCCAGGACGGGGGTGGAAAGAGTCCTCTTTTCCTGGCTAGTTGAATGTGCTCCTCCTCTTTCCACCCCCATCCTGGGTGCTTCAATGGACTCTTCCTGGGGTCAGAGGACATCCTCCCATCCCAGGAAGAGTCCATTGGAGCACCCAGGACGGGGGTGGAAAGAGTCCCCCCCTTGAAGAAATCTGCCAGGAAAACGCTCATGGTAGGATCCAAATGATCCAGAAATTACTCCAAGGCACTGGATTAGTACCCTGGCCAAGTTACACTGTCTCAGCCTCAGAGGGTGGAAATTGCAAACTCCCTCCTCTGAAGAAATCTGCCAGGAAAACCTCATGGTAGGATCCAAATGATCCAGAAATTACTCCAAGGCACTGGATTAGTACCCTGGCCAAGTTACACTGTCTCAGCCTCAGAGGGTGGAAATGGCAAACTCCCTCCTCTGAAGAAATCTGCCAGGAAAACGCTCATGGTAGGATCCAAATGATCCAGAAATTACTCCAAGGCACTGGATTAGTACCCTGGCCAAGTTACACTGTCTCAGCCTCAGAGGGTGGAAATGGCAAACTCCCTCCTCTGAAGAAATCTTCCAGGAAAACCTCATGGTAGGATCCAAATGATCCAGAAATTACTCCAAGGCACTGGATTATTACCCTGGCCAAGTTACACTGTCTCAGCCTCAGAGGGTGGAAATGGCAAACTCCCTCCTCTGAAGAAATCTGCCAGGAAAACGCTCATGGTAGGATCCAAATGAGCCAGAAATTACTCCAAGGCACTGGATTATTACCCTGGCCAAGTTACACTGTCTCAGCCTCAGAGGGTGGAAATGGCAAACTCCCTCCTCTGAAGAAATCTGCCAGGAAAACCCTCATGGTAGGATCCAAATGATCCAGAAATTACTCCAAGGCACTGGATTATTACCCTGGCCAAGTTACACTGTCTCAGCCTCAGAGGGTGGAAATGGCAAACTCCCTCCTCTGAAGAAATCTGCCAGGAAAACGCTCATGGTAGGATCCAAATGATCCAGAAATTACTCCAAGGCACTGGATTAGTACCCTGGCCAAGTTACACTGTCTCAGCCTCAGAGGGTGGAAATGGCAAACTCCCTCCTCTGAAGAAATCTGCCAGGAAAACCTCATGGTAGGATCCAAATGATCCAGAAATTACTCCAAGGCACTGGATTATTACCCTGGCCAAGTTACACTGTATCAGCCTCAGAGGGTGGAAATGGCAAACTCCCTCCTCTGAAGAAATCTTCCAGGAAAACCTCATGGTAGGATCCAAATGATCCAGAAATTACTCCAAGGCACTGGATTATTACCCTGGCCAAGTTACACTGTCTCAGCCTCAGAGGGTGGAAATGGCAAACTCCCTCCTCTGAAGAAATCTGCCAGGAAAACGCTCATGGTAGGATCCAAATGAGCCAGAAATTACTCCAAGGCACTGGATTATTACCCTGGCCAAGTTACACTGTCTCAGCCTCAGAGGGTGGAAATGGCAA